>CM077233.1:23582150-24209650 GCA_039654775.1 Spinibarbus caldwelli | reverse complement strand
TGTGCATGTTTTCCTCTTGCAGGAGCACCCAGACTATGACCCTGCAGTGTGTCACGCATTTGTGCAGGACATTTGTGACACAACGTCCCCATTTCCCTTCCCCCCTGAGAGTCTGGACATTATTCTAGTGGTCTTTGTGCTCTCTGCCATCCACCCAGCACGGTAATAAAGGTCATATACTCTCACACATACATTCATTATGTTAACACTGTAACACACTTGCCCTGTCTGTTTATTTGGCCAGTATACTCAGCGTCCATTACTGCTGTCTCGCTTATAGCAGCCATTCCCAGCTTAACTTTCTGTTATGTCCTTCAGTCAAATCTAACTATTGCAACATGTATTTAATAGCTTTAAAATAATGAATATGTTTTTATTTGGTCATTCAAACTACTTTTATTTATTTATATATATATATAATATATCAATCCAGTCCAAAAATGATATGATAAAACATGAAGTAGTTCATTCTTGGACTCATTTCTCTCAGACTCAATGGCTGCACTGCAACTGTTACAGTATGGCCAGCATTGTTGCTCCAGAAGTTATCTAAGATATCCTCAAACATAAACATGATCTTGACAGCTCTTTAGCAGTGTTATGGAAAATTGTGTGTTTGAGATGGTCAGTTTACATACTTTACCACCACTCTGGAGTATTTATGATTTTTTTTTTTCCAAATGAAATAAGCGCAAACATGAACCCTTTGAATAAGCTCAAATTGTCTGCACTTGTACTTATAGTACCATAGACTAGCTTCTCTTCTCTTCTGTTTGCATTAACAAAATGTCTCTAGCCTCTCTTCGTACTCTGAGATTTGTTGAACTAATGTTTCCACTGATGTTTCCTCATCAGATTCACAGATAAATCATAGTTTTATACATCAAATGTTCATTATTGAATCTGGAGGCCTTGTTTGAGTTATTTGTACAGTGTACTTTTTACAGGTTCAGTCCCCCGATAGTAACCATGGGCTGAAGTGCCTTCAGCAAGACTTCATGGGGAACATGTCTGGCGTTATTGAAAAAATCTGGACACAGTACACATAATTGCCAGGGGATCTCTGTTTTTTACATGAACATCTGCATCAGTGTTAAAACAAAAAACTAGAACCATTAAAAAGGTGGTAATTGAATAAAATAAACTTTAACTGAAATAAAATAAAATATAAAAATGACCTTAAACGTATTTTATTTCAGCTAGTCGCCAACAATTCTCGTTTTCATTTAGTTTAAACTGATGTATTAAAATAACTAAAGCTAAAACTGAAATAAAATTAATAAAAACTATATAGATTTAAAAAATTATAAAAACTAACTAAAACTAAAATGAAAATAAAATATACGAATTAAAACTAATTCAAAAAATTAAAACTAATTCACAAATCTCAGGTGTGTTAAATATCATAACTATCTATAAATATAAATATATATTAATTTATAAATCATAAATATCTAACAGGTGTGTTAGATATCATAAATATCTACCCTCTAAAAATCCATTTTGTAGTTGTTTATCGACCTCCAGGACCACTTGGTAACTTCGTGGAAGAATTAGATGTGTTGCTCTCAACCTTTCCTGAGGATGGTACTCCCTTAGTTATACTTGGAGACTTCAACATCCACCTCGATAAACCTCAAGCTGCAGACTTCCACACTCTGCTTGCCTCTTTTGATCTCAAGAGAGTGTTAACTACGGCTACTCACAAATCAGGCAACCAACTGGACCTTATTTACACACGAAACTGCTCCACTGATCATGTGCTGGTTACTCCACTGCACACCTCGGATCACTTCCTCCTCACTCTTAACCTCGACATGATTCTTGACACAACACATACCCCTCCACATGTCACTTTTCGACGTAACTTACGCTCACTCTCACCCTCCCGGTTATCTGCTATGCTTTCACCTTCGCTTCCTCCCTCTATACAGTTATCACCTCTTGATGCTAATAGTGCTACTGATACTTTCTGTTCCACTCTGACATCTTGTTTAGATACTTTCTGCCCCTTATCTTCCATATCCTCTCTGCAGCCCTGAGCTTAGAACATCGTTCTAAGCTCAGGGCTGCAGAGAGGATATGGCACAAATCACAAAATCCTACTGACCTTAATTTATATCGATCACTCCTCTCTAACTTTTCTGCTAATGTCTCTACTGCTAAAAAAACATACTATCACGACAAAATTAACAATTCGCCTAACTCTCGCATGCTCTTTAAAACATTCTCCTCCCTCCTTTGTCCTCCTCCTCCCCCTCCTTCATCAACTCTAACAGCTGACGACTTTGCCACATTCTTCATTAATAAAATTACTAACCTCACTGCACAATTCTCCACACCACAAACTGTCAAACACATCTTACCATCAAACATACTCATTCACATCCTTCTCTCCACTCTCTGAGGCAGAAGTCTCTAAACTCATCCTTTCCAGTAATCCTACTACTTGTCTGCTTGATCCTATTCCGTCCCATCTCCTTCAAGCCATTTCTCCTGGAGTTGTACCTGCACTCACTCACATTGTTAACACATCCCTTCACACTGGAGTTTTTCCCTCAGCATTTAAACAGGCTCGTATAACCCCACTTCTTAAGAAACCCACTCTTAACCCAACTCTTTTAGGGAACTATAGACTGGTTTCCCTTCTACCTTTCATTGCAAAAACACTTGAATGAGTTGTGTTCAACCAAGTTTCTGCCTTTCTCACACAGAACAACCTCCAGGACAGTAACCAATCTGGCTTCAGAAGTGGACATTCGACCGAAACTGCCATGCTCTCAGTTGTTGAAGCCCTAAGACTTGCAAGAGCGGCTTCCAAGTCTTCATTACTTATCTTGCTGGATCTATCCGCTGCTTTAGATACGGTCAACCACCAGATCCTCCTGTCAACCCTATTGAGAAAGGGCATCTCAGGAACCGCTCTCCAGTGGTTTGAGTCTTACCTCTCCGATAGATCCTTCAAGGTATCTTGGAGAGGTGAAGTATCCATGTCGCAACATCTATCTACTGGGGTGCCTCAGGGCTCAGTCCTTGGACCACTTCTCTTCTCTGTCTACATGGCATCATTAGGTTCTGTCATTAAGAAACATGGCTTTTCATATCACTGCTATGCTGATGACACTCAACTCTACATCTCATTCCATCCTGATGATCCGATGATAACTGCTCGCATCTCAACATGTATAACAGACATTTCTTGCTGGATGAAGGACCATCACCTTCAACTCAGCCAAGCTTAGACAGAACTGCTTGTAGTTTCAGCAAACCCATCACTTCATCACAATTTCACCTTCCAGTTAGGCTCATCAACCATTACTCATTCAAAAACAGCCAGAAACCTTGGAGTTGTGATTGATGATAAGCTGAATTTCTCAGACCACACTGCTAAAACTGCCCGGTCCTGCAGATTTGCTTTATATAATATTAGGAAGATCAGGCCCTTTCTTTCGGAATATGCAACACAACTCCTTGTTCAAGCTCTTGTTCTGTCCAGACTTGACTATTGCAATGCTCTCTTTGCAGGTCTTCCAGCCAATTCCATTAAACCTCTACACTTAATCCAAAATGCCGCTGCAAGATTAATCTTTAATGAGCCGAAAAGAACGCACGTCACACCACTGTTCATCAATTTGCACTGGCTACCAATAGCGGCTCGCATAAAATTCAAGGCATTAATGTTTGCATACAAAACCACCTTTGGCTCTGCACCCCTTTACCTAAATTCAGTACTTCAGACCTATGTGCCCTCTAGAAGCTTGCGTTCTGCAAGTGATCGCCACATTATTGTGCCTTCCCAAAGAGGCACAAAATCACTTTCTCTGACTTTTTCATTAACTCTTCCCATCTGGTGGAATGACCTGCCCAACTCAATCCGAGCAGCTGAATCCTTAGCCATCTTCAAGAAACGGCTAAAAACCCATCTCTTCCATCTTTATTTGACCCTCTAACTCTAGCATTCTCTTTTCTAATTTTATTTTATCTATCTCCTTTCTTTTTATTAAAAAAACAAAACAAAACACACACACACACACACACACACACACACACACACACACTTGACCCTCTATCAATTGCATATTTATTCTCTAACTGCTAGCTTTTCTTAAAAAACTAAAACACTAGCTTTCTTTTCTATATTCTATCTACTTGTTTAAAAAAAAAAAAAAAAAACCTTGCTACGTGTACTGCGTTAGGCTAACCGAGACTTGTCATATCGCTTGCATGTTGTTGCTCTTTTGCTGGTTTTGATTGCTTCTATTGTCCTCATTTGTAAGTCGCTTTGGATAAAAGCGTCTGCTAAATGACTAAATGTAAATGTAAATATCATAAAAATGTGTCCATACAAATTATATGGATAAATTGTTGTTCTATTCAAACTCATCTGATATCACATGATAGCTTTATAACCTCTCTTTTATCTTATTAATAAAAGATTAACCTGCTTAAAACACTTCTAACCCTTCTGGTTTCCTTCAGCAGAGCTCAAGATGTGGTGAAGGGTTTGGCTGGATTCCTGAAGCAGGGAGGAATCATGCTGTTCAAAGACTATGGCAGATACGATCTGTCACAACTAAGATTTAAAAAAGGTGATTGTCTCTGGATTCATTAAGCTCTGGGGCAGTCTTTTCACTTAGTTTGTATATGTCAGCTGTGAAAACCTATATACAGAGATCCTTCTTTGTGTATTCTATTTAAAATGCACATTCAACAAATGACATTGTATAAAGGTGTACGGTACATACACCCTCAGAATTGTCACATTAGCATTTTGACTGGTCTCTTGTGCCTCTTCAGCTACAACATCGTGTTGAATTAACTCACTGGGTATCATTTAGCATTATAATTAATATTTTTACAATTAAGTTCATTATTACAGTGATTCAGTTTTAATTGATATCCAAATCATCAATACCATCAATATACAGTATGACACATTATTTTTCTTTTCTTTCCATAAATATTAGCTGAATCTGCTAAGCCTCTCGTTACAGAAAACATATTATTTTTATTATTTGAATCCTTTAATCCATTCCTATACCTAACATTCTATTCTTGTAATACTGAAACTTGATTGATCGATTCTTGTATAAACATGCATGACCACTTTCTGCAGGTCAGTGTTTGTCTGAAAACTTCTATACGCGCCAGGATGGAACCTGTGTGTATTTCTTCACAAAAGGTAGAACAGTTTCAGACGATTTTTAGATATTGTTAAACTCCTTGCATATTATTTTTGGATTCCATCCAGTTTTTGGCTTGTGTAAACACCTACTATTCATGCTGAATGTCCTGATCTCTATACAGATGAGGTTCATCATTTGTTTTCTAATGCTGGTTTGGAGGAGCTTCAGAATCTGGAAGACAGAAGACTGCAGGTAAACAGAGGAAAGAAGGTGGTAATGCACAGAGTGTGGATACAAAGCAAATACAGGAAGCCTTATCTGATTTCAGCTGCAGATTGAGATCTGAACGAACTGGGCTTAGGGCCTTGAACACAAAGACCTATCAAGATTTCAAAGGACATTTCCTTTCTGATAGACTTCAAGTATAGCAAATGATGGAGATATATAACATTACAAAAACATCAAGAAAGCAATCAATTTTTATGTTTCTTTTAACTTCCCATGTGCCACTATTTGCCTTTGTTAGATTTCAATAAATTGTAATGAATGCATTGTCTTGTACATTATTAGTTAATCAAGTGAATTAACATTGCTGAAGTCTTGAAAGTTAACAGTAGTCCCCCTAAAAGTCACTTTAATTAAATACATAATCACTAAACTGATGTTTGATTTTTTTTTTCCATAACATTATTTTTTTTGTACTGCTATACTGTTTTTGTATTTATTAAAACAAAATATGCAAAGTATCCCTTCTCATGGAAATGCCAGTTCACTCCTTGAAACTTGACAGTGTCACAAACGACTTAATTTTATTTGTTCTTCACAAATGTATTTGCTCAGGTTTTTATTGAATGGTTTGTAATATGGCATATTTATGTTTTTATTTGTAATGTTTTACATGTTTGCAGTGGCAAATTGATTTTCAAAGAAATAAATTTGTTTAAAAAATGTTTATTTGACATTTATTTCACAAACATACTTCACAGTCATAATTATTAGATGTGTATCTTATATTCACAATATGCAGTGTTGGAAAGTTTTGAAAATGTAATAGGTAACAGATTACAAGTTTACCCTATTTAAAATGTAATAAGTAGTGTAACTATTACAATTACTTTATTAATGTACCTGATTACATTTGATTACTTTTCTAAATTTCTAATGATTTTTTTCAACTGTTAATCATTTTGAAACATTTAAAGCAGGGTTAACCTTACAGTAGTGCTCAACACTGATTACTGTCAGACTTTCAAAATCCTTCATCACTTGAATTAAGATCATAATTTAATTTTAGAGGACAGCCACCACAAAATCAGACTTTAGCACCTCTTTTTACTTTGAGATCGTTTTGAAGTAAAATACAGATTTAAAATCATAAGATATAGTTTAATAATTTCGATGCTGTTTTGGAAATCAAATCTTTGCATAGCTACAACAGGAAAACTGGCATCTAACAATACTTTAAAAAAAAAAACTGTTAATCTTAAAAAAATAAAGCATACAAACCCAAACAGAAAATAAAAGTTATAGGGAACATGCATGTGATACTTGGTGACTTGATATCGCATTTGAAGATTACGTTACATTGGAAACATTGGTGTCTCATACTGCAGTCAGTGCAATCTGGGAAAGAAATTAATGAAATCTGTTTGTGTGAAAATATTCAGATGTAACCCCCTTTGTAATATGTAACATTTTCATAAGTCACTGTAATTTTTTCTCAGTAACTGTAACAGATTACAGTTGCATTTGTTTTGGGTGACACTATTTTAAGGTGTCCTTGTTACATGTACTTCCTATTATAAAAACAATAAATTATGCATAATTACATGCAAGTAACCCTAAACCAAACCCTAATCCTAACCCTAACCATATAGTAAGTACATGTAGTTAATTTATATTACTCAGTACTTAAATGTGTAATTACACTGTAACAAGGACACCTTAAAATAAAGTGTAACCTTAATATTTTGTAATTAAATTACGTAATTCCATAACTAGTTACTCCCCAACACTTGTATATGTTATTGTCTGCAGGGTTGGGGAAAGTTTTAAAAGTAATGCAATGCAATATTGCATTACCCCCTAAAAAAAAAGTAACTAATTATGTCATTTAGTTACTTTTTATGGAAAGTAATGTTACGTTACTTTTGAGTTACTTCTTAAATCTGGGCAGGGCTTGCTTATTTGTTTTTAATATAAAAAAGTTTATATTACAGCCCTTTCATAACAAAAGTGAAATGCATACACCTCAATCTGAAGGAAATGCAAATTCGCGTCTGTACAGTAGAGGGCACAGCTCAAACTAATTAAATTCCATGAAGAATATGACCACTTTGATATGAAGCAGGAGAAGAAAGTTCAACACTATTCAGCAATGACAAAAATGAAACACAAATGTCATTTTTTGCTTATGATTGAACTGGATCATCGAAGGTCAGTACCAAAGACAGTGGTTAATAAAATGGGATTAAATACATAAATGATATTTGTCTTATTCAACATATTTAATTAAGCTATTCCAGGTTTGTATAGGCTAATATTCTGAGTTTGCATTTGACTGTTTTTATACATTTTGAGGAATACTGAATCAGTTTATGTGCAGGTGAGATTAGTAAATACATGTTGACATTTGTAACCCTGGAGCACAAAACCAGTCATAAGTAGCACGGCTGTATTTGTAGCAATAGCCAACAATACATTGCATGGGTCAAAATGATTGATTTTTCTTTTATGCCAAAAATCATTAAGATATTAAGTAAAGATCATGTTCCATGAAGATATTTTGTAAATGTCCTGCCGTAAATATATCAATATTTAATTTTTGATTAGTAATATGCATTGCTAAGAACTTCATTTGGACAACTTTAACGGCAATTTTCTCAGTATTTTGATATTTTGCAGTATTTTGATATTCTCAGATTCCAGATTTTAAAATAGCTGTACCTCAGCCAAATATTGTCCTATTCTAACAAACCATACATCAATGGGAAGCTTATTTATTCAGCTTTCAGGATATTGTATAAATCTCAATTTCAAAAAATTGACCCTTATGACTGGGTTTGTGGTCCAGGATCACATTTAGTCTAGAACTCCAACATCATGTTCACACAGCTCCCACAACGGCTCTGCACTCACTTCAGATTTCTCTCAACCTGGCGACACAAGAGCTGTCAGTCAAGACATGGGAAACAAAGGAACTGGCATTACTTAGTACTTGAAAAAGTAACTCAGATATTTCCTTCTAAATTAAAAAATAATGCGTTACTTTACTAGTTACTTAAAAAAGTAATCTGATTAAGTAACTCGTGTTACTTGTAATGCGTTACCTCCAACACTGATTGTATGTATAAATTACATAGCATAACAAGATTGTATGGGATTTAATTTTTACCTTGATATTGATTTGATGCAAATCTGTCTGTCAATTTATAGCCATACAGTGGTGGTCAGAATTATTTGAACACCAGTATTTTCATCAGCTAAAAAATGGTTTCAAGTCAGTTGTTTCTCTTGGTGTAGTGTGTCAGGAAATATCAGTTTACATTTCCAAACATTCAGTTTGCCATTAATTATAATAATCCAGTGAGATTTTTGTCTGACAACAGCCAGTGCTCCACACAGAGATCTGATCTGATCATCATCCAGTCTGTCTGGAATGACATGAACAAACAGAGACAGACTAAATCCAGAAGAACTGTGGCAACGTCTCCAAGACGCTTCAAGAGACCTCCATGCAAAGCTACAGTAGGCCTACTGTTAAAAGTTTTAGGCACTTGTGTAAAAATGCTGTAAAATGAGGATGCTGTCAAAAATAATGTCATAAATAGATTTTCTTTATCCATTAACTTCTATTAACTAAATTAAATAAACCTTTGCGTTTAAAGCAAAGGTTTATTTAATTTAGTTTTAGTTTTAATTTAGTTTATTTAATTTGCAAAGGTTTATTTAAAAAATTAAATAAACCTTTGCATTTACAATGCAACTGTCCATGAAGCGGACCTGACTCACATTTCACTGCTGGTTATATCTCTATATAATCGTGTATGTGACAAATAAAAATCTTGAATCTTGAAAGCAGCTTTTGCCCTCAGTGCACTTGCACATAGTTTTTCAAGAAGCTTTGCAGGTAGGTCTCTTGAAGCGTCTTGGAGACGTTGCCACGGTTCTTCTGGATTTCATCTGTCTCAGTTTGTTCATGTCATTCCAGACGGACTGGATGATGATCAGATCAGATCTCTGTGTGGAGCACTGACTGTTGTCAGACAAAAATCTCACTGGATTATTACAATTAATGGTGAAATGAATGTTTGGAAATGTAAACTGATATTTCCTACTGACACACTACAGCAAAATATAGAAATAATTGACTTAAAACCATTTTTTTAGCTGGTGAAAATACTAGTGTTCTAATAATTTTAGCCACCACTGTATGTTTACCATATAGGCATAACCAACCGTGTGTGATGGAAATAATGTTTAGACTGATGGGACAGCAATTTCTGAGTGGCCCCCCGAAGTCTCTCCCATCATCTCATTTTCATGGGATGAGTGTCAAGTATCGAGACAGATAGTGTTTTAAGAGAGCAGCTTCATGTCATCTTTATCCTCCTCAGTAGCAGGCGCTTCTAGACGCACTGCAGAGGGCGATGAAGGTTTGTGTGTCTGTCCCAAGTGTTGACAGCCCCTCCTCTCCCGATGAAAAAAAAAAACATCGTTCACTTAACCTCCCACATTTGGTCTGATGTCGTTTGCGTGGACAGCTGATTGATGTTTTGTTCTATGGTTCTCTAAAGTGGCTGGATGAGTGCGCAAAGTAGCAGTGGAAGTTTGGAGGGGGCGCCATCTTAGCTCCAGCAGCAGCAGCGGCTCCCCGGCGCCGTATTCTCACGCACCGCGCGCCGCTCGCACCAGCCAAAGAAGGTAAAGTGTGCTTCTTTTATTCCCTTAAGTTTCTAGTTTTGGATAGTGGGAGAGTTTTGGTGGAAGGTTGAGTTAAAATTGGGTTAAAATGACTCGACCGAGTTGGGTTGCGAGTTACAGTGTGAGGTTAGCAGTCGGTCGGGTTAGCTTTTTAGCTGGACTAGCTAGTCTGCTAGCTCTGTATTGGCTGACAAGCACGTTAGCATTTTAGCATGGTAGCGTGTTGGTTTTCCTGGCTTGTTAGCCGCCTAGCTTGTGCTGTCAAAACTAATGGTAAAAGTAGCTGGCTAACGTGCTAGCATTTTAGCTTCGCCGCTGGTTAGCATGGAAACCTCATTCCGTTGAGAGACTAGCGTTGTAGCATTTTAGCTTTTGGCTAATTAGCATCATAAGCTCATACTGTACTACAGTGCAGCTACTCAGAATGAGCTCCAGCAAGTCAAAATAAGATATAAAGAAAACGTCAACTGGTAATTTACTGTTTGAAAACATGCACTGGCGACTTGATATCGCATTTTAAGATTACGCTGGAAACTGATCATTTTGATGTAAGATTTGAGGTTTTAGTGAGCAGGAGTGAGACTTGGACACTGGTTTATGATGGCAGTCAGGGTCGCTCAAGGAGCAAAATGGATTTGTTTTGTTTTTCGTCGTGCGTTTTATTAACTTTTCTTGTGAATCCATTTGTTAGTTGTTGGATTTTATTGCAGTGCGTGTTTCTATGCACGTGTGTATTAAAGCACACTGAATCTATCAAACACACACAGTCACACCGAGGTGTTATTCTCACAGTTTGGGCTTGGTCTTGCTGTAATGGGGGTAAAATTGGCATTGTGCCCGTGTTAAGGTGTCGTCCACTTCCACACATATGGCATTTAGGATATTATTGGAGTTGTTGGCCAGTTGTCAACTTGTGTCAGTCCACACACCTGACCTTTCATCCTGTCACCGAGCATTATATCCTAATACTAATGTGTGTGTGTCTGTCAACATGCCTAAAAAGGAGATCATTTTGCTGTACTCTTTCCGTGCTGTTGCTTCTGCATGTGTTGTTTTCATTGCAAAGAGACTAAAGATAAGTGATATTCCCCCAGGGAGATGTTTAGGTGAGAACCTCTAAAGAGCTGTTTAACTGCAAGAATAGAGACTGCAAACAAGCACTGTGCTGTTGCACTGAGTTGATTATTGAATTATTAGAGTAAAATATATATAATTTATTGATTTATATTTGTTTAATTGTTTTTATAATAATGCAAATAAGAATATAAATAATTATGAATGAATAATACACTTTTCACATACACACAACATAGTGAAAGTTATGGCATAAAACCCAAATTAGGTGCTTTTGATTGACAGCGTAAGTATGTGTCAGAAACAGGTGGACACTGTGCCTGTGAGGAGCAGAGAGCTAAAATGACATCCCTGCATTGTAAGGGTTCACCCGGGTGCATGTGCAGGGGCCTGAGAGCAGGAGACCCGTGCAGAATGTCAAAAAAATGATGCCTCTTCACCAGAGAGTGTACAAAGAGCAAGAGGGAGTATGGAGTATTAAATATCCTAGTCCTGTCCTTTACACGGTTTTATGTTTGAATTATGATTTGTTTATTTTCGGTCTTAGATGTGGAAATGTAATTTATCAAGCCTGGGTGATGCTATTAAGCTGCATCTGTTTACTCGAGCTGTATCTCCCAGATGTGTTGTTTTTGAAGTATAAATGGATTATTTAGCACTCTTGAAACACATCCACTGAGTCTGAGGCTGCTCAAAATAGCCTCACCTTCTCTCGTCGGCCTCCATTATGAACTCTAATGATAAAGCTCCTCTGTAGTCCTGTCTGTGTCCTGGCCTGATAACACCACTGATCTTTGCACTGCCATTTTGTGTCAGTGGGAATGTGCTGGGCATCCATGTTGGCTCTTGGTCCTCCAGAGAGAGAGGGATAAGCCTGTTTAAAAGGCTGCAGCCAGACACTACGCTGCCAGCAAGAGTTTCATACAGCAGTGTCTGCTACAGAGAGCTGCTCGCTTCTTTTATGATGTTGTTTCAGTCCCGATCACAGCATGACATTACAGTAACACACAATTTACAGCTGAAAAGCTGATCTGATAGTGGGCAAGTCACTTTTGTTTATACAGTACAGTTGTGTCAAAGTTTACAGTAGTGAACACTAAAAACTGCATCCATGTTGCAAAATTCTTCTGTTAGGAATCAATAAATTCAGTTTGAATTACAACTTCAGTTTCAACTAAAACAGCTCTGTGGAAGATATAGTCTTTATTCATTACAATTCAGTTATTCTGTGTTCTTATTCAATAGTTTCCAGTATAGTTCAATTGGCCACTATACTTAGACAAGTCTTACTCAAAATGTCTGAATGTCATTGCAATAGACACAAAATTGATCCTAATCCTAATTATGTTGTCAGTGTCAACCCTCTACGTACACCTTGGCAATTGAATCGCAATTGGCTAGTAAATTTTTTAGTTTACTCGCCAGACTGTGTGTGTGTGTATATGTATGTATGTATATGTAGTTTGTAAAATGGCACAGCTTTTTAAATATCTGAAAGTACACTCTTAAAATCAGTCAGTCAGGCATTATAATATGATATTATGATAATCAAGTATTATGTAATGATGGAACTTTAGTAATTAGAATTAAAGCTTGGTAACCATGTATGAATGCTTGTTAGTCATTTTAACTAGAGGAGAACAACTGCACACTCACTTAAGCATAGGCTGTTTAACATGAATAAACAGCCTATGCTTAAGTGAGTGTGCAGTTGTTCTCCTCTAATTGATTCAATTTTTTCCATAAACTTGCACCTCTATAGGTATGTGTTTGCTTTGCTTCACTTGCTCTATTAAGTCATTTTAACTGAACTTAGGATTGGTGGTGGTGCTTTTTTGGGTCATTCAGTGTTTCTGTAAAAAAAACAAAAACAAAAAAAAAGGGAAAAAACTAACAATAATACTGATAAGATAATAATTATAAATAATAGTATGATTTCTACTAATAAGAGCAATATAAAATGCACTAAGGATTAACGAGCTGCTGGCTTCATGATTATTAATCAGGTTGTGTGCGTTCGCTCGAACTGATATGCTGAAATCATAACAGGGACGATAAGAGGTGAGCGCCAGCCAATGAGATTGTCGTTTGCGCATTAGTCCCGCCTACTACCGGAGAAACCGGCAGTTCTTAAACGCTGAAGAATTCCAAAGGAACTCTGTTATTTTGACAGGAAAATAGAACAAAGAATATTGTTTACATTTAGCGCATCAATTCTGCATGGCTTGCTCTCGCTTTCTTTGCGTGTGAGAAAAAAGCAAAGCGACGGCGAGTTGTGCGCGTTCACACTAGAGTTTATGGTACGTCAAATACAGGTGCGCTGCGCATCCATTCAGATGAATTGAAAAATAGCACAGATCGCTTGATGGAGAGTGAAACTCTGAAGCGCTCAGTCAGTGTGTTCAGCGAGTGAAAATATATCTGTGCTAAACTTACTTAGCCTCCAACTCGCACACTGGCGAGTAAAATCTGAGAATTTATTAGCCAGTGGCTAATATTAGACACCATTTAGTCGCCCAGAGTGAAGGTTTAGTGATTTACTCGCAATGTAGAGGGTTGTGTGTGAACGTTGACTCCTATTGACATTTTGCAGGGCTCTAGACTCATTCTTCCCACTGGTCGCTCTTTTGCGACTAACTTTCTCAGTTGGTCGCACAAGCACATAATTTGGTTGCAATTTTTGTTTGTTTATTTATTTATTTATTTATTGCTACAACATTTGATTAATCAATGCATGCTGATGAACTTTTATCATAGTTCATAGTTGTTCAACATTCCACCCGTTCTTTTTCATCAGTGTTTGTGATTTAAATTTTGTGAACAGGAATTCCTCTTTTCGTGTGCTTTCACTTTCACTTTCAAAATCGCGATCTTGGTGTCACGTTTTACAAAAGTTAATTGTCTGTTTTGCTTATATATCTAATCACTTTTCACTTTTTAGGACTAAAATAAAAGATAGATTCATTGTTATTCTTAATTAAAAAGCACAACAACAATAAAACAGTAGGCTACAATGACAAACTATAGCTTACATAACCTTTATTAACATAAACGAGTAAGACGAGGCATGGCATATACATCACATGCTGTATTATATACCGACTAAGAAATTACAGAATGTTTAGCAAACACTGAAGAATCAAATAAATAATAATAATAAAAAAATAAGGAAAGCCTCCATAGCGTAACGTGAGGTAAAAAGTAAAGATAACAAGCTTTTCAAAACGAAAACAAAAAGAAAAGTAAAACTAAACTGGCTGTTTTTTCCCTCAAGAATACCAACATGTTCACCATCTCTGGTTTAAGAAGCGGTCTTTTACTTTAGTTTGAAAACCAAATCCTCCATTGCGCTCCGTCCGCGGCGATCACCTTCGCACTCTTGCTGACGCTCCGAGTATAAACCAGGCTCTACCCATGAAGCGCTCGCGCTGAAAGCTGAAAGCGCCTCTCTTCACGTGATCAGTGAAATCTGACTCCTGCTACAATGTGCCGCGGCTCTGCAGCATGCTCTGTATGAAGCAGACGCTTTGGAGCAGCGCAGACCATGCACTCGCACAAATGCGACCACGTCAAATTTTAACTGGCACATTCCCAAAAAATGCTGGCAAATGCGACCATTTTAGTCGCAGTCTAGAGCCCTGTTTTGTTAATAAAAGTAATAGTAAAATTTGCTAGAAGAGTCTACTTATTCTGCTGCTGTTTTTTTTGGTAACAAATGTCCACTTCCCATCATTCTAATTTTCTCTAAAGAATAGTTAAGCTTAAGTATTTAATAATATAAAAATAAAATTATTGAAAAAAAGTAAATATTAAATTATCCAACACATCTATTTTATTCCAAACAAAATCATTTGAATGAACATCACACAATTTGTGTTAGTCCAATAGAATCCACCATAGCTGTGCATTCAGAAAGTACTGTTTAATTGTACCTTATACTTTGCAAAACAATTTCTAGTGTTTACCATATGCATTACATCTGTTTCAAGCAAAACTTTTAATGCATACGCTGTGCGTCAATCGCCTTGTTCAGAAACGGCAAAATATTTGGTATTTTGGCCTTGATGACGTAAAAAAGCTTTTCCGGCTTTTTTTAATATATATTTAACAGATTAAGATCTACACCAGCTTTTTCATTTGCATTAAAATTTCATTCATATCAAGCTCACTCAGATCAGTTAAGGTGTATATTTGAAAGAATTAAAGTTCTGATTCATACTATTCATAACATTCATGCTATTCGATACATTAAAAGCCATACACGGCTCTGTGTTCTGTTTTGCCGGTTGGTCACAAATTTCCACGAATTTAATGATATTTATTGTTTCTTTCCCCAAATCCTCACAATCTCACCCTCTAATTTTGCAGGTTTATTGTCGTTGACTTTTAATCGCTGATTTTGCATCTCTTACTGTGGTAAACATTAGTGGTGGGAAAAAAAAAATCGCTTCACCTAACTATCGCGATTCTTTTTAAAACGATTTAAAAATCGATTGGTTTACCTCAGAATCGATTTTTATTTCATTATTTTAGTTTCCTAAGAGGTGGTGGGGAGAAGTTAGCGCTTTGTAATTCCAACAGAGGGCGAAATGTAAAGGTGTGTTCTACTTGGAGCAGCACCGCGCAGACGATCAGTGTATGACATCAAAGTACCGCGAGAGCGATTCGAAAACATGCGGAGCCGTCATTATATGTAGATCAGTGGAAGCCGTCTGCTCTCTGTAGCTCTCGCAGTGCTTTGATGTCATACAACGATCGTTCTGCATGCGCAGTGCTGCTGCATTAGATGACATCATATACGTTTAAAGCCGGTGTTCTGTCGATTTGTGCTACCCTGTCAGATTTTGCTACCTCCCATTAAAACAGTGGGTAGTACAATTCGACAACGAAAAATGCTACCTGTCAAATTGTTTTATTAATGTCTGCACCTACCACAACCCTAAACCTACCCTTACAGTTATGCACATACAGTAATTACGTGTTATATTCGCGGCTGTGGATAGAAGGGATACAGCTACCGGAAACCAACAATAAATATTTTTTCTATCTATTAGATTGTGTTTTATTAACGTCTACACCTACCCCAACCCTAAACCTACCCTTACAGTAATGCAGATACATTAAATATTGTTGTTCAGCATGAGAAAAAGGATGCAATATTGATGTACGCATGCGCAGTAAGCCGTGGTAGTAAAATCTGACGGGTAGGATAAAATGTCAGGACACCGGTGCAAGAAAGCAAAACCATGACAGAGGATCAAACCTCTTCCAGAATTCTTTCTGCACCTTCACGTTTTGAATCCCAACTGCTTGGAAAACATGACTTTCTCTTTCTTTCTTTCTTTCTTTCTTTCTTTTTATTTGACAAAAAAGTAGTGAATACACTCAATTTGTCAAGGATAACACAATAAAGTTTAAAATAAAACTTGTTTCCATTGTGGTCCTTGACGTAAACTTGACTAAACATGACTAAAACGGTATGCAAAGTAACATAGCACTTTATTTTATTTCAGAAAGTGTTTTTTCTGCTCATTTTTAAGGATGGAGCAAAGTGTGGATGCGCTGTCCTTGAAGGACATGCAATTCGGTTTTGTTCTTATTTTGCTTAGCCTATAATTTTAAATGACAGATGTGGTATTTATTTATTTATTTTTCTCTGTGACTCTTCTCCTACTGTTAACTGCAAAATGTTAAATGAATTTTGTGTCTTGACAAGACGAATAAAATTACAAATGCAATTTTGTGCAGACTACACTTTTATTTGTTAGCCTATTTCTCTTTTAGTAGTGGAAATTTAAATGTGAGATTCTGGAAACGAGATCTAAATTTAGCAGGAATGGTCAGGTGGGGAAGAAAATTATTCTAAGTGGACTGCGGGTGAACAAAGAGTGAATATGTCGTGGGAGCGGGTGGGTGCGAATATAACCTCCCGGGAGCGAGCGGGAGCAAAAAAACAGTCCCTCGCAGACCTCTAGTCTTTAATAAGCAAACAAAAATCACAATAAATTGTAATATCGAATCGCAATAGTGACTGCTAAGATGTTTTTTTTGTTTTTGTTTTTTTTTTAATTGTGACAGTCTGTATATTAAGTGTATCATTCAACTTTTTCCAATGGTCTACAGTTAAAAACAAAAATCGCAACACATAGCAATATCGAATCGAAATTCTTAAAAAAATCACAATACATATCATATCGGCATCCAAGTATCGTGATGGTATCGAATCGGGAGGTAGGTGTATCGTCCCGTCCCTAGTAAACATGCATGGGGAAATGAAAGAATTTGTGGCCATGCAGAGCTGGGTAGATTGCTTACAAATTGTAATCCGTTACTGATTCCAAATTACATGACAAACATTGTAGTCAGTAACGTAGTCCATTACATTACACATTTTAGGAAATATAATCAGATTACTTTTAGATTTTCAGATTACTTTTTTTTTTTTTAGATTTCAAATTGATTTAAACAGGGTAATCTTGTAACGTAATGATGTAAAAATACAAAGAGTGAGAAAATATATTCCTTTCACTGTAAATAACAACATGAAGTGCATTAAACATTATATTACATCAAGGTTTCCCAAACTGAGGTTCGTAAAGGAACTTCAGGGGGTTTGTGAATTTAATGAAAGGCAAACATGTAATTAAATCATAAAAAATGTAAAATAAAAATAAATCATTTTAAAATAACAATCAAAATAATTCACTTACTAAAAAGGAAGAAATGTTTTGTTTACCTGCGCACCACATGACCATTAACCAATGTCAGAGAACTGTGAACATGCAAATATGATACTTAATTATGTAAATATTTATTATAAAATCTCAGGGGCACTTAAAGGGGTCATGATTTCACTTTTTTAACTTTAGTTAGTGTGTAATGTTGCTGTTTGAGCATAAACAACATCTGCAAAGTTAATATGCTCAAAGTTCAATACAAAGGGAGATGTTGTCTTTTACAGAATTGCTGATTGACCACCCCTTTAAAGTAAATATATTAGGTGAAGGAGGTTCAGATGACAAAAAGTTGAATGTCTGCAAATAAGAAATAACGGGAATTTGTGCATTTTAATGAGTTTGAAAGACAAAAGCCTTTCAATAATACATAATGCATGGTTAGATAACCTACTGAGTGATAATTCAAATAAAAATGAATGTTCATCAGTAGTTGATGCAATGTTGAAACACTTCTTAAACCTGAAATGATTTTCGTAAATCCAGTGGTCAAATGCGTTGTTGCACCTGACTAATTACTGATATCTGTGTGAATGTCCACAAAACTGGACTTTCTGAGTGTATATAAGCAGTAGACTATTTTAGAAAGGAAAATTTAAAAGATAAAAAAGAGGAATTAGAGAGAATCAATAAATGATGAATAATTTATTGCTATTGTGTGAAAAATATGTAATCGTGTAATCAATAAAAAAGGTAACTGTAGTCTGATTGAGTATTTTAAAATATAACTTACTCTAATTACAAATACTTAATTTTTGGAATCTGATTACGTAATCCAGATTACGTGTAATCAGTTACTACCCAGCTCTGTGGCCATGAATTAAGACTTAATTCGTTCCCTCATTTTAGTTAAATCATGGGTTTTCTAGAGAACAAATTCATGAAATATGTAGAGCTGGACCAGAATATTCAATTATTCGAATAATCATTTGGTGGGTTGGCATTCGATTTTCAATTTTGAGATTCGAATATTCTTCTTTTTTTTTTTTTTTTTTTTTCTTCCAACACCTGGCATCCCCTGCGAAACAAAAATGACAAAGACCTCAGCTGTGTGGGAGCACTTTAAAGTGTGACAAGTGTGAGTGAGGACACGACAAAGGCAGTGTGCCAAATATGCGATTTGAAACTGGTTTACCACAACAGCACATCAAGTTTGAAAAATCACCTGAGTTCTGTAAGTAGTACGCCTATAGTATATTGTTGGTGTATACTATAAAAAAACGAGCTGCTTTTATCCGCCATGTTAATCAGTAATTTTACACATGATAAAAACGCGCACTTAATTTGCTTGGAAAATACTTGCGAATACGACAGTCATAAAAATGTTATTTTATTTAAACTGTTTGTTAATTAAAATGTGTGATCCCGTTATTGAAAGTATGCTACCGTGTTCTTTATTTATTACAGTTTGTTGAACTTCGTTCATTTATTTTTCATTCTTCTTTTAGTTAAATAGCCTACTCTTACGGTGTCAGTAATTACTGTGCTGCTAATTTCTGATTTGGAAGTGATTTGTTTGTTAGAAAAATGTTAGGCTACCTTATTAAAAGTATTGCTCTTAACAGACCTGTGTGTTTTGTATCACTAGTTGTATCATCCGTTCTCGGAGCGTATAAGCCCTGCCGAGGCGCACTGCTTCCGGCTCGTGCTGTTCTGTAGTTTATTAAAAGTTTATTAATTCTGAATGTGTCGCGTGTCCATATTGCACCAAAATGTGACACTGCACTCCCTTGTTTTTAATGTACTTTAAAAGTTTGGATCACATTAAAAGTGTAATATTTACGTTAGTAAATTATTTTCGCCAAAGATCCAGCGGTGTCACAATCACTCACAGCCACTTGCACGTGTTTTGCGCATGAGCCGCACGCAGCTCAAAATTAAATTGCTTAACCTCTTAAGCTCTTTTGCATATTTTGGATTTTTTACAGATTTTGGCATATCTGAATTTAAAATAGTGCCCTACTCACATACATTGGAGTAAATTGCTAAAAATGGTCTCATTTCACAGTAAATACTAGGGGTGTGACGAGACACTTATCCCACGAGACAAGACGAGACACGAGACTGGGTTCACGAGGACGAGACGAGATTTTTAGACTTTTTTTTTTTTTTTTTTTTTTTTTTTTAAATAGTCCCATTACCATATACATTGGGCTGTATGGATAAAAATGGTCTCATTTTACACAAAACACCTTATATTTTAACACATGGGTGGAATAATTCATAATTATTATTGTATTTGTTCACAATCCATAGTTTCCCAACTCTGCATTGAACTCACTGGTAGCGCGCTAGGGAGCGGTGCCCATTTTGCGTTCCGAGCGCCCTTCTTCCGGGTGTTTGGAAAGGCATAAATCGACAACAGATTGGTCTAGGAGTTTGATTGATGTCTCTTTGGACTGATCTGATTGATTGGGAGCTTTTCAGACATATGACACATTACATCATGACGTAATCGCCTGTCAAACGTGTTAAGGCAAAACTAGTAGACACCGCACCATTCAACTCCATCGCACGCATTGATCGGCGCATCTGAGACATATTAGGATGTCGTGTAGCCGTGCAAGCTCACAGAAAAGTGAGTATAGTCTCATTTTAAAGATAACAACCTAATCTAAGAGCTGATATAATGTTTGTGGCCACTTTTAGCACACGGAAGTAGTAATCAGAGCAGGAATGTGACCTAAATGTTTGTTTGTTTACAGAAGTCATTTCCATTGTCGTGATGCTTTTGGTCATTATTCTCTGTAATGTGTTAGATCAATGAAATAAACATACATAATCATATTTTGGGTAATGAGAGCTTTCATTTGATATAGGATTCATCTATGTTTGGTAAGTTTGAACGATATGAATATGAATATTATTCCGTCGATCTTCACGGGGGGGTGTCTTGTTTGTAGGGGGCGAATTCAGACCTTATTATCTTACTTTATGTAACATAAATGCAGAATTGATGTATGTATTCCGAAAGTTTAGATTCTAAGCTTTCAAAAGATACTATATATTAGGGACGTGCCCGAATCCGAATACGGTATTCGGAAAGGTAATGATGTGTACTACGACAACTGTAAAGGGAATACAATACGAGATATACGAGAAAAATATATTTCAGTGCTTTCTCTCACAGTTATATCGTTGGGTAATTATCCTGTATATAAATTGCGGGCATCAGGGAGCCGTTATTAATATGCGGGACAATGAAATCACTTATGAATGCGCGTTTGCTTTTTACTTTCACTTTAGAGATTCGCGATCACACGCAGCCTAATCTACAACAGAGCGGCACTACTTACCACACATTTCACAAGATTAGATGTTTGTCAGTGGTGCTCAGGATCTGCAAATCATTCGACATCGTCCTATCGGTCATCTCTCCTTACCTCTCTCTGTTTATGTGGTAAGTGAAATTTTATGTACTGTAGTGTAACAGGCTACTGCTAGCAAGCGGCTAACCATGTCCTTTTTGTGGCTCAGTAGAATGCATTTTTCTTTTTCTGTGCCTTTCCGAATACGGATTCGCTATTCGGGTACATCCCTACTATATATGTCTATATTTGTGCTCCAACATGTATAATATTTTAAAAAAAAACACGCGAAGACGCAATTCCTATACCGGTACCGGCATTACGACCTTAGGGGTTTATCGACCATCGATAGCTTTAATCGATTGCATCACTTATCAACAATTAATTGATTGCCGATTAATCGTTGACATCCCTAATCTGATTATTAACTTTTTTATTAGGTTGCATGTACACGCAGTCATTATAATACTGAACCTCTCAGGAATAGGCAGCAGTTTTCCTCAGATTCACACAGGTGTTCTTCTAGCAGACTATCACATTAACTATCAACATGACCTGCTAACGTTTGACTAACACAGTTACTTTTTTCTTAATTTTGAGCAGAATGTTTAGCATTACTGAGAAACTGCTTTGTGAAATGTTACTAAAAGCATCTTACTACCTTCCTTTGCTTTGGTGTTTTATATCTAATGCAGTAACATTCAGACATTTTTAAAATGACTTGACTGTCCAAATTCTTTTTGCAGCCACTGTATGTTTAGAAGAAATCTGATGGTCTGAAACTTTGTGGTAGGACTATTAGGATTAAGATGTTCTTTGTATTGTAATGTGACATGGTGCTACAGTGTCACAAAGTTGTTTTCTCACTGTCAAAGTGACACTGATTAAATAATCTCTCATATTTATGAGGCAAGTAATACTAACACCGTCTGCGTCTGCTCATTTAATTTAGTGCCTGAGTGGGTGGGAGTCTCTCCAGAGCAGTTATCATTTACACAGTTGAAATAAATGTTTTATTGTGACTGCTTAAACATAAACTCTATGAACAGGCATTATAAAACACATTTGTACTGTGGGCGACATTAGTCCTTTGAGACATTACTTTTAGAGCTGTATGTAAACTTCTGCTTGATGGTCTGAGCCTCAGGCAGTGCAGCCATGGACCGTTCATGGAATATCTGATGCATATTCCAAAAAAAAAAAAGAAAAAAAAAAATTACAAGAGCTTCCTCAAAATCACAATTTCCAATCTGATTGGCTGGCTTTATGCAATTTCATGGTGCACAGTCAGCGTTTGATTCGACAGATTATGAGCTTCATGGCTTTGAATCTTGGAAAGATATTCTTATATTTATTTGGGATTTGTATATTTTCTTGATGTTTTGTTTACTATTAGCAAGGAAACACAATGGGCCTCATTCATGAAACACAAGAATGATGATTTTTTTTTTTTTGAGTTATTTGTAAAGCCAATCGGATGTATTTTGAAAATGTCAGTTGGAACAAAATTGTGCATAAACTATTCAAATGTTTTGCATTCTTTTAAGTGCAAAACAGTGCCTTTTGATAGCACTATTTACCAAAGTAACATAATAATCATAAAAAAAGGAGTTAGCCAATTAGTCAAATGTGAAAAACTTAATTGAAATAAAAAAAATAGAATGAAAACAACCACATAGTCCATTGTCCTTTTTATTATAGGTTACTAATATAGTAGCAGTAGCATTTGTCTGCAAGCTAACACTTTTTAATTGAATAATTTTTATTATTATAGCATTAGAATAATGTTAGTCTATTTTGCATTTATTCAGTGTATTGTAGCCAAAACTGGAAAGGAGTCCCACAGCACATGTAATTCATGTAGTTATAATTCATGGGTGGGCACTATGCTTATTGTCAATGAGTGTGCATGTGGGCCCTATCTGAAGTTTATGAAGCAATTCTGAATTCGGATGAGAGTTTTCGGGAAGGTCCATTTTACACACACATTACTTTTACGCAACAATATATTTAGAAGAATTTTAACCAAACAGTAGCCATCTCCAAAATAACTTTCGTTTGTGTGTGTTCAACACAAGAAAGAAATGCATACAGCTTTTGAACAACATGAGAATGTTAATGATGACATATTTTTTTCATTTTGGTGTGCAGTGCATGGATATTGGGTTTCATTTAGGGCTGCACGATTAATCGAATGCGATAGTCATGCACATCTTGTCAGTAAAGCCGGTTCTGTGATAGGGGTGGAAATGGTTCAACTTACTCACGGTTCGGTTTGTATCATGGTTTTAGAGTCACGTTTCGGTACAGTTCGGTATGTGCTATGTTTAGGGAAAAACTATACTGTCAATTAAAAATAAAGAAAATAAGAATAGTCTATCTAACTACAAGCAACAGCACAAATAAATACAATAGAGTAAAGATACAAATAAAATAAACAGTGATTTTCAGGAGGGGTTTTTTAGATAGGTGTAACTTTGGTTTTTAGGTACAGAAATTGAATAAAATAAAGTAATCAAATGTAAAACAGCATTGCATATTTTACTGTATAAATGAAAGATTAATCTTTATTAAAGTTACAAAAGCTATTCAGTCAAGTGCAGTGAGTGATTTCCTTGTTGTTGCTGTATGATTAATATTAAGAAAGGGCTGTCACTTTAAGAGAATGCACTGATACAGTAGGGCAATTCCATGCAAAAGTCATCCTTACCATGAAAAAAAAAAAAAAAAAAAAAAAAAAAATATATATATATATATATATATATATATTATTTTATTTTATTTTTATTTTTTTTGAGTGAAAACACAGCGGAAAATATATATATTTTTTTTACCAAAAGAATAAAACCCTGTTTAACTTGTGCATTTAGGTCTGTATATTATTGCATTAACATGCTTTAATAGAAATTTGAAAGAAATCGCTAAGTTAATCTACCACATGAAGGGTGCACCTAAAGTAAAATTACATTTCCATTCTACTGTATTTCATGTTTTCAAATGAAAGATCAAAGACTGCCCATTTTTTAATTTATGTCAACAGTAAGTATTTTGTAGAAAGATCGAAGCCTGTCTGAAAAGTAAATAAACTCACTTTGTCTAAACAGCGATGATTCTTGGATTTATAAGGGCTAGATTTATGAGGTCAGGATGCTTCAGCACTGTGTCAAGTCCGTAACGTTTTAAAGATTAAGTTTATATCATATAGTACTTATAAATGCAATTAACTTGAAACTTTCTGTACAAAGCCAACTTATGGCCATGCTAATTATGATCAACAGTTCATCTCCATTCTTTGCTCTTATCAACCATAATAATGCGTTACAGACGTGACCGTTATGGACACTTCATATTAAATCATATGCATACTGGCACGCATGTTTACCTCGTCACTGATGACAGATAGCCTGTCTATGTCTATACTGCTGTGATCTGTTTCAGGCTTTCTGTATAATAACATTTTAGAAATTAATTCATATTCTAACGTTTCAGAAATTGCATTCTCAACTAGAACATCGCAGAGTTAGACTGCATTTGCTGTGCGGGTCAGAAATGCACAGGCGGACTGAAGGAAAAATAGCCAAAGCTTTTTCAAATGTCATTTAATGTTCATTGTCAGTATTATCTTATTTAAACCTTTTATGTGTTTCAAATAACTTGTGTCGCTATCTGCGCTGCATTCATGAAGAGAGTGAGATTTGCGCATTTGGCGCGTGTGCTGCTGAGTGCGACACACAAGAGATGCTGTGGGGTTAGGTTACATCATTCATTCTTATTTGTCTAAATATTTTTTCTTCGTTTACAAACCTTGTTCGGTTTTATTTTGTATCATTGCATGTTAAAATATTTCACTATGTTATGCAGATGCAAAATGTGAAACTGTAATCTTATTCGTAGTCTAGCATTTTATAAATATTTGTAAAATATATATTCAGGATATTTAACAACCTGTTTTGTATCTTTATTGTTTAATGCATAAGCGGTTTATTAAAACAATTTTATGAGAATCATTAAAACAAGTTTATGACTGTGACATCTGTGTAATCAACAACTAATGATCAATAAATTGGAGCAGCATCGGCCCGTTAGATCATTTTAAAACATCAAATAGCCTTCAGTTTACAAGTTATAACTGCATCTGTCTTGTATATAGACTGGTGAAGATTAATTTTAATGCGGATCCCACACTAGTGTTAACCTAATATTAGGGATGTAACGATTACTGGTTTGACGATAAATCATGATAAAACCGTTAAAACCGTATTCGATTACCATGATATGAACATCTCACGATAAATAAATACTGTCCAGCATAAAGCACAGTTTTCAGTAACAGTCTCACGTGCGCACAGCAGCAGAGTAACTTAGCAGAGTAAGTTTGAGTGAGAGGAGAGACACGTTTTAAGTGCGCGCACTCTCACTGGGCGAGAGCAGCGTGTATCTGAGCGCGCGTCCGGTTTTGTGCGAGAGCAAAGGAAATCCGCGTTCGAGCAGAGAGATTCGCGCTCGCGCATTATATTAATGTGTTTTCGCTCTACAATCATGCGCTCTCGACATTTGTCATTAAAATAACGGCATAAACCTAGTTTCGTTTTGAGTGAAAACACAGCGGAAAAGCTGGGAGGTTTGAAAAGAGTGCTGAGGGAATTATACAAATGAATATATGAATGAATTAATTATATGAATGTACCTCTGAAGGTTCTGACTGTCTTCAGAAATGATTCGATGGCATTTTGTTTTCATCTTCGCTCCATGTAACGTTAATACCTAAAGGAAGTGTTCTTAATCGCAATACTGCTTTGTCCACGGAGGTTACGGGAAACAGCTGTATTCAGCTTTTCCATATAAAGCGCCACCTGCTGTCTTAGAGTGGATTTACAGAGACTTATATTTACATTCAACCTGTGTGCAGTTTCTGTCTGGCCAAAAACGGAGCGGATTTGCATGCCCTGCTGTAAATTTTGACCGGTTGGGGAAAAACAAGCTTATGTGGATTCTGCACATTTAAACAATTCAGATAAGTTATTTAGAATTATTTATGGAGCAGATAAAATACATATAACCATTTATTAATCAGTTATCATTTTGACTTAACCCTTTTCTTTATTTAAAGGCTGAAATGTGAGGTTTACCTTTATATGAAACTTTTTCAAAGCTTTATTTGAATATTTACATTAGATATTTGAACATGCTATTAAACTGTTCAGTCAAGTTGTCATTTAAAATCTGAAATCATTGGTAATGTTATTGTTTTAGAGATTATGCAAACAAAAAGTCATTTTATTTGTTGTTTGTTGATTTTTAAATATAAAACTTGAAGTGATTTATGTGTCTGTACTTTTTGAACATCTCCAACACATTTTAATAATACCGTGATAATACTGATAACCGTGATCATTTTGGTCACTATAATCGTGATAAGAAATTTTCATACCGTTACATCCCTACCTAATATAAATATGCTCTAGGCTATTATTCATATTCAAGTGTTTGTGCGGAAAAGAATTAATGTGCATGCATGACAGGGAGGCACCCGCGGGATCACTTGCATTTTTTCCTGATAATGAAACAACTTAAAATGAAATAGTAGCCTAATAAAAAAAAGGAAACAACTTAAAGTCCCCCTGTAGTCAAAAATTTGATCCTTTAAAACTCATCTTTGATCATCAAAATGACATATTTAAATGTTTTTTTCTTGTGAAAATAATTTTCTCATGCCTTAAAATAGCTTGAATGTAACTCTACACCCTCGCCTCATTTACTATATGCGGATCTATGAATATGCAAATTAGCCCCGCCTCCACTCAGTCACACACCAGCCAGCGCCTGCTGATCCACTAACTGAACTGTAGTAAACGCGATACAATGGCAATGGCAAGTGGAAATATTTCTTTAATTAAGCCATATATGTTTTAACCAGAAATAAGCTGGTATGCTCAACGTAAGCAAGGAGACTGATGGCTAACTTTGTGAGGTAACATTATCTGTTTGCGCTGGTTCGTACACGGATAATGACTGATAAAGCTATGTTTTTACTAGCGGACAGCTACAGTGGATACTGTAACAGTTGTTAAATTTACCTACTTGACGATGTTGTGTCCTCCAAAATGCCTTGAAGACTCAAATGCAGCCAAGTTTGTGATTCCAGTTCGCGCCCGCGATCATATGCGAGTGAAGAGACGTCAATGCGGGAGAGGCGCGTCTGACTCCGGGATACTTTTACACTGTTGCCGCGGGTTATTATTCAAGTTAGCGGCTTTAAATACAAATAAATAAGCGCTAACAGCACATGACATCGTGAAAATAGGGGGAAATATTAACAGTTAGTGAAATATCTACAGAAAAAAACATAACTGTTACCGGATTAACCTCGCTGCCTTCTCACTAGACCCTCTGCTTTGCAGCACAGTTAATGATATGCTGAGGATAGGATCCCTTGACGGATTGGTTATTGAATTTTGTGACGTAGCAAACCGAGGGCTGTTTCAAACCGCATTTCTTTGGCTGCCACTGGGAGACTACAATTTTAAAGAAAAAATACTTAGCAATAGTGTTGATAAATGGCTTGGCAGTTGGTTTGTTTAAAAGCATATTAAAAACATCACACAGACAAATAAACAACATAAAAAAGTTGATTTTCACCACAGGGGGACTTTAAAATCGGGGTGCCTCATATGCATGACAAATATATCTAAAGAAAGCTTGTCTACTTTTAAACGAACCAATTCAAAATGAAATCAAATACTCCCTGATTATGTAATCTGTGAATGCATTTCTCTCTTAAAGGCGCATCCAGTAGACATTTCGTGAATTTAATCTTTGCAGCTGACAAGGACTCAGAAAACATTAGTTTATTAATAAATAATTAAAGTGTCTTTTTCATAATCATTCGGCTACTTTTGGTGACACAAAATAAAACGGATCAATTTTCTAAGCAGATAAAAAATGATAACTATAATGTATGGCGGAAGAGCACTTCGCAGCACTTCGACCTCGGCACAGTAATATTGGTTCTGTTGATGGAAGTTAGAGGGAGAGGGGGAGTTTTCAGGAGTGATGATATTACTGCGCCGAGGTCGAAGTGCTGCGAGAAGAGAGAAGTACTCTTCCGCCATACATTATAGTTATCATTTTTTATCCGCTTAAAATAAACAGTGGCGATTTTCTGTGTCACCATACTTACTCGTGTAACTACTCATGTAAACGTCTTTAAATAGGGAAAACACAGAAGTGTTTGGTAGCTTCTAAATTCATCTCTGTTTGGATCCTAAGGAATGAATGGTGCTAAGCTAAACTACCATAGTGGCGCCGTGCGCTAGAGCGATTAAGTGCACGCACTGAGACGGGAGAGGTACGTATCAACTCGCCTAAGTTGAGGGAAAAACATATTGGAATATGGAAAAACTGTGGCGTTTTCCTTTAGTGTGAATTCCAAACTCTAACGTTAACCTACATGAATGTGCTACATTTTTGGCCTGTATTCAAGTGTTTGTGCGAATATTAATGCGCATGCATGACAGGGAGGCACCCACGCAATCACTTGCAGAAATGTCTATAGAAAGCTTAAAGTCTACTTTTGAACGAACCATTTAAAAACTAAATTAAATACTCCCTGTTTATGTAGCTAATCTGAAGGTTTCATTTCTCTCTAAAAGCCACGTCCAGTAGCCTACTGTGGAGATGAGTCAGCACTGTGAATTTCATCTGCAGCCGACAAGAAAACATTAGTTTATTAATAAATAATTAAATAATATATCCTTTTTCTATACATTAATAATCATGAGGCTACTTTTGCCTGTGCTTTGTGGCAAACTTTTTGCGTGTGATTGAGCACGGAATTGAAGCTTATTATGGATTAGTAGCCTATTGATTTAATATAAATGTGCTATTAGTTAAAAAATGGCTTAAACGAACGACAAGTTAACTAAAAAAAAACTTTAGTAGTGGGAATGGTAGGGGGGCAGCCCTATTAACCCACTAGACGTCTCTGTTAGTTTTTAAAGCATTTTATACGCATTTCCATAGTTGGATAAATTCCGCTTTCAGAACAGTCACGTCCGTAATGGATAGATGTCACGTCCGTAACATAGAATTTTTCCTCTGAAACACAAAAACGACAATTTAAACAAAATTGATATTTTAGGTTTTGTAAATAGCCAACCCATGTCCACTCGGCAGATATTGTTGCTTCTGGTTTGTGTATTGTAATTCACAGAAATTCTACAAAATATGTTGTCTCCCAGAAACTCGTGTTATTTTTTGTCACGTCCGTAATGCATGAGTTTTTCCCTCATTTAAAATATAAAACTGGTTTATAGACTGAAACTTTTCTGATGTCTGGACTCTATTTTAAGGGGTTTTGAAAAATATAAAGAGATGGTTAAATTTATTTGTAATGAATACAATTTATGAGAATTTCTATTTCAGGTTTAGACTGCGAGTGTCACGTCCATAACGGAGGAATTGCCCAGTACGTTCAGCCGGCTATGTCTGCTATAGGATACTTACCATAATTTTTGTGTGAATTTGTCCATTCAAACACAACACTTCAGAGAGAGCTTAATATTTGTGCGCGTTCTGAGGCACGGGTTTGCGTGCTTTGGATGAGCGCACGCACAAATCTTCTCACGGCGCGTGCGAGCTCGCGTCCTCATGTTCCAGCATATGGCATTCGCATTGAACGAGTGAATGGTTTGTCCATGTTTTTTTTTTTTTTTCTTCATCGCTGTTGCTATAATGTACTGGGAAGCCAGAATGCGCATCCATCAACAGAAACATACATTAGCCGAACCTTGTTTGTTTTAAGTGTTACATAGAACAAACCATTACAGATGCGTTGTCAGATTTAAGTTGAACCGCGGTCCTAGTGCATGCTGAACCAGGTGTGGAGAACCGTACGGTTCGATTTTATTTTATTTTTTTAACCGAGAACCATTCCACCCCTATTCTGTGATTAGTAGTAAATCTCCATCACCTGCTTTCAGATGGAGCAGCATTTACTACACAGAGCCATAGTTCACTGACAAGCTACACAAAATTGCGTTCATAATTGCGCGATAATGAAATCGAAGATATAGTTCTGCGATTATGAAAGCTGTTTGCGTAGCTTGTCAGCGAACTGCGACTTGTGTAGTAAATGCTGCTCCATCTGAAAGCACGTGATAATACAAATAACATGTTTTTACTCCAAACTCACTTCATAACGTCAGTCAAGTGTTTGAATTAAATCCTTCTGTGAGATGATGTGCCTTTTAAACAGAATAAGGCACACAATATTTCATAGTATTCTAAGCAGTGATAAAAACTGTGTCTATTAGCATTGCATTATTATATACTAGAGCCCGACAGATATGGGTTTTTTAGGGCCTATCCCGAAATTAGGGAGTAAATAAAAAGTCTGATATCGATATATCGGCCGATATTATTTATGTGTATTTCATAGTACAGTACCAGTCAAAAGTCTGGGCACACTTCCCATTTGTGTGTCCAAACTTTTGACTGATACTGTATATAGGCTAGAATGCAGTATATATTTAAACAGAATATACATAAACACATTTTTATCAAATGTGGTGATCAAACACTTATAATGATGTGACAAAAATATGTAATGGAGGCAGGGTATCTAACAATTTAACAATAAACTTTATTATCCAAAATGAGTCTGACATCAGTGCACTTAACAGTACATTTCACATCACTTATTATAAATAACTTTAAAACACAAATAGAACAGTATATATTAGAGCCTGACTGATATTTGGTTTTTGGGGGCCAATGCCGATTCCAATATTGGGGAGTAAAAAAGACAGATATCGATATATCTTTGTGTAGGCAATTTTATAGTACAGTATAGTCAAAATTTTGGACACACTTCACATTCGTGTGTCCAAACTTTTGATTGGTACTGTATATAGAATACAGTAGGCTATTTACATAAACAGAATATAGCCTATAACATATATATTGCAATATAGTAAGCAAGCTACTGCCAATCCAACGGGCAGGTTTAAGCACGAAGCACAGCTTTTCCAAATTTCAACATCTAAAATGAATAAAAAATTATAATGAATAGTATATCTTCACAAATTGTGTGTTGTGTATTTTCTGGTAATCAAATGAACATGCAGAACATGAGGATTCGTATTTAAATAGTCCTTTTGCAGTTTAATATTCACAGACACTAGTCTATATCGCGATTATAAGTATACTGATAAGATATAAGTGTACTGACCTTTTTTTTAATTTATTCATCAGAAATAACACAAATTCCATGAAATTCCATGTAATACAGTAAATTCGGTTTTCTTATAACTGGATTCCGCGATTCTGTCCATGTTTTCTGCAGTGCGGAAATCATAGGGCCCTACTAATGTAGCAAATGAGTATTATAAGCTTATTGTTAGAGTAAAGGACGGGGACATTGTTGTTTATTTACTTTAGCATTGAGTCTCTCCAACTAGGTGACAACGAAACATTATATCAGCATTCGACAAACTCAAGCCACCACTGCACTGCTGTCTGTTGGACTGCAGAAAGATACTAACTTTTCAATCTGCTACGTTACAGACTGTACTGACAAACTATGCTGACACACCCTGTGTGCCGCAACAAGACGCAACAAAGCGACCGTTGAAAATCATTTGAACTTTGTGTCAGTACGTCATAAATAGTTTACTGCCGGTGATTTGTCGTGTCACGTTGCACCGCATCCAGTGTAGACAACATCACCGATTATGGGTTCTATTGTATTTTGTTACACCGCTGGCATCCGGTGTAGGCCCAGGTGCAGTTTAGACAGTTTGCAAGGATGTTTAGTAGGGTTGCCACTAACGACTATTTTTATTTCGATTAATCTGTCGACTAATTTATTGATTAGTCGATTAATCTAAACAATTAATTTCCCTCAAAAAAAAATCAACAATTTTACTTGAGAATATTTTATTAAACCAAATGAAATCCAAATTTCTATGAAATCCTTTTTTAAAGCAAAAGTAAAGTGCAACATAGAGTGCAAGAAGCAAGTGTCCAAATCACTGAAATCAAAGTTCAGTATTATAGTGCAAGAATGACAACATATTCACGTGTTCTAGTCTAATAATAATAAAATTATAATCAAAAAACATTTTTTAAAGGAGTATTTACCAGAAATATTATTTACCAGAATTTATTTAGGTGAAAATATGTAAATGTGCAGTATCTCTGGAAAAAAAAAAAAAAAAAAAAAAAAAAAAAAAAACTTTTTTTTTAATATAAAATCAATTAATTGGAGATGCTTTTGATTATTAAAATTTAATGGAACCATTAAAATGGAATCCAGAAAATAATGGAAAACAGAGTTTGGTACAGATAAAACTGTAAAACTCAATTAATTAGACAGGCTTTTTGATTAATAAAATTTAATTTAACCATTTAAACAGAGTATAGAAAAATGAAAATGGAAAAAAACTGAATTTGGAAATAAAACAAATTTCATAGGGCCCTATAATTATAATACATTTTTTTTTTGTTATAATAAAAGTGGATGTTAGTGAACAATAGCTTTTAAAATGACTTAAAATGCATATATAATAGCAATGATGCAATAATAGTTCAAATAAAGTATCAAAAGCAAGAAATCATATGGTTTTATTGAACAAAACTGTAAAAACACATGATGTATTATAAAAAATAGAGCTAATGTAGATTACGCATTACAACAAAAGCCTGCAGGGGGCGCCAACGGCCTGATGATTGTTTTTACACATTACTGTGCGATCTAATTCTTGTTTAATATTGACCAAGCACCATTTAATTCAAATGTCCACTTAATCTTTAATATTTGTCCATTTCTTTAGGACAGAAATGCTATAGCCACTGTAATTAAATGAATATGTGGACATCAAAACGTGTAAACTTAGAGGGAGGGTTTGAGCTTTTATTTTGAAATTGCGACATTCTCCTGTGTTTGTGTAGATTTATAAATGATTTACCTTACAAATCTGATGAAATGGCGCATGTTGCGTCCCAGATGAACGTTAATTAACCCAAACTCTCAACAGCATGCAGAGATGGAGTTTGAGACACTCCACACATATAAATGATAACAGTTCCTGTGGAACTACTGTGAACGGAGCCGCTGAGAGACGCACGTACTTAACCTACACGCATGTAAATAATTAAAGCGCATATACTGTGTTAGAACTGCATCGCATATAATTATTTAATTAAAACATAGTGTTTGTGAATTCACAATTATGCTTAATTATGATTTTTAAATGGGTTTAATATATCATGCAGCCTTGGAGAATAGTCTAATAATGTGTTTATGGATTCTCGTCCGTGAAATGCGCCACTTCCGGTTAGTCGACGGAAGCAAAATGAAGTCGACGATTTTTAAAAATCGACTAGTCGACTAAAATCGACGAATCGCGGCAGCCCTAATGTTTAGAGTCCGTGGTAAGAAAATGATCGCTGCGAGCGGGCAAAGCCTCGGTGTTGCCAGATCCAGCTATTATACGCGTTTTTGGACTTTTCTTTTCCACTTAATTTGACACTTTACAAAGTTAATAAAGAAGGACGTTGTAATTTAGAGTCAGCGATATCTTTATATTATCTTAATTGCAAAAGATTTTAAATAATTGTGGTTTATTTATTTATTTTTTATTTTTTAAGCAATATCTGGCAACACTGCATCGCCAGCACTTAAACTGACAGTAATCAAAAAAGCCCATGGTCAGGTTATTGCTGACAGGATAGCACATTCGGTCAGAAACGTTATCAACGTTGTCAAAACACTAGTACACAGATCTGTAGAACAAGTAGGTTACAGAATGAAAGGAAATACACAAACGTTATTCATATTAAAATATGTGTGAACTTAATACATGACCTAGATTATTTATTTAGCAAAATCTTGTCATTTTAATAATTATTAAATGGAATTTATTAAAAATTGTTGCTGCTCCAATTAAACTTAGTGTGCTCTCTTTAAGCTCTTCCACATTGAACATCTATGTAAACAGACTTTAAATATTAGTTGACGGTCGTCACTTTAACTTAATCTTTATAAAATGATTAATAACTTATTTTAACAGCTTTAAGATGACAAAATCGAGACATAACTACAGTTTATGCCCAAAGATTAAAGAGGCATGTCATCCATTCAAAGAAGGAGCCATCAGAAACCTGTCCTATCTGTCCAGAAAAAAAGCAACTAAAGGCTGGAATATGCTACACGACTTTTAAAATGTGAACAGATTTTTAAAACACTAAACTTCATATACTTACTGATTTTGTAAATAGTTTGTTTGTTGTTTTTTGAATATGTGTTACTTTGCTGAATGTGGAATAGTCTACTCTAGATGTTAAATGACACTTCACTATGAATATATAACTGATCAAATTAAATACCTTGTTGCTTGATTTTAGTGTTCTGTTTTTTTTGGGGTTTTTTTTGTTACTTGTACCTTCAAATAAAACATTTTTTTCAATTAATCTTTAAAAATGTTGTTTAAAATAAACATGATGTAAGCTTAATGAGAACAGGGATGTGCTTATAGAGTACAAAAATGTACCCATTAGGCACAGCCAGACTTTTTGCATTTAATGATGTACATCTTAATTGAAATGCTTTTGTCATTTAAAATAAAATTAAATATTTTTGTATGAGAGGTTAATATTTTATTTTAACATAACTTCTTGTACTGAGACCAATATCTTGTGCACTAAAAATGACTGTGTAGATTTTAATGAGCTTAATAGGTACGCTTACCCTAATTGACTCTTCACCTTTCTTTAGGGATGTAAGAATGAAATGTAAGGTTTATCAATTTATAAAACTTTTTTTTTTTTTTTTTTAGTCCAAACTTGAATGATTTGAACTGTAAAGTTGTTTAGATCACATTTTTTATTGTAATTTTACAGGTTTTTCACTGGTCTGGAGTTTGCGTGTGAATGTTGTGTTCTTAGTCCCATCGTGTGACGTGACATTTGTCAGATTTCTCAACGTATCTGTCTAAGCGTCACAGCTCTCTGTGTCACTGCAGACCAGATCCGCATTAGCAGTAGAGCGATGCTAGTACAGGAGATTTTATGTTACCATATGTTGAGATGTTAGAAGCCATTGCTGTTCTACACCATACTGTTCTTGTCATTAACACACAGGAAATTAATCTGTGTTTGTTTTAGTTTGTATTAATCTGACACTAGCCATAATTCTGTATCCATTCCTCTGTTATATTTCTGCCTCTGAATGTCCCCTGATGTAATCCTGTATATCTCAGGGGTGTTGTGTTTTTCTCTCCTTCTTATATTTGTTTGTTCTGGCTTTGTTCTTTCCAGAGAAGGAGAGAAAAGCCAAATGTGTGTGTGTGTGTGTGTGTGTGTGTGGTCACCCACCGGTGGAGGAGTGTGGCATCAGATTCTCTCCTGTCTGTATGTGGTTTGGTCCAGCAGCATTATTTCATAAGAGAGTAATTGAGTGTGAATATATGTCTGTTTTCGCAGTGCCGTCAGTCACTTCCTGTCACCTCATACTTAATTTGACATTGCACTCTCTGAATTAGCTGGTCATTGTTTTTCAGAGAAATTCTGTCATATGAAGCAAATTATTGGAAGTGAATTCTGTAACGTTGAGTAATATGGTATCATGCTTTGGGATTCTCTATTGGTGTTCAAAAAAGACTCTTGGGTTTAGATTAGTCCCAGTGGAGTGGATGAAACGCTGTTTATTTTTCTAGTTTGTGGTTGATGTGGGGACACATGAAGATGCTATCTAAGACTGGTAATGTCAAGTGATATGATATGATGTTATTACAGTTAAGAAAATCTCATTGTTTGGACCACTAATATACTCTCCCGGTATTAAATGAACTGCATACAACACACAGTGGGCTGCTTTGCTTAGTACTGCTTTTTAAATGCAATTGCCCTCTAAATCAGCCTTCCAAGCCACCATGGAACATCAAAACTAATTTTCAACACTATATAGGTAGGGCATTATGTCCTTCTCAATCTCCATGAAGGATGGAGTGTTGCCTTAGAATTTGGCTGCGTAATGAAGATGCCTTCACATCAGAAGCGCACCTGTGATGCCTTAAAAAATGGTCTTCATTTATGTTTTGGAACTGTGCAATTGTAGGTATATTTAGTAATATTCCAGTCTCAGCAATATATAAGTTTCACCTCATAATTAAGTGTTATGGAGTTTTTTTTTTTTTTTTTTTTTTGGACTACTCCCAGCAGTATTTGAGTATTTCCCTGTGGTAGAGCTCCTCTGTGAATCCTGCACTGAGCTGCGGTAACTGTGCTCGGAGTAGAGCCGTAATGGCGGCTCATTAGAGAGAGATAATGACAGCAGGGTGAGCCCTGAGGAGCCCACCCGGTCGAGAACGCCCAGAGAAACCTCACAGCGGCAGATAGAGAAACCTCAGGGGCAGATAGAGAGCGCAGGGGAGAATAGAGGATGGAGGACGGGGAGAAAAGCAGGAGGAAGTGGGCGATTGACGGAAAAAACAGAGGGAGAGGTGGTAAAGATGGATGGGGTGGCTGTGCAGAGATAGTAATCATGCGAACAATGGTATTTTTGTTCAAATGTCAGTTTTAATGTGCTTGTGTTGGGTGTACTGCAGCGTTTCACTATAGTCTTCCTCACTGCATGTTAACATGCATTCTCTCACAGATCCGTATGACCGCTCCTGTATGGACTGACAATGAGGCTTTTTCATGAAACACTGGAAGAATGTATTTGTCTAATTTATATGTAAAACCATTCGCATATGCACTACCTTTCAAAAGTTTTGACTCTCCTGGTTAAATTTGTTTCTCATTATCTCAAGCCAAGTTTCCATCTAATTTTTTTTGCTATTCTGTTATCAACAAAGCATGTTTTCTTTCAGTTAGACTCTTTTCACCATAAAATGGTGTGTGTAATGATGGCATCCTCCTAGCAACGACCCTTTAGCATACAGTCAAGTCAGCTGCAGTTAGACGTGGCTGAGAAAAGCTGCCCAAATTGACTTGGCTCATGCAACTGTAATATGCTGTGTGAAGTTAAGAGGATCATAAAAATATTGATACAATGAAAAATGTTTTAGGCCATTTCACTGTGATTTAAGTGTGAATATATTTAGCACCCACTTCAACATTACAGAGAAACAATGCTTTGTTGGGATCAACATTCAGACAGGGACACGCTTAATTTTGTCACGTGACACTACATTTATTTGCGATAAATCCTTTTTTTCATTTTCATGACATTTGAAGCATTTTCATAGAATTTATTATTTTACTTAATGTAATGAATTGAACAGATTTTTTTAATAAATCATGTACAAATCAAAAAGGATGCACGTGAACATGCGAGCTGAGAATGTCCAGAATGAGCAGAGCTGGAATTTAGACAAAGAAGCTTAAATAAGAGTTTTATTTCTTTTTTGTTAGTATTCCCATAATTTTGTGTTGTTTCTTAGTTTTGATGACTCTCTTTAATATAATATGTAGATTTTAATAATACAGAATTAGATGTCTTCAGAATTTTGACTTCATATAGTGTAACTCGTCCCATTGAATAAACTGCAACAATTTATGTATGAATACATTTGTGAACACATTCCTTTTGCTCATGTTTCATGAATACAGCCCAGTTTTTGTGTGTGTGTGCTAAGCATAAAAGATCTGAAGTGTGGAAGTACTGATGTGTTTAAAATGCTTGGAAAGAGGAACATCTAGGAATGAACACTGGAAAAGTTAAAAACAACAAAGATCAGTCTCTTGATATAGCAGAGAATCACAGCATCATTTTAATGCAGACTTTTCATTTTTTGACCATGACTTCTGCTGTAGTGATATTTTCTGGAGTGCGTATTTTTAAAGTACACCAACCAGGAGAAGTGCGGCCTATTTTATTTCACTGAAGGATAACACTGGATGTTTTCGTGTCTCTGATTGTAAGACACAGGTCCTGATGTTTCACCTGTTTATGATCTAGTTTTGAGTACTATGTAAGCTCTTGGGGAGTGCTGTACCTGTCTTTGTGAGCACATTACCCAGGAGACTGTTAGATATAACACTGTGAGATTTTTGTCTACCTATATGAAGTACAAGCAAAGCATTTTCCAAGGCTGAAACACATCTAGAGTGACCTATATGTGCATGTGTATGTGTGTGTTATCACTCAGGTGCTATGGAGGAGCTGCACAGTTTGGACCCGCGCCGGCAGGAGTTGCTGGAGGCCAGATTTCTGGGCGGAGTCAGTGGCAACACAGCGGGCAGTACTGGCAGCGCTAGCGGAGGAACCAAAGTTAGTGGCTGAGTTTATCACCTAACTGTTATTGCAAACACACAAGCTTGCAAACAGTAGTAGTGGCTGTGTCTGAAACAGAAGGTAGCGTTTTTGTAGGAAAGCACTTCTGTGGCTTTCAAGATGCCATTACGCCTCACTTATGATGTAGAACTATTTCAAGCAAGGTTTAGAGCCAACTGAACACATATTTATTGACTCTAATGCTTATTTCTTGGTAGGAAAAGTCATAAGAAAAAAGGTTACCTTTATAAATTGCCTTTTTTTCCTGATTGTTCAGGCACTAATTATATTCACCAAACTGGCGATTGTGGGATATTATAGGTGATAAAGTATACATGCATACAGGCTGCTTTCATTTTTATTATTATTATTATTATTATTACTAAATAAAAATATACATATTACTAAATAAAAACAATACTTTTATAATATTTCACTATAAAACAAAAAATTATAGATAGATAGATAGATAGATAGATAGATAGATAGATATTGAAATAATTATATTGTATATAATTATTATTACATTTTTGCATTTCAGCTATAAAATTACAATAGTAATATTTCCGTCTGTCTTAATTTCTTGATTTTCAAATGTTAACTATCAAACTTTTAATCTGGTCAAAAACAGGGAGCCCTTAAAGCAACACAGTGCCGTGCTTCACTCTGAAACACACTGACCATACATTTATTCAGTTAAATTGCATATTTATTTTTATTGTGCAGCCCTATCAGGATGTTACACAAACTTTGGGTTCAGATGTGGCTTCTCGCCTCTGGATGGTGCTTGATTTGATGTTGTTTTAGACACAGCCAGTTTCATGGCAGAGGCTCAAAGTCTTCCTACTTTCATGATCAGCTTTTAAAGAAATTTGTGTTTTCTGAAAGGGAGGACATTTTGAGGTTCATGTCAGGTTACAGTGGACCTCACACTGAAACATGCTGTTCTCTATTGCTGTCATGTTGTCTTGCTTATACAACTGTCCTCTCCTTGAAGTTGTCAGATAATTAATTCATAACACCTGCTGCATGAATACCTCATATTCATCTGCCTAGCTCATCTGCATTGACTCATGTAAATGTGTTTCTCCTGTGCAGACCTTGACAAACAACGAATGTTCCAATCACAGTTTTGGTAGCTTGGGCTCCTCCAGTGATAAAGAGTCAGAGGTGAGTTTAGTTCTGTATGATCATACAAATACCTTTAAACCACATACCTGTTACATACTGTGATGTATTTCCAAACAGAATATTCAGTGGGAAATAATCATGTCATGATTTATAACATTGATTAATTGCAGTTAGCGGCTGATTGATATTTATCACCCTGATTATTCAGTTGATATTTGATAACCTGATGATTAACAGCAGCTTAATTTATTGGCCAATAAATGTGTTAACTCCAAATGAAATGTCATCAACCCTCATGTCGTTCCTAACCCATAAGCCTTTCGTTCATCTTTAAAACACAAATGAAGATATTTTATTGAAACAGATTTATGTCCCTCCATTAAAAGTCCTTTTTAGGCCTTTATTCACATATAAAACTTGATAAACCCACATACACGGAGCACATCAAATATAGTACATGGATGTTCAAACATCCTTGCTTCAATCAGGTTTCTGTTTGATACATATCGTTTTCTTTTATGATGTCTTCATGAACTTTTTAAAGGGGTCATGAACTGAGAAACCAAAATTCCCTTGATCTTTTGACACATAAGAGGTCATTGTACTATAAAATCATCCTGTAAATTTCAGAACTCAAAACTTTGTCGTTAGTCTAAAAAAAGCTTACAAGCTAACGACAAAGTTTTGAATATTGAAGGCAGTCTGCCAAAACAACAGCTTTTAGAATGTACAACTCTGATGTAATAATGTGGATAAGCGCCGCCTCCGCAGAAGATCAACGACTGCTTCTACAGCACTGCCTTCTTAGCCCCGCCCACCGATTTTACATCACTGTCTGTTTAGCCCCGCCCACCAATTCTACATCACTGCCTGTTAATCCCTGCACACCGATTCTACACGCTGTGCAGTGCCAAGCTGTGGAAAAAAAAAAAAAAAAAAACACTGCCAAAGTTAGAAAAGAGTGAGTCCTACAAGGGTAAATAAAGAACTGTTTTTTTCCAATAAGTTTTGTATAGTATTTTCTGTACTCTTACTTAAAAAAACTTTGTCTAAAAAGGGTAATATTTTATGTATTTGAGGTCTGAGATGTGGGAACGGTGAAGAGAGAGGGCAAACGTTTTGCATTTTAGGTCAGCGTTGCCGTCTAATCAGCCAATATTGTCTTAAATAGCTTGCATAGCACTTCATCTTTTAGAACATGGGATTTTGACCAAATATGTGACCCTGGACCACAAAACCAGTCATGAGGGTCAATTTTTTGAAATTGAGATTTATACATCACCTGAAAGCTGAATAAATAAGCTTTCCATTGATGTATAGTTTGTTAGGATAAGACAATATTTGGCAGAGATATAACTATTTGAAAATCTGGAATCTGAGAGTGCAATAAAAAAAATAAAAAAATTTTAAAAATCTAAATATTGAAAAAAAAAATCATCTTTAAAGTTGTCCAAATGAAGTTCTTAGCAATGCATGTTACTAATCAAAAATTAAGTTTTTATATATTTACGGTAGGAAATTTACGAAATATCTTCATAGAACATGATCTTTACTTAATATCCTAATGATTTTTGGCATAAAAGAAAAATGGATAATTTTGACCCATACAATGTATTGTTGGCTATTGCTACAAATATACCTGTGCTACTTATGACTGGTTTTGTGCTCCAGGGTCACATATTCAATCTTGATTTTTGTCAAATGTTGCAACAAGATGTTAAAAAATGTTTTTGTTTTTTTTTTTTTTGTGTGAAAAATTATAGTTTTGGACATATAAGGTAATAAATATTTTTAAAAAATACCTTAAAGTAACTACAAATTAGCATGTAAAGCTAATACCTTTTAAAAGAAATTCCGTGTGGAGCATGCCCTTGATCCGAGCAATGTTCTCACCTTTTTCCTCCCTTACCTGTTTGCATCTATGATTCAAAAGCCCTGTTTCCAACGCAGGAACATTCCCCAGGAACTAGGAACTTTGGGCCGGTACTCGGTGTGTTTCCACCGCAGGAACCAGGATCTAAATAAAGTTCTGGGTAAAAATTTGCCCCTCAGAAAGTCAGCACCTATTTGAAAATGTGCTTCGCTGATTTCGGAGACGTGAGCTCCACGTGATCAGCGGTCACTCAGTGCTCATGTATCCCGACGAGAGCAGTCTCAACTCGGCTAGTCCTTCTGACATTTGCCGCTGACTCTGATGTCTCGGTAGTGGTTAAACATAAGATATAATTCGTTTTGGGTAAATCTAACAGGTAATCTGTGGTCTTTATTCTATTAATCTATTAATATGTTAGAATGAAAATTAAAAGAGGCAATACTGTTTGATATAATATTTAGTTTCATTGTAATGTCCCTGAATTACATTTCTGCGGCTATTAATACAGGTGCATCACAATAAATTAGAATGTCGTGGAAAAGTTCATTTATTTCAGTAATTCAACTCAAATTGTGAAACTCGTGTATTAAATAAATAAATTCAATGCACACAGACTGAAGTAGTTTAAGTCTTTGGTTCTTTTAATTGTGATGATTTTGGCTCACATTTAACACAAACCCACCAATTCACTATCTCAACAAATTAGATAGGGCTGCAACTAACGATTATTTTGATAATCGATTAGTTGGCCGATTATTTTTCCAATTAAGCGGATTTTAAAAAGGCTGAATTTTCTTCTTTTTTTATTGACAAAAACACTTCCACATTCTGCCCAGACCACCTGTCATAATAAAGAGAAAACACAAATATTTTAGGAATCTGTCAAAGAATTGTTTAAATCGAAAAAAAAATATTGTCATTTATTGGGCAAATAACAAACTGAAACAACTAAATATTTATTCACATAATAAAAAAAAGCCTGCTGCCTTTCATAACAGCATACATTCTCGCTGGCATTGTGTAGCTACTTTTTGACTGTAATTGGGTATCTGAAAAAATCTTTTATCTATGAAAGATCTTTCATTCTTTCATAGATAAAAGAAATAATTATATTATAGCATTGGAAATAGCCTAGTGTTACTAAAGGCCTTACGCATATTGGAGGACTAACCAATACAGATAGCTAAAAAATGATTTTAGTAAACACCAATACTGTTGGCTTGGAGCAGCAGTGGCACAAAGCTTACATTATTTGGTATAAACCTTAAATACATTTGTTTTAATAAATTTGTTAAGCACTGTATATAGGCCTATAGTTGAAATCTCTTCATCAAAAATGAAGATAATAAAGATAATAAAGACGAATAAAAACACAACCTCAGTGTTAACCAACTTTTTGATCACAGTCATGTTTACTGTAATTTCTTTATCCTGTAAAAGGCGGCTATGAAGCATCTGATATTTATATTCAGACAACTATACACACTTATCCCTTTACAGTTCCTACTCTCATAAAATGCGTGCACTACATGTTGACTTTTAAACCATAATTTAACGTTCAACAACAGATATTTCAGCACAATGAATGTTTTTGCGCTGAATATTAATCCCTCTGACGCGCGTTCATGCGTCTGCCGCGCTGGCGCTCATTCAGTAAAGATTTAAATTTAACGCAGACTGTCAGGATGGAACTTTACGCAAAAATGGAAATGCTCGCGTGAATTTGTGACATTTACAAATAAGGATATGACCTCAGTTTTTACGCTGAGGATCCACACGCATCTGTCAAAGCGCCTGACAGGACAGCCATTACGCTAATGCATTAGCTTAAAGCTTAAAATAAAGAGTTCTCATGTTTTGTGCAGCTTGGATCACGTACTTCTCCTGCAGCATCTCATTCTGTTTCCTCCACTATTTTTAGATGAATTTTGGCCATAGAAATGCGTTATTCAGTGCTGTAACGTTAATTTGACGAGACCGGCTGAAGTTGGACGTGCACTGTGGGCAGACTCGACTAATTGATAATGACAATCGTTGTCGATGATTTTCATTATCGATAATAATCGATTTTTATCGATTAGTTGTTGCAGCCCTAAAATTAGAATACTTCATAAGACCAATGAAAAAAAATAAATAAATAAAAAAATTTAGTGAATTGTTGGCCTTCTGGAAAGTATGTTCATTTACTGTATATGTACTCGATACTTGGTAGGGGCTCCTTTTGCTTTAATTACTGCCTCAATTCGGCGTGGCATGGAGGTGATCAGTTTGTGGCACTGCTGAGGTGGTATGAAAGCCCAGGTTTCTTTGACAGTGGCCTTCAGCTCATCTGCATTTTTTGGTCTCTTGTTTCTCATTTTCCTCTTGACAATACCCCATAGATTCTCTATGGAGTTCAGGTCTGGTGAGTTTGCTGGCCAGTCAAGCACACCAACACCATGGTCATTTAACCAACTTTTGGTGCTTTTGGCAATGTGGGCAGGTGCCAAATCCTGCTGGAAAATGAAATCAGCATCTTTAAAAAGCTGGTCAGCAGAAGGAAGCACGACTTTAGTTTTCAAAAAACACAATGGACCAACACCAGCAGATGACATTGCACCCCAAATATGAGCTTCTCCACCCTTCCTCCAGACTCTAGGACCTTGGTTTCCAAATGAAATACAAAACTTGCTCTCATCTGAAAAGAGGACTTTGGACCACTGGGCAACAGTCCAGTTCTTCTCCTTAGCCCAGGTAAGACGGCTCTGACGTTGTCTGTGGTTCAGGAGTGGCTTAACAAGAGGAACACGACAACTGTAGCCAAATTCCTTGACACATCTGTGTGTGGTGGCTCTTGATGCCTTGACCCCAGCCTCAGTCCATTCCTTTTTTGCTTGATTTTGCTTGACAATCCTCATAAGGCTGTGGTTCTCTCGGTTGGTTGTGCATCTTTTTCTTCCACACTTTTTCCTTCCACTCAACTTTCTGTTAACATGCTTGGATACAGCACTCTGTGAACAGCCAACTTCTTTGGCAATGAATGTTTGTGGCTTACCCTCCTTGTGAAGGGTGTCAATGATTGTCTTCTGGACAACTGTCAGATCAGCAGTCTTCCCCATGATTTTGTAGCCTAGTGAACCAAACTGAGAGACCATTTTGAAGGCTCAGGAAACCTTTGCAGGTGTTTTGAGTTGATTAACTGATTGACGTCACCATATTCTAATTTGTTGAGATGAATTTGTGGGTTTTTGTTAAATGTGAGCCAAAATCATCACAATTAAAAGAACCAAAGACTTAAACTACTTCAGTCTGTGTGCATTGAATTTATTTAATACACAAGTTTCACAATTTGAGTTGAATTACTGAAACAAATGAACTTTTCCACGACATTCTAATTTGAGATGCACCTGTATGTTTAAATGAAAACGAAAAGAGGTAGTGGTGTTTGATATCACATTTCGTCTTATTGTAAATACAGTGAGGAAAATTGCAGTAGCCAAGGCGAGCTGACTGACATTATCAAGTACCAAACAGGACAGAAAATAGTAGGGCTGTACCAGAATGTTCGATTATTCGGTGGGTTGGCATTCGATTTTCAATTTTGAGATTCGAATATTCTATTTTTCTTTTCTTTTTTTCGAACACCTGACATCCCCCACGAAATGGTTCTCATTCATACTTGAATATGAATCGCCCATAAATGAACATCATGATTCAATTCATCTGGAAGAGAAGACAAAAATGCCGAAGACCTCAGCTGTGTGGGAGCACTTTGAGTGAGGACAAGACAAAGGCAGTTGCATGGTGGAAGCAAAACAGTGACCGCTACCCTAAACTGGCATTTGCAGCCAAACACCTCCTTTGTGTTCCGGCCACTTCAACTCCATCAGAGCGCATTTTCTCAAAAGCTGGCTACGTCATAAATAAGACCCAAAGTTCCCTTTTACCTGAAAATGTGGACAAACTCATCTTCCTCGCACACAACATGTAAAGAGTGTAGGTAGACTAAGTAGGTAGGTTCACTAGCTTGCAACCTGATTGTGATTTATTTGAAAGTTTGACTTTGTAAATAACTGCTTTGTTTATTGAAATGTGAGCTGTCTAGCCAGCCTAACATTACCTTGTTCTATTTAGCCTATCACAGTTTGTTTTATTCTATATAAGGGAATTTGTTTAATTTTATTTAAACTGTTCGTTAATTAAAATGTGTTATTTATTACAGTTCGTTGAACTTCGTTCATTTATTTTTCGTTCTACTTTTATTTAAATAGCCTACCCTTTATGGTGTCAATAATTACTGTGCTGCTAATTTCTGATTTGGGAGTGATTTGTTTGTTAGAAAAATGTTAGGCTACCTTATTAAAAGTATTGCTCTTAACAGACCTGTGTGTTTTGTATCACTAGTGCAGTGTCCGTTCTCAGAGCTTCGAATATACGGTGTTGATTACTACGGAAGCTTCAAAGCTCAAAAAATGGTATTCGGACCAGCCCTAGAAAATAGACTATTACTTCTAAATTATGATGATTTTTGATGTAAAAAAATCTTGATAACATTATAAGTGGACCTTAGAGAACAGTACAAAATAAAAAACAAAGGCAGTTTATGACCCCTTTAAAGTGTAAAAGTTTGTTGATTTTATTAAAAATAGTAATGCATTGAAATGATTGTCTCAAATAAAAACTGAGTTGTTTTTAAACATTTAAATTGTACATAAAGGCCGGGACACACCAAGCTGACGGTGATGGCTGTAATAAAACTTGTGAAGACGTAATATAGCAAAACATTTAGAAAAATGCTCCTCTCTAATCTAATGAGCTATGGACTTTGAATGACTTTGACTAATTAAAAATATCTTCATTTGTGTTTCGAAGATTAACAGAAGTCTTATGGGTGTGCTACAACATGAGGGCCTGGTCAGAATATATTGATGGTCATTTTCATCTTTTATTAGTAAATTTTGAGTAAACATTTGTGTTATACATATGAGCACATCTTTTTTTATTGGTAATTCACAGAGAATTCGCTATTCTGTTTTTTGCATGTCCTCGGCAAACACCTCAAAAGATTGGCTTTCTTCAGTCACTGAGCGCATTTACATGCACTTTCTTAAGCCGATTATGCTTAAGCTGAAAACGCACATGGTCATGTAAACACGGTAACCCGTTTTCTTTTATCGGCGTAAGGTCATAAACGGCGCAAGCATAAACCGGTTGACACAGGTAGTTTTTTTTTTTGCCTCTTAATGTAAACGTATTTACCCGCTTTCTGTCTGCTTATTGAAGTGCGCATGTGTGATACGTAACAGGTATACCTCGTTAGTGCAGATTTAAGCGCATCTAGATGTTTTGCAGTAAAGAAAGAAGGAAATCTCACAAAAGCTGACTCTTTCATGACTCAGAAAATTTTAAAAATTCATATCTTGTGGCTAGATGAGCTGTAAGTTTCCCGCTGACATGTTGCAAGCTTTAACATCACAACTATGGAATACTCGGAGTAAGATACACACACACATTATAATATTTTGATGTCACTAAAGGGAAATAACCTGATTTATTAATGAAGTCATGTAAACACAGCTTGCTTTGTCAGGTTACTGATGTGCATGTAAATGGGGAAAACTGGTTATTTTAATAAGCTGATGTTTGAGAGTAATCAGCTTATTGGTGTGCATGTAAACGTGCTCATTGTAGCAACTAGATAATGTGAATCAACCTTCAGGATATTAATTTGTAGTTTCCATGTTGGCATTTGTGCTGTAGGTGTCTGCTCACCATGTGTTTTTATCTGTAAGTTTTATCCATAAGGACTGTGAATGACAAGGAAATGAATAGATCAGTAAAACGGTTAATTTGTACACTGAAGCGTTTGCTCCAAACTGAGATCTGTAATGGATGCTCCATTTCTAACTGCGCACGGTTGAGTCCTGATGAAAGCTGTTGTTAATATCTCAGTTCATAGTTCAGCAGATGGCGCAGAGACGTTCTGCTGTGTTTTCTTTGAATCAGAGTGTTACAGAGAAATAGATGCTGGTGTGTGAGTGTGACTCAGGCCGATGGGAAATGTTCCCTGTAATGAAGCTCTAGTTCTGTGTGTGCTGAGGGCCGTGCTTCTGCCTCACACTGTAGAGGATGCTGTGTCACTCTATGTGCGTGTGTGTGTTTAGGTTTTGTAGCAGACTCGAACTGGGTTGGCATCTGTCATAACCCCCGATAGTTAAACCATCAGCAGGCAAAGTACTACACATGTGCGCGCACACACACACACACACACACACACACACACACAAACTCCTCTCATCATAGTAAGGAGAATTGTCCTCCCCTCCCCCTGCACAACACACCTGCTGTGACATAAATCAGAGCAAGAGAGGAGGAGGAAGCCAATGGAGCGAGTTATGAAGGGAGAGAGAAAGTGAACTGGGAGGTTGAGAACAAACTCCTCTCATGTGGCAGTGAGCTGCTTGTTATGCCAGATGTCAGACATCTAGATAGTGTAGACACATGCACACACCGGTCTCTCTCTCACACACACACACACACACACACACACACCTGTCAGACATCCCATAAAACCTCCATTACAGCCCCACCTCAGACTACATACACTAGATTACCCATAATCCCCTGAACACTAATCACAGCCTCCAACACCTGCAGCCTGAAGCACGTGACTCATTTAATGCAGGATGATATGCATATTCATGATGGATTTGAGTATATGTATATATCAACGATTTCCATTTTCAGTGACAGGAATGAAGATTATGTAATCTTTTTATTTCCAAAGGCTTCGTGCGCTGAAGTGCCCTCCTCTGTAGCTTCTATCAAATGAAGACTGATAGATGAAGAAGCACAGATTGTTCTCTTTTTGATGCATTGAATTCTATTTGCCTTTGTATCGCGTCAGCATCTTATACTGTAGCTTTAGTAATTGTAGATTTTCTCTGATGGCGAGCGTGTTTCTTTGTGTTGCTTGTTCTGAGCTTGTGGCCGTTGTGACCCAAAAGTGCCAGTTTGGAGCGTGCAGAACATCAATATCAGGCTGTGCCGGCTCGTTAGGGCCACCGTGACATTCTGTCATTGTCACTGAGGGCTAATTATAAACACCAGCTTCAGTCCTGTAGTCTGCAGCTCCTGACCCACTCGCATCTAAAAACACTTCCCTGTTCCTCCTCTCCTCTACCTTTTGCTTTTCCTTATCCTTTTCCTTTCTTTTCTGCTCCTTCTCCTTTCCTATTGTTTTCCTTTTTCTTTCATTCTCTCTTCCTTTTCTTCCATTTCCCTTTTTTATTCTATCCTTTAGCCTTTCATTAATTTTTCTTCTTTTCTTTAGCCTTTTTGCTTCGTTTTTTTTATCCTGTCCTCTCTTATTTCATTTTCTCATTTCTTTTTCCACTTCCTTCCCTTTTTTTTTATCATATCCTTTTTTACCTTCATTTTCTCCCTTTCCTTATCCTCTTCCTGTATTTTACATTTACATTTACATTTAGTCATTTAGCAGATGCTTTTATCCAAAGCGACTTACAAATGAGAATAATGGAAGCAATCAAAATCAACAAAAGAGCAATGATATGCAAGTGCTATAACAAGTCTTGGTTAGCTTAATGCAGTACACGTAGCAAGGTTTTTTTTTTATTATATAATAAAAAGAAAACAGATAGAATAGAAAAAGAATAGAGCAAGCTAGTGTTAGAGGCCTTTTTTGCTTTTGTTAATTGTATAATAAATATAAAGAAAAAAGAATACAAAAAGATTAAACTAGTGTTTTTTTTTTTAAGAAAACAAGCAGTTTGTAAATGAATAGTGTAAGTCTAAAAGGGGTGAGTTTTTTTTGTTCGTTTAAGAATAGAATTAGAATAGAGAGTGCTAGAGTGTGCTAAAGTAATAGTGTGCTAAGTATAGTGCTAAACTATACTTTTCTGTATCCGTCCTGTATTCCTTTATTTTCCTCTTGTTTTTTTTGTTTCCTTTCATTTTCATTTCCATTTACTTCCCTTTACTTTTTCCTTATCCTATCATTTTCCCTTCCTTCTAATTTCCTATTCCCTTTTTTCTCTTTTCTTTCTCCTCCTGTTCTTTAATTTTCTCATTTTTTCTTTTCATTTCCTCTTTTGCTTCACTTTTCCTGTCATTCTCTCATTTCTTTTCCTCTTGCCTTTCTGTCTTCCTTATCTTTTTCTTTTTCCTTTATTTCCTTATCATTTCCTCCTTTGTTTTCCTTTTCTTTTTCTCATTTCCTTATCATTCCGTTTTCCTTTTTCCTTGAATTTGTCTTTTTATTTTCCTTACCCTTTCTTCATTTGTTTTCCTTCTTTTTCTCATTTCCTTTTCCTTATCCTTCCATTTTCCTTTTTCCTTGAATTTTTGTCTTTCCGTTTTCCTTATCCTTTCCTCATTTGTTTTCCTTTTTATTTTCCTCATTTCCTTTTCCCCTTATCTTTCTGTCTCATTTCATTTGTTTTCCCGTTCCCTTTTCCTCTTCTCTCATTCTTTCTTCCTCTTTCTCTGTTGCAGGGATCAGATGGGAAAAGAGGAAGTTCTCCTGCATATTCAGTAAGTCTCTCTGTCCCAGTCATGTGAGAATTGAAAAGAGACACAAATGATGCTTTTTGAGGCTCTTGGTTCAGTCACATCGACAGTCCTCTCTTTGGAGAGACGTGATGTAGTTTCTAGAAAAGCACTGGCCTAGCCCACACGTCTTCATCATTTTCTAAGATAACCACAAATTAAGCTTAGATTATGAGAAATTAATACGAAGTAGCGATGGATAATATACAGGGTGGAGTTTAACCACATCTGTTTTGAAAACACTCTCTTTCTGCTTCACAGCTGTAAAAAGATTAGCATTTTAATCAACATATAGATGAGGCAGCATTTCTTTTTGTGTGTGTGTAGGACACAGTTTATCTCTTAATGTTGGTGTGTGGGTATCAAAATCTGCGCCGGAGTTTGGTGGCAGACGTGGAGGTTTCAGTCCAAGCCAGTGAGCGAGAACTCCTCTCTGATCAGAATGCAAAGATGCCCTTGGCAGCACACCCCTCTTTGTCTGTGCTGAAAAGAGCAGGATATTTCTGCATCCTTTCCCCAGTGAGAGAGAAAATAGACTGTGATTATTGGTCCAGGCCCCGGATTATGCACTCTCACATTAGGGATATTCTTAGAGTCATTTAGACTCGAGAGTCATTAAAATACTGTTTGAAGACACACAATATGTCTAGTTATACTCTCAGCTGATATTCAGAGATTGTACGATTTGCTCTCAGGAGACTATGAATTTAAATGTGGTGCTCAGTGCTTGCTGAGGCCAGCGTTATTGTGCATAGGGTGCAAAATAAGACCTGAATAAATTCATAACAAATGGCGTATGAATGTAACGTCTCTCATTTATAGACTCCTGAAAAGAAGCACTCTGAATCATCACGGGGCAGGAAGAGGAAAGCTGACAACCAATCAGAGAGCAGTCAGGGTAAATGATTGACTTTTTTTTTCTCTCTCTCTCTCTCTCTCTCTCTCTCTCTCTCTCTCTCTCTCTCTCTCTCTCTTTTCTACTATGTTATTTACATTTAGCTCAATATGCTTAATCATACATCTTTTTTTTTTTTTTCTTTTCTCTCATAGGGAAGTCTGTCATTCGGGGACCCAAAATTAGTGATTATTTTGATGTGAGTACCTGTCAGTAATTTGTGGGTAAGCTAATGAAAGCATATGATAAATCGTTGGCATTGGCTCAGCAAACGCGTAACTGATATGTAGTGATTGCAGCTTGGATGATGTTGTTTTAAAAACATGAAACCATATTTGCAGCATAGTTAACAACATTTTCAAGCAAAACAGAAAATTTGCAAGGAAATAAAGTAGGGTGGACTTAATTTTTTTTAGTGATGTGATTGGATAGTGAAGTGTAGTATTTTTAATAAATATTAATATAATTAATGTTATATTCCCTCTCAGGCAGTACTGGTTACATCAAAGTCATTTCAGAAGTGGTGAAATATTTTTCATTGATGAAAGACTTCTCTGATGAACACTGATGAGTCAGATACAATAAGGTTTTTTTTAATTCTCAAAATTACATTTATGTAAAATGGGTTGGTCTGGTTCAAATTTGAACCAGTTTTACTATATCAGGAGGATGCTCAAACTGAACAATGTTTTAAGTGTGTCGTTTTTATAATTCTCTCCACATTAAGCTGGGAAAGCAGAAAGTGTTTTAACATTGAAACTATTACGCCATCACCTTTAAAAAAAAAAAATATATATATATATATATTTCAGCCATAATGACATTTCTGTCATCTAGTCACCCTCATGTCATTCCAAGCGCAATTCAAAGCATATGATAACCAGTGGCTGTCAAACTCCAAAAAGGATCCAGAGTCTATGTGGATCTATGTGGTGTTCAGTGGAGTGCTTTCTAGAACTGCTTACGTAGATGATCATTTAAAACCGTATGATTTGTTTATTTCCCTGCATCTGTAGTTTCAGGGTGGTAATGGGTCCAGTCCAGTAAGAGGTCTACCACCAGTCATCCGTTCACCCCAGAACTCACATTCCCACTCTGCACCAGGATCCAGCGTACGTCTCACACACTCTTTCATACCCTGTTTACACCTGGTGGTAAGAGCTGCCTCAGGTGATCTGATTCTGATCACAAGTGAACAGACCACTAGTTATACCTGGTATACCTTGTGATCGGATTTCACAAGGAGGGTCTCTGATTTCATCACTCCACACATCGCTATGTTATTCTGTTTTGAGCAGATTATTTTGGAAATTCTTTAGGATTTTAACTGAACTTTGTTGCTTCATGTTGATGTCAGAATGCTCTTTACACTAATTAGGGGCATAATGGTATGTGTATTTATACGGGAAATGTTAGATACAGGTCTTTCAATTCAGCACGCATGTGTACTGAATCAATGCAGCATTGTTTTAACTACTGCATGTGTAGAACTTCGGTCTGCACAATAGTCATGGCCTAATGGTTAGAGAGTTGGGCTTCTAACCTGAAGGTTGCCGGTTCGATTCTCACACCGGCAGGAATTGAAGGTGGGGATTGTGAATGAGCAGCACTCTCTCTGCCTTCGATACCATGACTGAGGTGCCCTTGAGCAAGGCATCGAACCCCCAATTGCTCCCCGGGCGCTGGAGCAATGGCTGCCCACTGCTCCGGGTGTGTGTTCACGGTGTGTGTGTGTGTGCGTTTGTTCACTATTCACTGCTGTGTGTGTGCACTTGGATGGGTTAAATGCAGAGCACCAATTTCGAGTATGGGTCACCATACTTGACAATACGTCACGACTTAGGATGATATTGTGAACACATCTGAAAAATAAATGGGAAAATGAAAGGATTCTAGTCTCTGATAAACTTCACAGACTGAACAAGCACCTATGTACACATGAGTGTCTAAAAGACAGAATGCGACAGAATAGGAGCATAATAATTCTGAATAAAATATATATTTTGCTAAAATATTTAGCATCCAAAAGTGAAAGCATTTCAATTGTCTTCCCCCAACAGCACTGTAAACTGCAATACAGGGTTGCAGCAGTATTGACAGACTTTATTTATTTACAGAGAGAGCCATACTCCGTAAACTACTGTTTAATAAAAAGAAAAAAGAAGCAATTTTGTTTTGTTCTTTCATCCGCTGTACTGAAAACATACTGAACCTTGACTTTAAAAGCAAGTTGCACATTGAACATTTGTGTGTACCATTACACCACTAGTACATGTTTCCAAATACTACCGTATGTGCAGCAGGGTTTGATCAAAAAAATTTACTGCATTTGCACCTGTATTTAACACTGACAACTTGTGATTGGGTCATCCGACACTGATGCTAATGCTTTCTTATTTCAGTCCAGTAATTGCGTATCATGATCAAACACATCTCAAACACACACTCCATAAACAACTGACATCCTCACCCAGGAACACACACGTCACAACACTGCCTGTGTGTGTGCCGCTCATTACTACACAGTTACTACGACATTGCTATACAGTCTAATGTTGTACAATGTTGTGTTTCAGACCCGGCAGAGCAGCTCATCTCCCACTAGTCTGTGTTTTGTGGACTCTATGATTTCTTCTAGACCGATGGCGGTCAAGAGTGTTCAGGTGGGACTCTGCATAAGTGCACTTAACTCTCAAATAACAAGAACCTTATTGGAAGTTGCTTTATAACAATTAATCTATTAAGTAGACTTGACACTCTTCTTGGTATACAAGTAAAAGAAAATCTCAAAAATAGAGCAAAAAAAATTAAATATTAAATTTTATTTAGCCTTTTTTTGGCTGTCATAAATGTTTTTGAGTTTTAATATTTATAAAAAAAAATGAGCCTGTTATAATGATAAAACAATACAATGTACAAATTAAAGGCATTTGGAAAGTAGCACAAATGTTTAATGCATGGTAAAAGGTTTGCATTACCATTGTAATTTAATTTTCATATAACAAAATAGAAAAAAAGTGAAATTGGTTTTGATCACAATTGAAGCCCTGTAACATAAAATGACTGTATTTGAAGAATATCTATCATGAATAAGTTGTAGAATTGTGTGTGTTTGTGTATTTTGTTCATCCTGTAGACTGACCTGACTGTGGTAAAACTGGCCACTATAGAGAGCAATAAGAACCTGGACCTGGAGAAGAAAGAGGGCAGGATAGACGATCTTCTGCGGGTGAGAGGAGATTATTCAATTAATAAATAAGAATGATTCCAAAACAAATTTGTTGTAAATGGTTTTGATGTGAAATTACTTGTCTTGCAAATTTTAGTTTACCAAGCATCAGACTTGGTGTAACCCTAACTTTTTTTAAAGAATTTAACAATGAAAATGTTTTTATTTTTATAATGTGTTTTTCATTTTTCCTTCCTCTTCTGTGCAGGCAAACTGTGATCTTAGGAGACAAATTGATGAGCAGCAAAAGCTTCTAGAAAAGTACAAAGAACGTTTAAACAAGTGCATCACTATGAGCAAAAAACTTCTGATTGAGAAGGTGAAGCATCCTGGTGATATTTCAGAGATCTTTTGAATGTAAAAATATCCAGTGCTCATCTGTAGATGTTCAAGGTTGCTGTGTAATGGCATCATTTAACCACAAGCTTTAAAGTTTAATAGTTTCAACGGTAAAATTTTCTGAAGCTGTGTGTATTTGTCCAGAGCACACAGGAGAAGCAGGCGTGTCGGGAGAAGAGCATGCAGGATCGACTGCGTTTGGGTCATTTCACCTCTGTGAGACATGGAGCCTCGTTTACAGAGCAGTGGACAGACGGCTACGCCTTCCAGAACCTTGTCAAGTAAGACGCTTAATGAAGATTGACACAGCACAAGCCCAAAGTATACTTCTGTATTTGCACATGCTGTCCTCTTTAGCCTTATCAAATTAAACTCTACTATGAATGTATGAACACTTTACGATTACTTGACAACACCTTGGACCAAAGTCCCTCAACAATTGTCTGTTTTAACTCTAATTTTCACTCATCTATAGTAGGTCTCTTGTAGATCCATAAGTGAGTGCATTACAGGTTACAGATTTGCCTATATGAACTGTCTTTCATTGACTCTTTTTATGCAGACAGCAGGAATGGATCATTCAACAACGTGAAGAAATCGAGAGACAGAGGAAACTGTTAGCTAAGAGAAAACCACCATCAGCCAGCAGCTCACAGTCGCCTAGCACCAACTCTGAGCCTAAACAACGCAAGACCAAGGCTGTGAACGGCTCCGAGAATGACCCTTTCCTCAAACCCAGCCTTCCTCAGCTGTGAGTGCTGCAAAAAACTGCAGTAACATTATTAGAATTCAGCATAACTAACATTCACAAATAACTGATTTAATTTGCAAGAAAAACTAATAGAAGATCTTTAAGCTGGAAGTCAAAATTTTAGACTCACTTGAATGACGTTTCTGATGAATTGCAGGACATGATTTATCAGGAAGCCAAATTTCCACTATATGGAAAAATAACTTTTTATCTGCTACAACACATAAGTCTCTAAGGAAGCAGTGTGGAGAAATTGCATCAGCTCCTTCAGAATTGTGATTGTTTCTCATTCTTTGACAGTCAGATCTTTCTAGCCCACTACATGTATGAAGGTTTTTTAATCTTGTTCCTCTGATGTTTCTGCAGGCTAACTTTAGCTGAGTACCATGAGCAGGAGGAGATCTTCAAACTGAGACTCGGCCATCTCAAAAAGGTCAGTGCACAAGCTCAGTGGCTCCTGTATGATTTAGATCTTCATGCATTTCAGAACATGTAAAAACATTTAAAAAATAGAAACTAATGTCTATCTTTGTTTCTGCAGAAGTACTCCAAAGAACAGCATATGCTTTTGTAATATTATGAATGTCTTTACTGTTACTTTTGATCAATTTAATGTGTCTTTGCTTAATAAAAGCAAAAGTATTAATTTTTAAAAAAAAAAAAAGAGCATCTTAAAAAAACGGCATCCTTACCCATTACTTTGTCCACTTTCTAATTTCCCTGTGGCAGAAGTGGCAGAATACACCGCAATATGATTTTATAAATGTATATTTGTGTTTTTGTTTTCTTCGTGTATTTGTAGGAGGAGGCAGAAATTCAAGCAGAGCTGGAGAGGTTGGAGAGGGTGCGAAATCTTCACATCCGAGAGTTGAAAAGAATAAACAATGAAGACAGTTCACAGTATGTACCCACACTACGATAACATCAGCCTCTGATCTTTTTCTTTTTCGTTTTATTTTGTGTCATTTGTACTGGACATTGACTCCTCATTAGTGTTGGGTGATATGCTCAATTTTCATATCGTCCTATCGTCAGCCTGTGAAATCGCCGATACACGATATTATCCTGCTAATTTATTTAATTATTTATTTACTTAGTTTCATTGCCGAAAAGTGAACCAACTCCAGCGTAAGGCTAAAAGCAGCCTAATGTTTTTAATATGAGTGAATTTGTATTTAACATAACAAATTAATAGAAACATTGTAAGTTACTAATTATAATGCTTACATTTCCTCATTTATTCAAACTAACAGCTAACCGCTAACGGTTACAGAAAACGAGCAAAGAACATTACATTACCAAAGAACATCTTCACAAGCTCAGTCTAGCGCGAGTTTATGCACTTTAAAAACACTCCTGTTGTAATCAGTGAATCTACACTATGATAAATAAATCTCTTATACTTACATCACACGTACATTTGCACTTTGTTGTTTGATGAGAGAATTCGTGAGTCAGAATTCAGTCCGCGCGCGCTGAACAACAGAACTCCGCTGTTTCAGCGATGACTCATCTGAACGCCTCTGATTGGCCATTAAGCTCAGCATAATCGTGTGATAACGCGCAACTCTGTAAAAAGCGGAAAAAGAAATAATGCAACAAATAAGCCCTAATATCAATTAGTATTACTAGCCTGATTAATAATAATAATAATAGTAATAGTAATAACAATTGTCTTGCTATCACAGGGTGTCCGCGGGTGCTTAATGTCATAAATAACGTTTTGCTAATAAAAGACCTTAAAAAGTCTTAAAATGTCTTAAATTCAGATTCAATGAGTCTTAAATATTTTTGGTCAGATTATCGCTAAATTATCTTTTTTAGTCTGACGGACCCAGTGACTGTTTACAATCATTGAACAGACGGAATTTTTTATTTTTTTTTTCCCCGTGCGTAGTTACTGCGTCATCAGAGAGAAGTGCAGAAGCAGAATACAGGTCGAACTAAAAAAAAAACAAAAAATACAGGTCGACCTACGTTCTTTGTTTATATAATGTTCTCAATAATAATATAGGTCGAGCTACAGCTAGCTGAACAGCCTTTTAGCTAGTTTAAAATGTAATGTTTTTTTTTTGTTGTTGTTGTTTTTTTTTTCACTTGCCAGACCAGACAAATAGCCTGATTAAAATTTAAGTGACAAAAAAATAACCAGCGAAGCATTGAAACGCGAGAATGATTCTTCTGATTTTATTACATTCAGTGTAAACAGCAAGTGATATTTTGGATAGTGTATTTCTGTTATCAAGGTCTCGCTGTTGAGGCTAACGCTGCCTGTCTCTTTTGGTTCGTTTCCACTGAGCGGTACGGTACAGTACAGTTCAGTACAGTATGATTCAGTACGGGTAACCCTGATCAGGTTTGCGTTTCCACTGCCAATAGTGGAAACGCTACTTTCCGGCATACACCACGCCTACCCTTACTTGGTAGGCGTGGTGTATGCCGGAAAGTAGCGATCAACGATAAAGCGCGACAATAAGCACAACTCTGCCTCTTTTTGTTAAATGTCAGTTTTAATGAACAATAATAGCCATTATAAAAGTATAAGTGCAAAGTATAAGAGGCTTATATAAGAGGAAATAAAGACAAAAGCAAACAGTTCAGTCAAACGTATGCTACAGGTCAGCGCTGTGCTATGGTAAAGTTCAAAATAAATATATAAAGTTAAACATAACTTTGTGCTCAGACAAAACGATATGACCAGGAACAAATAATAGATTCATGAGAGCACGAATGCCTGTTAAATATAGCCTACCTAAAAAGAATTGTATCTCATGTTTAATCACTACAGAGACAACAGAGCCAGCGGCAAATGTTGGAAGGACTAGCCCAGCTAAGGGTGCTCTATGTGGATACATGAGCACTGAGTGCCCGGTGATCGCATGGAGCTCCGAAATCGGCATATCAAATTTTAAAATAGGCGATATCTTTATAAATAAACCGCAGATTTGAGTTTTAAACAGCTACATTCTCGCCTGAAAAACTCTTAAAACTACATTTCATGACAAAATAACAGTATATTTAGAAAATTACGCGGGTTTTTGGGCAATGACGTTTCACCAAGAACAGACAAGAAAGCATATTGAGAAACGGCTATTGTCTGTAACATCGTTATATTTTTTTTTGTTTGCTCACTCTGATGTAATTATAAGTCCAACACTCACGGACAGCAGAGCGGAACGAGTGAAGGAGAAGCTTTATCCCCTTTGTATCACGCAAAAGTGACAATTCTACTCAACCAATCAGCGTTCTGCAGTGAGTTTAGCTCCACCCTTTTGGTACCCTTTGCTGTGCTAGGTACCCCAACGGAAGGGTACCAAAAAAGTGGTACGGTTCGCTATTTTGGTACCATTCACAACTTCTGACAGTGGAAACGGAAATAATTGCATACCGTACTGTACCGAACCGTACCGCTCAGTGGAAACGAGCCATTTGTGAGAGACGACTACACAAATGAGCAACAACAAACATAATGAAACTCAGAAGAAACACACTGAGGTATAAATTCAAAATGCTTAGTTTATTCATAAAATGATTTAGCTAAATGACATACCATGACAAGGGGGCAATTTTGCTGAATATTTCACGACTGCAAATGTCACATTGATTTTAGTCCAATAAACAAGTAGTTAAGTAGTCAAGTATTTATTACTTTACTTACATTTTAGACACAATATTTACTGTTTTGTTCTATTTCACCAACGAAAATAGTTCCAAACAAAGATCAACACATTCTCCAAGCAACACTCGGTGGTGTTTTGTTACTGAATGATTCCGCGTTTTGAATGAATCGGTTGACTCGCTCATTAAGTGACTTACCGCCAACTACTGGTGGTTCAGTACGTTTAAAAATATGCATTTCCCCCACCAACATTTATTATTTGTATATCCAAAAATGTATTTAAAATATTTATCTCATAACATAATTTATTGTTGTAATTTTTCAGGGTAAATATTGTTGTAATTTTTCAGGGTAAATGATTTAATCTGACTGGCAACAGCCCTATAGTATATATTGAATTTATTGATTAATTGTAATAATTTGACATGAAAGATGCATACATTTAAAAAGGTCGAAAAAGGCCTTTGTATGGGTAAAATAAAATATGCAGATTTAAGTATGTAAAAGCTGATAGAACACTGATGAAAATAATGCTTCAGAATAAATTGTTTACACCACCAAAAAACTCAGTGATGCAGTACATTTGTGGGGATATTTTGTATGGAATATTCTCTGCTGATATGAAAAGTTAACAGTATATCATTGTAATAAATATCATTTATGACAGCAATGATATTTTGTTTTCTTTTTACATTAAACACATCAAATATTACATATATGTATGTAATATAATGTGTGTTTCCATTACGGCTTTAGGTCTTAAATTTCATTTAAGGTGGTATTAAAAAGGTCTTAAAAAGTCTTAAATTTAATTTGTTCATATCTGCAGAAACCCTGTATCATCAGCCAAAGGCAATATCTCTGACTTTCGTCGATACACAATACTATCGTTACAACCCTACTCCTCATATTAACAGCACTTTCATGAGTTTACTGACTGTAAAGGGTCCATGTTCTACACATTTGTGACCCTGGACCACAAAACCAGTCATAAGTAGCATGGGAATATTTGTAGCAATAGCCAACAATACAGAAAAATTATCAATCTTACTTTTATGTAAAAAATCATTAGGATTTTAAGTAAAGATCATGTTCCATGAAGGTGTTTTGTAAATTTCCTACTATAAATATATCAATTTAATTTTTGATTATTAATATGCATTGCTAAGAACTTCATTTGGACAACTTTAAAGGCGATTTTTCTCAATATTTTTATTTTTTTGCACCCTCAGATTGCAGATTTTCAAATAGTTGTATCTCAGCCAAATATTGTCCTATCCTAACAAACCTACATCAATGAAAAGCTTATTTATTCAGCTTTCAGATAATCAGAAAATTTTTATTTAAAAAAAAATTGACCCTTATGACTGATTTTGTGGTCCAGGGTCACATTTATATGTAGTCATATATGTATATATATGTATGTATGTATGTGTGTGTATATATATATATATATATATATATATATATATATATATATATATATATATATATATATATATATATATATAAAATATGTTGTCTGAAAAAATACATTTTTATTTGTTTTACCAAAACATGATTTAGTTTTACATGATTATTTTCCACCCACCCTCCCTTTCTCTCCTATTTCTCTTTTTGTTTTTTTGTTTTTTGTATTGTTTTAATCTTTCTCAGATTCAAGGACCATCCCACCCTGAATGAGCGCTACCTGCTGTTACATCTGCTGGGCAGGGGTGGCTTCAGTGAGGTCTACAAGGTATCTTAACCCCTCATTTATAACAGAGCCTGGTATATGCTGACCTTTGAGAAAGAAACGCATAATTTGATTCATCATTCTGCTCTTCAGGCGTTTGACTTAATTGAGCAACGCTACGCTGCTGTGAAGATTCATCAGCTCAACAAAAACTGGAGAGAGGAGAAGAAAGAAAATTACCACAAGTATGTTCCTCCTTTTTGATGCTATTCAAGGAAATGTTCTTGTTAAGTACATCAGTAGGGTCCTATGATTTCCGCGATACGGAAAACAAGGACTGAATCACTGAATCCAGTCATAAAAATGAAATTTACTGTATAATGTGGAATGTCATAGAATTTGCCAAATTTTAGATGAATATATCAAAAGTAGGTCAGTACACTTAAATCAAAACACGATATGGACTAGTGTCAGTGAATATTAAACTGCAAAAAGGCTATTTAAATACTAATCCTGCATGTTCTGCGTGTCTTTGTGTGAAGGAATGGCGCACACAGAAACTTAAAGGTCTTCACAGCAACCTGTCAAAATAAAAGTTTGGTTTAACTTGAAGAAACTATGACAGAAATAAATTACTTAGCCCAGCGTTTCCCTGGGCTAAGTGTGTGTGTGTATATATATATTTATTTATTTATTTATTTATTTATTTATTTATTTATCACATTAATTATTTAGAGATGCTTTTGATTTTTGAAATTTAATGAAACCATTAAAACGGAATCCAGAAAATTAATGGAAAACACAGAATTTGGTATAAATAAAATTGAATTTGAGAAAAAGATAAAACGTTATTTCATAGGGCCTAAAAATGTCATTTTTGTTAAACTTTTAATAAACTGCTGTTAAATTGTGTACATTTCATGATTTTAATTAATTATACATGCTTTTTGATTAATACAATTTTATTTAACCATCAAAACAGAGTCTAGAAAAATAAAAACAGTAAAAAAAAATAAAAAAAAAACAGGATTCAGAAAAATAAAACGGAAAAATAAATTTTCCAAATTTGGGAAGAATTTGGGAAAAATTAAAACGGATTTCATAGGGCCCTACATCTGTGGCATGCTGCCCATCACCATAAGTAATGAATTACATTTTAGATTGCATAAATATGGAAAAAAAATGGGAATTATCCACTCTTAACTTTATAGACAGGGTAGACATCATGCGTAATTTGATGGAAAGGGAAAAAAAGACGTACAATCCGTTCAGTATGTTGTTGTTTAACCTTCAAGAAGATCATGATCATTCAGCCAAAAAACATTCAAATTTATCTTTCCAAAAAATTCTAAGTAGACCAAACTAGCCAGAAAAACATCTGTTGTAAAATGACATCAACAATGCAGTTCATTTAAAGGATGGTACGTAGCCTCGTTTGGATTCAAATATGCCTAGTACCCTGACAGCAGCTGTCCACAGATGCTGCTGACGGAGCTGTATTTAACCCTAAAAATTTATTTAAGATTAAATAACCTCTTTTTTTTTTCTTTCTTTTTTTTTAGAGCCATTTCTCTTTTTTTAATGTGCAACTGATATGTAGCAGGCTTATATTGTGGTGTGGGGACATTGTTATGTAAGGCTGTATTTCCATGCTGATTGGTATTCGGTACAGAACTTGAAATGTCTGGAAATCTAGTCCGTCTGTCTCTCAAGACGCTGACCGCCTGGGTCTCACCTCTGTTGCCCATGGTAACCTGTGCCTCTCTTCTCTGCAGACACGCCTGTCGGGAATACCGAATACATAAACAGTTGGATCATCCCAGAATAGTTAAACTGTACGATTATTTTTCACTGGACACAGACACGTGAGTTCCAGCCCTGCAGATTTCTCCTACCAACCAACAGAACACATCAGTGAGACGGACACAAGTGACATGAGTTTCTGTTTCCTGCAGGTTTTGTACGGTTTTGGAATACTGTGAAGGAAATGATCTGGATTTCTACTTGAAACAGCACAAGCTGATGTCTGAGAAAGAAGCTCGCTCTATCGTCATGCAGATTGTTAATGCTTTACGATACCTGAATGAGATCAAGCCACCCATAATACACTATGACCTCAAACCCGGTGAACACATTCTCTGCGTTTTACTTTTCATACCCTCAGATACGCAAAGTTCTTGTTTTTTGTTTGTTTGTTGCTTATTGTTTATACACAGGTTGTTTTTTAACCTGTATATGCATTTAGATATATACCACGTATATATACAGTGTAGACCGTTTTGAACGGTTTAGAAGTTTGGGGTTTGTACAGTTTATATGTATGTATTTTTTATTTCTATATTTTTGTTTTTACTAAAAATTTTGTAAAAACAACAAAAAAAAGTCACATTATACTTCAGAAATCATTTAAATATGCTGATTTTCTGCTTGAACAAAATCTTTTTCAATGTTCAAAACGGTTGCACTGCTTTATAGCTTTATATTTTTTTTAGAAACTGTAATGATACTTTTTTCAGGATTATTTGATAAGTAGAAAGTTTAAAAGAACAGCTTTTATTCAAAACAGATTTTTCAGATTTTTTTCGGTCTGTGTAAATATCTTCAGTGTCAGTTTTGATCAGTTTAATACAGCCTTGCTGAATAAAAGTATCAATTTCTTTAAAAAAAAAAGTTACTGACCTCAGACGTTTGAATGGTAGGATATGTATTATTTTTCCACCCACCCCTATTATGCATATGTGAAAGATAATGATAATCCAGTATAGGGAATGTGCTTGTGTATTTATTTGTTTTTGTGTGGTTGTGTACAGGGAATATTTTATTGGTAGATGGAAATGCATGCGGAGAGATAAAGATCACAGATTTTGGACTGTCTAAAATCATGGACGATGACAACTATGGAGTAGATGGAATGGACTTGACATCACAAGGGGCAGGCACTTACTGGTAACACACTCACAGATACTCTAACAATTAGGCTTTTTCCTTTTAAAGCATGTAACTCAATCGTGGCTTGTTTCGGCTGTAAGGTACTTACCCCCTGAGTGTTTTGTGGTGGGTAAAGAGCCTCCAAAGATCTCCAATAAGGTGGACGTCTGGTCTGTCGGTGTCATATTTTTCCAGTGCCTCTATGGAAGAAAGGTGAGGAGCAATTTTCTGAATAAATGAGAATATTATCAGTAGCGTCTACAGGTTAAAGGGCAAAATGGAAGTATCTGTCATTTTCCTGATTTCAGTTACACTGTAGTTATGTTTAACCATGCAAATTTGATTTTTTTTTCTAGCCATTTGGCCATAACCAGTCCCAGCAGGACATCCTACAGGAAAACACCATCCTGAAAGCCACAGAGGTTCAGTTCCCTTCCAAACCTGTTGCCAGCAATGAGGCCAAGGTCATTTCATATTTTCTTTGAAAAATAGTCAGTATAAAATGTTGGAATTATGGAATGGAATTATTAAAAAAAATTGAATTATAAAACATTATGGACAAATTTTTAAAATGAACTACAAAAAAGCTGGTTTAAAAAAAATTGCAAGAATATCCATTTTCCCGATTCCGGTCTGCATATTTTGTGTCTCTTTGTAACACGCCTGATTCAGATCATCAGCTGAACTCAGCTGTTATAATTGAAAGGGTGCCTACACAGTGTTCACTGCTCCCTATTCCCTGAGCCCTATTCACTTTCAGAACACCCTGCATTGTTGCCACACACACAAAGAAATATACGTTTTTTTATAGTAGATTTGTATTTTATATGATAAAGGGTCGGAATTGGGAACCGCTATTAAATATGTAAATGTAAGCCTAAAATACTGATGAAGAAATTTTCCTGTCAGTGTTACTTGTCAGTTATCCACATACAATAGCAGTAGGTTGGTAAAGCCCTGCCAGTCTAGGCAAATCTTTATAAAATGTGATCACAGATTATATATGATGATGGTAAAACTAAGACATAATTTTATTAGATATCATCAATTCGTTTTCAACTAGTGTTAGTTTTGTTAACAAAAACTGACGAAAAATGTTTCTTGATTAGCTTTTTTCCTCGAGACGACAATAAGGTCAGTAAACGATAACTATGTCTATATCAACATGCAATTTCGTTGACGATAAAAGACGAGACTAAAATGTATTCAAAAAAATAAAAACTTTACCAACAACCTCCTTTTTATTTTCGGCAAAAAAAAAAAAAAGAAAAAATATTATTGCGGACTGCTCTACACGCCTCTACTACGTGAGCATTCATGTGTGCGGTTTTCAGATATCAAGAGTTCAAATCCCCTAATCAGAGCATCGCTATTACAAAGATGCATTTCCTGCCTGGTGTTTTGCTTATTTTTTGCAATCTGTGGTCCACGCATTCGCTCTTCATTGCGGAAGCGCTGTCGACAAACAATCTGGAGTTTGCGATTTTGGTTGCTTTACTATTGTTGAATTACTATTAGGAATTTCACTGTTATAATATTTTTCGTGTTTTGTTTTGTTTTTCTTGTTTTTTAACAGTAATGTAGACAGAGAGAGTTCATAAGACGCTTAAGGGGAACATAACGTCTAGGGGTTAGAGAAAAGGTGCAGCAAAGGTTTTTGGAGGTCATCACTCCTGTCCCAGCCAGCAATCACCACACGAATTTGAAATACTTGTTTTTTGTTTGTTTGTTTTTTTTTTCCTAAACCAGAGTCAATAAAAAAAAAATGGATTTCAAATTTGTGTGGTGATTGCTGGCTGGGACAGGAGCGATGACCTCCAAAAACCTTTTTTTTTTTCTTTTTTTTTTTTGCACCTTTTCTCCAACCCCTAGACGGGAAAAGAATGTAACACTAGAATAAATCATTACACTAGATGAGGTTACCTTTTTTTTTAACCATGTGTATGAGTCGGCATTCTGTTGATTTGTGCTTACTGGTGAAAGTGCAATACCTGAAATGCAAAGGTAAATTTCTCAAATGACAACAATTATTACGATTATACAAGTCACTTGATTTTAACCACAAACTTAGAGAACATTGAGAACGTCACAAAAAATTGCTGAAAACTCGGACATACTAGTCTGTTTTATAAAGCATCTGCTGTTGAGGCAAAATCTCAAATTTTGATATTTTTATCTTTTAAACGGCATCAATAGTAATGTATCATATTTTTATTCTGAAGACGTGTTTTTGCATGCAAGTTTTATACACGGCAAGTATGTATCTGCCAGACATGTTGGTGACATGACAGCATAAAAACATCATGCCAATCAGGCACCACTGTGTATGTACAGTTGTGCTCATAAATTCACATGCCCCTTGCAGAATATTCAAAATGTTAATAATTTTAACAAAATAAGAGGGATCGTGAAAATTGCATGTTATTGTTTAATACTCTCCTGAATAAGCGATTTCACATAACAGATGTTTATATATACTACACAGGACAAAATAACTGAATTTATAAAAATTCCCCCTTTCAAAACTTTACATACCCTTGAATCTTAATACTGTGTGTCGTTTCCTGGATGATCCACAACTGTCTTTCTGTGTTGTGATAGTTGTTCATGAGTCCCTCATTGGTCCTGAGCAGTTCAACTTCCTGCTGTTTTTCAGAAAAATCCTCCAGCTCCTGCACATTCTTTGGTTTTCCAACATTTTTTGCATATTTGAACCCTTTCCAACAGTGATTGTATGATTTTGAGATCCATCTTTTTACATGGAGGACAATAGGGGGACTGATACATAACTATTATATTTGGTGAAAACATTTACTGATGCTCAAAAAGGCAACACATTGCATTAAGAGCTGGGGGGTGTAAACTTTTTGAATTGGGTGATCAGAGTAAATTGTACTTTTTTTTGTCTTCTGGGAAACATTTATGTAGCTGCTTAAGTGCAGTACCAAATGAAAAATTAAAAAAATATGATCTTTAAACAAAAGAAAAATTTACACATCATCCTGTTCATAAGTTTACACCCTCTGGCTCTTAATGCATTGTGTTGCCTTCTTGAGCATCAGTAAATGTTTCCACCTTTTTTTAATAGCTATGTATGAGTCCCTCAATTGCCCTCAGTGTGAAAAGATGGATCTCAAAATCATACAGTCACTGTTGGATAGGGTTCAAATATGCAGAAGATGCTGGAAAACCAAAGATTGGGCTGGAGCTGGAGGTTTTTTCTGAAGAACAGCAGGCAGTTGAACTGCTCAGGACCAACAAGGGACTCATAATCAACTATCACAACAGAAAAACAGTCGTGGATCATCCAGGAAATGACACACAGTATTAAGATTTTTGATTAATTTTACAAAGAAATATTTAGCATATTTTCTTAGACACTATTTAGTGCAAAACCGTTTTTGCGTTTGTAATAAATGGCATGTTACTGTTTCCTGTAGGCGTTCATCCGTCGGTGTCTAGCCTACAGGAAGGAGGACCGGTTTGATGTGCACCAGCTGGGCAGTGACTCCTACCTGCTGCCTCACATCAGACGGGCCAGTTCGTCAGGAGCCCTGGCACCAAACTCCACCTCCTATTGACAGCTTGCACTGAACACTGACTGACAGCCCGGCTGGCCAGCGTCTGATCTCCTTCCCTAGAGCAGGGTGGGACCACAAGGAAAAGAAGCTGGCTTCCTCAGCTAGTGGAAGTTTGTGCTGAATTATTGTGCTTTTGCAGCATTGAGATTTGGGTTTACTGAGAAAAGTGTTTGGAAAGAGAATGAAGAAAAATAAAGCATGAATATTTAGACACCCAGAGAATGTCGCGATAAAGTCATTGAAGAAAAATAATGCCTTCTGAAGACTCGATAGGGCACTGCTTCTGTTAAGTACTTTGAAATGCGACTGTTGTCATTTGGTGTTTCACACGGTTGCCTCCACGTTCAAAGAGGAGAGAGACCTGGCAAACCACTATCAATTCCCACGGTCTCGGCTGGTTTTCCGTAAATTAAGGATTTCTTTGAAGAGCCTCTGTTCAGAGTTACTGTAACAGGCCTGCAAAGGTTTCATTCTTCACTCTGTAGTAATGTAATGTGGTACAGACAACAGTGTTAGCTTTCCTTGCTTTGTTCAGCTAGCTACGAGAATGTAATTCTAGCATACAGAGTGGCTACTGGCACACTAGGCCCAGGCAGCATACTAACGTTAAATGCACAAAATAACCAAATGTAGACGAATGGCAATGTACAGAATCCTATGCAGGACAAAATAAAAGTATCCCCTCTGGAGAATTCATGTATATTTGTTGTACAGGATCTTAATTTCAGATATTAACTTTCAGCAGATTCATTCTGTACAGAGGTTGAACATTTTGCCCTTTTTTTTTCTTGTCAATTTGGTTTCCTGGTGTGCTTTTTTTGATTTTTGCTGCTTTGATGTTGCTCTTTTTCAAACCGCTGTATAATGTACTTTGGGTATAAATTGTACAGTCCTGTTAAAAGAATAATTGCAAATAAATGCCAGGAAGCTCCATTTAGTGTGTTGAATATGGTTGATGCGAGTTGCTGTTCTGTCAAGCAGTCTGTAGTGCCACCCACTGGCCTTCCAAAGTAACGCTCTGTGCATATTTTAAGCCAGAGTTCATCAAATGCACACAGTATGCAGTAAAATGTAATACATTCCTGTGAAATATATATTCATACATTGTTATGGGGTAAGATGAGCCACCTAGTAAACTGCATCAATTTTAAGGTATCATATCAATATAAATGTAGTGGTAAGGTATTTTTGTACTAAAGACACATTTTGCATGCAAGTTTCATACATGGCAAGCATGTTTATTATATCAATATTTGTCAGACATGTTGGTGACATGACAACATAAGGCACCACTGTATATATATACTATATTGCCAAAAGTATTCGCTCACCCATCCAAATAATTGAATTCAGGTATTCCAATCACTTCCATGGCCACAGGTGTATAAAATGAAGCACCTAGGCATGCAGACTGCTTCTACAAACATTTGTGAAAGAATGGGCTGCTCTCAGGAGCTCAGTGAATTCCAGCGTGGTACGGTGATAGGATGCCACCTGTGCAACAAGTCCAGTCGTGAAATTTCCTTGCTACTAAATATTCCACAGTCAACTGTCAGTGGTATTATAACAAAGTGGAAGAGATTGGGAATAACAGCAACTCAGCCACGAAGTGATAGGCTACGTAAAAATGACAGCGGATGCTGAGGTGCAGCGGTCGCCAACTTTCTGCAGAGTCAATCGCTACAGACCTCCAAAGTTCATGTGGCCTTCAGATTAGCTCAAGAACAGTGCGCAGAGAACTTCATGGAATGGGTTTCCATGGCCGAGCAGCTGCATCCAAGCCATACATCACCAAGTGTCGGATGCAGTGGTGTAAAGCACGCCGCCACTGGACTCTAGAGCAGTGGAGATGCATTGTCTGGAGTGACGAATCACGCTTCTACACCTGGCAATCTGATGGACGAGCCTGGGTTTTGCGGTTGCCAGGAGAATGGTACTTGTCTGACTGCATTGTGCCAACTGTGAAGTTTGGTGGAGGGGGGATTATGGTGTGGGGTTGTTTTTCAGGAGCTGGGCTTGACCCCTTAGTTCCATTGAAAGGAACTCAGAATGCTTCAGCATACCAAGAGATTTTGGACAATTCCATGCTCCCAACTTCGTGGGAACAGTTTGGGGATGTCCCTTTCCTGTACCAACATGACTGCGCACCAGTGCACAAAGCAAGGTCCATAAAGACATGGATGAGCGAGTTTGGTGTGGAAGAACTTGATTGGCCTGCACAGAGTCCTGACCTCAACCTGATAGAACACCTTTGGGATGAATTTGAGCGAAGACTGCGAGTTAGGCCTTCTCGTCCAACATCATGTCTGACCTCACAAATGCGCTTCTGGAAGAATGGTCAAAAATTCCCATAAACACACTCCTAAACCTTGTGGAAAGCCTTCCCAGAAGAGTTGAAGCTGTCATAGCTGCAAAGGGTGGGCCGACCTCATATTAAACCCTATGGATTAAGAATGGGATGTCACTTAAATTCATATGCGTCTAAAGGCAGATGAGCGAATACTTTTGGCAATATAGTGTATGTAGGACTAGGTTCTGCAATTCAGAGTCATGGTCATAATGGAACGTGCCACTAAACAGCCAATATGATGAATTTTGCAAAGAATTATCCAAAGCAAAAAAAAAGGATTTTTATGGAAAGAAATGTCATTGACAGTCATAAAAATAATGATCAGACTTGCACAACTTATGGCTAAAAATTATACTAATGATTGGCTGGATTATGGTTAAATATACAGATATGATTATAGTCAAAAACATAACATACAATAAAAAATAATTTCATGCTTCAAGGTCTAGAAACAAAAAGATAGTTACTATTCCACAACAAACTATTCTATAACTTTGAAGCATCAATAGAAAAGGCATGGTCACCTTACACCTTTTAAGTTTTAAGGTGTAAAAATTGTACTGCTAACTGCAGAGATCACACAACAACCTCAGTGTCTTCTGGTGACTGGCACCAGCCCCGCTGTTTTCTGTTGATCCCAACCAGGCTTCTACATGTGCATTCTGTGTGTGCATGTTTGTAGATGGATGTGGTCTGTATGTGTGTTTTCAGCATATGAACCTGATTTCTGTTAGTGGCAGCTGTTGGACACTCTTCATTAGTCCAGTCTCCTCCTTCCTTAGACACAAATACATTTCTAATCTTTTTCAGTCTCTGACACATATGCAGAACTAAATGATTATCTGTTATCATTTTTGACTCTTATAACGTTACTCAAGGTCTGCACTCTAAAAAATCTCTTTTATTTTAGCTGGAGATAAAAACAAATGACAAACGTTTCGGCTTGCTGTCAATGACTATGTTTACATGGACATCAGTAATCTAATTATTTAACTTATTCTGAATAAGACAATATTATGATTAAGGTGTTTACATGAGATGCTTTTAGAATAATCCTTTCATGTTCCAATTTTACATGTAATAGTAGATTTTTTATTTTTTTTATTGCAAGACAAAAAGAAAACATGAAACAGCACTGCACTGACATACAATAACAAAGGAGAAAAAAAGAACAATAACAAAAAAAAAAAACAAACCGACAATCAATCAGTAAGAAAAATATCGTCATAAGCCTTAATAAACTTGTTATTCTTATTGTTATCGATGTGTTTAAGAGATTTAACAATAAGCAAAATCTTTGCAAGAAAGACATCAAATCTAAGTAACATATTGAGAAATTTGGTTTTATGAATAAAAAATTTACAAGATCGGTAGCATGGTCACTGCCAGAAAAATACAGAAATATATCTTTCAGTGAGAATTTTAAATCACATTTTATAAAAGAAGATAAGTTCTCCCAAAAATATTTAACCTGATTGCAATAATAGAATAAATGTAGTAAAGTTTCTTCCTCAACTTTGCAGAATACACATAAGTTAGAGAGATCAAAAAAAGAAGCAATTTGGGAGTTTGTTGGATAAACATTATGCAAAATTTTAAAATGTACCTCTCTGATTTTATTAGAAATGCAGAATTTTTCAGGGAGTAACCATGCCCTCTTCCAATGAATATTGTCAAAAAAAATTGGTCCAGAAAAATTTACATCTAGGGGATGTATATACTGAATAATGTAACATTCTTGTTACATTATTGTTTTCTTCTGTTTTAAATAAATGCACATAACTTGGAGACAAACTTTTGATGACAGAATTGGAAGATCTAGCTGACAGAGGAAAACTATACAAAGTCATAAATGCTTCATACTCCAGTATAGTACCATCATCTTTAAACAAATCCAAAACAAAGACAATACCTCTGTCATACCACTTGTCAATAAAAAGAGACCTTCCACGAATTAAAATACTTGAATTATTCCAAATAATTTCTTTGTGGGGAGAAAAGTTGTGCACATAACACAATTTCCAAGCAAGTAAAGCTTGTTGGTGAAAATTAGAGAGAGAAATCGGCAATTTAGAAGGGGTGAAATTGCATTTTAAAAGAAAATCTAGACCACCTAATCTACGAAATATAGTATTGGGGATATAGTACCAAATTGAATCATTACTACAGAGACATTTTTTTAACCAACTAATTCTAAATGAACTAATTCTTTGAAATCCAAAACTTCCAATCCACCTTCAGAACGCCTGTTAGACAAAACAGATTTCCTAATTTTATGGGATTTATTCTTCCAAATAAAATTCAGTAACATTTTATTTATATCATCAGCAATTTTGTCACTAACAGATAAAGATAAAGCAGGGTAAACACAACGGGATAATCCCTCCGCTTTAGATATTAGAACTCTACCATAGATGGATAGATCTCGTTGAAGCCAAGAATTAAAGATTATTCTAGTTTTCTTTAATTTAGGAGAAAATTTGAGATGCTGAGTCAATCTATCTTTAGTAAGTAAAATCCCCAGGTACCTGACACAGTCTTTAACTGGTATATGATGTATAGATGCTTGTTGGATATCATAGAGACAAAATAGTTCACACTTTGATAAATTATATAAGCCTGAGGCTTCAGAAAAAGACTGAATAATATGAATACTTAAAGGAATTTGACTTTGATCTTTAAGAAATAAGGTAGTATCTTCAGCAAGTTGAGATATTTTAAATTCTTTACCAAATACAGAAATACCTTTCAAAGTGGGATTTTCTAAAATATTAAGTGATAATTCAACAGCCAAAAGAAAAAGCAACGGGGAAATGGGGCAACCTTGACGCACTCCTCTATCACAATTAAAACGTTTAGTAGTTTGCAAGCTAACCAAAACTGAAGAGTTAATATCATTATAAAGCATTCTCACCATGTTAATAAATTTATTTCCGAAACCAAAAACACCAAGAGATTTAAACAAAAATTGGTGCTCTAATGAATCAAATGCTTTATAAAAATCCAAGAACATTATAATAGAATCTGAATCAATATTCTCTGAATAATCAATGAGATCAAGTACAAGTCTTTTATTGGAACTAATGTGTCTATTCTTCATAAACCCATTTTGTGTTTCGCCAATTATATTATTAAGACCAGATTTTAAACGAGTTGCAAATATTAAAGCGAGTAATTTATAATCAACATTTAACAATGATATCGGTCTCCAGTTTTCAATTAAAAGTGGATCTTTATCTGATTTGGGGATCAAAGAAATTAGTCCCTGCTTCATTGTGGGCGTCATCTCTCCTTTGTCAATAAATTCTCTAAACAAACAATATAAAGGCAGCTTTAAGAATCCCAAAAATGTAAATAAAATTCACCAGACAGGCCATCAGTACCTGGAGATTTTCCCTTTTTCATAGATTTCAGTGCCTCTTCCATTTCAGTAATAGAGACGTTAGAATCACAAAGTAATTTAAAATCCTCATTAATACCTGAAACTTTATCACAAACATTCAAAAGAAAAGAATCGCATTTTTCCTGAGAAAACTGAGAAGTATACAATTCTTTGTAAAAGTTGTATACAAAAGTTGAGATCATTCCTGGATCTGTACATAAATCACCATTAATCTTTAGGGCAGAGAGAGATGTTTTTTTTTACGATTTCTTTTCTCTAGAGCAAAAAAGTAATTAGTGTTTCTTTCACCCTTCTTGATCCATTTTGCTCTAGAACGTATGAAAGCCCCTTTAACAAGCTCTGTGTACATATTTTCAATTTTCATTTGACAGACACTATATTCTACCTCATCTTCTTTACTGGGATTATTCTTCTGCATTAACACACCTAACCTGTGAATAAGTTCAAATGCTTTATTATTTTTTCTCTTTTAATTTATTTACTCCTGTTAACAGCAAAGTCTCTAACTTTAAATTTGAAGAACTCCCAACTAGAGCAAGGGTCACCTTCAATTTTACTAAACATAGTTTTAGCTAAATGAGTAACATAATCATTGAAAGGCTTTCTATATTGTTTAAGGTCCAAATGAATTAACATATGATCAGTAAATGGGGCAAACTGATGAACAGAAATTACATCTTTCAAAATAGAATGAGAAATAAGAAAAAGATTGATTCTAGCCTTAAGGGATCCAGATTTGTTGGACCAAGTAAAGCCACTACAACCACTGTTAAAGAAACGCCAAGCATCTACAACCGAAAGATTTTCACACAACCATAAAATAATGTTATCATATGCATTAGAAGAAGTTCTTGAAGGAAATCTATCTTGTACTTTGTCTGGAGTTTCATTAAAATCTCCAGCTATAATCAAATAAGCATTAATAAAGCGACTTTGTATACTAATAAGCTTTGTGTGCGTGTTTGTTTTGATGTGTTCCTGCCAACTTCTGTCCTCTTTGTGCGTTTTGATCAACTTCTGTCGTGTTTGTGCGTGTTTTGATCAACTTCTGTCGTGTTTGTGCGTGTTTTGATCAACTTCTGTCGTGTTTGTGCGTGTTTTGATCAACTTCTGTCGTGTTTGTGCGTGTTTTGATCAACTTCTGTCGTGTTTGTGCGTGTTTTGATCAACTTCTGTCGTGTTTGTGCGTGTTTTGATCAACTTCTGTCGTGTTTGTGCGTGTTTTGATCAACTTCTGTCGTGTTTGTATGTGTTTTGATCGACTTCTGTCCTCTTTGTGTGTGTTTTGAACAACTTCTGTCCTGTTTGTGTGTGTTTTGATGCATTCCTGCCAACTTCTGTCCTGTTTGTGTGTTTTGATCAACTTCTGTCCTGTTTGTGTGTGTTTTGATGTGTTCCTGCCAACTTCTGTCCTGTTTGTGTGTTTTGATCAACTTCTGTCCTGTTTGTGTGTGTTTTGATGCGTTCCTGCCAACTTCTGTCCTGTTTGTGTGTTTTGATCAACTTCTGTCGTGTTTGTGCGTGTTTTGATCAACTTCTGTCGTGTTTGTGCGTGTTTTGATCAACTTCTGTCGTGTTTGTATGTGTTTTGATCGACTTCTGTCCTCTTTGTGTGTGTTTTGAACAACTTCTGTCCTGTTTGTGTGTGTTTTGATGCATTCCTGCCAACTTCTGTCCTGTTTGTGTGTTTTGATCAACTTCTGTCCTGTTTGTGTGTGTTTTGATGCGTTCCTGCCAACTTCTGTCCTGTTTGTGTGTTTTGATCAACTTCTGTCCTGTTTGTGTGTGTTTTGATGCGTTCCTGCCAACTTCTGTCCTGTTTGTGTGTTTTGATCAACTTCTGTCCTGTTTGTGTGTGTTTTGATGCGTTCCTGCCAACTTCTGTCCTGTTTGTGTTTTGATCAACTTCTGTCCTGTTTGTGTGTGTTTTGATGCGTTCCTGCCGACTTCTGTCATGTTTGTGTGTGTTTTGATCAACTTCTGTCCTGTTTGTTGTGTGTTTTGATGCGTTCCTGCCAACTTCTGTCCTGTTTGTGTGTGTTTTGATCAACTTCTGTCCTGTTTGTGTGTGTTTTGATCAACTTCTGTCGTGTTTGTGTGTTTTGATGTGTTCCTGCCGACTTCTGTCCTGTTTGTGTGTGTTTTGATCAACTTCTGTCGTGTTTGTGTGTGTTTTGATCAACTTCTGTCCTGTTTGTGTGTGTTTTGATCAACTTCTGTCGTGTTTGTGTGTGTTTTGATGCGTTCCTGCCAACTTCTGTCCTGTTTGTGTGTGTTTTGATCAACTTCTGTCCTGTTTGTGTGTGTTTTGATCAACTTCTGTCCTGTTTGTGTGTGTTTTGATCAACTTCTGTCCTGTTTGTGTGTGTTTTGATGTGTTCCTGCCGACTTCTGTCCTGTTTGTGTGTGTTTTGATCAACTTCTGTCGTGTTTGTGTGTGTTTTGATCAACTTCTGTCCTGTTTGTGTGTGTTTTGATGTGTTCCTGCCAACTTCTGTCCTGTTTGTGTGTGTTTTGATGCGTTCCTGCCAACTTCTGTCCTGTTTGTGTGTGTTTTAATGCGTTCCTGCCAACTTCTGTCCTGTTTGTGTGTGTGTTAGGCTAATTTTACAGGATCTGTAAGGGGTTAACAAGCTCTGTGTACATATTTTCAATTTTCATTTGACAGACACTATATTCTACCTCATCTTCTTTACTGGGATTATTCTTCTGCATTAACACACATAACCCGTGAATAAGTTCAAATGCTTTATTATTTTTTCTCTTTTAATTTGTTAAAAGAAACTGTTAAAGAAACGCCAAGCATCTACAACCGAAAGATTTTCACACAACCATAAAATAATGTTATCATATGCATTAGAAGAAGTTCTTGAAGGAAATCTATCTTGTACTTTGTCTGGAGTTTCATTAAAATCTCCAGCTATAATCAAATAAGCATTAATAAAGCGACTTTGTATACTAATAAGCTTTGCTCCCAATTCTTTGAACATGGATACATTGGTGTTCCGTGAGTTGTGCCCGTAAACATTACATAAAACGAATACCACATTTTCAGTTTTACATACTAAAATGATCCATCTACCCTCATCAGATAAAAAAAAAAAAATTCTAAAATGTCCCCCCTAAATTTATGCATCAAAATTAAAGTACCAGCAGAACGGTTAGATCCGTGAATCATAAAAATTGAATTTCCTCACTGCGTTTTCCAAAAATTGGAGTCTGATTCACATGAATGACTTTCTTGAACAAAAATAAAATCTGCGTTACTACGTTTACAATACAAAAATAAGGTGTTCCTTTTCGTATGATCTCTTAAACCTCTAACATTAAGAGAGGCTAAACTAAAAGAAGAAAACTCAAAAGACTGCATTGAAGGCAAATAACGCTAAATGCAGTGCAACAAAACTCAGCTGAACGGCTGGAAAACGCAAAAGTCCTTTGGCTAAGAAGTTAACATGAACTTCCTTGAACAGGGTAGAAGGTGATCAATCAGTAATGTCTTCTACATGACACCAAAAGAACACTAAAGTGCATTAACGCAATCGAGGGAATTTAGCAAACAGTTTCCTTAAATCTTCGCGAACACAGTCATTATCACTAAACGTTGAGTCTAAAGTTTATAAGGCCTCGATTTTCTGACCATCAATGAACGCAAAAGGCCCTGAGAAGGATGCCTTCTTACCCTCCTCTCTTGCCTTTTTAACAATTGGCCAAAACTTTGCACGCGCAGCAGCATCTGCAGGGATCAATGCCTCTGAAATACGTAGGCGAGATTCTTTCAAATATGCGTTGTCCTTCGCAGCCCTCCAAACGATGTCTCGGAGTGTTCTGGAGGCCCCCCAACACTGCATGTTTTCCATGTCACCTTAATCAAACACACCTGATTCAGATCATCAGCTCATTATTAGAGACTCCAAGACCTAAATTGGGTGTGTCAGACTAAGGTGAGATGCAAAATGTGCAGTGTTGGGGGGCCTCCAGGAACGAGGTTGGGAACCACTGGCGTAGAGAATCTTATGATGATGCTTCGATGACCGCCATCCTGGCTTCGTTTCCCGACACGGTGCATCACGTCAAGTGCGTCGCTGAGCTTGCCACGGATGTCAGGAGCCACGTGTTCAAGAATATTCAAAACAATCGAGTGCTGATTCTCATTCTTGGTTTCAGGAACTCTGTGCACCTTTAAACACCAACGCTCAAGCTGCTCAATCCGTGATCGCACATCCTTGTCTGAAGATTGGAGCTCTGTAATGTCTCTCATATCTATCATATCATATGTCTATCTTTTCAGAGTGCTCATTAACATCATAAACAAGCTTCTGCACTACCAAAGACAGGTTGTCAACGGCTTTCGTTGTAGCATCGGTTGAGTTCTCGATGGAGATGAGTTTTTGGAAAGTAGCATCTTGTTTAGAGGACAATTCTTGAATGGTGTTCAAAATGTCAGCAAAATCCACGCTTTGTCTTCTTTTTAGTTTTTTTAGAAGGAGGACTTTTTGCGGGAGACGCTGGAAAGATTGCCGCCAAACAAAGTTTCATATCACGATTCACATCAGCCGATGCAGGAGAGTCAGCTGGAACATCAAACCTATTGCTCAAAGCAAAACAATGCAGAAACTTTTCAGAGAAGACAGCAAAAAAGAATAAAGACTTAAAATTAACTGATTAATCACATTACTACCACCACCACCGCCAGAACTAAAAATCACACGTCTATTCTCCACGACGCCATCTTGGTCGTCCCCATGTTATAGTACACAGAGCCGTTGAGAAACAGAGTTGCGACACTCCCATAGGCTTCCATAGGAACTGAGGAATAAGGAAGTAAAGCGTGTCACGAAGCGGCCAATAGTTCCAAACAACCAATAGTTCCAGCATTGAAGCCCATTCATTTCAGTGTTTCTCAAGCACATTCGCCAGAAAGTTGAAGAAATTACAGCATTTTTTTGCCATTTTAATGCATTAGTTTACCTCTCGGAAATCTGACCAGTAGTTGTATTTTATGAAACGCGTTATAGTTAATGTTTATTTTTAGATAATAGGCAGTATATGCTATATTTGCAGTTAGATAACGTGAGAAACACCTTAATAGCGATCATAACCAGATGCTAGTTGATGCTAGTTGTTTTACGTCTTTCTGTAATCTTTCTCTCCCTGAAGGAAGTTGAATTAACCCCATTAATTTCAGTGTTTTTGGAGCATTTTCGCCGGTAAGTTGATGAAATAACTGCTTTTTAAAATATTTTAACACCTTAGCTGACCTATTCTTGAATAGTAATTAATAGTGGTATTTTCATGTCGTCAGGTTTAATAATGTTTATCGTTAGATAATAGCTAGTGAGACTATTAGATTTTTATTATATTATTATAGATATACTAGCTACAATAACTAAACTAGTTATCATAACTGCCTGTGTGCATAGGCTTGGAACAGAAGACATACTTATAAGTTGTTATAATATAGTGATGAACGAAAACACAACTCCTCGTGTTTATTGTTCCATGTTACTAAATATTTCCATTTAATTTCCCAGAAAAACAAAAAACAAAAATGTAATTCACTTTGTGCATAAAGAAATGTGTACACCTGAAACTGTGTTCTGGTAAATAGGGCAATTGTGAGTTGCAGCTCTATTTTGAATAATATTATATTTGATTATAACATTACAATTTGTTTATTGTACCATCATTGCTTATGTACTTTTGGATTACATTTAATTTTGCATTATCTTAGAACTTTTTAAATCTCTGTTTTAGTAGGTGAATGAGAAGTCTAGAGAAAGGAGTACTGGTATCAATATCTACCTCAATTGTCAGCTGTTGAACAGTAAAGAGATTTTCTCATTAATATTTCTTTCTTTTATTCATTTAACTAAAATTATTTTATTTGGAAGAAAATACTATGAAAGTCAATGGGGACCAGTACGTGTTTGGTTACCCACATTCTTCAAAATATCTTTTTTGTTTATTTAGCAGAGAAAAGAAATCAAGTATGTTTTCAAGTAAATTTCTGGAATCATTACGTAATCCAGATTACATGTAATCAGTTACTACCCAGCTGATTATATAATAATTTGACTCTGTGGATGTGGATCCATATCTGAGGATGTTTGAGTCTTCACCCAGTGAATTTCCTACTGTTAAGATAAATGAAAGAAAGTAATGGCTATTGTGAACATATCTGCCTTTCCTTGTTTGTTTTCTGCAGTCTTTCTCTCCCTTTAGGATGTCAGATGAGTTTCTATGAAGACTGCCAAGGAACACAGTTTGCCCTCTCCCTGGATATATTATATAATAAAATATGTTGATGAATACAGTTGGTTTCCTTTTTTATTTTGAAGTATTTGCAAAACTTAAATTTAATTTTTTTTTTTCATTTACATTTAATCATTTAGCAGACGCTTTTATCCAAAGCGACTTACAATGTAGAAGCAAACAGACCAACGAAAGGGCAACAAAATACAAATGTGACAAGACTGTTAGTCTAGCACAGTTCACATAGCAATGATTTTTTTTTATAAATATAAATAAATAAAGAGAATAGAATAGGTAAGTGCTAGTATTAATTGGTCAGATGGTGGTGAAAAAGATGTCTTTAGATGTTTTTTTGAAGATGGCTAAAACCATTTCTAGCATTTTTCTAGCATTCATTGATATTCACTTGTGTATGCATATTGTATCTTATATTTTAGCATAATATTGTATTAGAATATGAATAATTATGACCATAGATGAAGCAATATATATTAATACAAAACACATTTTACATACTAATTAGATTTCTTATACTCTTTAAATAAGCATAATTTATTTCATCATTGGTCTGCACATCACAGGAATAAATGTAACACAAAAACACACAAAGTCATGCCTCAAGTCTCCAATCTTTATTAAACAGTTTACACTATTTATACTTTGCATACAAAGAAATGTAACCGTCTTATCCTGTGTGTTGCATTGTACTATGTTTTCACTATGTTTTCAGTTGTTTCTAACTATTGAGAGCTCCATGAACCACGTGACCGCGCGGCGGCGAGATCAAAGCGTGTCGCAACTCTCTTTCTTAACGGCTCTGATAGTACATAGATCGATTAATGGCATGCGTCATTACGTCACCACGCGACGCCATCCGACGTTCAACCCAGAATTTCACATATAAACATATAGATCGTCTTCGTGATGCCATATACAATTTTGGGTGTTTCATTTTTAATTTTATGAAAGCTTCAAGTGCAGTTAATTATATGTACGTGCATACAGACGACACCGGTGTTGAAGCTTTTATTTGCCGTCAAACGGTTGATCACTGCCGTGTGTGTATCCTGTCGCAAAATGCGGCGAAAAGTCCTACATGATGGTAATAGTTTGATTAAGGTGTGTACATGTCTGTACTGCACTTCAGTAATGTGACTAAAATAGGAATACTCCACATGTCTTAATTCGATTTGTGTTTACTTCGATTATGACTTTAGCCAGATTAAGGTAATCAAAAATCTCTGTTTACATGGTAGATTCTTAATCAGAGTATTGTCTTAATCGTATTAAAATCAGAGTATTGATGTCCATGTAAACGTTGTCAATGAGTCGTTTACATGAGAGATTGCAATAAACAGCATCACTGATTATAATTGTGTTCTATTGTATTTTGTCGTAAAAATATCGCGTCCGGTGTGTAAAGGAAATGCCATGTATGCTGTTTGAGGTATTTTGTGAATTAACAGTCTAAATAAAACAATTTACAGCTAAATGGTATAAGCTATAAATACCGAATTCTACTGCAACTGTTACTATTATTGCACTTACTTACAAAACTTTGTATTTCATGCTTGTTATAGAGTGTGTGACGTCACAATCAACCACCGCGGTGATGCGGTTGTCATGGAGACCGTCACAGCACTATCTAAAGTGAGGACTGTTTATACCTTGTAAAGCATTTACAAAGGAGATTTAAAGGCTCATTTATCTTCCAAACAGAAAAGTTAAACAAACACAACACAGAGGGATACAGAACACAAAAATATTTTTTTCAAGATGCAAAAAATGAAACTGTACAACTGTACACTTGATAAAAAATGAAAAATAAACCTCTGCAATTTCATAGAAAATAAATAAATAAAAATTCAAGTGTACAGTTGTACAGTTTCATTTTTTTGCATCTTGAAATAAATATTTCTGAGTTCTGTATCCCTCTGTGTTGTGGTCTGTTAGGGAGATAACTGAGCCTTTAAATCTTTGTAATAGATATGCTTATAAATCAAGAACAAGGCATTTATAGCTATTAATAAACTGCTTACTAATGACTATTAATGTTGGGACAATGCTTTATAAAGGATGAACTGACTATTTACTAATGCAGGGGTGTCCAATCCTGCTCCTGGCGATTGACTGTCCTGCAAAGTTCCACTCCAACTCTAATCAAACACACCTGAAGAAATTAATTAAGGTCTTCAGGATCGCTTGAAAATTAAAGTCAGGTGTGTTTGATTAGAGTTGGAGCTGAACTTTGCAGGACAGTCGATCGCCAGGAGCAGGATTGGGCACCCCTGTACTAATGCTTATCTAATGATTCAGCGTCCAGTTATTATAAAGTGTTACTCTGTTTTGTGTGTGTGTGTTAAAATATAATTTACTGAAAATGTGTTTTTTTTGAGGTGCAATGTGTGTGAACGGCATGTTTTGCCTGAAGTGTTATTGTTCCCATTGAAATTTGTTGAATTTTATAGATGGAACTGATCTGGAGACTACCACCTGTTAGTCTTTATCTGTCTTAATATAATCGAGTTACTGAGATCGTCACACTGGCTATGTTTACATGGACATCAGTAACCTCCGATGTTTACTTATAAAAGATCTCAAAATTTGTCAAACATGCTAGTTAAATCAGATGATGACAAGTAAACATATATACAAGGTTGTTTTCCATGTCGAAATTGTACATCATGTTCTTCAATACTACAAAGCAAATAGTTTAGGCTACATGTTTATTGACGAATAAAACATATCAAATCTTGTATCACATGTTCTACTAATATAATATAATATAATATACGTCAATGTCCATGTCCATTGATGTATGTTGGAAAAACCATGGAGGCCACTGAGAATTAGAATAGTCAACATAAATCAGCCCTTCGTAGACGTGAAGTCACATCTCCAGTTGCCAGACACTTTATTGAATGTCAAAAAAGCTACAGGTAGTCCAAAATGTATCTGCTAGAGTCCTTACCAGGTCAAGAAAATATGATCATATTACCCCAATTTTACAGTCTCTGCACTGGCTACCTATTAATTTCCGTATCAGTTACAAAATATTACTACCTATAAGGCCCTTTACGGTCTAGCTCCTGTGTACCTAACTAGTCTTCTATCACACTGCAATCCATCACGCTCCCTAAGGTCGCAAATCTCTTGACTCTTGGTAGTACCTAGGATAGCAAAGTCCACTAAAGGAGGTAGAGCTTTTTCACATTTGGCTCCCAAACTCTGGAACAGCCTTCCTGATAATGTCCGCGGTTCAGACACACTCTCTGTGTTTAAATCTAGATTCAAGACACATCTTTTTAGCCAAGCATTCCCATAATGTATCTCATAACTTTGTACTTCAGCTACAGTGGGTACGGAAAGTATTCAGACCCCCTTCACTTTTTTCAATTTTGTTATGTTGCAACCTGATACTACAATTGTTTAAATTCTTTTTTTTTCTCATTAATCTACACTCTGTACCTCATAATGATGAAGTGAAAACAGAATTTTAGAAATGTCTGTAAATTTATTAAAAAGAAAAAACTGAAATATCACATTTACATAAGTATTCAGACCCTTTGCAACAACACTTGAAATTTTGCTCAGGTGCCTCCCATGTCTCTTGATCATTGCAGAGATGTTTCTACACCTTGATTGGAGTCCGGCTGTGGTAAATTAAATTGATTGGACATGATTTGGAAAGGCACACACCTCTCTGTAAAAGGCCTCACAGCTGATAATGCATATCAGAGCGAAAACCAAGCCACGAGGTCAAAGGAACTGCCTGCAGAGCTCAGACACAGGATTGTATTGAGGCACAGATCTGAGGAAGGCTACAAAAAAAATTCTGCTGCACTGAAGGTTCCCAAGAGCACAGTGGCTTCCATAATTATCAAATGGAAGAAGTTTGGCACAACCAGGACTCTTCCAAGAGCTGGTCCCCAGCCAAACTGAGCAATTGATGGAGAAGGGGCTTGTCTAGACTGGTGACCAAGAACCTGGTGGTCACTCTAGTTGAGCTCCATGATCATATATGCAGATGGGAGAAACCTACAGAAGGACAAACATCACTGCAACACTCCACCGATCTGGGCTTTATGGGAGTGTGGCCAAACTCAATCCTCTCCTCAGTGAAGACACATGAAAACACACTTGGAATTTGCAATAAAGCACCTAAAGGACCCTCAGACTCTGAAAAACAAGATTACCTGGTCTGATGAACCTCAGTTCTAAGCATCATGTTTGAAGGAAACCGGCTCTTCTCATCACCTGCAGAGTACCATCCCAAAAGTAAAGTGTGGTGGTAGCAGCCTCATGCTGTTGGGCTGTTTTTCAGCGGCAGGGACTGAGGAACTCATCAGAGTAGAAGAAAAGCTCAATGCACCAAAATATTGAGATAGCCTTAATGAAAACCCAGTCCAGAGCATTCAAAACCTCAGACTGGGCCGAAGGTTCACCTTCTAACATGATAATGACCCTAAGCACACAGCCAAGGCAACACAGGAGTGGCTTAGGGACAACTCTGTGAATGTCCTAGAGTGACCCAGCCAGAGCCCTGACTTGAACCCTATCGAACATCTCTGGAGAGACCTGAAAAAGGCTGTCAACAGACGGTCCCCATCCAACCTGACTGAGCTTGAGAGGATTTGCAAAGAAGAATGGCAGAAATTCCCCCAATCCAGTTGTGCAAAGCTTGTTGCGTCATACCCAAAAAGACTCGAGGCTGTAATTGCTGCCAAAGGTGCTTCAACTAAGTACTGAGTAAAGGGTCTGAATACTTATGTAAATGTGATATTTCAGTTTTTTTCTTTTTAATAAATTTACAAACATTTCTAAAATTCTGTTTTCACTTTGTCATTATAAAGGACAGAGTGTAGAGTAACGAGAAAAAAAAAAGAATTTAAACAATTGTAGTATCAGACTGCAACATAACAAAATTGAAAAAAGTGAAGGGGGTCTGAATACTTTCCGTACCCACTGTATATCTGATCAAATCCACATTTTCATTCTTTTGCTTCAGTTGAACACATCATCTTTGCTTGATTGGAACAGCAGCTACGCTAATTTCGTCTCTATGTGCTTCTCTGTTTCTGCCATGGGACTTGCATCCCAAGGCAACTAGGAATCACACAAGCTTCAGTCTGGATCCAGCCCTTAGAGATCTAAGATGACCAAACACCTGAGAAGAGATGATGCCAACCCTCAGACAACATACAAAACCACCAAATTTTACTTAATCGCAATATTTAATTGCAATCGCAAAGTTTAATCGCAACATATATTCATTGCAGTTAATTGTGGCCACCATCTGTTTGATTACGTGTAATTTGTAACTAACTGCATGATTCTTAATGTACATTTCTGCCATAGTCACCACTAATAACCTACTCCTAAATGTAATGTAAAAACTTCTGTAAAGCTGCTTTGCAATGACTGGTATTGTGAAAAGTGCTATACAAATAAACTTGAATTGAATTGAATTGAATATAACCATAGTATTGAACAACTGAAATTTATAGGGATTGGGAATATAATGAATCCTCGCCAGGGTGGAGACATTGATAAAAGACTCTTACAAAGTTAAAATATCGGTATTAATCATTGCTAGTGTCCAATCACAACACTGCATTTTGGATGTTTTATTTAAAGACCATGTTACCTTTGGGTTTAAATGAAGATTTAGATTTTTCATGTTTCTTGTAAGGTTTTTTTTTTTTGGGTGCAGTGTGTATGAACGGCATGTTTTGCCTGATGTATTATTGTTCCCATTGAAATTTGTTGAATTTTATAGATGGAACTGATCTGGAGTCTGTGAACTTAGAAATCTAATTACTAGTCTTTTTTGGTCTTAATATAATCATTGAGTTACTGACATATAGTCACACTGATGAAGGCAGCAACCCAAAACATTTGTTTTATCTCCTTCTAAAATAAAGAAATACAATAAAGAGTGCAGACCTTGAGTAACGTTTGATATGAGACAGGTCTTTTCACCTACAAAAGCTGGGAGAGCGCGGTGAGTGTTGTGATTGGACACTAGCAATGATTAATACCGATATTTTAACAACACTTCAATTCATAATCTATAGTCACACCCATGCCACCATATGAAACAAACTAACACAGTAAAACTCACTGCTGTGTTGCTGGTGGATGCATGAGGATTTGTGTGGCATATGAATAAGGTTTTCCAGCAGGTGTTCCTCTATCACGGCAGGGCCAGGAGTAACGCTGCACACACATAACAAACGTGTCGCTTTACTAAATATATCAGACATCCGTCTTTTTATGACTGACAGCTACAGTGGTCTGTTTTATTAAGACCCTAAAAAGCATGTTATTCTAGAAACCCCAGTCCTTAAGTTACGTGTACTGAAGTACAGTATCAGTCTGTACAAAGACCCACTGAAAGATGGTGGGTCCAAACACTATTGCCAGGCTCTCAGGTATTATAATATTTGAATGACTCTCGGCAGTCACACGGGACAGGAAAAACATCAGGAAACAGAGGACGTTATAATGTTCTTCTGGAAGGCAGCTCAGGATCGTCCTCAGGGCCTGATTCAGTTCTTCCTCTTTGGAATCTATGAGATTAAAATAAGATCATGAATATTCAGTCAGATGTGACAAATTTTTGTTTTGTTGTGCAGCATATTCCTTGGATGTTCACTCATCAGCACCCCAGCATCACTTAGTTACCCCTGAAGACCTTCACCAGCCGTGTCCAGTGTGCCTCTGGAATCAACATCAATTCCCTGAGGACCAGTTTCAGTAACACTTTATTTTGATAGTCCACTTTAGACATTCTATATACAGCAAGTAACTTTGCAACTACGTGTCAACTAGCAGTCATTAGAGTATTAGTAGACTGTCTGCGTAATATCTTCTAACACTTATTTTGATGGGTACAACATACTGACTATAAGAAACTTTGCAAATATATGTCAACTTATTCTACAAACCCTAAACCTACCCTAACAGTCTACTCTGAGAATTAGGTGACATGCAGTTGCAAAGTTACTTATAGTTAGTAGAATGTCTAAAGTGGACTATCAAAATAAAGTCTAACCCCAGTTTTAATATGGAGGCCAGAGTAGGAATTTCCCCACAGTCCAACTCTGGATCAGAACGTTTCCTCAGCTCCTGACAGCGTTTCACTGAGCCCTCGACCCCGAACAGTCTGAGACCTGAACACAAACACACATTTGACAAATACAGTCCTAGCGATCGTAACAGAAATTGGGGGCTCGTCTTTAAAAAGAATTGTTTTTTCCAAAAAAAAAAAACAATTGGAATTTCGTCATTGCATGTTAGTGAAATAAAAACTCATGAAATTTGCATTGTATGCTTTTGTTTGGCTAGTGGTTTTCACTTTAAGGGAGAGGTAATTCGGTATGTCTTCAAAATTTGAATTGGAAAAGTTCGCAATTCAGCCTACAGCTGAACAATTGGATATCTGTCGCAAAGATGATCTGTTTTCAATTGCTGATTTATATCAAATTACAGTTCCTCGTGGTGCAGTGAAGTGGGAAATCAAGGATGTGATCTATAAGTATTTGGTGGAGCATGGAGTTTTGCCGGAAGTGATTGAAGCGGGTGTTGCAGACTAGTTATGCAAAGTCCGATTCATTTCCGCGAACCGGTTCTTTTCGGACAGTTCCCCAGATAGCAAAATTTGTCTGTCCCACTTCTGGCCCAATTCTGGCTGGGTCCCCGGCCCAAAATTGTCCCACATACTGAAAACCGACTCAAACACTTTCCTCTGGCCCAGATGCGGCCCACGCCCTGTAAAATGACTCTTATTTATTGATGTGGCCCAGATCTGGCCCGCATACTGTAGAGCAGGGATCCTCAAATCTGGCCCACGAGATCCACTTTCCTGCAGAGTTTAGCTCTAACCCTAATCAAACACACCTGAGCATGCTAATCATCGTCTTCAAAATCATTACAAAAATCACAGGTAGGTGAGTTTTATCAGGGTTGGAGCTAAACTCTGCAGCGAATTGGCACTCCAGGGCAAGACTTGAGGAACCCTGCTGTAGAGTGACTTCTATTATTTTATGTGGACCAGGTCTGGCCCAGACACTTTAAGCCAGATCTGGCTGAGACTCGGCTTGGTCCCCGGGCCAAATGTGGCCCAGAAACTGCTAAATGTAATTCAGCAGTGAAACACAAATACAACCATTTAAAAACATTAAAAAGGCTTTAATTATAAAATTACCAAATACTTTAATATAAATATATATTAACAATGAACAAATGTACTACAGTATAAACATTAACACTTTTTAAACCACAAAGTAACAAGTAAATTATATTTACTGTATGTTTTATATATATATATAAAACATTATGTGTCATAATTCAGGTCAGTTCTTATCAAATGGCATCAGTGCAGTCAAGTCAATAATATTGCTGAATATTAGGTGTCTTCAACTAAGCAAGACGAAAGGCAACAGTGACAAGGAACCCAAACCCAAACAAGACCAGGCTCAGTCAGGAAACCAGTTCTCCTCTGGCCAAACGAATGAACGTGGTGTGATTATTTCAGGCTGCATCACAAGTCAGATTGTGGATTGATATCATTCAGAATATTTCATCCAACTACTTCTGCTTGAAGAAACATCGCGCCAGTAGGTGTAGCTGGTAAAAAGGGTCTGTGCAGAGAGCTTGTCTGGTTCTCGTAGTCTTTGCTGAGGATCTGTGCTGGGACCATCAATGAGGTCTTCACAGGGGATATGTCATCTAGTTGACATGGTCTCTGCTGACATTCAGCGATGTGTTGTGGTCGTTCCTGGGTGCAGGTCCACCATCTGGTCTGGATACCGGCTGGATCAGCTGATTACTGTAACCAAGGGATAAGGGTGATACAGTATATAAGCGACTAATATAAGCATTGATGTCATTCTTCTTACAAATTAACAAGTACATTAGTTATTATGGGAAGTGTTGCTGCTTTTCCTAATTGGTGCAGCATAAAAATCCTTTAAGGGATTTGAATTATAGAAATGTGATAGTGTGTCATGTGTATGGAAGGTTAAAGAGATGGGAGTTTTGAACTCACAGAGTGTGTCTGCCTCCCGAAGTCAACCCTTTTGATCTGCCAGCTGGAGCCACCTCTTCTGGGTTTCCATCACCCTGTTTTAATGCGCATTTTGAAGTATCGCATGAGAAACGAGTGATGGAAACGCCAAATTTCGAATAAAAATCCCTTAATTCGCAAAAATGTTTTTATGCTCGCTTGGTGTTTTTTGACTTGTGCGAAAAAGGGTTAATGCGAATAATGGGAGATGGAAACGCATTTTGCGAATAAATTCCTCCAAGCGCATCAAAAAAGTCATGTGACTTTGTGATATGAGACGGAATAACTTGACTAGCAGCGGACTGATCTCATTCAACAGCATCTGAAATGTTGTTATGGTCATTCTGAAATGCCTGAGCAAAGTCTGTCATCAAAGTAGTTCTGTATAATTGTCTTACACAACTGCGTTCACAAACAGCAGCATCCGCCTCCGAAAGCAATGACAGCATTGTGTTTCATCTGCTCGCTCTGAAGCGCAAGTAATTTTTCATATATGAAAAAGCTGATTAAAAAAAAAAAAAAAAAATGTAGAAAAAAAATGTAACTTGAATGCAATGTAAGTCGCTTTGGATAAAAGCATCTGCTAAGTGCATAAATGTAAATGTAAATATATGAAAATTATTATATTCAGTAGCTTATCCTAGTTTTCTATAGGCTATTTAGTGCCAGATTACCAGGAAGTGACGATTTTGTTCTCTTTGACTAGTTGGATGGAAACGGTGCTTGTTCGCAAATGTTTTATGCGATATTCCAGTTTTGTGCAGAAGTTAAATTCAACTTTGGATGGAAACCCTAGTCCCCTTGACCTCCATTTCAGCAGAATTAGCTTGAAAGTTTTACCAAATTGCAGCCTTGAAATATGTATAAATATATATTGTAAGGTAATTATTAAATCTTAAGCATTAAAGGTTTTTACAATAATTAGGACCAGATCCAGAATTCGCACCTTATATGTTTGATGATTGTTCATGCATAAGTTCATGCAGCAGCTCAGAATTTCTGTAAAAAAAAAATAAAAAAAATAAAAAGTCAGATTACATATATAAAGTGTTAAGATTAAACTTTTAAATTCGTTTGCTCATAATAATCCCCACCACAGTAAAATAAGTATGATTTTAATTACATCATACGGCATATATACACTTCAAAAGTTTTCATTCACTCTAAAAATTGAACCTGCTCTAGTGCAGCACACAGACTAGGCCTCCATTCAAGAACAAAAGAAGATGCACTTACATTTTACGGCTTTCTCTTACGTATAGTTTTTTTGTGTGAGCTTCCCACATGGCAGTGTTACCATAAAATAAATATTATTAAATTCAGATTGCATATTGAATATTGAATTGTCTTAGCAGGTGTAATGCTCAGTGGTGGAAAGAGTACTGAAAAAATATACTCAAGTAAAAGTACCATTACCTTCCAAAAATGTAGTCAAGTCAAGTCACCTTTATTTATATAGCGCTTTTAACAATACAGATTGTGTCAAAGCACTTAACAGTATCAAATTGGAGGACAGAGTGTCAGTAATGTATAAAAATAAGATTAAACACTCAATTTTCAGTTAAAGGCATTTCATTATTGAATTCAGAGATGTCATTGTCTAGCTCAGTTTAGTTTAAATAGTATCTATGAAATCAAATTGACGATAATCGTTAGAAATTAAGTGTCCCCAACTGAGCAAGCCAGAGGCGACAGCGGCAAGGAAGTAGAGTAAAAGTACTTGTCCAAAAAACTACTTGAGTAAGAGTAAAAGAGTAGCCTCTTTAAAAGTACTCATGAGTATTGAGTAGTGGGTACTGAGCTGTGGATTCTACCCCCTCATAATAAACGCTGTACACTGCAATTTATACATTTAAAAAACGTTGTACATTCTGTAATTCACATTATCTTGTTTGTCATAAAGAAAGAAGAATATCTATCATCCAGCAGTTTTAATTTTGTTTTCTGCCAACTCTTTAAAATACACCAAAACAGCATGGAAACAGTATTCAGTTGAAGAAAAGATGAAAGTTATTCTCAGTACAATCATCCCCATTTAAATCATAAAGTTTGAAAAAAATAGACAAAATCATGTGTAAGGCCACTGAGACAGCATGCTGTTGTTGTTGCACATAAAATATTAATGTTTTGAACAAATACAAACACCATTAGAAACTCATAGTTCTGCATCACACACCATGATATGGGTTAAAATGAGAGCCCATTTCTCTCCAAAACGGTTTTAGTGTTTTGCAATAAAGAAAGAAAGAAAGAAAGAAAGAAAGAAAGAATGAATGAATGATGCATTTATATAGCGCTTTATTGTGTATTGTCGTACACCCAAAGCGCTTTACAATCATGTGGGGGGGGGTCTCTCCTCAACCACCACCAGTGTGCAGCATCCCCCTGGATGATGCGACGGCAGCCACAGGACAACGGCACCAGTGCGCTCACCATACACCAGCTACAGGTGGAGAGGAGAGAGAGAGAGATAGATAGAGCCAGTTCAGTGGATGGGGATTATTAGGAGGCCATGATTGACAAGGGCCAGTGGAGGGAATCTGGCCAGGACACCGGGGTTACACCCCTACTCTTTACGAGAAGTGCCATGGGATTTTTAATGACCACAGAGAGTCAGGACCTCGGTTTAACGTCTCATCCGAAAGACGATGCTTTTTGACAGTATAGTGTCCCTGTCACTATACTGGGGCATTAGGACCCACACAGACCACAGGGTGAGCACCCCCTGCTGGCCTCACTAACACCTCTTCCAACAGCAACCTAGTTTTCCCAGGAGGTCTCCCATCCAGGTACTGACCAGGCTCAACCCTGCTTAGCTTCAGTGGGCAACCAGTCTTGAAATAAGAATAACTAAACTTGATAATTTATGTTACAATTTTAACATAAATGCACATTTTGTTCTAGAAGGATGGCATCATGCCATACCTTTTACACATTTACTCGAATTGTTATGCTGATAATACAATTTGTAAGGAAAAATGCATTAAATAGCGAAGTATTTCTGGGGAAACTTTTTCAAAAGAAAGCAAACACACGTCTCTTTGCTGAGCCGCGGCGGTCTCGGTGAATCAGCAGCATCCACAACTGAATGGAACAAAAAGTGTTGAACTTGAAAATTGTTTATGCGCGAGTGCACTTGCTAAATGAAGGCAGATTGTATAAAATGGATAATAAAAAAATAATTATTATTATTAACTACCTGCAGTTTTATTACATCACGCGCTGACACAGATGCAGTATATTAACGCCACGGGTCATCAATAAGGTGCAGATTGGTCCTCAATTTGAGTACATTATTTCAAATCGTTTTACAGTGTTTCCAACACACTTTTTCACAGCGCGCATCACGCGCTCAAACTCACCAAAAGTCAACAAGCATCATCGAGTTATCCAAGTGACTGCTGCAGAACGTACGCGAGCGAGAGAGAGAGAGAGAGAGAGAGAGAGAGAGAGAGAGAGAGAGAGAGAGAGAGAGAGAGAGAGAGAGAGAGAGGCAGCGCACATCGCGCGTCTCATAAGTGAGCGGGAATTTACTGAACTTGGCACTGGCGGGAGTTAACACTGTACGCAACACCCGCAACCTCACACCACATTTCAGGCCGAGATAGGCAAGCATATATACAAATTATTTACTAAGCAGAAATCCGAAATTTACCTAAACATATTAGAGGAAGATGCGACTGAATTGATGCTTGAAGAATGCACTTCCAGCAGCCAGCCGTGATAGACAGCAGCTGGCGGTTAAAGTTTTCTATGCACAATTTGATTAGATGAAAGTCACGAGACCGATTACTTTCCAATCACGTTGACGGATAAAAATAAAATTAAAATAAGCATGTAACGACCACAAACGGAGGAAAATAGCGGAGTAAAAGTACCGATACTTCACTTAAAATGCACTCAAGTAAAAATACACAATTTTTAAACTACTCAAAAAAGTACAATTACTGATAAAAATTACTTAATTACTGTAACGTGAGTATTTGTAATTCGTTACTTTCACACCCCTGGTAAATGCTACAACAGCGTGCTCAGTTTGATTCACAAACAAATGACTCATTTGAATGGTTAAGTGAATCAAATCAGACAGAGCCACCCGTACAGATATTATAGCGTATAGCAGTCCGACTCTATGATTCAATAGTAATCACTGTTGAAAAAGACGAATCGAATGAATTCTAGCAAACAAAATAGAATTTAACTCATTAAAATTTAATGAGCAAACATTATCGTGCACTGGATAAAACTCATCAGTTTTTTATATGAAAAAATTACATATTGTTTTTCTAAAGAGACTGCGCCAAACAGTTAGGCCTACTCATCAACACTCAATATCTCCGGGACCGAATGGTTTTTCTGACGTTTTCATCGCAAACCTCCTAATAGAAACCATCTAAAAACTATACTCTTCGTGGCATTTAAAACATCAAACAACACTAGATTGAGCATTAAATAAACTCACCTTTTTGCAGCTGAAGTATTCCTCTTAAGAAATCTCCTCAGGATTAAACCACCAAATCTTTTTCTCAGGCGGTTGATTTCCGCATCTCAGCCAGAATCGGCCCGAGTGTGCTTGCTATCTGATCGGCTCATGGAACCGGTTCAAAAAGCCGATTCATCGGTTCTGACGCCGTCAAACAATGATGTCACTACGCTTCTCTTTTCTAACAACTCAGTTTGTCATGTTGTATCAATAAAACATTCAAATAAAGTCAATTGTCAAGTCAAGTCACCTTTATTTATATAGCGCTTTTAATAATACAGATTGTGTCAAAGCACTTAACAGTATCAAATTGGAGGATAGAGTGTCAGTAATGTATAATAATAAGATTAAACACTCAATTTTCAGTTAAAGGCATTTCATTATTGAATTCAGGGATGTCATTGTCTAGCTCAGTTTAGTTTAAATAGTATCTATGAAATCAAATTGACAATAAGTTAAAACAAGAATCACCGGACGACGGGTGTATAGGGATTCTGTTTATTTAAACATTAAAGTAAGGTTATAGATCTCATTTAAAATGTTTGCGAAAGTTTATCAGTTTTCTCTCCCACAACGGACCGAAATGTCCGGAGCGCGGTGGTGTCACCCCTTCATTCTTTCACACATCACAGCTTGGTGCGAAAAAGTGCTTAGAGAGGGAGAGACAGAAATAATTTAAACATGACCATTTTGTAAACTTTTCATTTGAGACCAACTGGAATAGCACGAAGGCGTGTATTCTCTATTCCCCGCGAAGAATGCAAGTCAGTTTATATTTTTAACCATTTTATCCGTTATGCTAAACATTTTTTACCCCTTCTCATTAATAGTCATGTTACCTATTTTGTTTAAATTCTTTTTATACAACCCACAGAATATATGTGCGAGCGCAGCTGTGTGTCTTAAAACTGATCTCTTAATTTCCTTTACTTTTTTAATATTGCTTGATCATTATTGTTTTTCTCACGGATCCCATACAGACAGAGAGGGAGAGAGGGAGAGAGAGGGAGAGAGGGAGGGGGAGAGAGGGAGAGAGGGAGAGAGAGAGAGAGAGAGAGGGAGAGGGGGAGAGGGAGAGGGGGAGAGAGGGAGAGAGAGGGAGAGGGAGAGGGGGAGTGGGAGCGCGCCTTGGAACGCAACCTGACACTCGCACCTCAGATGGGAGGGGGGCGCGCGCCACAGATGCTCCTATGAGGAAAATTCAAAAACGCACCATAAAAATCTTCAAAAACATTGGTTTTCCACCGGATAACAATATATCTCGTCCCCGGATGACATGAGAGTTTCACGCTTGCCCGATTTCCGCATCTGAAACTCGTTATGAGATCAAAGGTCACATATGGATATTATTATTATTATTAATAATAATATTATGAGGTCACGAAAGGTCAAAGCCATAAATTACGATGACATTTGCCATAGGATAGGGACTACTAGCCTATCAGTTTTTGCAATCACACAGTCAGAAAGTGTCAATTTAGATGAAGGGAACATTTTTTAATTATAAGCAAAGTCCATTTGAGGTCAGCCTAAAAATTAATAGAAATATTAGGCCTAATTAAAATAGCTATAAAATTGAACTTTGACAGGCAAAAAGCTTGACAACTCTAAAGAATTTTGTTTTAAAAAACATATTTTATTTAACATATTTAAACATATTTAACCTCTATTGTGGGGACCAAATATTCACACAAGGAGTAAAACATGAATTATTGACATTTTAGAACTGACACTTGTGGCCCACAGTCGGGCTGAATGTGGCTAAATGCGCCATCTCTCAACCAGAATCGGGCCAGATCCACAGATCCAAAATCTAGCCAAATCTGGGAACCATTTCTGGGCCAGACCTGGCTCACTTCTGGCGAGCCGCTGCCAGCACACAGACGAGTGAGCCGCATTCGGCCCGGTTCCGCTGCTACCTGGGAAGTTAATGGTGTTTGTGATCACAGTTTCATTCGCGGATCCTTTATATGAGATACCACCAATATTAACTAGTCTACAACTTGGATAAGATTCCAAAACGTTTCGCACCTACAGCACACATTACAGACATGGATGGACAAACGCGCATATGTCCTACATGTCTAAAGTAAAAAGAAGGAATAAACCAGTCTTATAAACTCATTGATTTTGCTTAAACAACTTAAAACTAATCTGCAAGCAAGCACAATAAACTGTAGTGAAATTTAATTTTTTTGAAATGTATTTGCAGGTTTTAATAAAATGTTAATTTATAGCTATAATCATAAGTAGCATATTTCCAGTACGTGCCTCAGGCTTGCCCCAGAACCGTCAACTCAATCATCAGATTCCTCGCTCGGTAATCCTCGGCAAACTTCGACAGTTGGTCGAACCGACTCATTCACCAATAATTGTGAATACATGTAAGATAAGCGGAAATTCCTGTATAAAATAAGCTATGCAGCTAATCAGGTATCTGTATGCTATGCTAGTACATAAGTTAACGAATACAGACATTAATTATCATTGTAACGTAATTTAAACAGCATTTATCATAACATGATTTTGTAGGAATTGTAATCAGGCACTAAAGAGACCTATTAAAAGTAATTTGAGCCAATGGGATCTCTTGGGGTCCTAATGGGACCGGATCTCGAGGGGGACTCGATTTGTCACCACACCGGCTCGACCGGTTACTTCCTGAGAACCGGCTCAAAAGAACGATTCGTTCAAGAACCGAACATCACTATTGCAGACCAGTTGCCAGTAGGGATGTGCCGAACGAGGCTTTTGAAGCGGTGAGGCTTTTACTATGGAAGCATATGTGTAGCAAAATTCAATTTGCAATGTAATATGCAAAATGGCAGTGCAATATGTAAAATGGCAATGTATTTCTGTATTTAAATTTACATTTTTCCATACCATATGTGCAACATTTAGTGCAAAATGAAAATGAAAATTCAATTATATAATTTAAATTTGCCATTTTCTACACTCGTTTTAATGTGTAAATTAAAAACATATTTTAAAGCTTGATAAGTTGCAAAATTAAAATGAAAATGTATTACCCAAATTGATTAGATGTGTTTAACATGTCCAAGCAAAAACTGTAGCAAAATTATCATTTAAATGCTGCTTTTACAAAATGCATTTAGATTTAGGGGTAGGACACTTGGGATTGCATTTTCATTGTGATACCGTGTGATAATTGTAGCAAAATGCAATGAGAGTTTCAAAATGTATTCTGAGACAAAGGTGCAGCAAAATGGTGATTTAAATGTCTTTTATTTTTTTTAAATGCATTGACACTTACATATATGACGTTTCAATAGCATTTGGATTTGGTCATTGTGGATTTGAAAATGCATTCCGAGCCGAACACGCCCCCTAGCCGTCAATCATTACATCAAGGCGGGGCTCGGGAACAGGACGCACGATAGGTCAATATTCAACATTAACCAAATGCTTTTCACCTGGTTGGGTCAATAAAACAACAGCGCCTCCCGCTGGCAGAGAATTAATTTGCTTTTAGTCATTCTGCCTAGCTGTTCGCCAATCACAACACCAATCACAACACATTTCGTTTTTTGGAAGGCGGGCCTTCATCAAACCCGGTCTTGTGCCAAATTCTGACTCCCGCCAGATTACTACCCCCCTAGTATTGGTAGGTTGAGGGTTAGGTGTGGGGGAGGGGTTAGGATTAGGGGAGGGGTTAGGATTAGGGGTGGGGTTAGGATTAGGCAATCAGGTAGCGATTTCAACGAGAGGGGGTAATAATTTGGCAGGGGTCGAAAATGGGCACAACACCGGAACTAATCGAGCCGTCTGTGCCAGACTGGGGAGAATGGTATTGTAATAACGTAAATTATGTGAAAAATAATGCGTTTTCGAACCACCAAACATGAGAGCATGTTCTAGTACACACCTAAAACGAAATCAAGACTTTGTAAAAGAGCATAATAGGACCCCTTTAACACCACAGACAAGGTGAAGTTGAGGTGAGCCATGAACAGTTGACTACAGTGTGTGAAACACAATCTAATCAAAGCACTACACTTATTGCACATTTTGTTATTCAGATGATTTCAATGCAAACATTAGTTTTTTGTTTGTTGGTCTACACAAACTATGCTATCAAACTGAAGAGAAATTTTGTTAATTTTCAGTTCATGGCCAAAAGTATTTGAACAGTTGTATGACAGTAGTTAAAAGTAATTTAACTCATACGGTTTGCCTTGCAAATAAATGCTACTATCCCCTCTCCCCCAGGGCCGTTCTCAGACCAGCCCATCCCAACACCTAAGATGAAGCTTAAAGGCTGTAGGGAGGGTCATCTCATGCAGTATGACCACATTGTGGTCACGTTGGATGGACAGGTAATCACAGAGGAGAGTGAGGACATCTCGATGGCACTGAGACTCCTCCTGTAGCAGCGGTTCTCAATTCAAGTCCTGGCAACCTGCCCCCACATGTTGTACATGTCTCACTTATTTAACGCACATGATTCAGATCATGAGCTAGTTAGAAAAGAGCTCCATGAATGAACTGTGCTCTGACTGACATGGTCCCTACACAGTGTCCCTACACAGAACATTAATTCACAGATTTACACTACTTCCTGTCACTGTAAGTCAATATTCTATATTTCTGGGCCTCTTCCAAGTCTAGTTGCAGTTTCTATTGTTTTTTAAATCCTGAAGGACTTACAGAAATGTTAGTACACTGTTGACAGTGAAAGAGTGAAAGATACTGTAGTTCTTCAGAGTGTACAACTTATTTTGCACATGATTGTGTATTATTAATTTTCAGTAATTTCACTCACTCACTATTAAAGGGATACTCCACCCCAAAATGAAAATTTTGTCATTAATCATTTACCCCCATGTCGTATAAGCTTTATAAAAGCATAAAAGCTTTGTTCGTCCTCGGAACACAATTTAAGATATTTTAGATGAAAACTGGGAGGCTTGTGACTGTCCCATTGACTGCCAAGTAAATTACACTGTCAAGGCACAGAAAAGTATAAAAAACATCGTCAAAATAGTCCATCTGCCATCAGTGGTTCAATCTGAATTTTATGAAGCGACGAGAATACTTTTTGTACACAAAGAAAATAAAAATAACGACTTTATTCAATAATTCGTCTCCTCTCTATCTCTACGCATCACTGTAGCGCCATTTTGGAGAATACAGCTGGACGCAAACTACGTACACTATTCTGTGTCAGCCGCGATATGTTTTCTACGTGTATTTACGCTTTGATTTGAACCAAAACAGCGCATCCTTGTGGTGCGGTAGACACTATTCTGTGTATGTAGTTTGCGTCCAGCTGTATTCTCCAAAATGGCGTTACGGTGATGTGGAGAGACAGAGAGGAGACGAATTATTGAATAAAGTCGTTATTTTTATTTTCTTTGCGTACAAAAAGTATTCTCGTCACTTCATAAAATTCAGATTGAACCACTGATGGCAGATGGACTATTTTGACGATGTTTTTTATACTTTTCTGTGCCTTGACAGTGTAATTTACTTGGCAGTCAATGGGACAGTCACAAGCCTCCCAGTTTTCATCTAAAATATCTTAAATTGTGTTCCGAGGACGAACGAAGCTTTTACGGGTTTGGAACGACATGGGGTAAGTGATTAATGACAAAATTTTCATTTTGGGGTGGAGTATCCCTTTAATGTTAAAAAGACTAGATTTTCCAAATAAAGGAAAGAACTAATGTAGACCTAAGACCGTAGGCAAAAAAGTTACCTGATTACAGGGCTACAGTATATTTATGTAAACCAGGACTCTCTCTTCTTCAAAAATGTACATATTTCAAGCTTGTTGCATTATTTTGTATGTGTATAAAACAACAACTCCCCGTATATTGTGATGTTGTATATGTATATTCCCTGGGTTGTCAGCACTCATTTTATTTGCTGCTGAAAGAAATAAAAGGTTTTGAAAGTGTGATGTATTTTGTTTCTCAGTAAGCATTTAGTACAGGATTTTTAATCTTTAAAGCCGCAATTTGGTAAGAAATTAGTTATCATTCATCTTTTAAGTAAAAGTGTCATTTAGAACCATACTGGCTCATCTATGGTAGTCATATATGGCACCTCTAATGGTTCGGTATAACACAATTTGACAGATGTGCTATAAAGCTTCTTATCTTTAAGAACATGTGCCATATAGTACCAAACGAGGTGTCCCTATGATTAAAAGCCAAAGAACCACTGTTGAACACCATTTTTGAGAAAAAGTGCTATATGGCACCTCTTATGGTTCTAAATAGCACCATTTGACAAAGTGCTATATGACACCTTTAATGGTTCTATATAGCACCTCTTATGGTGCTATATAGCACCATTTGAAAAAGGTGCTATATAAAAAGTGGTTCCCCTATGATTACGAGCCAAAGAACCACTTTTGGTGCTATATAGTACCTTTTTTTTTTTTTTTTTTTTTTTTTTTTAAAGAGTGTATGTAATACTTGATGGACATTTGGGCTTTTTAATTACTCACCAGCAGACTGTCAACCTTAGCAACAGTCCAATTGCAGACTCACACACCGTGGACCAAACAAATACTTCTGAAGGCGAGGAATAGACCAAGCATCACACTCCAGAACCAGTAGGCCTATAACAATTGCTTGTGGAAATGATGATACTTTTCAAGGAGCTCCTATTTCAATAATAGTCTAAATCTTATTTTACATAACTGATTAGGCATGGATAATGATGCAGTAATCATTATGAATGACTGCTGAATGAATAATCAGTGAAGTATTGTTAACACAGTATAATTTAGTAAGGACTGCACAAGACACCCGTATATGCAGAGGTTAATGTATTAACGCTGCACTGATTACACTGCGTTCTAGCAAGTGATTTAGGAAGGAACAAATAAAGGAGAGAACGACCAGGGCACAAACTGGCAGCCCATTTGTTGTCAATAATCATCGGTGTTTGCGGCTGATGCAGGCAGTGCTAGAGAGAGCAGCTGCAGATCAGACCGCTGGAGGGTGCTGGAGCGCTGCCTTCTGGAGATGCTGGCTGTGTCTCAAATACATACTAGCTCACGGCTTGCTGCATACTTTACAGTACACACTGTTGCATGCTGCCGTTTTTGATTTTTCATAGCAGTATGTGGCATTATTTCTCTACAAACACTAAACAGTATAGCAGTCTTGTCACATGACTTCATATCATATTACCTTTAATCCAGGCAGTGGCGTTTAATTCCCATAGACTAGATTCATACTGGCTATTATTGTAAGCCAAAACATCAAGTCAAACAGCAAAAGGAGCAAGTCTCTATAAATTATTAGCATAAATACGTATGCCACCTTAAGCCACCTTAAAGCAGATTATAGTTAAGGCAAGACATCACAGGTGAGGGTAAAATTAACAGAGATCACCATACTTCGACCAGTTGATTATTAATCACACTACATTAAGACAATTGTTTTGTATTACACGTTTTCTAAAACATTATGTTTCAATTATGCATTATGTAATTAAATAGGCACTAATTTGGATTGGTCTGCATGTCCACAGAACATTGGATAAAGACATACAGGTTCAAATTTCTACATTTCTTGTTTATTTTGAGTATTTTATTATTATTATTATTATTTATTTATTTATTTTTACAACAGTGATATTTTGGATAGATCCTTTTATTGCGCCATAAGTCAGAAAAATGTGTAAATAGTGGATATTTTATTTGCACTGTCTGGAAAAAAAGACAAAATATCCCAAAATCTTAAAATTGGTCAGTGCATAGAAAAAAAGCTTTTGCATATATTGTCTTGCCTTTGAGGTTTATCTCAAGTATAAAAATCAATACCCAAATAGGAACCTAGTTAGTATACTCAAAGAGCAAAAATAATATATAAACTGTAAATGTGGTGTATGATTTGATGTTCACAAAAATGATTAAACTCATTTTTTAACTCAGTATTTTACTCAGAGTGCATTTCAGATACTTTTATAAACTAAAAGTGGGCCAAAAGTCCCAAGGAATCTGTACATTTTAAAAACACCAAGAACCCAGCCTGAGACTTTCTAACCCAGTTAACACCACTAACACAAACCAGTAAATAGGCATTGCTTTTCACCCATACATCAAAATCAACCAAACATATTAATCAAACTGGATTCTAAAAACAAACTATGACTGGGAAGTATGTTTCTCTGAAATACAGCGAAAGTGTCAGATGGTAATACCAAGTTACTTTGATATGCACCATGATTGACCATGATTACCATATTCATGCACCATTGTAATTACACAGTACTCAAATGCACTTCAAAGAATATTGCGCTACTTATTGTAAAAAAACAAAAAAACAAAAAACAAACAAACAAACAAAAAATCATTAACTATAAAGAATTTTCACAGCAATCTGTTTTTGGTTTGGATGGTCGTATTATGCAGTGGCAAAAGTGTGTGAGTGTGAACTGCCTTGTACTGTATATATATGGGGTAAGGCAGAGCAGACGGCTGGTTTTCTCAGTCTACTGCTCACAGTCTACACAGCACACCTGAGACGTGTGTGTGTGTGTGTGTGTGTGTGTGAGGGAAGAGAGCCAAGCTTATTCTTTCCAGTGCAGCTCTAAGTTTAATAATGCTTGTAATTGGAATGGATGAGTGCAGAAGAGCTCTGCTAGGACTGTGAAGCTAATGTGAGTAAGTGAGAGCACTATTGGCTGCTTTCCACAAGGTTCCACAAGGCTTTTCCATTTGACATTATGGGAAAATAACATTTACAGGTGTATCAGTGGAATCTCAAACAGAAACAGAAGTAGTAGATAAATAAAGAATTTTAACAACAGTTCCTTTACGTTACATACACATACCATTAATCTACATGTAATTCCATAACTGATGTCCATATATCATTATGGCATCACTGTGAAAACCTTCTTTTGGAACCTTTACATTTACATCCATGCATTTAGCAGATGCTTTTATCCAAAGGAACAAAGAGGAACAAAGCAATTTGTCAAAGAGCTAACATTAACCAATAGGCCTACACAATGCCTGGTTTATTAAACAACTACAATAAGAGGCTTTATATTTAAAAGTGTAAAGCTGTTGTTGTTTTCCATGTCTTCTGCAATGCCAGAAATCACACCGTATCAGGATGCAGCAGGATGAAACCCAGCTTTAAAAAAAAACAAAAAAAAAAACAGAAATATACCTTTTCCTGCGTTAACCCAACCCAGATAAAAGAATGCTGAAATTGGCTCTCCACAGGCTGCCTTTGGTTATGAAAGAGAACAAGGTCTGATGGCTTTTATGATAAATATCTTTAAAGAGGTAAATAATGAGCAAACCTTCTCCCACAGAGGACTGGAAACTGCTGTGATCACTCAGTAAAACTTCTGCTCAGGGATATTAATGAGATAAACAAGGAGTGACAGATGAGACTGAGGAAAGAGAGGCTGGATATAAGATGAGATCTGTAGATCTGGAGTCTCTTTTCCCTGTTCTTAGGCAAATCACTTTCTTTTACTGCAAAGGGCTTTCTAGAAAAGCTGACTGAAATCTGCCACAAGAAGCTTTTTGGGTAAGGTAATGGTGCGTTTTGTAGTGATTGCATTTCGATTAGAGAGTTGGATTTAAAGCTGCAGCTGTGTCTCAACATTATATCCAATGGCTGTGAAATTCACAGATAATCCCTGTGACATCAGCTGGAACATGGAAATTCAGCAGCTTATGGAGTCTAATGAGTAGTGTGGCCTCTTTGTCCGTTACAATGAATGATGACTTCAACACAGTGCTTTGATTGTCTTCCTCTTGTTTGATGCACCGAAGACACCCATCTTTTTCCTCAAAGAAAATCATTATAAGGTAGAACACAGAGATATTCTGAGATATTCAAGGAGTAGTTCACCCAAAAATGAAAATGTACTCATCCTCAGGCCATCCAAGATGTAAATGAGTTTATTTCTTAATGGGAACAGATTTGGAGAAATGTAGCATTACATCACTTGCTCACCAATGGATACTCTGCAGTGAATGGGTGCCGTCAGAATTAGAGTCTAAACAGCTGATAAAAACATCACAATAATCCATACCACTCCAGTCCATCAGTTAACATCTTGTGCAGGAGAAAGCTGCATGTTTGTAAGAAACAAATTCATCATTAAGACATTCTTACTTCAAACCATTGCTTCCAGCTAAAACAGAGTCCTCTTGTCCATAAGACTTTCTCCAGTGAAAAAGTCATCTCGTCTGAATCAGGAGAGAAATATGCACACATCAAGTAAAATCAGTCCAAAACAGTTCTAAACTTGGTGATTTTGATGTGAGAGACAAAAAGGAATTTACTTTTTCACTGGAAAAAGAAGAGGATCAGATTATTTCTAAGCAGTGCTCTATTCTGTCTATTTGGCAACTCTTGGTCTAGCATACTGTTCAGTGATATATGACAACCATCATTCCTTTCTTTTATGAATACACACAAAATAAACCAAGATTTTTCAAGCTGAGTGTTTATTTTTACTGGTAACAGTGGAACAGTAATATTGCACATACTGCAAGCCAGTTAAAATGCACTTTTTTTTAGTTAGTAAACACTCAGGCACTTCAAGCTAGAGATCATTAGCTTTACATCTACTGTGCAGACTGAAGTAAGCAAAGCGTACACAAAATATTAGCATAGTTTGTTGATTTAGGAATGTGAAATTGTGTTTGGTCTATATTGAAGAAATTAAACTCAATTACTAATACTACAAATATAGCTGCTAATAAAATACATTTCCCTTTCTGGAGGATCATCGCTGTGACGTCGCTGTGCTTTTCTCTTAACAAAAGTTAAGAGACTTTATTTTAGATTTTTTTTCTTCCCTTTTTAAAGTTCTTTTTTATATTAATTCATGAATACCATTGACTAAATCTCAGCTACAGCATTCATTGCACTATGGTTAGAAAATGCTCTGTTATATTGATATCTTAAGATAGACATTAATTTCTTAAACTAAGTTAGATACACTATACACTTATGGCCAAAGGCACTGATGTTGGATGAGGCTGTCTGGAAAAGTTGTTTTTAGTGGGGTTCATGTCTGGGCTTTGTGCAGGACTTCCCCACCAGACTTAGTAAACCATATATGGACCCTGTTTTGGGCACCACTGCTTCTCTAGACGGGCATTATGGTGTAGCATTGAAATTTGTCTTTACTGGAGTTACTGGAATAGCAAAATCCATTAATTAGAATGAGATGTTCACATACTTCTGGCCATATAATGTAGCAGAGTTTTACAAGTATGTAGACTGACAATGAAATTTCATTTTTGTTCTATGTCTTTGGTTAATAAATTAATTAAAATCTCTAATGCACTGGTTTAAACAATATAGGTAAATATTGTCTCTCAAAATACAAATTAAAATACTTGGAGGGTACAAATAGAGGAATAATATCTTTACCACTATTCAAACATTTCTTACTGTAAAACTATGTCATATATGTTTGTCACAAACAATCACAATTTACACAAAGAGTCATAAATTCTAAAAACACAGCGTGTCAATACAGTACTTGGTAAAATGGTACACACTTCAATTAAACTTCATGACATAACAGCTAAGAAGTTATACATTTGTGCAATCACACGGACAGTCCAGATGGCTCTTAGATGGTGGTATATTACAGTATATTCTTAAACTTTTTTATTGAGAATTCAGACCAGTTCTGGATTTTAAAGAAAATGTTCACGGTTGAAAAGTTATGCTCTATGTCCCTCAGTCTGTACAAAAATATTGTGTTTAAATTAATATATTTACAGTGGATGTCTATGGCACAAAACAAAAAAGTCAGACTCTTATTTTTTTTTTTTTTTTGATAAAGTGCTTATGATATTTGACCTGCAGGTTTCTCTATCGTAATTGTGACTTTGATACAGTGAGGTATTGCTATCCAATGCCTTGCCTGTTAAATTTCCACTGAGAGAGCAATACTGTAAGCACAATTTTTGTTTCTAGAAAGGGACAAATTGTTTTTATCACAGACACTGTCATAGAGCTTAACTTGAACTGAACCATGAACATTTCTTAAATGTACAGTTGTGCTGTACAGTATAATATTTCCTGTTAAAATAAAGGGTAACACTCTACAACAAGGTTTCATTACTTAACATGAGTTAATGCATTGAATATTGAATAACTGAAAATGGACAGTTGAATTATTAGAAAATAATGCACACCCAAGGTGGTGATGTAAGGACTGTAAGTTTAACTGCTTCAAGAACAGCAACGCTACCATCTCACTACTGAGAAATGTCATGCACCTTTTCAGTTTTCAGCGTGGGAGAAACATGTAAATAGTTTGTCATTTTTATCTTACTGTTTAATATATTTATTTATTTGGTCAGTGTTGTCGTGTGATGTTGTTCTTTTGCTGTTGTAGGCTGTAAGGACTTTTGAAATAACTTAAATCATTTGGCGAAGTGATATGGACATGAAATGTCGTCAAGACCTGCTTGGAACTATTTTAGCTGTGCGTTTCAATTAAATAAACTGCACACTTTAAAACATTCTTCAGCCAATCAGGATCAAGTATTTGACATTAATGATCAATGAGCAAAATACTTGTAGTATTTATTAATATAACATATAATATACTGTTATAATATAACAGTATTTATTAACCTTTGTTAATGTTAGTTCATAATAATACAACTCTTTATTGCTAATTCAAGTTAGCTCAGGTCCATTAAATAATTTTAGATGTATTAGTAAATATTAAAAATAACAAAGTAAGATTAAAATATGCATTAAATATTTCTCAATGTCAGCTCATGTTAACAAATGTAGTTATGCAGAAATGGAACCTTATTGTAAAGTGTTACAATACAAAGAACACAATAGACAGGAGACAAGAGAACAGGGGGAAGGGAAGAGGAGAGGACATATAATGTCATAGGAAGAAATCTGATCCTTCATTATGAAATTATAGCTTTAAGAGCTCACCACCTCTGCATTCTGGAATGTCCAGTTTCCTAGTGGAACATTCTAGAAATCCGAGAGGTTCATTATTCTAGAGTACCTCATTGGTCTAATACTCTGGAATGTCCAGCTGATACAATAGTTCAAAACGTCTTCTCCATTTCCTATATTTCTACAGAATTTACTAACATCTACTGAGTTTCCATTGCACTCTATAAATCCTGTCCCAGTCTTTCTATCTCATCGATCAGGAAGTCAATGTCAGACCTGGTTACAGCCGGATTAGAAACAACCATTCTGAAGAAGTTCACCTTTTCACCTTGAGGCTGGTAGCCCACCATTGTTGTTCCACACTCCATCATCATTGCCTTGATCTTGGGGGCAACCTAGATATAATTCACAGGACAGAAGCTTAAGGTAACTTGCTAAATAAAATGAGTGGCATAAAATTGGTGGCATATACACGTGTATTTGATCAGTTACATAAGATCAATTTATGTAGACTGAGAAGGAGTGAGTGTGAGTATCTTCTCACCTTATGAAGTCGTTGTCTTTTCTCCTCTCCATCTGGCAGAAGCCGCAGGCTTGGAGGAATGTACCAGAAACACACATTGGTGTGTTGGGGCTAAGAAACAGACAGAAAGGCAGCATTAAAAAGTTATGAAAGAAACCTTGAGTCTGAATAGTACTAGTATGTGAAGGACAGTGATAAATTCTATTGTGACTGTTTTCACTCACCTCCCCTTGAAACACCATCTCATATCCTTCTCGGTTCTTTATCTTGTGGTAGAGATACTCAGACAGCTCCAGACATCTGTCAATGTGATTCTCAAAGCCTATAGTGCCCTGTTAGAGACGACAGATCCATAACGTCACAACTGATATTCTACACAAACATCTTTGAGCTGGATTGACATTGATTCTATGTTACAAATCAGTAAACATACATCCACCATTCATCCATACAACTGTTCATCCACCCATCCATCTCGCTATCCACCCATTCATCCACCCATACGATTAAAATCTGCATTAAGTATTTCTCAATGTCAGTTCATGTTAACAAATGTGGTTAATCAGAAATGGAACCTAATTGTAAAGTGTTACAATAGAAAGAACACAATAGACAGGAGACAAGAGAACAGGGGGAAGGGAAGAAGAGAGCCCTCCATTCATCCATTATCTTTCCAACCATTCATCCATCATCCACCCATTTATCCATCATGCATTCATCTATTCAACCATCCATCATCCATCTAATCGTTCACCCATCCATCTATTCAAGCAGTCATCAATTAATTCATTATCCATCCAACTTTTCATCCATCCATCCATCCATCCATCCATCATTAATTCCAACTGTTAATCCATTCATCCACCCCTTCTTACATACAACCATTAATCTTCCACCCATTTATCTATCATCCATTCAACTATTTATCCATCCATCATCCATCTAATTGTTCATCCATCCATCTATTCAACCAGTCATCAATTAATCCATCATCCATCCAACTTTCCGTCCATCTATTCATCCATCCATCCATCCATCCATCCATCCATCCATCCATCCTCCCTTCCATTTATGCATCCATCCACCCAATGCATCCATTACTCATCCATTCATCCATCCATCCATCCATCCATCCATCCATTCTCCCTTCCATTTATGCATCCATCCACCCAATGCATCCATTACTCATCCATCCATCCATCCATCCATCCATCCATCCATCCATCCGTCCATCCATCAATAATTCCAACTGTTCATCCATCCATCCATCTATCCACTCCTTCATACATACAACCGTTCACCTTCCACCCATTTACCCATAATCCATTCAACTATTCAACCATCCATCATCAATCCACCTGTTCAACCAGTCATCAATTAATCCATTATCCATTCAACTTTTCGTTCATCTGTCCATCCATCATTAATTCCAACTGTTTATCCATTCATCCATCTATCCATCCATCCATCCATCCATCCATCCATCCACAACTTCATTCATAAAACCGCTTATCTTCCACCCATTTATCCTTAATCCATTCAAACATCCATCTAATTGTTCATCCATTCATACATTTATCCATCCATATAACCATTCATTTATCAATCCATTGATTGATCCATCCATCCATCCTTCCTTCCTTCCATTCATTCTTCCATCTAAACGTTCATGCATCCGTCTTCCCGATGCATTCATCCATCTATCCATGCATCCATGTATGTATCCATCCATCCATCCACTTTGTTTTTCTTCACTGCATTAAAACCATGATTTCTGCATCCTGCATTTGATTAATTCATGAGTAACACATTATCAAGCACTGAGGTTGTGATCTCATGGATGTGCACACACACCTTTGACTTCCACATGAGCCAGAATTTGAAGATATCTACATGGCGGCCACACTGTATGGCCTTGTCCCCTGTGTCATAGGTGACATCATACTGTTTATCTGGCTGAAAGAGATATCCCGCACACATGGAGTTACAGCCCTGAAGAAGACCCTGAAAACACACACACACACACACACAGTGAGAGAGCAGGAACACTGAGCGGAGATGATCATAATAACATGTCAGCTAGCAGCTATCTCTCTTTTGATTCTTTGTCTCTCTGCCTCTCTTGTCCTCTTGTTCTCACCCAGCTTTCTTTGCATTCTATCACTAAATTTTACTCCGTTCCATTGCTAATCAAACTCATTTATTTTGAAACCCCCATTTCTCCTTTTTTCTCTTACCTTCTCTCGCACCAGAATGGCGGAGCACTGTAGTGGAACGCCCATCATCTTGTGTGGGTTCCATGTGACAGAGTTTGCTCTGCAGAAACAACACTGATCAGAACATGCTGTTCACACGTGTAGTTGGTTATAGAGATAAGAACATAGTAGAGTATGTGCTTAGCAGGTGCATAGGAACCATTATAACATTTGAAATTTGAAGTTTCCCCACTTTTGGAAAATCACTGTATTTTCGTTTTATGTTGTGTGTCAGCAGTGTGAAGATAAAAATTTGTAGTCAGCTGCACGAACTAAATGTTTTTGAGCAAAAAAATTGCATGTTTTTTTTTAAATTAAGAGTTAATTAATTTTAATTAATTTAAACTAAATATAATTAATTTTAAGGGTTGAAGTACACTACAAGTGGGCATTCAATATAATTAAGCTCACTTCTTTTTCACCAGGTTGAACAACAAAGTGTTAAACATTAATGCACACATAGCTTCTTTTTATCAAATTACAACTAATATGTGAATGTTATATCACCCAAATACTACCCATGTACCAAACTGATAAGTTTTATAATATGTCTCTCCTCTTTTCAAACCAACCCTTTGCCCCTGGAGTATAATTTATTTACTGTACCATACCTCTCTACGCCATTCAGCTTGTGTCTGTGTTTTCTAGACATCAGCAAACCTCCACCCCATGCTCCCTGAAAACACATATCCACACAATCAGTTTAAATTCAGCATATTCACAGTGTTTCACCATAATCAGTCTGTTAAAGTGAATAATGAAATCAACACAACCGTACATCCACATGAAGCCAAATGTTGTATTTCTCACAGATGTCAGCGATCTCATTGATTGGATCAAAGGCTCCATACACTGTAGATCCAGCTGTAGCATTCACAAACATTGGCACAAACCCCTGGACAGCAGAGACACAACAAAACCATTTCATCAGATAACATACACAATGGAAATAGCTCAAAACTAAATCTTTCAAACTAATCTCATGAAATGCTTCTGAAACAAATATGGGCTTAAAGGAACCCCATTTATTTAAATGAAACCTATGTCCTGTTCTGCGTCTTAATGGGCCAGTACTGAGATGCTACGTTCTGATGTTTTTTAGATACATCATTCATGTTTGATCAACTGCACTATGTTTTTTAATAGTGATATTAAAGAAATGTTGCCGTTTCGATACAGCTTTAGCTTTAGAAGTCCAGTGTGCTTACAATCAAAGTCTGCAGTGCAAAGAATTAAAAGTGTGAAGGCAGGAATGTGCAGTTTGTATTTTGCTCAAGCACTATTAATTCCTCCTTACAAAACCATGTGTTATCGGAGATATAAAAAAAATAGATGAAAACAGACAAACGTGATTATGCATTAATGACTGTCTAAATGACTGTGTTTGAAGGTTTGCATGGTTGTGACAGAAATTTCAAGACTGAATTACAACTTTACACAAAGATGCAATTTAAACGCAATAGTCTCATATAATGTTGAAGTCTTTTGGTTAGAGTAGAAGAGTTTATTCTTGTGCACTGGAGACTCACCTTCTGTTTGGCATCAATGACTTTGGCCTCCAGATCAGCCGGAATCACTCTACCTCTAACAAAAACACGCAAATGTTACAGACTTTCATTGATGAGACAGTCCACAAGCACACAGCACAGACACAGAGAGCCTCCGCTTACCTCTCATCTGTCTTCAGCAAGATCAGATTCTCCGTGCCGAAACCCAGCACTGCACTCGCCTTCTTTATAGAGTAGTGACTCTGGGAACAACATTGTAACGGACTGGTAAGTGGTGGGGTTTGTACATTTATAATTACATTCAAAACTTACACACAAGACCTATAAAGAAGCACCAGCCAGCATAACTCTCACATCTCATTTGCATACATTCAAATATGGTGCATCAAGACACATCACACCAGGTTTGACATCACTGATCTGCCATGGAACCAAGATTGATTGATGTCATTGGTGTCCAGTGCGACACATCTTAATGCATGCAAATGAGATGTGAGAGATGCAGCAAAAGGAAAAGGTTTACAGTGAACTGGTCTCATAAAAAGCTAGCATATGGTTTCAGATGACTTACAATATAATGCACAATTATGGTGCTTGTTTTGTCAGTTTTGGAGTTCACTGCATTCATTGCATGAGAAAGAAACACCAAGACATTCAGCAAAACATTTTCTTATGAGTTTCAGGAAGAAAGAAATCATACAGAGGAGTAAATGATGACAGAATTTTCATATTTTGTCCCATTTCTATTCTATGGGTTGACTTCAGAAACAGTTGATAGTAACAATGCACACTTGAGTGATAACTTAAAAATATTTGGAATACTTTCAGGCTTAGCATCTAATAGCATACCGAAGGAGAGTGAAGACAGAGAGCGAGTAAATGACCTACATGTTCAGAGGTGAACAGCACCAGTCTGGGAGCCGCTGCCATGCCTTTGATTTTAATCTCAGGGTAGTGTTTATACCGTGCCACCATCACGCTGTACATGTTTGAGATTGCTCCTCCTGCAAGAACACACGTTACCACATCAAATAGGTCTGTAAGTTACCCTATAAAGCTTACTATATCATATCTGATGCACATATTTCTAAAGCCTTTATCAACATAATCAAAAGTTTGCTGTTGTACACAATCTACTACACACCTTCTTGTTTACATAAATGGCCATATAAATATCAGCAACTGCACCAAATTGCATAGTTTTTGCTCAGTTTGGGCCTTTGAATAAAATGAAAGTGTTTTTTTCTCCCCGAGTGTGAGCTCTATATTTTCCTATATCATACTGTAGGAGACACAAAAGCCTGATGTATCTAGTATAATGCTCAACATAAAAAACATATGCAAACTTTTTTAAATATTTCTTTATTTTATTTTTTTTTTTTTTGTTTAGTTCAAAATACTGTTTCAGTAAAAATATATTTTTCTGACTATTATTGTCATATATTAGGCTTTCAGTCTTAATATTGTTAAGTAATTATCTCAAAAACAGACAGAAACATTCACTTTTTCCTTAAATTAAGTGAAAATAATGAACAGTTCTAAAATATTGTGTTGCTGGATTATAGTGGGCCAAATTAATATTTGTGCATGCATGTATTTATAATTGTCAGCAAAAATGTATTAACATGGCAGCCGGATGAAGATGGGCTCCCCTATCGACCCTTGCCTTCTCATAAAGTTTCTTCCTTTTCCTATCTAAAACACTGTAAGGATTTTTTCCCCTTGTAGTATTCATTGCAAGAAAAGAAACATTGGAACAATTTGTATTACTACTTCATAAAAAATGGGAACATGAAGAAAGAGCCACAGAATAATTTTTTGTTTGTGAATCTGTTCACCCACCAGTTCTTGAGAGGAAAACATTAGCCATTGATGTTTTATATTAACCATTGTTCATTATTCTGTTGTTTACATGGCCACACCTGGTGAGAAAATGCCATCACCCTCTCCATTTGGCCAGCCAATGATCTCTCGCATTTTCTTCAGGGTGAGCTGTTCCATCAGTACAAACACCGGTGCAATCTCATATGTGAACCTGTAAACACACACACACCTCATTCCTACTTGTCCCACATTAATAAGTGTCCTGACAGCAAGAGGTCATTCACTAACTATCTGTATTCATGTCAGTCTGTTCAATCCATCACTGAATCATTGTGATGGGAGGAACCCCACTGGAGGCATCTTCAACCTATTAGTGCCAGTCAATAATCATCCACGGTGATTAGTAATGATGAGCAGCTCATTAGTACATGCAAATGTCAAGTGCTCATGCAGTTCTGTCTAATCAATATAAACAGCACTGACATATAATTTAGAGACAGCGTGAACATGCGCAAACATGAGAAGGTGAAATCATATACTGCAGAGGAGACCGGGGCCAGTTGTCACAGGTTTTCTAGTCAAAAGTCCAATTATAGTTGTGATTTCTCTAGCAGTAGTGTTATATTTTAGTTTCAAACATCTAGTTCAAAACTCAAAAAAGTGTTTTTTTATTTATTTATTATTATTTTTTTTTTTTTTTTCCAAATTACATTTTTGTAATAGCTGTTGGGTAAATACAATAAAACCACAGTCCTACACAGTACAGTACATATTTTATAAAATGAATTACACCAGTTTGAATGCCTTGCTTGATTGTCATTTTTTGAGTTGTATTTCACTTCATAATTATTTTTTTTAACTTTATGTTTTGCTCAAATAAACTAGAAAGATTTTTTTTTTTTTTTCTGGACAATTATGATGAAAATTTTCAATATCTTTTCATACAAAATTTTAAGGACAGACAAATATTTACTGAAACAAAAAGTTGGACTATCCCTGGTATATAATTCCTTACATTCAAACACTCTAAAGTACAAGAACAAGACATTTTACAAGAGTTCTTGATCAGATTTTATGTCATTTTCTAAGAGTGTTAATTTGCTGCTTTTATGACACCATCAGTTCTGTCATAAAACTGACTGTTGGCCATTATAGGCACTAAGCAGCAGTGTCACACAATACAGCCCCTAAAATCCAAAGGTGCAGTTATTTGGGAATGAGGGAAGTAAATCTGAGGATGTGGCGTAAATCTTTTATTGATCAAAGGAGAATTTGGGCATGGACTGTGAAAGACATCATAAAATCTCTGTCCCTCAGAGGTCAAACAGGACCAGGGGACTCACTGCTGTTGTCCTTATATAAATGAAGAAGATCCCAACGGACCCATAAAAATAATTTAAACTTCCTTTTTATAATCTGACATCAGATTCATTAGAACAGACCATGCAGCCATATAGTTTTTAAAGGACTGGAATGGTTAGTTTTAGTATTCCTTATAACTTTATGTTTAACAAAGCCTTTTGTATCATACATGATACACACATGATCAAAACTTTGCTGGAAAACATCCATCTGATTGAAAGTTTATTTCTAGCAAGTAAAATGTTTAAAAAAAATTACAATAAAAAAAATAAAAAAAAAAAAAAAATTGTAAAAATGTAAAAAACAAACAAACAAAAAACAAGAATAACATTTATATATTTAGTAATATTTCAAGAACATTTACTGGACTGAATCAACTTAGGTTTACTTGATTATCCATACATCATTTTCAGAAAAATCATGTTAAAATGGGAGTATCAAAAACACACATATATCTATATATCAGCAACTGCAGCAAATTCCATATGTTTTGTTTAGCTTTTCCTCCATATTCTCCAATATCATACTAACCATAAAAGCCAAATGTGTCAAATATAATACTGAACAAAAAACACATATGCAGATTTTTTTAGTAATTTGTCCAATGATTCAATAAACAATTTCTTAAAAAAACAAACAATAATATTAAATACATTTTAAAAATACTGTTCTGACAATAAAAGCATACCAGTGTTTACTAAGACAAGCATCACTATTACTGTTTCTCATGATTCAGAATCTGAACAAACATTAAATATAAAAAATGTATGTGTTGCCCCTCCCTCATCATTTGTGCTACAGGCATGTATAATACCTCATTTTGTTAAGAGGTGTGATATTAATATTATAAGCAAACTAATCCATTTTCACCTGCCATTCAATTAAATGAAGATCTCACTTGGACGTAAATGGAATATTTAGAGATCAGAACATTGTAGAGACTTTGGGATGGGCTTTTTTGAGTGGGCCTGTAAGCAACCACAACAACCTAGCAACTGCATAGCAACACACTAAAAACACCCAGAACACCTTAGCAACTGCAAAGCAATGCCCTTTAATGGTATATTTTGATCTTATAAAAACACTTTTGTTTTTGCCATTTTTAAACACTAGATGTCAAATATTACTCACAGATACCAGTCTGCCTTTAGGATGAACAGATGAATTGGTGGATGGTTAGATGGACAGATGAATGGGTGGTTGGGGAGATGGGGGTGAAGATGTGGATCGTGTCAGAGTCTCAGCTGGCACTGTGTCTTGTGTGTAGCTGTAAATTAGTCTTGACCAATGAGCTGTTACTCCTCATTCTGGCCGTGTCCATCCGCAGGCTGTCACATATCATTGGAGCTTTTCTGATGAGAGCTAATGCGTGTTATTCTGAGCTGCCAGTCATGGTACATTTTATCCCAGTCTCCAGTTAACAGAGCAACATTACACTTCATTTGCTTTTCCTGAATTTAATAGTGCTAATATGTTTTATTCTTCATTTACATTATGGTTTTGTTTCTTTTTAAATTTTATGTTTCTTTGATTCCGTGTAAATGAAATGCTGCATCAGCACAATTATGTTTTATGACATCTGTGCATGAGTCTTTGAAATGTAAAAATGACTTCATGGTCAAATAGACTAACTATGCAAAAATGATGTTATTGCTGTTGCAATGAAAAAATTTATAAAATAAGTGGGATTTATTCAAGTCAGCGGTATTATTTAACATCACTGGGCCAACCTACATACAGTCAAACCAAAAATTATTCAAAAACCAGATATAATTTTTGATAAATGTTTTACTAGTGGGTGCAGGGCACTATAGTTCATTTATGTAAGCAAAATAAAGTTAACTGTGACATATTATTCCCAAAATTTCTTCATACAGTGGATTACCAGTAAAATCAATAAAAATTTGGGACCAAAAATTTCACACACTTTGTCCTGACCCTGTTTTGCTTAAGTGTTTTTTTCTTTAATTGCTAATGCGAACTTTTTACATCACAGACTAACAAAATTAAGCATTGCTTGGTAATTGGTTGACCTAATTATCTATATGTGTACTTAAATTTAACAGCTGAATAATTTTTGGTTGATTGTAATCCATTTACATACCTTTCTATCAAAGTTATCTGACAAGATGAATTTGTTCTGACAAAGTTTAACTCTTGTCATATTGTTCTTGTCATATTTTATTACCATTTTCTAAACTACAGTGAATAAACTGTGATAATGCGAGAAATGTTGAAGGTGTCTGAATAAATTTTGCTTTGACTGTACTGGTACGTCAATTTATACCAGCAAAACTGTATGTTACCAGTTAAATCAGGCAGAAATAGCTCTTTAAGGTAATACTTGCAGGTCACCACTTTTTACATTGTGGTTATTAATTGAATGTTCAACAGCAAGTCAATTTTTTTCAATTAAGGTCCTTATAAATGATAGCAGATGTAAAGCTAAAATGATCTGACAAGACTTGAATTGAGGTTATACATTGAGCAGTTTGGACTAAATTAATAGCAGATGTTTAATACTTAACATTAGGGGTTTATAACAAGCCCTGTGTAGACATTTTGAGGAATATTCTTTAAGTTCTGCCTTGCAAGTACCATAAAATTTCATAAATAGGTTAAATATAAAGTTTTAGTGCAAACTGCTGAATTGTCTTATTTGGTCAAATTGATTTACTCGCTCAACACAACAAACAGAACAAAGCTGAATGAAGGAAGGGGGAACTCACATGTTAGTGTTGGCAGTAGAGGTCAGCCACTCTCCAGCTAAACCAATGATGTCTAGACCTGAAGACAGCTGGTTAAAAAACCTTGGGTGACCTTTAGAGAAAGAGAAAGAAGGAAAGAAAATGAGATGCTAACACCATTGTATATGCATGTGTTACTATAATATTTTGAAACATTCATTAAATCGGACAAGACAGGATGAGCAGGTGAGGGTCACCTGTGCGGATGCCGTATTTGAGCGTGTCCCTGCAGTCCACCAGGATCTGCTCCAGACTCTCTGGCTGATCGCACAGCTCTAAGTTGAAGCCCTCCATTCCCTCCAGCAGCTGGTGCGGATGATGGAAGTCCAGCACTTTTGTGGATCTGTCGAAGGTCTTGCGCACATAGTTAGTGAGGATGTCCACCACCTCCAACAGGAACTGCATTGTATACTCCTCACCATTTTTAGCAGGAAGTAGATCTGTGACCAAAGTTGTTACACAGACTTATCAGTAAATCAAATTGCTGTTTGTACAGTTTCCTTCATTCATATAAAATAGGTAATTTACACATGCTGGTGAAAGGTTTGGAATAATTGAGATTTTTCTCTCTTTTTAATGTTTTTATGCTCACCAAGATTGCATTTATTTGATCAGAATACAGTAATATGAAATATTATTACAATTTAAAATAACTGTTTTCTATTTGAATATATTTAAATGAAATTATTCCCACAATGTCAAAGATGATACACTACCAATCAAAAGGGGTAAAATTAAAAAAAAAGTAAAGAAAAGAAATTAATACAACTGTTTTGAACATTGATAATAATAATAAGAAACATTTCTTGATCACCAAATCAGCATATTAGAATGATTTCTGAAGGATCATGTGACACTGAAGACTGGAGTAATGATGCTGAAAATTCAGCTTTACCATCACAGGAATAAATTACATTTTAAAATATATTCTAATACAAAACAGTTAGCCTACTTTAAATTGTAATAATATTTCTTTTTTTTCAGTCTCATAAGAGGCTTCCTTCAAAAACATTTAAAAATCATAATTCGAACAGTTTTTTTTTTTTTTTTTTTTTTTTTGTATGAGCAGAAAGCAGAATATTTAAAAATAATGTTACATAAATTCGCAAAACCCGCCCACCCTTAGTTACTGTTGCCTTGACCGACAAACAATGCCGCTCTCACGCTACACGTTCTCACGCAGTGAAAAATACATCGCAGAGCAAAGAAGAAACTGACAACACACCGACAGAGGAGACATAGCAGGTTACTTCTGATAGGAAACAAGGTCTCAGGACCCTCAGCTTTTAAATTGAGTAATTTTTAAAGAAATTCAAACAATAAATACCGTTTTGTGGCTCTTTAATGTGTCGTGACAGATCACTGTATTGCCTCAGTTCAAACACGTGAACCGATCGTCTTTTCATATTTACTTAAAACATGAAATGAACATGAATACACATCAGAAAGTGTTTTATTTCAACCGCAGAACACACCATTTTTCAAGTTTAAGTCCACCAAAGTTAATCTACTCTCCTGTCTGATTTGTGGTTAAGGCTAGAAGGGATACAGCTGCGGCTACTGGGCATGCGCATTTACATATTTTCCGATCCAACAATATAACGTGAAACCTATGAAAATGGTTTTTAAAAAAAAGTACATAGCGCCATCGTTTCATCACTTTAGAGTGTCACAGTGACCGTCTTTTTGCAGTAAAGGACCTGTCATAGTTTAATGAGAGGGAAGATGACATGAAGTGATGCGAGGTTAGCTGCACTGAAAAAGTTCACGGGATTTTGTCCACAGAATGATAAGCGCACACGTTTTAACATATTTTATTATTTATCACTCAGTTTTTAGCTTAAAATAAATAAATAAATAAATAAATAAATAAATAAACAAACCACAAAACAGACACTTAACCTTTGAGTCTGAGGGTGATGATAAGGGTGATTGTCACTCACCTCTTGCATATAGATTGGAGAAGTCTGTCTCTGTGCGTCTGAAGCGAGGGTCTCGCTCGTTGCCCCGTGTTAAAATGCTCTTGGGCTGCTGATCGTTAAAAAGCCCGACAATTCGGCTCTTGTCCTCAACATTATTGTTCTTCTGCAAAAATCCTGTATTATTACACAGAGAAGAAGACTGAAATGAGCGGCCTCCATTTCCAAACATTGCAGCAAATACTTTAAACACAGATGAAATGTCTAAACTCCTCTTCGGAGCAGAGTCCTGCTCATGTGCATTTATGGCACAGGTGATCTGGGGGAGGTCACCACTGATGACATCAGTGTAACAGTGATTTAGATGGACTGTAAATGAACCCTCAACACCATAGAGCAGACACGAGCGCCGCTGATGCTGATCCGATGCCCAGCTGACCATGTTAGGGACCATACCGCAGTTTATAAATGCTACATGTAAAACAATTAATAATAAAAACAAATAAAAATAAAAATTATTTTACTTTAATTTTGTAGCTTTTCAGGGAGCCTTCGTTTAAAAACAACAACAAACAACAAAAGATAGGCTACCTGAGTGCAGAATTTACATCACACTGCATTTAGGCTAGAGGAATTACGGCATAACTAGTCCTACACACACACACACACACACACACACACACACACACAACTCTGCATCGAGACAGCAGCTGGCGCTTTCCATCCGCATATAAACGCCACTGCAGATTATTCTGCCGCTTCCTCATTGTCCTCATCTTCCTCAGCTGATATGGGATCATTCAAGCGGTGCATGGCTTTTCTACCACGGCAGCGCCACATTTCAAGTAGGCCTATGCCAAATGAACCTATTGTAAATGAAGTAATATTTCATTTAAATTGTTTTTTTCGGAGAGGATATACTTTTTTTTCACTCCGTAAAACACGTTGTCATTTTATATGCAATCTTATTTATATTCGAACATTTATATTTATATTCTCATTCGCCTGTATCTAATGAAACACAACCATAAACCGATTTAGCACGATTAATTCATGAAAGACCATTTCTTTTGAAATGACCGCTTGTGTTATCGCGGCAAAACAGAGGCTTGACGGATTGTGGTTTAATAGACCTCCACTGAGCATAAATTCTCTCGGGACACGTAGACCTATAGATTTATCTGCTCACCTCTTAACTCGATTGTGACTATATGCCGGACAAAAACAATCGTAAAGCTTTATCTTTAATAACCGCACCGAAGGGATTTTCTTTTTAAATTACGTGGTTAAGCAAAGCAACATTTAATTCTGTAGGCTGTTCTGTTTTTCTTTCTTTCTGTAGTCTATTTACTGCAGTGCATCTTCAGTCTGTCAGAGAATCCAACAGGCTACTAACCCCTTTAAATATTTATTTTAAAAAAGAAACGCATTTTCAGTCTTCTCCATTCATCGGTACATAATAGAGGTAATTGCTGGTGCTGTTGACTGGCAATTAGGGGACCAGCAGAAACCACCAAAAGGGGGCGCTATGAGACACATCTGCTCGTTAAAAAGCAATTAATAACTACAGACATATTGTACACCACAGTGCCAGGTGTTTTTTTTCAAAATAGTTGGCATAACTAGTAGCTATTTCAGGCTTGCAAACCATGAAACACTTCCGTCTTATTCACAGAATTATTTATATTTAGCCAATTTATTTTTTTCAGCTTACCGCATATCTTCATTCCAAGTTTCCTCGTACATCCATGAGCGACTCCACTCCAGTCATAGTCTACAGGGAGAAAACGGTGAAATCTCTAAGTAATCTGGCAAATAAAGCGATAATTACATGGTTCCCGCCTATCCACAAAATAGGCCTACAATTGAAGGCCTCTTTCTAAATGCACCCAAGCGGTAAATGTGCAATCCTTTATGCTCCTAATATGAAATTAATGTGGCAGGCAGCTGAACAGAATTCAGCAGTAATGCAGGCCAAATCAGGACAAGAGGTGGATCTGGAGCTCCCGCCCCTGCGGCCCAAATCCTCAGCAGCGCTATTACGAGTTCAGCACCATTTACCAGCAGCTCATTATCTCTCCCAGCAATCCCGTCCCATTCTTCTCCAAATGCCTTCTCCTCTATTCATCTCAGGTGCATTAAATCGTTTTCTATTTCAGCTGCAATTCTGATTTACTTTTATTAGACTGTGATGAAGGCTAAATAATTGCCATGCTTGGCAGATAAATGTGGCACGAAAACATAAAATGAATTTTGAAATCTGGGCCTATATGACGAATTTGTTGACATCTTGTTTTGAAAAGACTGCATATAGGACACTTCAAGAATAGAATAATGGAATTTAATAAATAGCGATGATTTTATGCTTTTGAAAATTCTAAAAAAATAATAATAATAATAATAATAGGCTATAAAAATAGAAATGTGAGAATTTAAAACTACAATTGCTAATCTAAAAAAATAAATAAAGAAAAAATAAAGAAAACAGAGCCCAGAATGAATGTGAGCAAATTTACTCCGCAGCTAACAGACATACATAAAGTCACAATATGCCGTGGCTAATTTTTGAAGAGCATGTTTCTGTTCCGGTCATAAGGAAATTAATAAACAGAGCTGTTTGCCTCCCCCATCACAGAGAAACACTCTGAAGCGAGCAGCGGGTCATTAGTACCGATTTAGAGTGCCTACAATTATAGCTACACACTTCATATAATTACACAAGACAGACTCGTTCCCGTTTTTACCTTTTAGACCGAGATGACAAAAATATATAGAAGTAGGCTACAATACTGAAGCTATAAAACTGTCCTGCAATATAATAATAATTGCTTAATAATAAATTTTAATATTAGCTAATGTTAATAATAGCTAATTTTAAATTACAAAATTATATATAGCCTAATTTTAATAATAGCTAGCCTACATTTTAAACAAAAGTGCAGATTACTTAGTACATCTTGCAAGACAAAAATGCATTTAAAATGGATAATGACGGATCGGCTGCTCGTCTGTCTTCACTAATTGCCTGTGTGCATGTGTGTTTAAAGGCCATCACCTATGTTGACAGCGACATTGGTCTGGCTGGCGCAGGAGGTCCGCCGCGCGTTCAATGCTGCGGTGATTTGTTGCTCCTGACGCGTTGCGAATAGCGGCGTTTTCCCGCCTCACCGACAAGATTAATGGCGTTGGCCACAAAGCAAATAGCCGGAATGAAATAGCGGTTTATCGGTGATGGACCTACTTGAGGAGGGTGGCCGTAAATTTGTCGAGTTGGGATCCGGATCGCCGCCAGAGGAGGAGGAGGAGGAGGAGGAGGAAGCCGCCATCAGCCCCAGTGTTTAAGTCCTCAATCCAAAGAGCGCTGTCACTCTCAGAGAAACTGCTCCTGTTTTAGCAGACAAAAAAGTCAAGCTGACTGGAGGAGAGATAGCGTTGGAGATAGAGCATCAACAACTGCATCATTTAAGGTCTATATCTAGCATTTTTTAATTGAAACAGATTTTTCATATCATAAATTAAAACAATAATTATGTCGAATATGTCAATGAACTAGATAGTCTCATATAGCCTGTACCACTCTTTTCTTTAAAAAATCAAATACTTTAGGTTATAAGCTTATATGGAAACAGAACCTTTTTTTTTCCTCTTCTTTTTTTTTTCTAAAGAACAGCAGGAGAACAGAACCTTAACAAAGAACCATTTCAACATAAAGGATTATTTATGTGGATGTGGTTTAAAATCAAACTATTATTATAATTAAAGAAACTTTTAGAAACCAGTCTACGCACACAGGTTGCCGAGCCTTAAAATTATTTATTGTAGGCTTAATTCCTCAAATAAGACAAATAAGCCGATATTATATTAAACATTCCATGACAAACCCAAGACGATTTTGCTTTTTTTCTCACTGAAAATGCTACTGGATCAAAATGTCAAATGATTTTAAGACCTCTGCATTAAAATAAAACTAGAACTAGATCTGAAACGGTGCTCTAAAAGTTTCTTTCACAGAAATGGATTTGGTGCTCATCATCATGGCAACAGGAATCACATATTGTCTTGATTAATATAGCCTACACATGTTAACATTGATTAAGAAATGGTGCATATTGATTTCTCATTTCAGATGACATATGGATGAAGGAAACCGATGGCTGTTGAAAGGTTAATAGAAACCTGATACTAAGCTATATCAGTATGCAATATAGACCGGCACTGTTAGATTTAAAAGGGCAATTGTTTTTCAGATGACATAAAATCCACAGTTTTACCGAATAAACATAGCCTCCAGCGCAAAAGCGCAGACCGCACTGAACGCCTGACTGTTGTAAAGCACCTGTTAGATTAATAATTACAGTTTTACTTTAGACGATCAACAAAAACATAAAAAAATAAAATTGAAAAAAAAAAAAAAAAAAAGTCCAGGAAGCCGCTTACCTTGTAAAAGAAATGAAAGTATGCAACAGTATCCAAAATCACGCAACTAAATTTCTTCGACGTCAGATGCGCCCTCACTCCTCCAAAATCAGTTCACAAATATATATATATATATAAAAGAAATCTCATTGACGGATCACGATGACCTTTCCGGAGGCGATGTTTTATTTGCGGCTACTCAAAGCGTAAATCGCCTATTTATTCGACACTGCATGTGCGTGACGCGCGGTTAGTAATCCTCGGACCTCTTCACAACATCAGATTGGCTCTGAAACACATCTCATTTCTACAGAAGCATCAGCACGAGCGTTACGACAGCTCTGGCACCTTCCCGCAGGACTTTGTGCCTTAAATGAGAACGCAAGTCACGAACAGACACTTTCCAAGTTTGACACAACAGCCACACACGACAGGAACGCACAGCACAACACATTACATGCTGCTCCAGAGAGGAGTCTGGGTCATTCTGACCTTCAAACATCAAGGACAACACGGCTTGTAGAGCACCAAATGTCAGGGTGTTCGTGCGTTTTAGCACTTGTTCTTGAACAGGTTATTCATTATAAATATCTATAAGCCAGCGACTCATCGAGCTTTGAAGGGTTAGCCTTTATGTTTATGTGCAAGTGATCTTCTTAACCTTGAAAAGAGAAGCTCTTGTCTGAGAAGTTTTAGTTCTGGATGTTGGACACGAATGAGAATGCTGTTCAGATTGGTGTTGTAGGAGAACTCCACATGGTGGCAGCAAGCGTTCAATTAATGCAATAAACTCAAGCGAATTCACATGCATAGTCTTAGTTGATGCATGCAGTGCTTTTATGTTTTCATATTTTTTTTTTTTTTTATCTAGGTGATAAGATTTCCTTAAGCATTATTTTACCTAAACACATTTGGGTAAGAAGTAATGCATCGACTGTACAGGAGTAAGAGGCTACTGATCACTAGATTCTGTCATATTGTATGCCATATTGAATGTGCGACAGCGTCGCGGCGTTTCAGCACCTGGACAGCTCCTCTGTGACTCAAATCTGCAGAACGACTGCAAAAAAAACAATAAATAAATAAATAAATAAATAAACAATTTGTTTTTTTTTTAAATAAATAAGAAATAAAACAACAACAACAACAACAACAACAAAAAAACACAAACAAACAACAACAACAACAACAACAACAACAAAACGCACTAAACATTTATTAAGCTTCAGTTAATCAAACTGAAGACTCATCACACCGGCTGTTTATTGTTTACAAAGCGGTTCTTCAATGGTTTTTCCAACTCAAAGAAGCCTCTTCAACGGAGAATCATTTTCTGTTGAATAGAGTCTTGAATTGGCAGTCACACCTCATGTTCTACATTTATTTGTTTCTTGAACAAAGAAACGCTTATTGAGTAACTTCAGAACCTTTATTTTTTAACAGTTTAGCTATACATTTATTTTCTATCAGTATTTTGATATTAGCATTATAGACATTGGTGGTCATTACAAAATAAAACAAAATTCATTGTAAGTTATTTGGTCTTGCAGTAGGTGTATGGATGCGATTAAACGTTCATTTTGAAAAACAACGCTGTTCTTGATTCACGCCATAGTAATTTCGGTGAGAAGCAGCAGAACAAAAGCAGAATATGATCCTTTTTTACAGCTTCAGAACCTCAAGTCGACGCAAGATGGCGCTGGTATATTAGTAGCGGTCCGCAAAGCTCAGTCCACACGCACACCTGCTTCATGCATATTGTGTCACTAAGCAACAAAACAAAATAAAATAAAATACAAAAAATTAAATAAAATTATAATTAAACAATGTTTTAATGCTATGATTCGTATAGCATTAAAACATTGTTCTTAGACATAGATATTTGACTTTTTGGAATGTGGTCAAGATTTCATAAGCTACTTGTAAGTAGTGATAATAATAATAATGATAATCCCAGTGATGGTAATCAGAAAGATTTCATAGCCTGAAATGAATGTTCAGAATGCAACTCAACTTGCAATCAATCAATCAATCAATCAATCAATAGCGAATTTAAATGAATAAATTACTAGCTTTGGCCCTGATTGGTAAATGAAACATTTTAATCACAGCTTTGACTTGTTTATCATAACACTAAACACTGTCTATAGCGCATAGGGACTATATATTTTAGTGGAAGTATTTCACTTAGGAAATTAGTTTAATAAAATTGTGTTTTACTAAAAAATGGGTATGCAATATTTTTATATGTAGTAATAGTTTTAGAAAAGCAATAAGCAGTCAGGTCACATTATAGCAAAGTATCTTTCATCTCACTTCTTAACAAAATAAATTGGTTGTTTAGAGAAAAAAGGAAAGGTAAAGTAGCATGGGACACTGAGGTGAGGCTGAGGTGAGAAATGTATTAATCTTTCCGTGCAAAGCGTCGCTTCATTCTCCAGCCAGAAGTGATGCTCTTAAACACACCCCAAACAACCTTTGATGCTCAGCTAGGCCTGGGTTTATTATTTTTTCACATTTAATACTCTAAAATAAACAAGCACATGTAAGATTGCAAGTATGCATGCTTAAGTATGTGTGTCTAAACGCCTGATTCTGCCAGACTTTCAACAGACTGACATCAAAGGAAGATCAGAGTGTGGCATTCAGATCAGGTCACGGTGAGGCTTAAACACAAACTCCCTCCAGCAGTCCCTCCATGCAAAGCCACATGTGCTGTTGTGATAGCCTGACCATATCTCACTCTCTGAAGGAGAGGAACAGCCTTTTCTACCCTATGGGAAGAATTCACTTTTTGTTGTGGCAGAGGCACATTGAGACATGTTACTCAGTACCTGAAAAAGGCACATGCGCAGATCCTTCAGTAATTGGTTTTTAACTTCATTATGGGACATTTTGAGACATGTGAGTTACTCATTCTGTAGCATGACTCCAGTCAAAACAAAACTGACACATCTACTAACATGTTAACACTTGACATGTTATTTTGTAAATCAAGATTATGTTAGTAAATACTCTGTTTTCTTTTGTCTTGTATTTTGGTATTCATCTTGGCAATGTGTTAGTTTAATTACAACTTGATTAACTGACTATTTTAAGCAAATACCAATACACTCATCGCAATTTGTATCTATTTTATGCTTCAGCGAATGGCTGCCCTAATTTGTATAGGCTTCTCATGATGTTTAAGGCCTAACTTACTGATCATGTATTTTTATATCACTCTAGCAAGAAATTACTTGCTAAAACATGAATGTGAAGAGATGACAATGAATGTCTGAATAATGTCTTTTTGTTTTACACGTGCAACAAATAACAATAATTAGTTTAATGTTGAGAAACTATTCATTATGATAGAAGATCTGTTTTAATAATATTAATTAATAATATTAATAATTAATAATAAAGTTTAAATGTTCAGTCAACATATTTACAATTTAGGTTTAATTTTGAAAAAAATAAATAAATAAATAAAAATGAAGAAAACAGTGATTAGGGATTCTCTCCTTTTCATAATTCAGAATGTGGTTGTAAAAATATTAAGCTCACTCATGTTGATGGATAAAGATCCAGTATGTGATTGGATGATTGGTATTAGGAGTTTGGAAACTAGAATTATGGATTTCCTGAATTGGTGTTAAGAGGGGGAAAATAATGGATAATAAAGAAACAATAATGAATAAATATTTTTCTCTAGGACTTTAAAGGATACAGAGGTATGTTAGTAACATTCGAGGAACGCATTACAAAACACCCAACTGTTAGAAACTTTAACTATGATTTAATTTACATTTCTACAGTTTTACAACCTATCAGTGCATGTCCTCAATGAGAAAGAGGTTTTATGAATCTGAATCAAATTTTATTTTATAGTATGTCTAAGAAACAGGAAAATAACTTTTCGTAGAATATTAATACATTTTACGACAAAACTGTAACCATTAAAAATGTCATTCAGATGATCAAAGCAGTATGACACTAGTTAAAGTGTTGCTGTATTTGCCCTTCTGTAGAGACTTAAGAGACTAACCCTAACTAGTACAGCTAGAACGAGTAGTATAGCTAGATCTTCTAAACACAGGTAAGTGGGCAAACATTAGAGAAGGGTTTAGTGATGTGTGTCAGGATTTTACCAATGGAGGCGCTATTGCAGGAGAAACTGCACCATAGAGTTCAAAGAATGAACATCTTTCTAGGTGCCAAAAGTTCCCCTTCAAATATCAATAATACACACCTTATATCCTTAATATATTCTAAACTGATATAGAAATGCTAGTTTTATGCAAGATAATAGAAACTTTAAGTAGAAACCTCCCTTAATAAAAAAAAAAAAAAAAAAAAAAAGTTTTAAATGTGTTCTGTCTTTCACTGTGCAAAACATGCAAACTGGTCAATATAATTCAGACAGAAAATTAATTATTACTACAATACTCCTATTTAGAGTGAATTGCCAGAAACCACTTAGTAAAAATATAAATGCACAGACTGAGGTTAAAACTGCTTCAATTTGATTTCAGTTCAGCAAAAACATCAGGATCAGAACGTGAGCACATCAAAATCTGCATAGAAATGAGGTTTTTCTATTACTCGCAGTGCATCTGAATATGTTGTATCAAGATGGAGCAGATTTGAACGCCACAGTACTGATATTCTGTTTTCTAATTGTTTCAATTAGGAATTGTTTCAATTTAGGAATCTGACATGATAGTAACACATCTGTCATACAGTTAGTCATGTTATTTCATTAATGTGATTAGGATTTCAATGTAGTGAAAAAAACTCCAAAATGATTTCTTACAGATATGTTTTGTAGAATAGCTTGGGGATGTGTTCATATATTTTACATATCAAATACTGACAGCATCCACAAAATGCTTATGAGTGACATTACGAAAAACAGAAAACTACAGCTGATGCCAGTTAACGTTTGCTTTATTGTCATTTATGTCGACTTTGTTCTTAAACTCATATAATGCTGTATAAAAGCTGTCCTTTGAACTGAACATCAGAGCTCTACGTATCCTAATAATTGATCCCAAACTGATAAATCTCACAGTGCTTCATTCTTGGCTCATTCTAGACATTTTTAACAGAGTTTCACTGTTTCTCTGTTAAGTGTTTGATACACATTCACACACTATAAAATGTAATTAAATTCAAACTTTGATATCCGTTTAACTCACATTTTTCCTCTTGAAAAAATAAATCTATCCACTGTTAATAACTCCACTTCACCTCCTTATGTTTCAATGGCATGTACTGTACAAGTCATATTCTTTATTTTCACACAATAATTTCGAAAGTTTAACAGATGGTTTTCAATAGCATGCTAAAACACCCCACAAGGAGCGAGAACTGACACTTTCATTCAACAAAAGCTATCAATATATTTACAGAATAAAGAAATCTTCCACCGAAGACAGAGATCTGAACACAAGTCAAAACTTGTTAATGTTTTGAGTAGCTCAGGGACAGGAAATATTTTCCAGGGTTCCTTGAGGAACTGAGAATGACTTGAAAATTATATTTACAAGTCCAAAAAAAAAAAAAAGACTCCCAGTCTTATAAGTCTCATCAACCTTTTTAATGAAAAAAACAAAAAAACAACATTTTCGCTTCATGAGGATCCTGAAGATTGTATCTATTGCACTAGTCTATGCTCATCCATGTCTACTACACAGGTCTCAGGTCTTCTCTTTTGACATAATCAGAGGTCTTTTCGTGACTTTTGCTCTTCTTGTTCTGGTGCGTCTTCACATGTTTGGCCAAATGGTCGCTCCTCATGAACCTCTTGCAGCAGTCCGGACACACAAAGCGTTTTTCCCCGGTATGAGTTCTCAGGTGCCTCTGTAACTCATCCGATCTGGTGAAGCTCTTCCCACAGAAGAGCCAGTTACACACGAAGGGTCTCTCTCCCGAATGCCAGCGCAGGTGCGCCTTTAGGTGGGAGGTTTTGCCGTATACTTTCCCGCATCCGGGGATGTGACAGATGTGCTGTTTCTTTTTCCCAGGCTCGTCGCTGGAGCTGGACGACTGGCAGTTAGGACACCGGCATCTCCTGCAGCGCCTGGCGGTGGCCAGGGGGGATTTGGTGTGGAGGAGTGCTGCGATTTGAGTCTGATACTGTGCAAAGTCTGTGTGTCCCAACACTAAACCCCTCTGGATGGGGAAGCGGTGCGGGCCGAGGGTCGACGGGTGGCTGACGTGGTTTCCTTGCTGAAGGCTCCACCACGGTATATCCTCCCCCGGGATTGGAGACAGCTGTCTCTGCTGCTGATGGACCAGGCCTGAGTGTCCCGGGACAAAACCGGGCGGGATGGGGGGTGGCGCTGCGTAAGTGACGGCGGGCACGTAGGTCGGCGGGCAGCTTGATTGTAACGACTGCATGGAGCATGGCAACATCTTGACCGGAGAGAAGTCATAAGGATAGGTGGGGTCGGCCGGAGGGGTTAAGGGGAGCTCATGGTGGGTGGTGTAGGAGCCCTGCAGGTGAGATTTGGAGGATAGTCCAAAGGAAGAATTGTTGGAAAGTGAGGGCTGGGGATTGGCCTCGTTACTCCAAGGGTGGAAAATCCGTGACGGAGACCCGAGGGTCGTGTCGTAGGGAACTTGAATAAAGTCCGTGGGTGTGGATCCGTGATGATGACCGATCCGGTTACACGTCGCCGCTAGAAGTGCCAGAGGAGAGTGTTTGCTGTTTTCTGGCGAGGAGTTGGGAGTGCGATCCTGGATCATAGGAAAGAGCCGTGTTAAAACATTTAGCTACACATGCTTGTAAAACACTTTTTAAAGATCATATTTAACTTTTGGTGGTAAGTTTTCCACATGTCGTGTTCAATGATACATACAAAATTGTGCACAAAAGCAAATTTACCTTAGTGTTTATGAAGGATATGATTTTAAAATGAGCCAGTGACCACATTTAATCTCTGTTCAAGTTGGACAAAACGACGGAATTTGGTTATTTGAATATGCACAACTTTAGCTGCATTGGTGAAATACGTTTACAGTCATTTTTAATTAAAAATGACGTTTCATCTGAGATATTTGCCATTCTAATTAAGTACACTGTAAAAAAATCAACCAGCTTAAGTTTAATTGCTGCACTACAAATTTAAAATGAAGTGCAAGGCAAGTTTATTGCACTGTTTGTTCCACTAAATGTAATTACTGATGATGAAAATCGAACTGAAACTCTGTAATTACTAATTACATGGATGGAAACATCGTTTTAACGATGAAGGAGGTCCTACAGTTGTTATGTTTTTATTTTTTTATTTATTTATTTTTTTGTTAAATATGAAATCGTTCGAATAATCGCTCGCCAAATAAAGTAGAACTGTCTCGTTATCAGCAGGAGTTCAGAGACACTTCTCCTCAATAAGCACCGTTTATTTGCCTTATGCGCGACACGCGAGTTACGAAGGACATTTTCAACAATATCTCAAACTTTTCACGAACCTGAAGAAATGCCTGTAGTGTGTCGTTCCTCAGCACAGCCACAGCTGCCATGGCAACACTTCCTCGAGTTCCTCAAGCTTCCCGGTTTAAAGCAGCCAAATTCACTTCTTCAGAAATACTCAAATAGCTTACGTCTTCTCACGGAAAGTGCGGTCGCGTCGCTTCCTCTCCTCCAGCTATCCCTGGACTATCTGAGGGAGTGAAGGATCACTTCTTTGGATTTGATAAGGACTTTGGTGGGCCGCCAGCCAGTCAGGAGTGAGATTTATGACTTTGAAGTTCGCCGCTGCCCAATCATCAAAGAAGAGCGGCTCTTTGAGAGGGGGAAGCAAATCCTCTGAATCCACACAAAGCTCCTATGGTGTGTTTGTTGGTCTGGATAAAAGGGCTGATTATTAGGGGGGGATGGGACGGGTGGGGATAAAGGCGGGACAATTAATGAAGTAATCACTATGTGGGAAATGTATATACACAAATAATTGGATTTTCTTGATCAAAGACCCCCTCGCCGCCTGGAGACCCCGCTATTGGATGCCGGAGTCACCCGATCCCCCTTTCTGTAATTAAGGATTTGTTGTGCGACAATAGGACTGTGTGTTATCTCCAGAGATCTGGTACAGGCTTACGAGATAACTTCAGGAGGAAGGAATCATTTGACTCGGTAGAAAGTTCACGCGTAGTTTTTCTGTCCCGCAATTTACGCTTATTTGATACATCACTTACAAGGAGTTTTGACTTGTTGGCTCTTTCCAAAAAAATCACAGCGAACACGCCATATTAGCAGTTATTCATGATATAACATGTCATAAAATATACTGATATTGTATGTATGCAATATGTAAACATTAAAATTGTGCAGTTGAAACAAATAAATAGAATAGATGGAATCTGTCCTGTGAGTAAATGCAACAATGCCATTTTAATTTAGTTACAACAGTAATAATGAACCGTGAAATATGTCTGAGAAACAGACAATTTTCCCACAGATAATTTTTAACAAATAATAAAAACAGTATGCTTTTGTTTCTGGCACAAGTCAACAAAGCAGCTCTCACTTATTCTTTAGTTGCACTAATTGCTTGTAATTAAAGACTGAAAAGAACAAGCAACTGCTTATTGTTTTCATAGTTGATAAGACAAATCGGTTAGGAAAGAACAATCCCACAACACCCGGTGAAAGTCAACGTCGAGCCATCAAGGTGTGGAGGGGACATGGTGATGATGATGATGATGTCTTAGTTGTGTGATTTGCAGGCTGGCAAGAGGAGGAGATTCGATCTTTGAGAAAGTCTGAACATTTTCCAGTTCTCCTCCCTCTGCTCCGCCCTGAACCAGTCAAGCCTTCAGTCTCCAGTGCATGTGACACCTCCACAAATATCACAGGAATCAAGGACTAAGCATTGTAAAAGAGTGCTAAAAACCAACAGTGCTTCAAAGTAGGATGTGTTTAGGAGTTTCAAAGTTTTGCAGGCTGTCATATCAGTGCAGCTTCAAATGTGAGCAGTAGACGAAATAAAAAAACAAGACAAGTAAACACCCACAGAGAGATGTGTCTAATCTATGACTTTTTTAACTGTCCCTTTCGAGCAGTTTGGAGTGGTTGATGTTGAAGCAGATCAGCTCTTTTGATGGGATTAAGGTTTCTCACATAGTAATGGGGGAGGAGAGGGATTCCCACCGGGAAGAGATCTCAGTTTTCCTGCAGTCCATAGAGAATTGCAAGAGGGCACAATTCTGTTTATTCTTCTTAACGGTCACCTATGGTGTTCAACTATATGTATTTGTAACCTATAGAATATATTTCTGGGTGCCACAGGTTTTTACATTTTTGACAACCTTAATTTAGGTTATGCAGTGCATGCAAAGAGTTTTAAAAGTAGTTGGCACACAATAAATAAAACTTTATATTGTTTATTTTTATTTTTTTGAATAGATTAGGATACAAAACAGCTGGCAAGACTGGATTGAGAACACCAACACTGTACAAGTGAAACTCACAACCACGCCATTAAAACCATGCAGTGTGTTACTTTCCAGATGTTATATATATATATATATATATATATATATATATATTTATTTATTTATTTATTTTTTTGTTAATTTTACTGTGTAGTTGGAATGAAAGTTGGAATGAAAACCAGACAGAATTTTATAATATCTACATGAGAAGCAGTGATGGAGATTTAAGATCTGTACCAAACTGTTACTGGAACAGCGAGTCTCACATTACAGCACCGCTCATTTACACGCTCTGCTTCTATAAAATGACGAGAGCACATTATTGAGCAGCTGATCACTTTCTCTCAAGAGGATGTACACACTTCATTCTGTGGTCTTCTGCTCATAAACAGCTCAGACCAAACAGAAAAAAAAGAAACAAATGAAGCACAGTGAGTCAGCCATTAGTCTTCTAATCATGTTGTTTGGCAACATATTATTTTAAATATTAACAGTTCAACAGGCAGGCATGGAGAGTCCTTATATAATTAACCACAGTATGCATTTTTCCTTTTTATTTTACAAGAAAACTGATACATTTGTCTTTCATAATAAATACATGAATCCAAATACTGAGAAAATAATGCATACATAAATAATTACCCCTCATTATTTTATATAAACAGCACATTTCGTAGCAAAAGGCTGGAGAAGGCAATCTGTAAAAGAAAAAAGAGGTTGATTAGTTTTCAGAGGTTACATAAAACATAAACGCACAAATTTAACCGTGTAAGTGTAATTTTGATAACTTGTAATGTAAATCAATGATCTTTAAAAAATAAAGCAGACGTAGATGTAATGCAATGCAATACAATGATTTTTGAAAGATGAACAAATAATGTTCCTCAAAAGCCTGTTGTATCATTTGATACATTTTAACATTACTTTTTTTTTTTAAATAATGCATGGATAATCAAATAATAAACCTAAGCAACTTCAGTCCAGTAAGTGTTCATCTTGAAATATTAACAATTAAAAGTTATTCTTTCATTACCTTTCTAAAAATCAGTGAAGATTTCACAGTAAAAAGACACGTGAACCACGAGCTGAAGGGGGGCAGTTTTACAATCACATTAAATGGCCTTTTACTTGCTGAAAAAGTTTGAAAAATCAATCAGATGACTGAAGATTGTGTAAACAGGTTTTTCAGCAAAGTTTTGATCATGTTAATAATTTAGACGCCAAGAAAGAGCAGGCTTTAAAGGGTTAATGAAAAGCTTAATCAAATCATATGCAAATACTGCAAAATATCAATCTAATCTACAACAATTCGGTGGTGATGCACAACTTTAATGGATTTCTTTTGACAGGATCACAGCATTGTCTGTGAGTTTTTGATGAAAGCATCAACAGTGAGTTTCTTGATTTTTTAAGGCTTCTTTCGGACAGGTCAGAGCTGAACTTTTCATGTTCTCTGGACAGACACCAGAAGAAAATAAAGCAAAAAGTCTGAAAAAAGAAAAAAGGGGTTCCACATCTGTCTCACACACAAGAGCAGGAGAGATGGAAAGGCAGAGAAATGCTCGGGGCTACTGGCTACGAGAGCCTCAGTAATGGTGTCTCGTATGAGAAAACATCTGTGAATTTCCTCAGTGATCTACAACAAAGTCCAACTCAGAGTAGTCACTCAGCGGCCCTTTGAAGTCTCTCCCTGACAGAAAGCTGCCATTGTGTTCTGACTCTGCTCTTGCTAATTTCCAACATTTTCCCCTGAAATCTGATCCTGTTGCCTGTGCTCAGGCTAGAGCGGTGTGCTGACGGGCCTCGGGTCAGGAGATGAGGGAGAGGTCGCCCCTTAAACACCCGCTCGCCGCTGTGTGTGGCATCGCAGTTCTGACCTGCTCTGTTCCCGCCGGCCCGGGGTAATTGTTGGGGTCAGGTCTGGCTTCCTCGAGCATGATCAGAGGTTTGGGATTATACGGAGGGGCCAGAACATCTAGTTTATGGATTTTTACTAATTTTATATTGTCGGATGGGGTTTGAAGCCCTGTGCAGATGTTTGTCCTTGGGACAATTGAGGCTTTCTTCATTGCTGAATTAATCAAACATTTCAGAGCACAGAAAGTAAGATACTTAACATTTAGATTTCACTAGAAACTCATATTAACAAACTGTTTTGTGCGCAAATTAATATTAAACAACAGCAGTCCAACTGGAATTTGAGATATTGACCATTGAAAGATGGAAAATAGAGCTGCAAAACCATTTAGCTTTTAAGAAAATTCAGAATGTTCTCAGCTGTACTTAAGTGTCAACTTCATCTCAAATGTTTCTCCTGTGTGCTCCTATATGCAAATCTGTGAAATGCATATAGACTCGATGAGTCAACAGTGGCTTAAATACAATTATAGAGATATACAGTACCTGAAGATAGCAGCTCAGATTATTAGGCTTTGGAAGAATTTGACGAGTTTACATTAAAATTAATTTACAAACAAAGTATCTTGCCAAATCTGATTACAATTTGAGAAATAATTGAGATCTCTTCTGAAACTTTAAAGTAGACCTGAGAGAATACTGGGGTATTTTTCTCAGAATAAAAATTGGTGAATCACTTTAATTCATTTAATCTGTGTTTGAATCACAGCCAGAACTGAGATATTAAAGATTTAGTTTGGCATTTTAGTGATTATATTATATCCCATTAGTCATCCAACTCAGGGTTAATAATTAAAACTAAACCTAAAATCATGAAAAGTTTAATTACTTGAAATAAATGTTAACTGAAATAAAATATAACAAAAAAATTAAACTTATTTTATATCAGGAAACATTTTTCATTTTCACGCATTTAATTTGATGTACTAAAATAACTAAATAAACTAAAAAAAAGAAAAAAACATATAGACAAAAAACTGATAAAAACACAGCAAAATTCATAAAACACAACAAAATTATTAAAGTAACCACAACTAAAAATATTAATAAAAACTATAATAGTATCAATGATACTAAAATAAAACTGATTCAACCACTTTCTTTTTTTTTATAGCAGAACTAATATTCTGTAACACTTCATGTAGAGAAGCTAATGTTTCAAGCTGAATTAGGTAAATTACTTTCCATAATCATTATGTGTGTATGATTATGATGAGCGGTAAGAAACCGTCTGAACTGAGACAGTCTCTTTCCATGGCTTGTCCCGCCTGTAAGGGACAGGTTTGTTGTTTTGCCTCCTGAATTTAAACAGGTCCTGGCCACTTCTCTCAGCGCTCACCCTGCTTGCGTTTACTCAGTGGCAGCTGCGAGCACCATCTGGGAGGGCTTGAGCAAGGCCAAACAAAACAGGTTACACCTTCGGCCATGCCAAGTCCTGTAGCCTATTCCTGGTCTGCACAAACAACAGGGGCTAATCGCAATTTCATGCTCTGATTTTCCCCAGACCTCTATCCAAGCCCCGCAGGAAAAGAAACTTTAGCTCATTTTCAGGAGATATGGGCTACATGCGCTTCCATATGGCCGTGTTCATGCAGGATAGTCCTCAGCTCATACCTCATGATTACAGGTTCCAGCATTTTCATGTTGTTTCTTCAACTACAGACACTTTTGGAAAGATAAACTCCCTTAAATCACACTTTTCACAGTCTATTTAATTTTTGTGTTTCAGTGTTTAACAGTAGATTTTCATACATCAAAGGACAAATTTGTCACTCTCTCTCATTGTGTGTCAAATAGCATGTACTGTGTTTAATAGCGTTCTGTGGTGGGAAAGACATTTTTAACATTTTCTTTTGTTTGCTAACACTAATTTTACAGATAGGATTTTATTTACCCTACATACACTCTTAAAAATAAAGGTGCTTCACAATGCCATAGAAGAACCCTTTTGTCTAAATGGTTCCATAAAGAACCTTTAACATCTGAAGAACCTTTCTGTTTCACATAAGGTTCTTTGTGGAAAAAGAAGGTTCTTCAGATTATAAAAAGGTAAGAAAGAGATGGTTCTTTAAAGAACCTTTGACTGAATGGTTCTTTGTGGAACCAAAAGTGGTTCTTCTATGGCATCACTGTGAAGAACATTTTAAGCACCATTATTTTTAAGAGTGGAAACAATTAAATAGTATTTTAACCCCTTTTATACAATTTTACAAAATAAAAGCTTGTTTGAAAAACAATAAAAACATTTACATTGATTTTTTTTTAATTTATTTATTTTTTTTAAATTTTCTTCACAGATCACATTTCATATTTCATCTTATGCTCTTCACTAACACTGTTGTCTACTTGGTGAACAAGTAAATCTAGTGATTTATTGCTGGTCTGATTGCCAAATCTATAAAATAAAAGTCAATTTTACTTTTAAGATACAGTTAATTGATCAAAGACACAGTAAAGATTGTTAAATTGTTACAAAAAATCTATTTCAAATATTTGCAGTTCTGTTCAACTTGTGTATCACAATTTCCACATTATTATTATTTTTTTAAATATCAAATCAGCATATTAGAATGACTTCTGAAGGAATGTGACACTGAAAACTGGAGTAATGATGCTGAAAATTCAGCTTTGATCACAAGAATAAATTGTTATTTTAAAATATATAGAACTATAAAGCAGTTATATTATATTGCAATAATATTTCACAATATTACTGTTTTACTGTATTTTTGATCAAATAAATGGAGCCTTGGTGTGCACTAACATAACCTTAATAAATAAAAGTTTTCAAAAACGACAAAAAATCTTACCAACTGGTAGTGCAACAAATCATGCAATTTTGTAAATATAGTTTTAACAATAACATTTTTTTTTTATGATTTTTATATTTTAAGAGCAAAAATCTGGGCACAATACTGAAATGTACACAAAGTAATTTTTAAATGTAACATAAATAAATTATGAAGTAGCGGTGAAAAGTTTCCAAAAAGTTTCAGAAAAAAGTTAGAGATCCTGGAACATAAACGAGCCCGTAGTTGAGGAAACACACTTAAGTTCATGCGAATCAACTGGCAAAGTAAAGACTACTTTGGTAAATCTTTTAGACAAGACTAGTTTGGTAAATCTTTCAGACCCAGTTGGCTAATAGCTCAGTTACTCCTGAGACAGATGCCGAACATTGGCGAGATTTGGCCACAGCCCACATTCAAGTCCAAATGCAGTGGGGCAAAATCTCCCACTTTTATCCCTCCGGTATTCACTCAGCGCTCATGCAAATGTGGGTAATTCAGCGGGGCATAGAAAGCCCTCAACAAATTGCAGGTGTTAGGAAGCCGAAACAAAGGCCACTACAAGCCCTAATGGCATCCAGCATCATTAGCAAGTCTTTGATGTGCGTACTCCACTCACTCTTTTATCTCCTTCTCCCCCTCTCAGCCCTTCTCTTTCTACATCTTACACTACCCCGCTCTCTCCTTCTGTCTTTCTCCTCTAACCCGCTCTCTTTCCGCGGTTCTTCATTAAATCAGTCTTTAGGGAGGGCGCCCACTCCTGTACCCGACATCTGTTTGGCTCTTATGCCTGTCTGTCTGTCACACATCAGTCAGCGTAAAAGCGGCGCACCGCTAATCTGCAAATATCCTAAAGTACCTGTTTATTCTGAGAGGCAGCGAGCAAAGACGGCAAAATAAAGTGTTTACTTTCATTCCCAGCTTTATTATCCCACCACGATTACGAGATGTGGCTCACAGGAAGCGTTTACTAGCAAACGAACATATATGCAGGAGCGCGGGAGTGTGTGTGTTCTTGTGTATCAATGGCAGGTTACCTGCTTTACATCCCAGCAGGTTTGAAAGAGAGGCTTTGGAAACAGTGCTATTCAAAACTCTTCCTTTGAACTCTAGAGGATATAGAGACAGGACAATGCCAGTCTATTTGTGTTCCCCCTTTGAAGTCCACCCTGTCTATTAGTATGAGAGAGTGTGCTGTCTGACAATAAATACTGCTCTATCTGAAGATTACGGCTGCAAAATATCTGAAAGGTGCCACATTGCTCCGCATACTTGGAAAAGAAAACACACGCTCTAGAACAAACAGTTAAAACCGAGGGGAAAAACTCTTCGGCGTTGTGTGCCGACCACATTAAAAGAGATCGTCGGGCACTCCAGATGCGGAGGGCGCTTTAATGAGCGCAAAGAATAGGCCGTCCTGGTTTTATGGAGAGTTATTGAGATATTAAAGAGCACAGGTGCAGGGCCAACATTGTTTACCGGAGCAGACACAAGTTTAAGGATCATCGGTAGCTTTAGCTTGTCAATAAAAGCATTGTGATTGACAGTTCTACAGCTCTGTTTAATTCTCAACCTGCTTCTGATTATTAAACATCACGTCACACAGAGTTTCTTCGGTCTGATATTGTCTCGGTTAACCAAGGATGCCTGCTGAAGAACAGTCTCCACCGTGAAGGCGAACTTCAGAGGCAAGCACAAAAACTAGAGAGCTTGTTCAAAATTGATTTCCATGGCAAAACAGGGCCAAAATAATCTAGGGAACAAGATCTCTCTTAATGGATTCGATGTTCTTTAAAGAGGCACTCGCGGGTGTTAGAGTGACCTATTTCAGCTGGCGCTTTTCAGAGGAACTAAATATTCTCAGACGGGGAATAATGCTCGCAGAATATTCTCATTACTGCCTCATTCAAGCGCAAGAAAACTGGACACGGCCAGCTATGATTAGAACTAGAGCTAGTCAGCATGCACACACCGACACACACGCTAGCCAAACGTGTTATTAACAGAACTTTGTGATGATCATTTATCTACACTGCCTCTGTCTGCAGGCATAGGAATTACTGTCATTTGTAATTACGCTTTAATTCATTTTGTTAATCGTACATTTTAAGTCACATGTACTTTGTAACAAACAAGAATTAAATCTACACTTTCAGTTGAACATAAAAATGAATTCTAAAACCCAAATCTGGCTAATGTGTATTTGTTATAAGTAGTATTGTGCAGTAACTAGTTACTAGTAACTAGTTACAGTAATAATATTACTTTGTGCAGTAATTAGTAGTGTAACTAATAATAATAAGATTTCAGTAATAGTATTACAGTTACCATCCATAAAACAGCTAGTTACTTAGTTACTTTTGATGCTTCAACCCCTACTATTTTGAAGTCCAACAATCCAATAACTCATGAACACATGAAGTCACCAGAGCAGCAGGCAAGCTTGAAATATGGAAAAACTTACATTCAGTGGATGGAAATATTGCCATTACATTGATTTTGTGAGAAGAAAAGATGACCTGAACACTGATGTGTAAGTTGTGGCATTACTTTACTGCATCTTGAAACATCATCGAAACATGTTCTTATGAACTTATGCTATTTCTTTTGATAAAATACATCATGAAATATAATCGTATATGGGTAACAGAGAAAGCTAATTAGCTTCAAGCTACACATGACAATTATGGAAAGGAAAGGAAAGGAAAGGAAAGGAAAGGAAAGGAAAGGAAAGGAAAGGAAAGGAAAGGAAAGGAAAGGAAAGGATGTGACGTGTGGCCAAGTATGGTGACCCATATATGTATATTTTGGATGAAAACCGAGAGGCTTGTGACTGTCCAATTGGCTGCCAAGCAAATAACAATGTCAAGGCCCAGAAAAGTATAAAAGGCATCGTCAAAATAGTCCATCTGCCATCAGTGGTTCAATCGGAACTTTATAAAGCGACGAGAACACTTTTTGTACGCAAAGAAAATAAAAATAACAAGAATACAAGAAGTATTCTCGTCGCTTCATAACAGTCAGATTGAACCACTGATGGCAGATGGACTATTTTGACGATGCTTTTCATACTTTTCTGGGCCTTGACAGTGTTATTTACTTGGCAGTCAATGAAACAGTCACAAGCCTCCCGGTTTTCATCCAAAATATCTTAAATTGTGTTCCGAAGACGAACTAAGCTTTTACAGGTTTGGAACGACATGGGGGTAAGTGATTAATGACAAAATTTTCGTTTTGGGGTGGAGTAACCATTTAAAAGTCACTCACCACAATCACAGTGTTTGTAATAACTTCTGACTGTGATCCAGTGTAGATTTTAGTCAAATGATGAGGCAGAAATATATTGTAGGTAACATTTCAAAAGAATTATTTGGGTAAGATATGCAATTACAACTTCTGTTGGGCAAAGTAATGTAACTAGTAGTATAATTATTGTTGCCAGAAAGAATAATATTGCTTTTGAAAGGAGTAACTAGTAATGGGTAATAAATTACATTTTTTAAGTAACGAGCCCAACACTGGTTATAAGCCACATGGAAGTTGAGTGAGTATAGGCCTTTCATAAACAAAGAGGTTGTTTATTCAATGCAATACATGAGAAAGCACTCACGTCTATAAGTGGGCATGATGTGTCTGCTTAAAAAACACTCGCAGTAGCCTAATATGTGTCTTTAAATTATGTTTTTTTCAAATATGTTTCAAACGTGGCATAAATTTGAAGAAGATTCAAATATCTGAAAAGTGCCAGTTCAGTGAGAAACATCTTTATGATGCATGTAAGAGGAAAGAGATGAGAATCTCAGAAACACAAAGGAATTGTCCTCACCTCGCTCTGAGGAAGGAAAACAGAAATAATCTAGATCCAAAAGAGGACAATAATTGCAAAAATGAACAGGGAAAAGTGGGCCACTCTAAACAAACATCATCATGAACATTAAGATAACTGGAAAACCAATAATATCTTCATTAGCAACAACAAAATGTGCACCACAATGAATCCCCACACCGCTAAAAATAAATCTGCACTGACCAAGAAAAAATGCTGCAAATTTCCAGCATCTGATGTTTCATTACCCCAAAGTGTTGACTATAATAACACAGGATGATTGTCAACAAAGTAGTATTGAAAACACTAGAGCAAATTGATCCACTTCTTTAGTGACATATATATATATACTGAACAAATGCCAGATTGGCTTCTCACCAAAATGTCACACATCATTTCAACCGAAATATAGGCAAAATCTTCCACTTCTCCACCTTGGGGAAAAAACAAAACAAAAAACAAAATCCTTCATAAAGTTTTTGGCATGTCTAAATCAAACTGACTGACAGCAGTATTGGAGGAAAACCATCATCAAATCAAATTAAAATACTGATGCAATTGGCAACAAACACAGATATGTATCAGTGGTGAGAACCCAACAAAGTACACACTCAACAAACACAACGTGCCATAAAACGGAAAAACAAGGGCCACCAAAAGAAGACAGACTGTAATTTCAAATCACCAAAATCACTTTCAAATGAAATCTACATCCCACAATTGCAATGTAAATGTGTAGCGACAAGAAATGTGAATTCTTACTAATAAAAAAGGATGAAAGTGACCTGTATCTGCATGCGTTTACATTTACGTTCAAACACACACTCATGTACATCACTTGATAGTCACATTTTGTATTGTAAATACCTTTATATTGTGTGTGTTCGAATTAGGGGTGTGTGATATTGACAAAAAATAATATCTCAATATTTTCTGTGATTTTATCGATAATGATAATTATTTTGCTGATCTGAAGAACTGCTGTGGACAGGTGACTCCTAAAGTTTTTGATATTCTTCATATTCTGTGTGGTGGTCAGTTCACACTGATAGAAATTAATTTTTCCAATACATTTAAATAGATTTTTACCTTTTATGAGCATTTTTACCTTTACAAAGCCATATTTCTAAAACTGTCCATTATCTTTTGAGTCAAATTCTTACATTTAATCAATAAATTAGAATAAAAAGACATTTGGGCTGTTACCAAGCAAATGAAATCAGTATCAACAAAATTCATCTTTGCAATGCAGAGGAAACACAGAAGCTGCATCTGAAGTGGCATTTAGATGTATTTACACACTACTGTTTAGTAAGGGTGGGACAATAAATCGATATGGCGATATATCGTTGTCCTTCTCCATGCGATACGAGAATCGATATCTGGCACCAAATATCGATATTTTAATTAATACAATAAGGCGCTCTAAATACATTTCCCTGCTCCCAGCTTCTAAAAATGGTGGAAATCGCAGTCGCGCCATTTCCACCTTCTTTCCAAAGCACTCTTAGCAACCATGAACCGCGTTCTCTATGAAGATGTGGAGGCATGAGGAACTGAGGGATAAACCGATTTCCAGCCACTGAATTAGCTCTACTGCTGTATTATATATGTTTATGGAGATGAGAACTAAAAAAAACTGCCCCGGAAGTTCCGGTGTTGTGCCCTTTTTTCAACCCCTGCCAAATTATTACCCCCTCTCGTTGAAATCGCTACCTGATTGCCTAATCCTAACCCCACCCCTAATCCTAACCCTTAACCTACCAATACTAGGGGGTAGTAATCTGGCGGGGGTCAGAATTTGGCACAACACCGGAACAGCTATCAGCGTGGACTATAGGCACCGATCATGTTATTATTCCAGAGCGCATATTCAGTCTGTGAGTAGCCTCTCCGCTCGGATCGCAGGTGGATTTCCCTAACTATATGAGTGAGAGAGAGCGCCACCGGCGCGTCCAGTTTTATGTGAACAAAACTGGATGCTCTCTCTCAGATATTACAAGTGCGCGTTATACAGTGTGTGGGCAGTGGGCAGTGGGCACCGACCGGCAGAAACATAAATCTGCACCTATGGCATGGATGGCGAAACAAAACCTTGACAGAGCCGTTAGTGCGGCGTTAGTACTAATGCGGCGCAGAAGTGTGCAGCGTGTGTGCTTGCTGCGAGTCTACATTTGAAATAATGAACCTGAGCGCGCAAAAGTTGATAAGCAGTTAAATGTGTTGGTTTACACGCAGAGAAAAGTGTAAGCTTTTAATAAGTCCAAGAATAAAATGATTAATTTACTTAACATGTTAAAATTAATTTACAGAACTGTTTTTGCTGTTTTCTAACAGTTTGGACTTGAATAAAGAAAGAAAAAATACACTTAATCTTTTCACAGGCATTTTGTTTTCATAGACAGATATCGTGATGTATCATATGATTGTCTAGCAATATATCAATTATCGCAGAATCGCTGTATCGTGATATCATCGTTATCGTGAGCATGTATCGTGATTATATCGTATCGTGAGGTACCCTGAGATTCCCACCCCTACTATTTAGTGCAGAACATGAATGCATTTAACCTGCAATTACAAATGCATAAATACTGTTTTGATATATTAAACATAAAACGTTGAATACTGTTATTATTTATTATTTAAATAATAAAAAGAAACTGTAAATGTGAAATTAAAACCGCCAGCAGGTGGCAGCAAGTCACTAATAATAATTGAGTCATTGCGATTGAACCGAATCATTTAAACGGTTGATTCATTCAGGAACGAAACACCATCATGTTGCTCAGAGACGCAAAACAGCATTGTGGCTGTGTTTGGAATTATTTTTGCTGTCGAAATAGAGCAAAAACAGGCAATATGGTGTCTAAAACATAAGTGTCTTAATTAACTTCTTGTTTTTTGAACTGTTGTAAAAATCAATATTACGTTTGTGATCATGGTAATTTTTGGAGAAAGAAACGGCACTCTTTGTGTGATACTTATTAACTATATGAAATGATTTAAATATATACATTTTCTGTCACCATATCTTGAATTTTGTGATCATTCTAAATGCATTTTATTAAACTGAATCATGCAGTGAAAGAACACACTCTCGCGCTAGTCTAGACTTCATCACGTAATGTATGCGTGCACTCTTTAGGGGTGTTTTGAATGGTTTTTGCAAAATACTCGATATTGTCAAATCGCACATTGTTAAAACAACAATTACGATATTATTGCAGACGATATATATCGCAAACCCCTAGTTTGAATATGTGTGCAATATTTATTCATTCTTTGAAAAATTTAACCTTGCCAATGCCAATAAGGCAAGAATGCTAACAAGGATTTTTTGACCTGAAAGGAACTGAAAGAGAAAGACAGAAAGACATGGAGGGTGTTTGAGAGAATAATATCTGTCTACATCTTCACTAAAGATCAGATTTTCTTGCGGGCCCTGAGGGGTCAACAACTGCAGATGAACCAAATGATATGCAAATTTAAAAAAACAGTGCCACAAATTGGCTTGTGTGCGCGGTGCGGCCCTTATCATCTCAGAGAGTTTTGTCCAAAATTTCTCATCTATACCAACATCACAGCAGGTCCACAAATGGAGGTGTTGAATAAAAGATTTAGAGAAAAAGTAATACAATAAAAAAAAAAACATGTTAAAAGAACAAAGTTGAAAAGAATTTGAAATGCGAGGCATTCATAACAGTCTTATCTTGCTCTCTTCATGTCTTTTTGTCTCTGTTTCTGTGAGAGGGGATCAAACGCAAAGAATCACTTTTCATGTGGTAATGTTATCTGCCTCCTTGAGGAGAATTCAAATGAATGATTGTATCATTATTGGTTTGATAAACTGTGTTTAATGAAAGAATTATATCAAGGATGTGAATCAAAAATACGAAAGACATTGTAGGGTATTCCTCAAACTTTCCATAATCATGAGAGGCTTTGAAATGCAGATATTGCCTGACGCTATGAGATAAGGTCAAATCCATCTCTGAGAGTGCAGGGCTGTCATAAACATCACAAAGGGGCAGTTAAATATTTGGTTCATAGGGCCCTAAAAAGCGGTTTTACACAATAAGGACAATTTTCTTAAAACTGTCCTTTTTACTTTAAAACAAATATTCATTAAATGTTTAGTTAATTTATTCTCTGATTTTCAGCACCATTTCAGTGTTTATGATTTAAAAAAAAATAATAATAAACTTTTTGCGGTGAATTACCTTCATAACTTTATATACAAAGAACCTTATTTGGACACTGAAATCACAATTAAAAATGTCTGAATGTCACGGCAGTAGATATAAAATATCAAAGCAAGTGTCAACAACTGCTTTTCTCTTCACTACCTTAATTTTTCTTCCTAATTTTTGCTCAATGTCTTTTATTCAGCTGGTGTTTTGGTGACTTTTAGTGGATGTAGGAAGTCAGTTCTCCTCAAGTTACACTAGCAGAAGAACCACAGGTGTAGACAATCACACTAACTATCACCATGATGCACTACTATGTCACAAAACTCACAACACAAAGTGTCACATTACTGGTTGATTTCATTTAATCAGTTATCTATGGAAGCCCCTTTCCGCTATGCAATAAAAAAAGTGACTTTTTATTTGCACAATTTGGACTTTTTCTTGCAAATCTGTGGGGAAAATGTGAATTGTGAGATATTATAAACACAGATTTTCTTTCTTTCAGGCAATTCTGAGTCTCCCAATTCATTTTTTTCCTGTCATGGAATAAAAAACAAGGTATTTGCGACTTTTTATCTCACTTTTCTTATCTGACTTTTGTTCTCGCAAATTTTGCAAGTTTGTATCTCACAATTTTACAAACATTGTTATCTATTTTATCAGTTCAAACACATTTTTGTCAATGTTTTCTTTTAAAAGTGTGTTTGCTATCTTTAAAATAAATGCCACTTTTTTTAAGTGTGTCTTAAGTGTCTAAGTATGTTTTGGGGCCGCTGTATATGTGTAGAAAGTCAACAGAAAGTCAGTTTCTGCAGAATAACTGCTGTTGTGTCCTGAATGACTATAATGACACCACAGGACGTCAACGTCTCCAAACTCAGTGAGCTCTATCATTAAATTCTTCATTCATTCATGCCATGTGACATCTGCACTGTCTGTCAGGTGTATTAGGGTGAAACGTGTCTGATCTGACAGTCTGCCAAAGCAAACAAGACTACAATCACAGAAAGAGGTGGAAAAAATAGTGCAGAAATAAAGGGACAAACAAAGCAGCCTTTAAGTGATTTGTTCATATTGTTGGGATTGTAATGCTGTACTTGAAGTTACTGAAGACTGAAACATGCTTCTCTGAAGAACAGAGAGAGATACTGCCACTGCCAGTCCCGTGCCGAGGATACATCTTCAAAAAATACAGATGGTTGAGTTTCTAAAATCTGCCTGGATGAGCCATGTCTGAGACCAATTTAATTAAGCAATAATTATTGCTTTATTGTTATTATATTCATGACTGGAATGCTGGATTGACCAGTCAAGCATTATGGAAAGGCACTGTTCATTTTATAACACACAGGTCTATCCGGAACCATATATAAACTTGTGTATTATTCTATAGTTATTAATTCTATATTAATTCTCTACACTAATTATATTACTTAGTACAAGAATGCATTTGCATATTATTAAGAAATGGTACTAATTTTATGAAACACTGGTGGCTGTTACCCTATTGCTTTTGCTCCTTTTATACAAGCAATAAGCTACTTGAGGCAGGGCGTAATTTAAGAACACTTCATGCCTATCAACACCCTATTAATTGTTTGATAAATTTTATTTCCTGTTAGCATATTTTCTATTTAACAGGATGCTGGTGCTGGACAAATCGAAGGTCTTGTCTGAGTTTTATATAAGGTTATTATAATTAAATAATAAGGTTGCAATATCTACATGAGTAGCATAACCTTGTGAAAAAGAAGTGTGTTTAAATGCACTGAATGTGCACATGTAATTCAAGTGTAATTCAAATCTTAAAAGTCAATTTTTAAAAACTAGCAGATAATATTATGAAATAAAAGGTCATTTAGGTGTACCTAAAGAAAGCACACTTCCATGACTGTTTCTTATACTTAAATCCCTTTTTAAAAGTGCACTTTGTAATTTCATCAAATGAAAAGCATTTAAAGTGCATTAAAAAAAAATGTTTTAATAATCTTTTGTCATGATTTAAAGAAGTTGATTGTAGGACTTTATTATAATTTAAACTGTAGTGTGTTATTTGATATTACATCTATAGTAAATCATTTTAAATGTTCAAGTGTATTATTTCTACGGTAAGTACTAAAAGCGATGCTTTCATGTCATCTTTAACCCTGGTGAAATCACTGTAAGGAATCGTCTGTAATGGCTTTATTGTTATTGCTTTTAAAGGATAGTTCACTCAAAAAATGAAAATTCTGTCATCATTTACTCACCCTCGTGTCATTCCTAACCTGTATGAATTTCTATATTTTGGTAACCAAACAGCTTTGTCGATTATTGACCATTGTAAGGACAAACAAACAAATTAATTAATTTATAAATCTACATTTATTAACATATCTTTTATATGTTTCAGAGAACAAATTATGTTGCACAGGTCTGTAACAAAATTAGGGAGACTAAATGATGACAGTACTTTAATTTTTGGATGAACTGTCCCTTTAAATACTTATAACCATGATGTAATATGTATCTAAGCCAATAAGTTGGTCACTCTGTAATGGTGCTGGCTGGTAGTGTGTGTTTAACTGTGTACAGGCGCAGTGGTTTCTCACCAACTGTCAGCACGTGTCAAAGTGGTGGGCGGAGCTCAGCTCATCTGGATGAGATAATGGGAGGGGCAGTGGGTGTGGTAGTCTTCGGGTTTGGGGAGGAGCCAGATAAAACCTCCTCCTCAGGGACGGCCTCTATAGTGGACAGTAACTGATAATATTCATCCTCTCCATCCAGAAGCTTGATTTGCCTGAGAAATGAGAATGAAATATAAGAGGGTCACTGATACATTAAGGCAAACAGGGCATAAACTTTAAAAATACTGTATAGGTTTGGTAACCTAAAAATATGCTTCATGTAATACAGTCACTAAATTAACTCAAAAATCTATTAAATTAAAAAAAATAATAATGTAACTGAATTAACGTGAATATATTATGGGTTTTTAAGTGGTTTTTCAAGTAGTTTCTTGAAGTAAGCATAATGCATATTTTATTTTATTTTTTTTTAAATCAATGCCAATATTTTACATTAAAACTTGTTTGACATTACATTAAAACTTGCATCCGATAACATCAGGAAGAGGGCTTATTGTAGGTGCTGTCTCTCATAATTTCTTTCAGGTCTTTCCATGTTTTAAACACACATCAGATTGTTTGATAGGGTTGATAAGAAAATTGTGTTAAAAATTGTTTGAACAGGCTGTTTTAGGAAGCTTTTTAGTTATGATATAACTGTGTTTTGGAAATCTTAGTGTGAAGTTGACATCTCATTATTTGTACTCACAGTACCTGCTTCCTTCTGAGATACAGAGCTCCATGTTATAAATTGAACAAGTATAAGAATTAATTTGTGCCTGTATCAGTACAGATTTTTAAAAGTACTTCAACTTAATTTAATATATATATATATTTTTATTTATGTTTATTTTCACAAATTTATCATTATTATTATTTTCATAAATGTCCCCTTGAGGCAAATAAAGTATGCTTTGAGTTTTGTCTTCAGTAGTTCAATGAAATTGTCCTATGGTGTGGCAAATTAATTCATTAAATTAATTAAATACAAACATTTAAACATAATCGCTCAACTAATATGAGCTCATAAAAACTGCATGTATAATAATGATAGAAAAATTAGCAAAATACTGTTAAAAATATTCTTTAAAGTACTTGAAAAATAGCAGAACATGCAAATTTCCCTAATTACATTCTAAATTTAATTGGCTGCATGTCTCTTCTTGTTTCTATTACAAGATACTTTAATGACCTTTCCACTATCTCAACTAGTTGCTTCAGCCTCACATATATTCTCTGAGCTCCTCAGAGTCAAAACATCCAGACTTTCCTCTGTGGGTGGATGATCATTTAGTATCATCACTCTGAAATACTGAAACTCACTCCCATTGAGTCCCTGCAGCATCTTCCCCATCCACTCTACTTTTTTCACAATACTATTTCCCTGGCTCTGACTCTTAATGTGTGTGTTTCTCATGTCAGTCAGTTGCATTTGTTTCTGAAACATCTCTGTGATGAAGCAACCTCAGTGCTACAAATACAGGCACTAAACTAATAAAACAGTGTTTTCATTTTAACAGTGTTAAAAAAGCAAAACAAATAACCCTAAGAGGTTAAAACGACACATTAAACAGGCAAGAAAGCTGCCTTACTTTTCACAGGGGTTAAAAATAATAAATAAATAAAAGAATAAGCAAGAAACGGTTAATCCTTTCATAAAGAGCGCTGATATAGAGCCTGCTCGAGGTATTAGAGGAACCAGGCTTAACTTCACAGACTGTGAGGTCACATATCTCACAATTAATACATGCATTCTCATATCATGTCTTCTCTCCTCCCAAAAATAATAGGGGAAAAAAAGGCGCTTCTTAAATAGCTCGTATTTTCAGATGCGCATTTGCATGAGAAGCAAACAGAGCCGTGGTCTTCTCTGCTCCCCTCCTGAGCTGGTGGGGTGTTTAGATACGAAGAAGGAAAGCTGTTATTTACCCCAGTTTTCTGGGTTTCCTCTTGCTCCCCTGATAATCCAGAGTTCTCTGCAGAGAAGACACAGAACCAGTGCACACAAACACACAGACAAACACACACAGAGTTAGAAAAGCTTCTGAAAAGACAAGCGCGAAGCAACGAACATGCGCGAGAGAATCATTAATTTTTAATTCAAAGTGATTTTGTGTTGAATGTGTGCAGATGCTGATAATATCAGAAGTCACAGCATAATTTTTCTTGATCAAAGCACGCGGGGCTGAGGCTGATGAGGCAGGCATCTTGCTCGGCTTTGATAAACCACATCAATTATTCACCGTGAAGGGAGACATCCTCACATGAAAGCAACAGATAAAGCGCCAAAGCACATGGTGGAGACAACAGAACGGCAGAGCGGTGTGGGGGTGGGGGCTCGGGGGTCTGGCACAGGTAGCTTTAATTGTATTATCATCTGGAAACAAAGTTAGACAAAGGCTTCCATGAAAGGCTTTGAACTCACGTTGAGATGGTTGTAATAAAGACTGTCTTCCGGGCTGTTCAGGAGCTTGGGCTGCTGTCCTCTTCGCCGAGGGGAACGGTGATGTAGCTTCACCGTTGGACCTGTGGGACACACACACACACACACACATGTGCGGGACGGATCAGTGACACGTCTCCCATTGTGTTGCCCTGCAGGAATTAAGCAGAGCAGCACAAATAAAGCTGACATAAATACATCACACTGAACAATAGTGCACTGAGAGATTTTTACATTTCTTGAAGAAAATGTGAGTGCTGTTTGCCCTTGAAAAAAGTTGCTATGCAGTGGCTGAGTGCTCTGAGTGGTAATTAGGTGGTTTCTTACTGGTCCAAGTCAATAGAGTGCAAGTCTATGGGATTTTTAATCCATTTTATTGTCCACCATGCAGGCTAAAAAAAACAGTTGCACTTTATTTTACAGTATGTGCACTTACAGTGTACTTACCTAAGAAAGTACAGGGAAATATAAGGTAACTACATGGGTTAAGGTTAGGTTTTGCACTACACTCTTTATATCTGCACAGTTTTCGTTTTGTTAAGCTCTTTTTGCACTACACTCATATCTGCACAGTTTTGTTTAGTTTTGTTTATTTAACCAATTTGCATTTCATCTGCCATGTGCCTTATGCCACTTAATCTAACTCTTTTCTACAATGTCCTTATTTGTATATCTGTATAGTTTGTTTTTATATTTTAAACTGTATTTATTTGCATTCTACGTCTACTGTTAGTGTTTTATTGTTAACTGTATGCACCATGGGTCTGAGAGTCACGCAATTTCAATTCTCTGTATGTATGTGCTGTACATGTGGCAGAATTGACAATAAAGCAGACTTTGACTTTGACTTTGACTTGAGGTTTGGGGTTAGTAGCCTACCTAGTTCTTACCCAGTTATTGTAATTACTATAATAAGTACATAGTATGTACAAGCAGAACAAGGCTGTAAAATAAAGTGTTACCCAAAAATCAGTAATGGCACACCCCTCCATAACAAGCCACATGATTTAAGGTGTGATTCATGTCCTGTTCATATTGCAGACATCAAAACATCACATTACATGTACTTACTTAGTAATAACAGTTATTACAAGTAATTGCAAGCAACCAATCCTAAACCAAACCCTAACCATAGTTGTATAATAAGTACATTTAGTTAATTGATATTACAGAGTATTTATTAACTACACCGTAATAACAAAAAACAACACTTAAAATAAACTGCAAACAAATGTTCTTTGTTCAAAAAACACTGTATATCATTCAGTAACATTTTTTAAAAAAAGATCTCATTATGTTCATCAAGGCTGCGTTTATCTGATCAAAAATACAGTAAAAACATAAGTATTATTAAATATGATTTGAATTTAAAATAACTGTTTTCTATGTGAATATATTTTAAAATGCGATTTCTTGCTGTGATCAAAGCTGAATTTTCAGCATCATTACTCCAGTCTTCAGTGTCACATGATCTTTCAGAAATCATTCTAATTTGGTGCTCATGAAACATTTCTTATTATCAATGTTGAAAATGGTTGTGCTACTTTTTTTTAACTGTGAAACAGTTTTCGAATAATTCCTGCTATCACATATGAAAGTAGTTTAAATATGCAGTGTGTACTTTTCACAATCATACATGAGTCACGACCATCTGATCCACCAAAATTCTGTCGGTTCACAATTATCGTAGATCAAACAGCATGTCAGGAAGCGGAGAAAGAGAGAGAGTCTTGCTTCCTCATGTTCACTCGTAACCTTTCAGATCTACAAACATGACAAAATGAGCAGAAATCCAGGACACCTTTCTACGCTGCCATGTATATTTAATATCTGGGCCTGTTTCATCTCGCCTTCATTTCAGACGAATCAGAGCTTCTCCGCTCATCATCTTTCCAGATCCTCCGTAAATCTTCTCTAAAACAGAGTTCAGTGATGTAGTCGTTCTGCAGAATGCTCCGGAACAGAATGGCGTGATGGCTTTGAACAGACCGCAGAACATCTCTATCCTTCTCACACTTTAAAATGTTGAGGTTCAGTCTTTCTCTGGCTGGGTGTAATTCTACTTTGCATAGATCTGACTTTCTGCTGCTTCAAAAGCGTTTAAAGAGCGGGTGATGTGCTCTGCTGTACATTGATGCACTTGTAATGACTGCACAGTTCTGGTGCACAAGTTCTCCAAATGGGTCAAGAGCACTCAGTGTCACACACTGCAAGCGCTTTCAACTTTAAATTTAAATTTTCTTTGCGCAAAAGTTGACTTTTCCCATCTCCCATGCTTAAGGACCTACAAGCTTCCTGCATAACAGAACTGCTCTGGAAGTCATTTCACGATTGTAAATCAAAACTGGTTTGGACAGAAACTCAATATTTACCCAATGAGAGGAGATCAAAAAGAGAGCATAACTGTTTAAGACAAAAATAAGAGATGAAATATCGGAAAAGCACATTTATGAACAAATTTGTTCTGGCGGCAAACCAGTAATTTCATCCAGATACTAAGCATACAGAAGAATATTCCCTCCCAGCAAAATAATACTGGGAAAATCAATCAATGAAAAAAAAATTATATTTTTACTGAATAATCTAATAGTTATTTACTAAAATAATTAGTTCACTAAAAGTCTTAGATTAAATTCAACAAATCAAAACTGATTTTTTTCCTGTATTACTACATATGCCAGGTGTATTTTTTAACAATGCATTTGTGCAAATTTGCATGAACTAATAAAAATATTAAGTTATTATTGTAAAGACAAAAAAGTTTGTAACCAATAGATTATAAAGCAATAAATTGCTCCTCCTCTAAAATGATTTTTGTTGCTTATTCCCCTTCAACTGCCCACTTTTCACTATCCAATCAATTCTCATTGGATAAAATTAAATCCCACTTTACACTTTTTCATTGTTGAACATTCTCTTATATCACACTTAATTTAGTTGCTTAATAAGATCTGAAATGCGAGAAAGTGCAACTGTACTTGTAACTTTAAATAAAGTGAATGCTGTTTAAACAACTGAGAGAGAGAGAGAGAGAAATAGAGAGAGAGAGAGAGAGAGAGAGAGAGAACAATACCTTTCAGTTACTCTTCTAACATAGAGTTTAAATAGTCTGACTTTGAGCCATTAGTGATATGCAAGTTCCACTACTGCACACACACACACACACATACACAAACACATGTGGGTTAGTGGCTGATCCTCCCCCTTTGTCTGGGAAATCAGCAGCATTTGATCCCGAGCTCTCCCTCAGGGCTGCCGCTCTTGCTCTGATAGACCAGCAGCACACGAGCAGCCAAAAGCCATCTAAACGCTCTTCGTCTCGCCTAGGGCCCGTGTACCTGGAGCAGAGAATCCCACCCTAGACAAAACCAGCGGCTTAGCCCTCTACAGAGGGGAACCCACTCCATAATCACAAAAAACTGTAAGCTTTTTTTCTTTGAAAACTGTTAGACACAAATGTTTATTGAACTGGCCAGATAATTAAAATGTATGAATTTATTAGAACTTTCATTACAGTTTTTTTTAAACTGCTTACACACATTTTCAAAACTTTGCCCCTTTTTTTTCAAATCTTTACACACAAATCCAAGAATTGCACACACAAAATGCAAAATGCCACGCATCTCTTGCAAAATGAAACACTACATTCAAAATATCACAAACACATCTCAAAAGCAAACATTTGTAAACACCTTTGCCGTAATATTAATTCCTGTTAGATTTTTGTGTGTTACATAGAGAATTGTGTGTTGTGTTTTGCAAAAAGTGTTTTATGAAATTGAAAACTGAGTCAAAGGCCGAGAATTAGCATATGGTTTTACAATGTGTGGTTTCAGAAATTGTGTAACAAGTAAAGATTTTGTGTGTAAGCAGTTGAAAAAAAAAAAACTGTAATCAGGCTGTTACATTATTCAAGCATAGAAACAGATGTCTATGCTTACGTAAATAAATTGCATGCATTCTGATTTAAGAGAGAGACTCAGAATGTACACAGAATGTAAATGTTTCAATCTCTCATACAGATTGCATGTAGAGGTAGATTTGACAGCACTGAGAAATGCCAGTTTCAGGGTATCGATGCAGTATCACTAGACAAGAAATTGTGATATATTGATATATGACTGCATCCACAAAGTTCTATTGTGCAGGATATTAGCTGGTCAGTCACTTGTCTATCACAGAGGACAAGGAAAAATAAAGATCCAGAAAATCACAGGGAGCTGGACAAGCAAGCAAACACATAAGATCAGAAAAAAAGTATTTTAAGGGCACTGAATGATATTGATTAAAAATGTTTACTTTTTTTTTTTTTTTTTTACTTTTTGTTTAACTCTGTTCTTAACTTTGATTTCTGAAAACAGTTGGAACATTCAAAACAAAATATTTGCAAGAGCAGCAGCACAGTCTTCAACACTACATTTTGTACACAGCTAGTCACACCAGTGAAACCAGCTAACGACCGGTGTACCTCAGGTTTTGGTATTGGGACCTCTTTTCTTCTCAAACATCACATTGTTGTGACTAGTCAGGCACAAAAGCCTGCTGGAATGATACTGTACCTCCATACTCCACCTGAGCAATAATACTCCTGTAGCACAAACATTAGAGCATGGCGCTAACAACACCAAGGTTATGGGTTTGATTCCCAGGATGCCTGAACAGATAACATGCATACCTTGAATGCAAAGTTTCTTTCGATCAAAGCATCCACCAAATGCATTCGTGTTTAAGAATGAGAGCCATAATCAGAAAATATTGATATATATATATATATATATATATATATTTTTTTTTTTTTTTTTTTTTTTTCCCCTTTCTGAAGTATTGAATATTTAATGCCACTTGGTGGCAAGAAACAATGACAGGGTCACACAAATCCATTAACGGCATAACAAACCATTGTATGTTTCAGCAATCTCTGAAGCAATCTCTGAAGGTTTTCACAAATATAATCCTTTATTCAGGACTTATTGATTTGTCTTATAGACTGTTGGGTGAAAGAAAAGAAGAAAAAAGCAATAAAATAAACCTCTAAGGGGTTGAGTTTTATGTTGTACCATTTGCCTTGCATATCGTAAATGTTTGTATTTGATAGATAAAAAGGCTGAGAATTCTTCTCAGAGAGCGGTTTTAATTTGACAAGACTCAGGCCGGCTCTTAAAAAGCACCTCTAAATCCCTTGAAAATCAGAACGCGCTTCAGAAACTACATAAAAGAGATGCTAAAAGGGTTTTTAGCCGTATAAACACGGGAGGCGTATTGATTCCAGTCGTTCACGTGCGTGATCACCTGACACGTCTCGGGCTGGGCCGAGCCGTCGGGGTTTGTTTGTACAGATGGAGGAGAGGGGGGATTGTAAGGCAAAATCATCAGCAGCGCTCTTTGATGTCTAAATGAAGCATGTGCAGACCAGACCATACACACACACACACACACACACACACACACACACACACACACACACACACACACAGCTGAACAGAGATGCTGAGAAACAACACACACACACATACACAGATAAAAGCACAACACTAACCCACATACCTACATACATGCACACAAAAATGCAAAGAGAAACCCCATATACACATTAATCTGTCCTGTAAAAGTGCATGCAGACTCCATTCTTGAACCCTCCCAAACAAAGCTACCGAACAAAACTAAAGCGGGACAATTTCCAGGCCAATCTGGAACTGTTCTGACATCAGACTCTCGTTAACGTCTGATGATTGGAATTGAAACTGGCTTGTTAAAATCTAATCCCAATGTGCTTGAAGTTACACACACAGCAGGGAATTTACAAAGAACACACACACACACACACGCGCACGCGCACTAAACTAAACGAAAATAAAATGAATACATTTTGCATAAAGAAAATAAAACCTATTTTATAGGTTTAAGATTAAGTATTGCAGCATTATTTGATCAGTTAAGCACATTTTCCCTCAAATAGTAATGCATATAATCTTATTCCTATTACTGTCGTTTGAAAAAATGATGATTCTCATACTGTAACATTCTTCATTATATTCTTCATTATCATACTGTAATTCAGTAGTGAAAATGATAGACACAATAATATTTTCAAATTAAATTAAAAAACAAAACTAATTAAGTTTAGCAAAATAAATACTACTGTGATGTATTTTTCTGAATTGCATTTATACTATCAATGAGAGATTTAGGGTAGGTCAGACAAGGCTGCATTAATAGAAAAAAAAAAAAATAATTAAAAACAGGAATATAATTAAATATTAGTGCAATTCTAAACAACAGTTTTCTATTTGAATCTATTTTAAAATGTGATTTATCCAGTCTTCAGTGTCACATGATCTTTCAGAAATCATTCTAATATGCTGATTTCCTGCTCAAAAACACTTCTGATTGTAATCAGTGATGTTGAAAACAGTTGTGCTACTTATTTTTCTGAAACCACAATACTTTATTTTAAGTATCCATTGATGAATTGACAAAACAATCTTTTATTTGAAACTAAATCGAATTTGGGCCAATCTCCACATGTAAGACACATCTATCCGTGATGTCTGTGGTCATGGGAAATCTGACATGATAAGACGAGTTTTTAACTCAAAACAGTCGCACCTCAGGAGGATGAAGGGAAATCCACCCAGCTCATCACCAAGACTTAAACCATAATACCACTGATGCTAATATTCTAATAGATGGGACAGTATAAGTATCATTTTAAAGACTCAGTCTGTTACTGTCCCGTGTGAAAGTACATCCTGTTAAACTCTGTTAAAGTTACTCTGTTTCTCACTGACATTAAGAGGATTGCAAAAGTTGGCACCAAGTTAACTAGACTTTCCCACGATACAGCGCTCACTCAGCCAAATCTCACCTACTGAAAACAGGTGGAGAAATGAAGAGCAATGTTTAGCCAGAGCTGGAAAGCATCTAATCAAAGTCAAGCTACTCTTTAAAAAAGTAGCAAGCTCTAAGGAGGCAATATGTTTTACAAAAAGGAAGTCAATGGAAAGGAAATGCCATGCATGGGGTTGACTGTTCCAGGAATATAACTTAGTGATGATTCAAATGAAAAGGTTGATCAGTTTTGGAACCAGTTTATTAAAAAGAATTGTCTGAACAAAATGTCTGAAATGAATCACGCTTCCCAGAGTTTCTAAAGAATCATTATAGTCTCTGCTTGGTTGTAAGGCTGTTTGTGCAAAATGTGACAAAAACAGCGATTAACATTTTGTCATGCTGCAACGCTACTGTAAAAATGCTTGTTTATACTGGAAAAGCTAGACTCTTATGAAAAAGGCAGAGTTTTCACTGCTGAAAAAGTAGTTGATTTAGTAGGGTTGTTCCAGGTTGACTGTTGTCCAACACTCTAAAAAAAGTCTGTAGAAATAAGGCACAAAGTACTGTGTATTAAAGGTATATAATATTGACAGCTAGCAGTTGAAATGTGTACTACAGTCCAAATTCAAAATACTGGACAGCATTGTTTATCCCGCCCCTTCCTTCTCAGACTCGACGCTCACATGGGTTGCCAGATTGAGAACACGCAACAGGAACGAATGCAATTGACAATGGAAGGCGACGAGCCTTATAAGCTAATGATTTGATTTACCCATGTTTTAATAAGCTTTTCAGATGCCGACAGAACAAACATTTCAAAGTAGAATAAATGTATAGTTCAGTCATGAAACTCTAGATGGCGCAGGCTGACGGGTTGTTAACATAACTGATGATATTCAGGGAGTTAAACGACTTGGCACAAGCTGATTGGTTCATGTTGCATTTGCAGCCAATAAGCTTACTGCCTTGCATTTATATGGCTGGCTAGCATTCACTTGAGATTTTTGCAGCGCGCTTTCAGAGTTTCTCTGAAACCTTCCACCTTCCCCAGCTCCACCTGTATAGATCTGCTACGGGTTATTTTAAATGCTATTTGTGCAGCAGCAGTATGTCTTAAATACTCACAGCACCGTATCGCCATATCCATTGGCAGTAGCAAGTTCCTGTACTTGCTTGCAGCAGCAGCAATAATCTACAACTACAGCAATAACCAGCAGCAGCAGTAATTCAACAGCAGCAGCGTAGCAGATCTATTCCGCTAAGACAAAATACATTAAGACTGTCATATCCATCATGCTAAAATCTTCCAAGAGTTGTCATGATTGAACTGGCTGTAGCATTGTTTTTCAGAGAAACAAGTACAGTATGTGAGCTTAGCATGTGTCCTAAATATCTGCAAACATATAATCGTGTTTTTATGCCATGTAGCCAAAATTTTATATATTTAGTGGTGATCCATTTAAAAAGAGAACCAACTCTCAAATAATTCATAGACACAAGTTCTCGGAGAGCGTGCACAATGTACTAATGCAATCAGCACAGTAAAACCTTCTCTGAGCAGTTTATATTTATAATACTTTATAAACAGTCACTACACTGAGTAGTGCGCAAATTCACTTAAACAACAAATTTCAGGGCATTCAATGTCAGACATCAAATCCCCTGCTGTGAGCAATGTTCCTATTATTATGCAGAATCCACAGGTTTGTTTGTGAGATTAAAGGACAGTGTTTTTCTAGAGTCTGTTGCTTTATTCATTTCGGTGTGCTGCTCAATCCTGTGTGTCTGTCAGAACACTGCAGTCTGACAGATGGCTGCTTTAACAAATAGTTGCAATAGAAAAAGACTTAAGCTGTTGGATCCCACAAACTAGATGTTACACAGCCACAATATTTCTGATCTTACAGTACTGAATTTTTGAAAGTGTAACGGAGATCACTTAGTGAATAGGTGCTCAAAAGTGCACTTTGTTATAAGCACTAATAAACAGTCGATGTTAACAATAAGCATGCTAATAAGCAACTAGTTACTAGTGAGAATTGGTCCCTATACTAAAGCTTTATTAAATGTCCTCATAAGAATTTCTCCAATAACTAAATGGTACAAAACCTCCTGGAGGCACAATGATGGACTTAAGCAAAAAGGTAAAAGGTAAAACTTTAGTATGGGGACCAATTCTCACTAGTAACTAGTTGCTTATTAGCATGCTTATTATTAACATTGACTGTTTATTATTGCTTATAAAGCACATATTTTGCATGACCATATTCTACATCCCCAATCCTACCCAATACCCAAACTCAACAACTACCTCACTAACTATAAATAAGCAGCAAATTAGGAGTTTATTGAGGCAAAAGTCGTAGTTAATGGTTTGTTAATGGTGGGAATTGGACCTGAAAATAAAGTGTGACTGGAGTTTTTTTTTTTTTTGCAATAAAATCTAATATTATCTGTTTTACTTGTCAGATATCTACTTGTTACCTTATTGAAGGGCTGCACTGAGTGATTATATATCCTTTAGAAATGTGTTTGATCAAGGGCACTGACTAATTATATCCTAAGATGGCAAACCATTCAGACAGCCCACCAACTGGTTGATTATGAGCCTTTCTAGTTATACCTAGTTAGTAGTTTACTAGTATTTGGCATTTTTGAGGAAAAACGGGAGTGATGTTATATGAATGAGCCAGAGAGAGAAAGAGAGAGAGAGAGAGAGAGAGAGAGAGAGAGAGAGAGACTGTCTGGATAGGCTCCAGATGGTTGGTGTGACAGATATGATGACTATGGTGGTGACAATAAAGGACCCAAAAAATAAATCCCAGATCTGTGTTCATCTTGCATGACATGACATGTTCCCTGCGGCCGACACAGTCAGCAGAGCAGCCAATTAGACACAGTCAATGACTTTAGCTCTGCACAGGCAGCCTGAATCTATCAAATGATCTGAACAACAATTACAACGTCACAAGATGTTCAATGATGATTGATCTGCACTCTCATTGTAAGCAAAAAATGTTTCTAATGCATACTGGCTCACAAAAGTATTTGGACACTTAATTCTCAGTTAAACATGTCTGAATGTCTTTGAATTCGATTTAAAATCAAAGCAAGTATGAACGACTGATTTTCTCTTCACTAACTTCACTTTTCTCATTTTTTGCTTGATGTCTTTGAACTGGCTGGTGTTTTGGTGATTTTGGTGACCTCAATGTATACATTTCTCTTTCCACATTATGATTTAAATATGACAAAGCCTGAGATTTATTAAGTTCCTATTCAACAGTGGACTTTTATTAATTATATCATGCTTCATTAATTAATGAGGTTAAACAAAACAGAGGTAGCACTATTTTACAGTCCTGTCCCACATACATACTGCACTAATTACGAACTAAGTACATAGTAAGAACATAGTACTTAAATAATTAATGTAACTAGTAATAAGTAGTACTAATAGCTGTACTTAACCCTAAACAGTTAACGTTAACCATTTTTTTCTACTGTTACTCTAATGTTTCTGACCTTTAAGTCCTTGATGCTATTTCTTTTAATGTAACTGTATCTTTGTTTCTTTTTGCTTTGTCCTGTTGATATTTGCTTTAATCCTGGGCTTTGACATTGCAGTGTTCTTTCTTTGTTAATTGTTTTTTGCTGTATGATTGTTTTCTATTTCTTGTAAAGGTAACCTTGGGTTCTTAAAAATGCTATATAAAGAAAAATTGGTAACACTTTATTTTAAGGTGTCCTTTTTATACATATTACATGTACTTACTATTATAATAATAATAAATTATGCATAATTACATGCAAGTAACCCTAAGCCAAACCCTAATCTTAACCCTTACAATATAGTAAATACATGTAGGTAATTAATATAACTCAGTACTTAAATGTATAATTACACTGTAACAAGAACAGCTTAAAATAGTGTAACTAAAAAATTAATAACTAAAATTATTATGTAGTTACATGTAAGTTTAATTAAGATGTTCATGTGTGACTATGTATGTTTATTGGCCTATGATCTATTAAGCATTAATACAAGATAATAATGTTCGTAAATGACCATAATTATTAAGTTTATTTTATAGTGCTATCATAACATCATATTATTTTGATATGATGGCATGGTTTCCTGTAGATCATAGTTCCTTATGTAACAGTTTGAGAACAAATCAAAGAGAAGATTTGGCTTTAGTGCAAACCAAGATTAAATTCATTTGGGCACAAACTACCTAGAAGAAATGTGCACTTCCTGAACTTAATCCACCAAAGTGAGTGAAGGCACACTAACTAGAGATGACACTATCTGTTTGTGTACACACATTAATTTGTTTTGTTACTCATTTGTGCTAATCCTGTAAAACTTTTGATCTTGTACTCGATGATGCATTCAGATGACATGTTCAGAGGTGTGTTTCACAGCCAACACACTGAGTAAAGCAGAGATCAGACTATTCTAACACTCCCACTCCCCAGAACCCTTCAGGCCAATGTGCAGGCCTGCCATCCGCACGCAAATAAATAAGAGAAGGCAGCATAAAGTGTTTCTTTCTAGAATTTTCTTTATGCCTTTCAAGGACACTTATGTATATGGAATAACGCATCATTGTCTTTATACATCCATACTTCATAAGTGCAAGTTAGTTCTCTTCTGTTGCTCTCTCTGCTAAAAAGGATCAGACTTCGTGGTTTATGAAAGCTGAGCTCCTTATGTTAACCCGCTTTATAAAGATTATGCTTTTGGTAAACATACATGTCAGCAGTGAGAAAACAAGAAAGGTAAATTATGATGCTGAGGGGCTGAAAGAGAGAGACTAACTCCCGATCTCTACTTTGAAGGAATATTTAGTTATTTCCAAACTAAATGTCTATGCTTCAGATGCTGTCCAATACCACAGAAAATAATTTCAACTTGGTCCTCAGTAGAAACAAACAGAAAATGTTTACAGAAATACTCATACCATTGTGAAAAAGTAGTAAACTTTAGCATACTTTTGAAAAAATTTGTAACTTAAATAATACACTTCAAAAGAATATAAGTGGGAGTGAACATATTGTTTTCAGACACTTATGTTAATTGCAACTAAATGAAAAAGTAGTATAGTTTAAATTTATATTATATTACAACTTTACAAGTGATTTCATAATTGAATTATCTTTGAAATATGGTTGATTGTATACTGCTGAATATACTGGCATGCATTTTTGGTACACTATAATATTCTTTAATGACATTTCTATTGAAACTTGCACGTCATGTTCAGTTTTATCCAAAACAGATGAATGTGTGTGAAAGTTTTTTTTTTTTTTTTTCCAGTAGTTGTGCATATTGTGGGAGTTTGGAAATTAAGCGTCCGTTGAGTGGCGCTAATAGGTAAATGCTCTATCACTTTTGAAAATAACATACCACCTAGACTAAACCCTTCAATAAAACTAACCAATAGTGTTAACAAAAGTGATAAAAACTTATTTATTGAAGCAACCATGCCATTGCAGCTTCTACAAGAGATTTTTTGAGAGCTCCTCATCGTAAGTTCAGTGCTGTACCAGGTGAGCTACTAAGTAAGTTTACTACATCCAAAATACCATGCATAGGGAGCTGGTTATATGATGTACACATCAAAATGTATTAGTTTAGCAATTATGGTAAAATTGTTAGGGTCATAACATTCTTTTGTGATTAAGTAACCATGTGAAATCAAATATTTACTAATTGATCATCTGTTGCTATAATTATAAATAGTCTGAAAAGGAATCAAAGTTGTTGAGGCTTTGCAGCCACTATTGTTCATTTCCACTAGAAATTGCAGTGAACTGTATGTATAAGCACGTTTTTGGAGTTCTGCAAAAATAAATAAATAAATACATACAACCCGAATTCCGGAAATGTTGGAATGTTTTTTAAATTTGAATAAAATGAAAACTAAAAGAATTTCAAATCACATGAGCCAACATTTTATTCACAATAGAACATAGATAACATAACAAATGTTTAAACTGAGAAATTTTAAAATTTTACGCACAAAATGAGCTAATTTCAAATTTGATGCCTGCTACACATCTCAAAATAGTTGGGACGGGGGCATGTTTACCATGGTGTAGCATCTCCTCTTCTTTTCAAAACAGTTTGAAGACATCTGGGCATCGAGGTTATGATTTTCAGGAGTTTTGGTGTTGGAATTTGGTTCGATTCTTGCCTGATATAGCTTTCCAGCTGCTGAAGAGTTCGTGATCATCTTTGACGTATTTTTCGTTTAATGATGCACCAAATGTTCTCTATAGGTGAAATATCTGGACTGCAGGCAGGCCAATTCAGCACCCAGACTCTTCTACTACGAAGCCACGCTGTTGTAATAGCTGCAGTATGGGGTTTTGCATTGTCCTGCTGAAATACACGAGGACTTCCCTGAAATAGACGTTGTCTGGAGGGGAGCATATGTTGCTCTAAAACCTTTATATACCTTTCAGCATTCATAGTGCCTTCCAAAACATGCAAGCTGCCCATACCGTATGCACTTATGCACCCCCATACCATCAGAGATGCTGGCTTTTGAAGTGAACGCTGATAACACGCTGGAAGGTCTCCCTCCTCTTTAGCCCGGAGGACATGGCGTTTGTGATTTCCAACAATGTTGGAATGTCAGATTTGGACTCATCGGACCATAGAACACTTTTCCACTTTGAAACAGTCCATTTTAAATGAGCCTTGGTCCACAGGACACGACGGCGCTTCTGGACCATGTTTACATACGGCTTCCTTTTTGTATGATAGAGCTTTAGTTGGCATCTGCAGATTGTGTTTACCGACAGTGGTTTCTGGAAGTATTCCTGGGCCCATTTAGTAACGTCAATGACAGAATCATGCCGATGAGTGATGCAGTGTCGTCTGAGGGCCCTAAGACCACGGGCATCCAAAAAAGGTCTTCTGCCTTGTCCCTTACGCACAGAGATTTCTCTAGTTTCTCTGAATCTTTTGATGATGTTATGCACTGAAGATGATGAGATTTTCAAAGCCTTTGCAATTTGATGTTGAGGAACATTGTTTTTAAAGTATTCCACAATCTTTTTACGTACTCTTTCACAGATTGGAGAGCCTCTGCCCATCATTACTTCTGAGAGACTCTGCCTCTCTAAGACATCCCTTTTGTAGCTAATCATGTTACAGACCTGATGTCAATTAACTTAATTAGTTGCTAGATGCTCTCCAAGCTGAATATTTTCAAAATTTCTTGCTTTTTCAGCCCTTTGTTGCCCCCATGCCAACTTTTTTGAGACCTGTAGCAGGCATCAAATTTGAAATGAGCTCATTTAGTGGATAAAAGTGTAAAATATCTCTGTTTAAACATTTGTTATGTTCTCTATGTTCTATTGTGAATAAAATATTGGCTCATGTGATTTGAAAGTCTTTTAGTTTTTATTTTATTCAAATTTAAAAAAACATCCCAACATTTCCGGAATTCGGGTTGTACATAAATACCAGAAAAAAACGTAAACCTGGATATTTTCACTTGCTTTCTGCTTGAGGATACCAAGAAAGGATATTGGATTCCTGTTAGACACTGTAAAGCTGCTTTGACACAATCAGCATTGTATAAAGCACTATATAAATAAAGGTGAGGGACGAGCAACATGATGCATTATACAACTGAGTACATTGTGCGGCATACTCCATTCCTATAATGTAATGCACTCATCTTCTTTCCAAAGTACTTTCCGAATGCTATCATTATTGAGCCCTACACTCTTTCTCTCACTGTGGAGGCTGAAGACTTTTACATTTCTGTTTTGACTCAGAAATGAGCAAGTACTCTACTACTGATCTCTGGATCAATACATCACATAGACAATAAAACATCATTTAACCCTTTCACATGTGAGTTTAAAATATTCTAGCTGAGCCCCCAGCATGAGTTTTTTCAGGCGACTGTTATTTTAGAATGTATAGCTTTATTGTTTCCATGGCGATGCGTCATGCTTGTCATGTGACACACCGAAGCCACAATAGCGCTGTATGACACATGGATTGCTTTTATTTCGCTTTTCCTTTTTTTTAATATTAATATTCACAAACATACTCACTATATTATGAAATATCTGATATTCCGATTCTGAAATATGTGCAAGTAAATGTATTTGGTAGTTTAAACACTTTTATAATGACCATGTTAGTTGATCTATACCGGGTGACGGGGACCACCATGTTTGTTCGTGCTGAATCTGAGCTGTGGGATTTACAACACGTAAATTTATCCTCTACTCCCGATTAACACATTAAAGTAATACGTTAAAGTAAGTCTCCGGTAAACTGGGAGAAGAGCAGAGTAAACTTTAAAGTTATCTACACAATCTGTATATGATATAAATAAAACATGTCGTCAGATTATTTTTGTAAGGATCATAATTGCTGCTTCCACAGACATCAGTGCATATTTTACAAACTATAAATGTGTGGTTTTGCTAGTACTTATGTGCATTTAACTGTCTGAAACCTAATATAAGCATTATATGGTTGAAAACACTGAATACTTGTGATAATATGACAAGCGCTCAGCACGTGCGATCTGGTTCCGCGCTAGTCAAAGCGCAAAAGCATATTTGAATTCAGCAGTTGATGACGTGACGCACTGAATGTTCTAATAACACCGGTGTGATCGTATGCTTCAGGGACCAGCCAAGACGCATTAAAGGGTTAAATGTATTTGTGCTTAACCTTCTTTGTTTCATGACGTCACAATCCACGTCTGTGGCTGCCCTTGGTCACCGCCGTTTTTAAAACAAATTGGCAACCATGACTAGTGCTTTCTGAATGAACAAATTACGTAAAATCTTACATTTCTGTTTACAGTTATGAAAATTATTTTAAAAAGTGATAGTGTTTACAATAAAGAGAAATGTGTCAATCATTCTTTTAAAAAATCTTTATGGTTTGTAATATTTGGCTAATAGAATGGATTTTAGCATCTAAGCTACAGAGAAAAACTGAAGTCCATTTGTATAAACTAAGGAACAAATCAAATTTTTTTGTCTGTGGCAATGGATAAAGATGCTGTCTATACACATTAAAGTGCTAATTCACCAATGTCATTCCAAACCAATAAGACATTTGTTCATCTTCAAAACAAACTATATTTTAATGAAACCTGAGAAGACATTTAAAATGTAATCTGTTTACCATATTTGATGTTCTCTATGTGCATTGATCAATGTTATATGCAAATAAAAGACTAAATTAAGTCTGTTCATCATGTAAAGTGATTGTGTCACCACAAGACTTGTGTTAAACCATTCGATTCATAAGATTACTTTTACAATGTCTTTATGAACTTTTTGAAACATCAAAGTTTGGTGGAATAGACTTTCAATGTAGGTACAGAAACCTCTCAAGAATAAAGATAAAAATCTTTGGAACGACATGATGTTGAGTAACTGATGACAAAATGTTCTTTTTTTGGGTGAACTATTCCTTTAAGATGTGAATAATCAAGAATATTTGATAACACTTTAGATTAGGGAATGCATATTCACTATTAATTACGACTTCTGCACAAACAAACTCCTAATTTGCTGCTTATAAATAGTTCGTAAGGTAGTTGTTCAGTTTAGGTATGTGGTAGGATTAAGGTATGTAAAATACAGAATAAAGAATTAATATGTGCTGTAAGTACTAATAAACAGCCGATATGACATTGATTAGGGTTCGGTGCCTTGCTCAAGGGCACCTCAGTCGTGGTATTGAAGGTGGAAGAGAGCGCTGTACATTCACTCCCCCCACCTACAATTCCTGCCAGACCTTAGTTGTTTTTATGTTTTTGTAAGTTTGTACTGTCTTTAGTTATATCCCTGCAATCAGTTTCACCAGAGACGAATTGCTGGACATTCGGCAGTACACACCACCCGATATTTCATCGGTTTCGATTATTCGGATGTTTTGCTGGACATAGTAGTCGGCGGAGTGGCAGTGCTGATCAAACGCAGGATGCGCAGACGGGGGAAGCGAGCCGGCGCGCTCGTCAAGCTCAGACAGCACGGATTTCGGACAGCACTGCCTAGCATCCATCTGGTGAATCTCCGCTCTCTACCCAACAAAACAGACAAACTCCTTCTGCTCTCCTGGACAAATAAGAATTTGTCACACTCTGCGCCTCTGTGTTTCACGGAAACCTGGCTGAATGACGCCATTCCGGAGAGCGCGCTACATCTGCCGGGCTTTCAGCTGTTTAGAGCAGACCGCGATGCAGAATCAATGGGGAAATCGCGTGGCGGTGGGACATGCTTTTACATCAGTGAGAAGTGGTGTACAGATGTAACTGTGTTAAAGAAGATGTTCTGATCCGATTTAGAAGTGCTGTTCATTAACTGTAAGCCTTTCTACTCGTCACAGGAGTTTTGCTCATTCATTCTCGTAAGTGTTTACATTTCTCCGCAAGCGCATGTGAGCTCAGCTTTACAGAAACTCGCTGATCTGATCACAGAGACTGAGCAACAACACCCAGACTCTGTTTTAATCATTCTCAGGAACTTTAATAAAGCAAATCTCTCCCATGAACTGCCAAAATACAGACAGCATGTTACATGTCCCACCACAGACAGTAATATATTGGATCACTGTTACACAGCAATAAAGGATGCATATCACTCTGTCCCACGGACAGCTTTAAGACTCTCTGATCACTGTTTGATTCATCTTATACCGACCTACAGGCAGAAACTGAAATCAGCTAATCCTGTTTTAAGGACTGTTAAAAGATGGACTAATGAAGCAGAGCAGGATTTACAAGCATGTTTCCACCTCACTGATTGGAGTGTTTTTGAAGCTGCTGCCACCGATCCGGACGAGCTTACAGAGATTGTAACATCATATGTCAGTTTCTGTGAAGATATGTGCTTCCTCTTCAGTAACTCGAGCTGTCTCCGAAAACGCTAGGGGAACGCCTTCAGCGTGAGCGGCTCTGAATAATGTGTGCAATCTATCCAATGGATGGGCAAGACGTCACGGACGGGGTGACGTAATGACCAGCAAGTATAAAAGCATGTGCGGTGAAACCAGCGTCAGCTTTCTGTCATTCAGCAAGCGCTCTGTGTGTTTATTGTCTATCGCTGTTGTGAGTCTTATTTGGTGTTGTCTCTCCTCATAAGCTTCATATAAAATGTCTAAAAGATACCTTAGACATTCGGGCGAGAGCAGCGCGCAGTACAAGCTGTGTGCCCCTCCCTGCATACGTTACATCTCTGCAGTTGACACACACAGCTTGTGCGCGTCCTGCTTGGGAGCGGAGCATGCACAGTCGGCTATCGAGGGGGCCGGCTGCCCGCATTGTGACCGTCTTCTAATGCACGTGCTCCGCTCCCGGAAGGCTCTCTTTGACGAGAAGAGAGCCTTCACCAGCGTTCCCCGCGGTGCTGGTCCCTTTGCCGCCGAGGCAGAGCAGCGTCGGCACTCGTGGGGTTCACAGTTGGATCTGTTGGAAGGAATGGAGACAGGCGAGTCCCTATCTCCTTCCTCACCCATCAGATTCGGCGGCTGCTCTCCGGGATTGGAAGCCCGCTCGGTGGTTACTTCCCCCCGGGGAGTTGGCTTGGCGCTCCGCTTATCTGCCTCTGAGGAGGTTGATACAGAGGGTGCTGGGGATCCGCCCCCTCAGTCGCCCCAGTATGAGGAGCTGTTGGAGGTGATGACTCGTGCTGTGGTCAAGTTAAAGATCGACTGGCCAGCCGAGGATTGTGCTGAGCCGCAGACAAGCAAGCTGGATGAACGCTTTCTGTGAGCGAAGCAATCACCTCCAACACGGAGCCAGCCGTTCTTCCCTGATCTCCACACTGAGGTGTCGAGATCGTGGGCAAGACCTTTCTCGGGCTGCCTCTTCATTCCCTCTTCTGATTACTACGATAATGTGGGGGGTTTGAGTGAGTGCGGTTATAGAGCGATGCCCCGGGTGGAACAGACGCTCGCGGGCTATCTGTCCCCCGACGTGGCATTGTCTGTAAAGGCTCCAACCTTGCCTTCCAAGCCGCTACGTACAACATCAGCGCTGGTGGGCAAGGGGTACACGGCAGCAGGTCAGGCTGGCGCATGTCTGCACACCATGTCCGTGTTACAGGTGTACCAGGCTGATCTGCTTAAGGAGCTGGATGAGCGGGAGACCATGGGATCTTATGACATCACAGAGCTCAGGCAAACCGCTGATTTGTGGTTCCTTTTGGATGCCCCGCTAGCGCCTTCTGGCCTGTTCGGCGACGCATCGATGCCATCGTCAGCAGGTACCAGGAGGCCCATAAACAAGCGGCGGCATTTCAGCGGTTCCTGCCTCGCTGCTCTCCAGCTCAAGCGGCTGCTTGACGGCAGCAGCCCCCTCCGGGTACCGGCTCCTCATACAGGGATGCGTAGAAACCGAGTTGGGATCAAGGTGGCAAGCGACGCTCTGGGCCGGGGCCTTCGAAGCCGAAGACAGACCTGCGGGCCGTACTTCAGGCTAAGAAGGCCTCGGCCAAAAAGCCCTGATGCCCATGGCCCAGGGTTTATGAGGGCAGGCCCCTCTGGGGAAGAGCGGCATACACCGCAGTGCACGGTGCCCGTGTCTCCTCAGTGCCCTCATGAGATAGGTCTGCTAAACCTGCCACTTATGGTGCTTCAGGGCACAGCGGTCTCCAGCGAGCATACATCTCAGTGCCTTCCGCCCGGGAACGTAGCGGAGCTGAGAGGCTCGCCACGCCTGCGGGGGTCTCTAGAGCAGCTAGTTGCCGGTGCAGCTAGTTGCCGGTGCACTATTCGCCGGGCTAGCTGCTCTGATTACACCAGAGGCCAGTTTCGAGAGACTGGTTCCCTTAGTAGACTATTTGGCAGCGTGGAAACTACTGCCAAATGTGTCTCGGTGGGTCCTGCACACTGTAGATAGAGGCTACAGAATCCAGTTCGGTTCTCCTCCGCCTTGGTTCAATGGTGTGAATCCCACTCTGGTGGGCCCCGAGCAGGCTCTGGTAATGGAACGAGAAGTAGACACTCTCTTGAGGACGGAGGCCATCGAGGTGGTCCCTCCTTACGAAAGGGACTCCGGGTTCTACAGCCTGTATTTCATAGTTCCAAAGAAGGATGGAGGGTTGCGTCCCATTTTAGATCTGCATCAGCTGAACGGCTCAGTCTTGCGACTGAAGTTCAGGATGCTTACACTAAAACAGGTCGTGTCTCCATACTTCCCACTCACAGGACGTTCCTGAGATTTGCTTTCGGGGGCAAAGCTTACCAATATCGGGTTCTTTCTTTTGGCCTAGCTCTCTCACGAAGTGTGTGGATGCTGTGCTGGCTCCATTGCGACTCCAGGGCATCTGCATACTAAACTACATCGACGATTGGTTGATTTTAGCTCAATCAGAGCAGATGGCGGTTTGACATCGTGATGTCATTCTTGCCCACATGAAAGTGCTGGGGCTAAGGCTGAACACCAAGAAAAGTGTGCTTTCTCCAGCTCAGAGAACCACTTATCTGGGCGTGGTGTGGGATTCGACCACAATGCAGGCACGTATGTCACCTGCTCGGATCGAGTCGATCATCACTGCAGTCGCGAGAGTGAGAGAGGGCCGGTCACTCACTATGAAGCAGTTTCAAAGACTGCTGGGTTTGATGGTAGTTGCATCCAACGTGATACCTCTTGGCCTGTTGTACACGAGACCCCTACATTGGTGGCTCAAGACCAAGAGGTTCTCCCAAGGGGAAACCAGCTTCGCATGATCAAGGTTACGCGCCGATGCCTATGTGCCTTGGACATGTGGAGGAAGCCTTGGTTCTTGTCTCAGGGCCCGGTGCTGGGAGCTCCTTGTCGCCGCGTAATGCTAGCGACGGACCCGTCCCTCACCAGTTGGGGTGCGGTCATGGATGGCCACCCTGCCCGCGGTCTGTGAAGTGGTTACCATCTCACTTGGCTTATCAATTGTCTGGAGATGCTGGCCGTGTTTCGAGTGCTGAAACACTTTCTCTCGGACCTGAGAGATCACCATGTGTTGGTGCGCACCGACAACACAGCAATAGTCTCTTACATCAACCACCAAGGAGGTCTGCCTTCACGACTCCAGTACAGGCTGGCGCACCAGATCCTTGTGTGGGCCCAAGGGAAACTCCGTTCGCTGAGAGCGGTTTATATCCCTGGGCATCTCAAAATGGGAGCAGACGTCCTGTCGAGGCAGGGGCCGAGGCCCGGGGAATGGATGCTTCACCCCGAGCTGGTGAAGCAGATTTGGAGGGTGTTTGGCTCAGTTGAACCTCTTTGCGACTCAAGCGACATCACAATGTCCCCTCTGGTACTCTCTGACTCATCCAGCTCCACTGGGGCTGGATGCTATGGTACAGACTTGGCCGAGGCTTCGTCTGTACGCTTTTCCCCCGATCGCTCTGCTCCCGGAAGTTCTGGCAAGAGTGTGCTGGGACGAGATCTGTCTACTTCTAGTAGCGCCGTTCTGGCTGGGCATGGTTCTCGGACCTGATTTCTCTCCTCGACGGCTCTCCATGGGAGATTCACGTCTTTCCGCAGGGTTGACCCACCCCACCGTGAAGGTTTACGTGGTGGCGATTTTGGTCTACCACGCCCCTCTTGGTGGACAGTCAGTGGGCAGACACCCCCTGATTACACATTTCCTTTGCGGTGCGCTGAGGCTGAAGCCTCCAGTACGGTCCCGCGTCCCTCCTTGGGACCTGGCTGTGGTGCTAGAAGCTCTCTGTAGGCCTCCCTTCGAGCCTATTAAGGAGATCTCTGTTCGCCATTTCACGCTGAAGACTACCTTTCTTCTGCCGATCTCTTCTCTGAAGAGAGTTGGGGATCTGCAGGCCCCGTCAGTGGCCCCTACTCATCTGGACTTTGCGCCCGGCATGGCCAAAGCCTTTCTGTATCCTCGTGCAGGGTATGTCCCCAAAGTTCCTTCCGTCACACCACAGCCTATCGTACTGCAGGCCTTCAGTCCTCCTCCCTTCAGGGAGCCAGACCAGCAGAAGCCTAATTGTATGTGTCCAGTGCGAGCACTGGACACATACGTCCACAGAGCTGCCCTGTGGAGGAAGGCGGACCAGCTGCTTGTATGCTATGGTCCCCCTAAGAGGGGTCTGCCAGCTATGAAGCAGACCCTCAGTCGGTGGATCGTGGATGCCATTAACATTGCATATGAGTCTTCTGATCTCCCCTCGCCAATGGGAGTCAGGGCTCACTCGACTCGAAGTGTGGCGGCCTCCAAAGCCTTTCTAGCGGGTGTTCCTATCCAGGACATCTGCAACGCTGCGGGATGGTCCACACCCCTAACCTTTGTCAGGTTTTATGGCCTTGACATGCGAGGCACTCCGGGCTCCTCTGTTCTCTCACCCTAGATGTGCTCCTTGGGATACACTCTGGGCAGTGACTTGAAAGTCTGGCGGCGTGGGTATCTCGTTCCCCTAGCGTTTTCGGATGCAGCTCGAGTTCCTGAAGAGGAACGTCTCAAGGTTACGTATGTAACCCTGGTTCCTCGAGGGAACGAGACGCTGCGTCTTGAAGCCATACTTACGGCATCCCTGCCAGCGCTTGCTTCATGCCTAGAAGCTGACCCCAGTTTCACTGCACGTGCTTTTATACTTGCTGGTCATTACGTCACCCCGTCTGTGATGTCTCGCCCATCCATTGGATAGATTGCACACGTTATTCAGAGCCGCTCAAGCTCAAGGCATTCCCCTAGCGTTTTCGGATGCAGCGTCTCGTTCCCTCGAGGAACCAGGGTTACATACGTAACCTTGAGACGATTCCTACCAGGACTCATCTAACTTACAATGACAAACCGTGGTTCACTGCAAAACTCAGACAGCTCCGTCAGGCCAAAGAAGATGCTTACAGGAAGGGGGACAAAGTCTTGTATAAACAGGCCAAATACACACTGGAAAAGGAGATCAGAGTTGCAAAGAGGAATTATTCTGAAAAAATAAGGATTCAATTCTCTTCCAGTGACTCAGCATCAGTGTGGAAAGGTCTGAAAGAGATCACCAACTACAAGACACCATCCCACAGCACTGTGGAGAATCAACAACTGGCAGACAATCTGAATAAGTTCTACTGCAGGTTTGAAAAACACACCCGCCCTGAACACCTCTCCACACAACCATTAACACCTCCAGCAACCCCCCTCTCCCACACACCTGCAATTCAGATCAGCGAAGACGAGGTGTGCCAGCTCTTCCAGAAGCAGAAAAGGAAAAAAGCACCAGGCCCAGACTGTGTTACACCAGTCTGTCTGAAATCCTGTGCTGACCAGCTGGCCCCCATCTTCACACAGATCTTCAACAGATCACTGGAGCTGTGCGAAGTCCCTTCATGCTTCAAACGCTCGACCATCATCCCCATCCCAAAGAAATCCAAAATTACAGGACTAAATGACCACAGGCCTGTGGCTCTAACGTCTGTGGTCTGTGGTCATGAAGTCTTTTGAAAAACTAGTGCTGTTCCACCTGAAGGACATTACTGGACCCTTACTGGATCCTCTTCAGTTTGCCTTCAGAGCAAACAGGTCTGTGGACGATGCAGTCAACATGGGACTACATTATGTTCTGCAACATCTAGACAGACCAGGGACTTATGTGAGGAAAATACACATCCAGCACTCGTACGATCAGCACTGGAGCTTCTCAGGGCTGTGTTCTCTCCCCACTGCTATCCACCACTGTGCATCCAGCACACTCCCTCTTTGAACTGTTGCCGTCTGGTCGACGCTACAGAGCTCTGAGCACCAGAACAGACAGGCACAGAAACAGTTTCTTCCCTCTGGCAATCCATCTCATGAACACCTGACAATAATTATGGAACACACACTATTTATAAACTTATACACTTATTTATCTAACACACATACTTAGTCTACATTTCAAGTTGCACATAATATACCTGTACATACAATTGTCAATTTGTATATTTACTTATTCTATTTTTTAATTCTTCTTTTTATTATCTGTGTTTTTTGTTCTGTCACTGTCATTCTGTTGCACTGTGGAAGCTTCTGTCATGAAAACAAATTCCTCGTATATGTAAACATACCTGGCAATAAAAGCTCATTCTGATTCTGATTCTGATTCTGATTCTGATATGCATGCTAATAAGCAACTAATTAATAGTGAGAATTGGTCCCTGAACTAAAGTGTTACTGAATATTCCATTAAGGCTATAGAGTTTGTACTGATTGTACAGCATCATTGTAGTTAAAATCACAGGCTATGTGAAATGGTGATGGACTTTCTGTTCAGTCACAAACACACACCACATTCTGTCACAGCTGGGATCAGATCAGAGATTCAGCAGTGCACTTAACGTCCAATAAAGACAGAAGTGTGTTTGGGTCTCAGTGTAACACACTGGCCATGACCTCCCGAACATTTGATATGGAGAGGTTAGACAGGGATAATGTGTGTGTGTGTGTGTGTGTGTGTGTGTGTCTCTAGGGTGACAGCAGCAGGATGAGAGGCAGGAAGTGAGCAGAACTCCAGACATCTGGCACTGCTGTCTCCCCTGACACACACACACACACAGACACACAGCCACACACACACACACACACACACACACACACACACACACACACACACACACACACACACACACACTCTGATCTCCTCCGATCAAAGTCTGCCCTGCTTACTCTTCCACAACACACACATCCAAATAACATCCACACACACTCACACGTGTTCTTCTCACACGATGAATCAAGCCTTTAGTTTAGCCAACAGCTCCTCTGATGAAGGCATCAAACTGTGATCTAAAACCAGTCTGTATGTGTGTGTGTGTGTGTGTGTGTGTGTGTGTGTGTGTGTTGGCTCTCAGGGCAGTCCAGTCAGCACTTCTGTTCTTTGCATATTCAAGGTGAGGTAATTTGACTTAAACAGTTTTAAACAGCGAGTCAGAGTCATGCTGAGAGATCTTTATCCTCCAGCACTGCATGAGTGTAAATACAGTGAGCAACAGACTGAACTGTGTGAAAAGTACAGCTAGAGCCGGACAGCAGTATTAGTGAACAATATTATGTATGATATTACATATTATTGACACTACTAGCTTTTAATGCTAATGAAAACTACTGAACATTATTCAGCAACAGTGGCAAGGCTAGAAATCTCCAAGTGGGTGGATCTTTGTGAATTAGGGTAGACCTCTGTTCTGTGCCAATGTGTATTTTTAAATGAATGAAATGAAGGGTTATGGTAATATATATATATATATATATATATATATATATATATATATATATATATATAAACTAGAAGACTCCCTCATTTATAGAACTCAATCAAACAGGAATGAAAGATTTTCTAAAGCTACATTGGAGACAGAGGTCCTTTAGGGATTCACTAGAATCATCTTGTCACTACACAATTTATTTTTATTTTTTTATAAATTAAACAAAACCTCACAGATTTCATAATCCTCAACATTACTGCACAACAAATATTGCTGCACAACAAATATTGCTGCACAACAAATAAAAACTCAAATTAATCATGAAATTACTAATTAATAACATTATACAACTACTATAATTATTTACAATACCTGGATACGTACAGTATACTCATATAAAGCAGTACATACTGCAACAAAAGGCAATACATAAAGCAGTACATATTGCAAATCTTGGCTATACAGGACATGTGGCCATAAGGCCTGAGGATACTATTATAAAATATTATATTATTCAAATATATTTGACTTGACTTGGCTACAATAAATTGGATGTTCCAACACTACGAGATGACACATAGAGATACACTTTCCAAAATTACCTATGAGAAACAGAGGACTGTTTAAGACAAACCGGTTAACTAGAATGAATCAGGCAACAGTGTAGCATTTTTTTGGCATGGGACATGGAATGTAATACAGTATGCTTGATATTGGCAGATGAAATCTGCTACACTTATGCTGCACAAATAAAAGGATTTGTTCAACTTAGATAAAATAACATACTTAAGGGAACATGCTGCTGCAAGTTTGAGCTGATGAAAAATTAGAGAAGATACATAGCAGATCTCTACAGGTACACTCTTAAAAATAAAGTTGCTTCACGATGCAATAGAAGAACCTTTTTGTCTTAATGGTTCCATGGTTCCATGGTTCCATGGTTTCACAAAAGGTTCTTTGTGGCGAAAGAAGGTTCTTCAGATTATAAAAAGGTAAGAAAGAGATGGTTCGTTAATGAACCTTTAACTGAATAGTTCTTTGTGGAACCAAAAATGGTTCTTCTATGGCATCGCTGTGAAGAACCTTTTGAAGCACCTTTATTTTTAAGAGTGTAGAGCTGGGGAGGAGGAGGGTAAAACAAGAGTTTTCTTATAACACTGCAGAATGATCTCTGACTAGGAAGCGGAATAAATGGTTACGTGAGTTAAGAAGTACATCTGATTGGCTACTGCAATGATGCTAGAAAAACCAACAATCTGATAGAGTTTCATGACTGAACTTTTGATTAATCCTTGTTACAAAACTGCTAATTATTCCGCACTCTGCACACATGGAAATAGCATTTGCAACTCAAGAGCCAAGTAGTTACATTATATGAATTTGTAGATACACTTTACAAATAATATATACACAGCATACAGTATGTGGCTATTCTACAGTTTTGTTTTATATACATACCAACAGTGGGACTATAGTTTGGCAGTTTCGATTTTATGATGATAAATTGCACAAAGATTTTATGATGATAAATTGCACAAAGGTGGAGCTAGACTGGAGGACAGATGCTGGAAGTTACAAGCATTGTGAGAAGTAAATTCTACTTATATTCTTGTTTAATTGATCAAATTAATAGGCTCCTTGCCTTCCTAATTTTCATTTGTAGTTCCATTTTTTTATTTTTTTATTTTTTTTTTGCACTCAAGTAACCTTAGACAATAATCAAACACAATCTTCCCTCTCTCAAGTAGCTTTTGGATTCATTTTAGCATTTTGTAAACTGGTTTACTTCAAAAATGAAACTGATTACTGATACAAATCTTCATCATTCAAAAGAACTTCCCAGAAGTCCCTACATGGCATTTTTCCTGTCTTAAGATTTGTATTCAAATAAATCCTTAAATATAGATTTTTTTTAAAATCATTGTTCTTGTTTCTGTTGATTCAGTAGTTCAAGTTTATTGCTGAATTTCCATAATTGAAATCTTATGTATACCAGTTACACACTACCTCTAGGAAACCAATAATTTACACAAAATTGTATAAATAATAATCATAAAATGAATCATTAAGAGTAACATTGTACCAGAAGAGACACTGAGTGTGTTTTTCTGTGTTAGTGTATGTCATCTGCAGTGTGTGTGTGTGTTTCAGACAGACAGGATGAGCGGGGTCACCTGTTCTCAGTCTCACAGAGTTAGCGCGGCTGTCTAACCCAGGCATGCTGTGGTGATCTGACAGTAATCCGGAGCCACTGCAGAGCCGAGTGTGTGTTACATTATCTGTCTTAATCCGGTAATCCGCGGACACACGGCTAATCTCAATTCCACCCCCACACACACCTTCCTCACTAATCACTCTAATGATGGACCCCCGGCAACTGATCCCAGCAGCACCGCCTCTCCCACCCCTGATTGACACACCTTCTCTCTCTCTGTGTATCCACACACACACACACACACACACACACACACACTCCTCCCAGGCAGCTCTCATTAATGGAATTCACAGCCCAGGGCAAAACACAAAGCAAACATATGTTCAGCAAATATGTGTGTTTTGGTCTCTGTGTCACTGTAACTGTGAGCATTTAATAGAGTCGCTGGCGTGTGTGAGTCTTTGATGTGATTGGTGTGATTTTTAAAAACCCTCGACATACACCTCTCATCCACTGTTTGGCCTGAAACTGTAAGTTCAGCCAAAACATAAGCTGATATGACAGGACACAAGAATGAGAGAGAGAGAGAAAAGCAGGTACTTCTGGTATTAAAGGAATAGTAGGAATTCTTAAGGAACAGTAGGAATTCTTCTATTAAAGGAATTCTGTAGCTTTCAAATCTTCTACACACCTTTTGAAAAGGAAGTGCACTTAATTGTATAAAACGTATACTTGTTAAGTGTACTTCTTAAAAGTACATTTAAAAAAAACAGTACTGGAATATAATATTAAGGAAATAATACAGTGTGTGTGTGTGTGTGTGTGTGTGTGTGTGTGTGTGTGTGTTTGTTCACATCTCACTGCTGTGTGTGTGCACTTGGATGGGTTAAATGCAGAGCACAAATTCCAAGTATGGGACACCATACTTGGCCACACGTCACGCTCTTTAAATAAAAAGCTAATTAAGTATAATTTAAAAGAGTTCACTTTCATGTTTCTTAACACACTTAAGTACACTTTTAAAAGTGCATTTTGTAATAATGTCTAATTAAAAGTTTTACTTTAAAGTAAATTTAAAAAAACATTTTGTCATGCTTTAAAGAAGTTCACCTATTTTTGATGTTTTAACATACTAAAGCACATGTAAAGTACTTGATTATAATTTTACCTGTATTGTTATTCAATATTATATTTAAAATTAATATATTTTCAATGTACTAAACTACACCCTTATCATTACAAATGTGAAATGGCAAATATATTTAAATACATCATAACAGAAATGAAATTCAATTATATTTTAGTTTATCATAAAGGCTTCAGCAGCACACTTTAAACATTTCATTCAAAGACAATAGAAGTAATTATGACATTGCATACAAGTGGGTGAAAAAAGAACTCTAAATTTCAGCTAACTGCATTTAATATAAATTTTAAATTATAAGACATTTTCATTTGATTCATTCAGTTCACACTTAGCATATTATATTTGGTTACACTTTATTTTAAGGTGTCCTTGTTACAGTGTAATTATACATTTAAGTACTGAGTAATATTAATTAACTACGTGTACTTACTATATGGTTAGGGTTAGGATTAGGGTTAGGCTTAGGGATACTTGTACATAATTATGCATAATTTATTGTTTTTATAATAGTAAGTACATGTAACGTGTGTGACAAGGACACCTTAAAATAGTGTTACCATAAATTATTTTAAAGTATGTTAATTCCACAATAAATACAGTTTTTAAAATTATGCTAGAGTGTGCTTCTTTTTCACAAGGGACTCTTCTGTGTATTCAAACTTGGCATAAAAACATGTTGTGCAGGATTTGATTTCAGTGATGCCTTATCTCATGTGTCATGTCACAAATCCAATTTTGAAAGTACTTTTATGGTATTTTTGTCCTTGACAACTGGTCACACTTTCATTTTATGGAAAAAAAGCAGTTTAGTTGTTCCAAAAGTCAATTTGGAAGAACAACAGGGAGAGTAAATGTTGGGTAATTTGTGTGTTTGTGTTTTTGTTCATTATACATGTCCTCGTGTGTGTGCATACGGACTATAGGAATGTTGCAGCAGCAGACGCACACACACATGTGTATATATGTGTGTGTGGACTCACCCTGCTTGCTCAGTGCTGGTCGCTCCTGCAGCCCATCTCTCTCTCTGCTGTCACTCCGTTTGTCTGTCTTCAGCACAGACGCGTCACCGGAGCTGTCTTCTCTGCTGCCCGCGTCGGCTCTGACAGAGACATCCTGAGAAGAAACGCACACACACACACACACACACACACACACACACACACACACACACACACATCCACGTCAACAGAAAACACATCAGCAAACAAAGCGAACAAATACAAACAAGCGCATCATAATGAATTAAACAGCAGCAGGTCTTTTGTGTAATTTAATTGAAGTGATTTATTAAGAGCAGGCTGGTTTGGAGCATCCATTAACACACTGTGTTTGGCAACAGTAAGTGCTAATGCACTGGTACCACAGCGCTCCCTCTCTTTCTCTCTCGTCAGGCTCGCTTCATTGTAATGCAGGAAATAACGGAGGCCGTCCTCGCAGACTTCCACACACATTTAATTTTATCTTTGAATAAAAGAGCTATAGGAAAGAATTAATCTGCTTAACATTTCTAAGTACACCCTCCAAAGGAGCGGGCTGTTTTAATCTTACATATGCTCAGCAGAGTTACTGGCAAAAACTGGACGTTTTCTTCATCTCATCCTTTCAACATCAAATGGCGAGCAGCAAAAATTGGATCAGACTTCAAAGCTCAGCAATGTGCTCCAAGTCACAGAGTGGCTCTACTATTTCACATATTGAATTCGAGTAGGATATCAAAGTCCTAGCAAAGAACCTCAGGTCTTTACTGGAAAAAAGGGGCTCCAACATCTGTAGAGAGAGCAGCGAAAAGACAAATCACCTCGGGGAGAAGTCAGCGTTTACTCTCTACCACGCTTTTTCAGCCTTTTGATTCACTCCTTCTCTCTCTACCTCCCTGGGTTCCTCGCTTTCTCTCTCTCTCTCTCAGCGGAGAAGTGAATTCTCTGTGAGGGAACTGTCTCTTTTGTCTCAAGGACTGTGCTGTTTGATCTGAGGGTTGCTCTGTATAATATTCACTGCAGTTAGGTGACAGCAGAGTTCACATTAAAATGAGCCGTATCAGACGTGCAATTAAAAGACTAGCTCGTTTGAAAATAAAAATTCTGTCAATGTTTCATACCTGTTTATTTGGAGGATGACCGTGCTGCATTATTCCATAGTATAAAAGCATAAAGTGACCAAGGGCAAAAGGACAGGAAGCACCATAAAAGCAGGGGAAACGTTTATGGTGCAGTTCTGCAAACTGTCTCTTTTGTGTTTAAAATTATACAAATACTTTCAGGAAGGATCATATCTGACCTTTTCATCTGAGAGGTGACTGGTGGAGGATCTTCTTTCAGGTGTGGGTTGTCTGAGGAGAAAAGTAATCAATCAGAATTCCACACAAACTGCAAGTTTAGGATTTCCGTAATTCTGAGAAAACAATTTAGTTTAATACGATATGAAGTCATTGATATCAGATGGCTGAATTACTGCAGCACTTATATTGTGAGTTTTCTGGTTTACATCACTCTCTCTTTCAAACCATTGTAAACATCTTCTCTAAAATCAATGTGTGGCATAGAGTGGCCTATGAAGTCTACTCTGATTCTATGAACAGCAGACCAGAAGAAAAGTCCAGAACACTAAGAGGAACAGCTCATGTTCTCCAGCACCAGGTCCAGCTGCTTCCTCTCATTATGCTCTATATAGGTCCTTGTGTATTTATTCTGTTATTCCATTACATTATTCTTATTTCACATGTTGTAGATTTTCATTATATATTGTGTTGTTCATAACAATGCTGTGTATAACAGTTTCTTGGGAAAAAAATGTTCTCATATTTCAGAAGTGATCTCAACAATGCTTTACTCTGTGCTCAGATTTGCCAAGACATTTGAGAAAGATTTAAATGCAAACTCAATGATTTAAAATTAACCAAAAATTAAAAACTTTTTCTTTCTTTCTTTCTTTTTCTTGTTTGGACCCTAATGTACTTAAAAATATCTTTTTTGTTCCACAGATGGAAGAAAGTCATACATGTTTGAAAGAGTCTCCTGAGCTATGGAAAAGCAACTCAAAATATCAATGTCAATATCAATGACATCATCATCCAGTTTGTGAGTCACCAACCATGACATAACTGTTTAGTGCAGTAACTTTGATAAACGTATTAATTAAAGGCATACACATACACACACACACACACACACACACACACACACACACACTGACGTCAGCTGGCACTCGAACCCTGTGATAGCGCTCACACGTACACACACACACACCTGCTCCTGTCAGCTAATGAGCATGTAGGTAAGTTTATGAACTTTACAAGGGAAAATTGGGCCAGTTGATGTCAAAATAAATCTATAACGCTTCTCTCCAGCACTGATGAAACAGAATAGCAAAGTGTGAGGTTTGAAGTTTCACCACTGAGACTTCTGATATAAACAAGCATTGAGAATCCCCTCTGATAAGCCAACTGGCTGGAGGATACACACGCACACACACGCACATAAACATATACACTCACACAAATCACTCTCAGATGTGGGAGGGCAGATGAAAACTTTGGATTTTATGAAATTTATTAAAACGAGTTATGATATGATTGTCAGCAATCTCTCCGCTGCATAGGTCTAAAAAATAATATAACTCTGTACTATAAATCACTAAACCTAGGGCATAGCTCAGAGTGCTCGTTTTGATTAATTAGGAATGTGAATTAGGATTCACATTCTTTTAAAAAGGCAAAATTTTAAATTATGTTTCAAAAAGCATTTAGTGCACATCTTTTTACAGCTTGAGCTGTGGAGGGCAGTGCATGATTGAGTGCAGTTTGTGTCATGTCTGTAAAAACCAAACCAAACCAAGACAAAAGAACACAAAAAAAAAAAAAAAAAAAAAAAAACAAGACAAGACAAAACAAAACAAAACAAAACTAATACAAGTTTTGTTTTGTGCATGTTTTTTTTTTTTTGGCCCAATTAAATCATTTTGCACTCAACTTTTCTTGCATTGCTTTTTTATTGTTAAATAATGAGCTTTGTTAAATAATGAGCTGATAGTTAGTTGAGTTGATAGTTATCAGCATTTTGTTGTACACTGATTTGCATTCAGCACTGCAACATAATCTGTCAGAAACAGAACCTGCAGTTACAGGTTAAAGACGATCATCTACTAGCGTTTATTCACAGAGAGCATGCGTGTGCGAGTGGATTGTCACTCAAGAGTTGTGACTTAAGGAAGGTGAATTCAATAATTGCACACACTCTAACACAACATCACTGGGACGGTCTGTAGGGGACCTACTCTATAGAACAAACAGATACCTAAACACACAATCATGCAAAAATGCACTATGATAACATAGAAAGGAAACAAACACAATGAACACACCCTCACTCACCCAGTCCATTGTCGACTTTGTTTGTAGTCTTTCCTGACTCTATAGCCTCTGTATGCTGTAACACATATTCACACGATCAAACAATGAATAAAATAACATGAATCTGATTATAAATCGGATTGCTTAGAAATGTAATAGCACACCAATTGAGGGATCTGTAGTGTGAAAGGTGCTCTAGCAAAAATTAACATAGGGTGGTTTGTCCAAATCACTAAAACTAAGTTTGAGGAATGATAATGTTTGAAAACCCCATTAATAAAAAATGCCACAAATTAGTATGACTAACAGCATATTTTGCTTTTTGGTTGTATCAAATGTAATGTAAAAGTTTCCTACTTGTATACATTGATTCAGATAAATCATTTTCTTTGATCAGACACACTAAGTGAATGTTTAGGATAAAAACACAATGAGCTCTGAGTGAGTAATTAGTACTTTATCACTCATACAAACGAGTGTAAACCTCAGAACACATGAAAGCAACAGCGCTGCTCTAAAATGCTAAAGCAGTCATTTATTCCACTTTCAATGAGACGCCCAATTAAAACTAACAAAACTTTAGCTTTAATCAGAGCAGATCAGGGTGTGAACAGGCCTGTAAACTCAAACACACAAACCACTGGAAACAGTGTGGGAGTGGGTAGTTTGTCATGTGTTATGGTGGGACTTCAGATGTATATTCATTAAGGAGTGTGTTTCCTGTACACAACGTAACTTGCTGCTTAACCACGGCAGTACTATGCATTGTAGTAGAAACTAAGTAGCTACGTGTCACCTGAGGAGTACCTCGCTATTTTTGTTCCACGTCGTTTGGTTTATTTGATTTTGATTTATCTCGGGTTTCCTCATGTCACACTCCAGGACTCCCTTACACATTTACACACCTGTATACACCTCAAAAACACTGCTGATTGTTGATACACTTATATTTAAATGAGATGAAAGACACAGAATGTGCTGCATGATGGCTTGCTTACTGTGCCCTAGAACATGATCTACGTAGGTCCATATCATACTAATAACAAAGTATGCTCCCAACCACTTGGGATGCTGTGTGTGAATGTTTGTCAGATTTATGGTTTTGGGAAACAACAAATTGTTAAACTATGTTGGTAATGACAGAACATGCATACATAGTAAGCTAACAGTGCTTTTGGGAAATACAACCCAGGATGCAAGTTATTGAGAACACTGCTTGAACACTTTGCATCACTATCATAATTATATTGTATGCATAAAACCTTATGTTTTAAAATTAAAATTAAATTAGCAATTTTAACACCAATTATAATACATTATAATACTTATTGTGACTAGAACTTGTAGAACTTGTTATAATGGATTATAGTTCTCCTAGCTATAAATCTCATATTTCAAATTTTTTAAGATCTGCACAGTCTCTTATTATATTTTATTAGTGTTCTTTTAGTGTGAAGTGAGAAATGCAAATTCTTCTTGTAATAATCCAAAAGGCTTTATACTAAATTTATTTTTAAATGGTTTTTGTCTGCTTTAAGTAAAGTAACATTAGTTAAGTGTCAAGTATATGAACAATCACTAACCACTCATAAGATGTAGGAAGGTATTGACAATGACAATTTATGAGACATATAATACATTATAACTACAAGAACTATAAGATATTATAACCCTGATATAACATGGTGTTCATAATGTGCTATAAAATGATAACACTAAAAGTTATAAGTACTAATACGTAAGAATTATAATGAATTATAATGTATGTACACTCTTGTTACGATTAATAATAAGATGATATGACAAATTTTAAGGTGTTTCTATAAGGCAATGGAGGCATTATAATGCCTTAAAGAGATTCACTCCAAAATGAAAATTCTGTCATCAATTATTTATCTCATGCCTTTCCAAAGTTGTACGAGTTTCTTTCTTCTGTGGAACGCAAAATAAGATATTCTGACAAATGGTACCGTTCCATTGACTTCCATTGTATGAAAAAAAAAAAAAAAAAAACACTATGAAAGTCAATGAGACCTAAAATGGTTTGGTTACTGACATTCTTCAAAATGTCTTCATTTTTTTCTGAATACAGATTTGAAATGCATACAGGTCTGGAATGACATGAATTGAGTAAATTATGTTCTGGGTGGGCTTTAAAACTACCATCATAAAGCATAATGAATACAGGCTTTATAAAATCTTTCGGTCACACTTTATTTTAAGATCCATGTTTTATGACATTTGCCTCAATAAACTCCTAATTTACTGCTTATTAACAGTTAGTAAGGTAGTTGTTAAGTTTTGGTATAGGGTAGGATTAGGGAAGTAGAATATGGTCATGCAGAATATGTGCTTTATAAGTACTAATAAGCAGCCAATATGTTATTAATAGGCATGCTAATAAGCAACTAGTTAATAGTGAGAATCGGTCGCCAATACTAAAGTGTTACCAATCTTTCATATAATTGCCATTTACTAAAATACAGCTTTGGTTGTGCAAGAACCTCAAAACAGAATGTTCAGCAATAATTTCCTATAGATATCCTATGGATATAGATCTCCTATAGATGATCTATGGGTATATAAAACATTTCCTCTCCTGAAAGCCGCTGTTTAATTTGCATACTGTGCTCAGCATATTCTCAGCCTATGGATCTCAACCGTTTGAAAGACGAGTGTTTGTTTTAGAAATGCTAATGCGGCCCACCTCAAAGTGGATACACACACCTCTACACGGCTCTGAACATGTGGCCGAGCACCGCACCACCTGCACCAGCGGACACACTACGAGCACAGAGCCAGAGAGAGACGTCTGCCAAAAAGGGGAATTGAAGTATTCCAGAAGAGGAGAGGAGAACAATAGCACCACTCCTCCCTCTCCTTCCTCCCCCTGGACCCCTGCCTCCGCCCCCTCCCTCCTCACGCCCTCAGAAGACGCGCCCCGAGAAGGTTAATACGCCCGCTTTGATCTCCGTCAGGCCACACCGAGTAAGAATTCATTTACATTTCAGATGAAAAGGGCGAAAGTATAAAAAGCCATCTTGTTTCTGGTATGTGAGAGTCTTTAATGGGCCGGGAATGTGAGAGAGGAAGTGGCAGGGAACCCCCAGCACCCCCCGTCCCTCTCTCTATCGCTCTCTCTCTCCTCTCCTCTGCCGCCTGCACTGGGAAACAGATGAAAGCAAAGAGAGAAGCTCAAAATGCAGCATTCTACTGAAACATGGGGACCAAATTCTGTGACCCAAACTTGCAAAAGAGAAGCTGGCTTCACACATTATTAATTTAGCAGCACTGCTTCTATGAGATTGTTTGTTGAGATTAAAAAAGGTACTTTGTGAAAATGCTAAAGTTTATGATTGGAAGAAAAACAAAAAAATGCAAATTTGGAAAGACAGAAAGAAAGAGCTTTTTCTTTCTTATTTTTCCAAATGCTCCAGTCAACTATATAATTATATTTATTTTATGTTTAAATACACTAACTTTTAAAAGTTTGGGGTCAGAATGATTTTTTAATGTTTCCAAATTAATCTTTTATAGTCACTAAGGCTGCATTTATTTAATCAAAATTACAATAAAGACAGCAATATTGTGAACAAATTTTACAGTTAAAAATAACTGACTTCTGTTTGAATATATTTTAAAGGTCCCCTGAAATGCTTTGAAACACGCAGCGTTATTCTATGTGTTGACGTCATTTTAACTGAAACAGGAAGGCAGGGTGGGACATATCAAGCAGCCCCGCCCCTTTTTAAAATAGCCAATAGCATTCGTTTATATCACAGCTTGGGCTAGAGCCGTTCAGAGCCGTTGAGCTCTGTAAAGCCGCATTTGACAGGGTATGACAGCCACAATCTCATCCATATTGCTATAAAATATAGCATTCTGTGTAGAATTCAAATAGCATATTTAAAAAAGCATATTTACACTGTCTGAATCGTTCCTTGTCCCCTACATAGTGCACTATGTGCCATTCACCGTACAGAAAATACTAATTCTGTGAACAAGTGACCGATTTCAGCCGCGGCTTCAGCGTCTATTTATAGTGTAGGGGGCGAGTGCTTCGAATTCTAGAGAGCATTTGATTGGACAGAAAGTTTGATGAGAAGATGAAGTACGATGTGACATCAAAAAAATCGTTGAGCCATTTTGGCGGAAGTGACGAACTACAAGCTTTGAATGCTTGTATCTTCTAAATGCGAATTCTGTCACTGTTTTGGAGCACACTGGCATACAGATAACCTTAAGACTAACATATTGATACTAACACCCCACAAACTTCAATTTTGATTTCATGGGACCTTTAAAATGCAATTTATTCTTGTAATGGCAAAGCTAAATATTCAGCATCATTACTCCAGTCTTCACAAGAAACATTTCTTATTATCATAGCTGAAAACAGTTGTGTTGTTTAATATTTTTTATGGAAACTGTGATACATTTTTTTTGGTTCATTAATAGAAAGTTCAAAAGAACAGAATTAATTAAAAAATATATTTGAAATATTTTGTAACATTATAAATGGTCACTGTCACTTTTGATCAATTGAATGCACTCTTGCTAAATAAACATTAATTTCTTTAAAAAATAATAAATAAATGAAAATATTACAGACGCAAACTTTTGAATGGTGCCTAATGGTGTTTAATGGGGTATGTATCATTTTTGTATAATATTAAATATTAATAATATAAATATTTAAATATTCAAACAATTATTTATTACATTTTGCAATGTTGTTCTTGTTTGATTTTCATAATTTCTATTATACTTTATTTTGCTTTTTTTCCTTGTTTGCAGTTCAGATGCAATAGCGTTACAAATGAGTGTTGTTTGTCATGCCAATAAATCACATTACACTGAAATTGAGAGACACACAGGGAAAAAATAAAGAAAATGAGAATAAAGAGTAGAATTTCTCCAGGGAATATTTCCACAATATTGTGACATTAGTTTGATTTGAGTTGCACAGAGCGTTCAGAGATGTGTACCTGACTGGATCCGTACAGCAGCCTGCTGACGCTCTCTCTTTATCTGCTTCAGATTCTGACGGGCCACATAACCCCTCCAGGCTACACAGAGACACAAAGAGAGACATGAGGGGATTAAAACACAACATACTAGTTTATAGACGGTTTCAACGGCAACAACATAAACAAACGTTATTGCGCATGTACGCTTTTGTGGCCCTAACTTAACTTCCGGTAGACAGTTATTAAATTATATACACTAGTTTGCTGTAAAATGACATACAGTATAGTGCAGCCCATTTTTGTTTAGAATTTTCCATTTGTTCTAACCATGTTTTGTCCTTGAAATTTTATTTTATATTAGACAGATATATAACAGTATTTTGGTTGAAGAAATAAATCATCACACATGATCAACAAATGTAAAATGCAGTGATCCTCTTAAACTAGCCTCAGACCATCCTCAATTTTGAGCCCTGCATCTATTATCGCAGTCATTTGGTAATGAGTCTGGGTTGCAAGAACCTGACTGTATGATAATCGCTCCGTTGTTGCGTTTCTCTCTCTCTTTTCGGTACCGCCGAGCTCCCAGCCAGCCTTTGGTGTAGGCCTGCATCAACACCACCCGCGCGATCACCTCCCGCAACATCAGATTGAGCTGCTCCACGTGATAGTACTTCAGAAACACCTGCAAGACACAAACACACATCTATGCAGATGCAGGGAAGCGTGCTCATACCTCACAATAAAAACACCACCTTCATGTGTCTATCGGGGACACAAAATCATCAAGGGGTTCAGGTTGAAAAAGGGCACTTTGAACTTTTTCTTTTTTTTCCTAGAGTTGCAGATGCCAACCATCTGGTCAATTAGATTCACAGATAACTACCTTAACCTCTTAGACAGACAGAAGTGAGAGTGAGCGATTGTGAAAGAATGTGAGGAAAGGAACCATGACCTTGACATATAAATACTTTTTCTGGAAGCATTGGTCTGACAGAAATGCACTAAAGGAGAAAGCTTTTCTGTGCTATTAAAGGTAAATTAATAATAAACTACATATATCTATAGTAGACATCCCACTTAACCGTCTCTGAGGCACAAAGTCAGACATGTGTAGAGCTTGTTTAGTAAGTTTGGTCAATGTCCAGAGCGCTTTCTGCCTGATCCACAGCTCTATGCATTTTCTAGTAGACATTTTAATGGCTGTTATGAGCAGCACAATAACAAAAGCCTATGATATATGTGGAATGTTAGTCATAGTAATATGGATGCAATATGAAGCACGATTTTAAACTAATACATTTTGACGTTTACATCACATAACCAGCTCCATATGTATGCTCCATATGTATGGATTTTCTGATGTAGTAAACTTGCTCAGCAGCTCACCTGGTACAACACGATACAGTGTGCCTTGTAGAAGCAAGCAAGCATTTTTATTTTACATTATCTTTTAGGTTTGGGGCAGGGTTTAGTGTACGTGGTTTAGTGTAGGTGGCTATTTTCAATTTTAGCACCACTCACCAGACAGCGAACTCTTCATCTCTGTGATATGTACAACAACAAACAAAATTAAATGTTGACAGATTTATGTTCATCAGTTTCGGATAAAACTTGCACCACTGAATGAACATTTCACTTTGAAAGCGTCATGAAATTTGCAAGAAGCAACATTATATCATTTTGCAGAAATGTCATCACAGACACATTTTTTTCCCATTTAGCCATGGGTTGCTGTTATTGCTGCCAAATGTGCTTTAAGTAATGATAATTCAGTTTTTCTTCAGCAAAGTTAACACAAATCTGGCTTTGGGGTCTGAATACTTTTTTAAATGCACTGTATATCCGGTTTCGACAGCCCACCAGGAAATCCTATTGCACACTATGGCTAGTCCATCCCTACTGCCACTAATACTAATGTTCCTATGTATTGTTTTTTTTTTTTTACATATTCTTGTGTGATTTATTAACATGTATGACCTGCCTGAACCTTTTTCTTAGTTTTTTTTTTTTTTAGAATATCCACTAATGTTTTTAGTTGTCTTCCTACAATAGGCCTGTGCCTGTATTCAATGAATGTGTTGGCAATATTGTATGAAAAACAGGGATTCCCCCTGGAAAAAAAAGCATACTGGGGTGTACCATGGTATATATGTCTATCACAGAAACTATGGTACTACATGATCACTATAGCTGCGTCCCAAATGACGTACTCTACACGATGCACTTATAGAATATACTTATGCACTATGTACTCCACCGTCTAGTATATGATTTTTATAAGGTTATTTTGTCATTCTTAATTAGAGTCTAATAACCTCTCCCCCTCCATTACATAACTTGAGCTGTGACAGTTGAGTGCATGAATGTCCAACATTCCACACTTCGTTTTTTTTTTTTTTTTCTCGATTATTAAAGTGCATCATTTGGTTATTTAAGGGGCACTTTTTCTTTTTGGAATTTTCAGTGTGAACACTCTACTCACACTATTTATACTACAAAACAGCAAATAAGTATGCAATAAGTATGCAAAGTGGGACGCACCTTATGTTCATGAACCAAGGGTAAGATTTACTGGTAGTACCATAGTACTTTTGGTACTTTTTGTTCTTTTGCAAAACAACACACAAAATTGAAGAACACTGATGAAAAAATGATGAAAAGAAAATGAACAACATTTTTCAAGAGGTTGATGATAACTGTACCTTGGTCTTGCCCAGGACCCAGTTGTCCAGTTTGGTTCTCTGCAGTATGATGATGGCGTTCTCTCTGTTGCCCTCTGGCATCTGATGGGCACGAAAGGCCAGATAGTAATACCTACAGGAAATCAAAATGATAAATGTACAGTGCTAAGCACATTTAGAGAGGTTACTTTTTAAGCTCAAACATTCATTTATCTTTTTATATTTTCATCTTTCACATTTATTTATCTTTAATCTATCTTTTGATGCTTAAAATACAATTGACAGAAGTAAAAAACTAAATGAACTATGCCACAGTTGCATGTCTTCAATATCAAAACAAAAAAAGTCACTCCTACAGCCTTTTTTTTTCAACTTGACACCATTCACAAAATTTAGTACTACATACTAAACATAACCAGTCCTTATTTTTGCAGTTCCGTGTGGTGCCACTAGTGCAGCAAAAATTACACACTTCACCTTTAAGACTGTTTTGCACAGAACAAGATAAAAGACTATGGCGAGACTATCTCTCCAGATCGCTCTAGATATTCCAATGATAACATCTTTCCGCTGCAAAAACCTCTGATGGTCAGGACAGAAAGGTAAAGCGTCACCTGATTCTCTGATAAATCACTAGATATGGGGCCATTGTTGCCTCGTTGTTATTGTCTGGGGGCCATCAGTTATACTTCTGAATATACCTGCCTAAATAAAGTGGCCTGAATCTCATAAATGAGTCTCATAGAAACATCTGAAGCTTGCGGTTGATCCTGGGTATATTTACTCACTCTGAAGAGGAAGATATCAGCCTTTGTGTTTAAGAAAGAATACTGCCTTTGATTCCACTTGAACCGTGGTCTTTCATAATTATGCTCCTGATAGCTGTTATGGTTGAAAATACAAAGAGCTCTCCTTCACAAGGTTATCCAAAAAGATCAGTTTGAATCCATTTCTTCATACAGAAACTGGTTTTACGGAGCTGGTGTCAGTGCAGATCAGGAGCAGCACCAGACGTTGTCCGACTAAGGAAACGCGAACAGAATGGTCACAGAGTATTTCTTTTTTTTTATGCGAATTGGTTGGGGAAGTCTGGGGAAAATACGGATAATCAGGACACTTCTGTGATCAAAAGGATGACGGAAAAAAAACGGCGAGAGTCTTGCGTTTGAGCGGCCCCTCTGAGCGCAGAGAAATTGTCTGGGATGTTTATGTAAAAGAGATGACCTACATGTCCACCGTCTCTCGGCCCACGAGAGAAAGAGATGGATGGGTTGAAAGAAAACGCAAGAAAGAGAAAAGTTTATGGAAAATGAAGTGCGATTCCCAAAGCCTCGGAAAAGTAAATTTAGACCATGAATTTCCACGGCACTGAGAAACTTTCAGCGGTTTCACTCCGCCCCTTCAAAGTAGCACTTCAGCACTAATTACTCAACCAAAGTCTAATTTAGCACCACTTGTATTCTCAGAGGCTTAATGACCTATTATTGATGAGATTATGGTCTTCGTTCAGAGCTGTCAAAATATATAGGTAATAAACCTGCAATGTGAGTTTCCCAGGAGCTTTAGGGAGCACTAGAGGAGGTGCGTCTATTCAATATGCACTCATGGAGCACTCTCTAAGCTTTGATCTCTCTAACTGTCTGTCTGTCTGTCTTTTTTCCTTCTTTTCATGAAGCCCAAGAGCTTCAGCTAATTAAATCTAATAACATTCCTGTGGTCCAACAGGAACGCCCGGAATAATGTCATTTGACTGCATAACTGATGAAGTCTGGACTTGGAGTCCGAATGTTTTTTTTTTCCCTTCTTCTTTGCAGGATAACATAATAATTATGACCACCTTCAGTAAAATAAATTCTGCAGGAATTTCAGTCAATAAAGAAGCTAAATCTACATTTATATGTTTCCTGATAATAATGCTGCCATAATGTTTTGGTGTTATGCGTGGTTGCTTGATGGTTTCTTATTGACAGAATCTCAAGTCTATAATACTATGATCTAAATATATCTTGAGTCTCTCCTTCAATATAAGTCCATATGTCTAATCACTTGACAGTACACAAGAATTACATGCCATATTTCAGGGTTTAATGGGTAGTTCACTCAAAAATGAAAGATCTGTGATAATTTACTCACCCTCATGTCGTTCCAAACCTATAAGACTAATGTTCATCTTTGAAACACAAAGGAAAATATTTAAATTTTCTCTCATCACTGTGCATCCTTTAAATCAACCAAAAATGTTAAGCTTTAAATAGTTCATAAAAACTACTCCAAATTAATCAAGCGGTTTAATCCAGGTTTTCACTTTATATGATGAACAGATTTAATTTATACTTGTATTCACATACAAACATTAAAGCTGTAGTCCATAACTTTTTTGTGTTCAAAATTTACAAAATTTATATAATAAGCGAGTACACCATGAATCCATTTTTCAAACCGTGTTTTTGGCTTGTCCTGAATCACAACGGTACACCTATAATAAGTGTTTATATTCGGACTATTTTAGACTGGTTCAGGTAGGTACCGCTGCGGAGTGGCCCAGTACCTGCGTGATTCATCATAGACAGAAAAACAGAGAGAAGTAGCAATGTTCTTCCGCAAGACGCAAACAGCTCTGTTTATTAACTGCTAGAGTCAAAAGTGATGGACTGCAGCTTTGATCAATGCACATACTGTACATAGAGCTCATCAAATATGGTAAACCATGCTTTCATGACACACGAGAACCAAATTAGAGAATATTAAAATGATATTCATTTGTGTTCCAAAGATGAATTGGTTCTTATTGGTTTGGAATGACATTTTTGGGTGAACTAACCCTTTAAGGGTTTATTTGGATTCCTAACCATTCCTAACCATAAGTATGAGCAATAGCAATCAACAAACAAAATTAATTGAATGGTAAAACTTTATTTTAGGGACCAGTTCTCACTATTAACTAGTTACTCATTAGCATACATATTACTAGCATATTGGCTGTTTATTAGTACTTATAAAGCACATATTAATGCTTTATTTTGCGTGAGCATATTCTAGATCTCTTAAAGGGGTCATTGGATCCCCATTTTCCACAAGTTGATATGATTCTTTAGGGTCTTAATGAAAAGTCTAGTTTGGTTAAAATTTCTCAATGGTAGTGTAAAAAAACACCTTTTTAAACCTGTCAAAAACAGCTCTTGTCAGAGCAAGCCGTTTTGTAGCATTTTCTTTTAAATGTTAATGAGCTCTGCTGACCCCGCCCCTCTCTTCCGAGCCGCTCTCTGAAGGACTGTTTACTTTAGCCGCATTCATCGTGAAACTTGCTAATTAGCACATTATTAGGAAAGGCGATTTGCAAAGATTCATTAAAAACCCTTATACTCGCTTCTTCTGTAGGTGAAGCTGGATCACGAATGATTTGCGCGAACATAGACGCATTTAGGTAGATCAGGGGGCGCATTCCCTTCAAAAACAAACGTAATCCACTGCGTCTTCAGTGGCTCAGATGTCGGGAGTAAATGACGACTGCTATATTCATTATTACATCCAACAACAGAATGCCTCAATCGCTTAATCTGAAACATCTTGTCTTCCCCTGCACTGGAGTTGACACAATGGCGGACAGCTCTCAGCTCACTCAGGGTGGGTCTAAGATAAGACGGTCTTGTCAATCAACTATCGTGGGAGTGGCCTGTACAGAACTACGTCATTCTGACAGGAATCTCAGAACAGCCTGATTTGAGAAAGGGGATTTTAAAATAGGGATTTAAAAAAAAAAAAAAAAAAAACACTGGGTGGATTTTTATCATTATAGGATGGATGTGTACACACACTTCCAACACACATTTATGTTCAAACAACTTGTAAAGTGAATTTTGCATCCGATGACCCATTTAACTCTACCCCATACCTAAACTTAACAACTACTTAATAAGCAGCAAATTGAGAGTTTAAAAGTCATAGTTAATAGTTAGTTAATAGTAAGAATTGGTCCCCAGGCTAAAGTGTGACCAAACTAAGTGTGAACTAACACTTTAAGAGTTTATTTGGTTTTCTAACCCTACATATGAGCAATAGTAATCAGCAAGAATCACTAATTAAATGAACTTAATGAACCACAAAATGAAAACATTTTCCGTTTTAACTAGATGTTGCAACTTCAGGAATCAGCTTTTGTGCATTAAAATATTTAACTCAACAATATTCTCTCTGACTTGCTGTGAATCGTCAGTCTTCTCTCAGGATGTCGTGTTCATTGAGTCATTCCTAATCTCTCTCCTCCCGCTCTCATTAGCAGCTTGTGTTTTGTGTGATCTTCGTTGTTTCTCAGGCCCTGCGGGACAAGTGCAACACTCATTCTGCCAGCGTTATGTTACACTGTGGCTGTTTTGTACCTGTTAACAAACTCCTCGATGAGTATGCGGTGAGAATAGCCCTGTCGTCGGATGCTGACAGTCTCTAGGATGCCGGTGTATCGCAGCTGAACCATCACACGCTCCTTATTGAAGAGCAGAGCTTGCCGGTCATCATTGGGTTTGATACAACGGACGAAATGAGGCGTTCCCACCACCATCTTAGACAGCAGGTCCATAAGAGAGTACTACAATAGAAAACACACATATACACACACACACACACACACACACACGTGTTAAGTTGTTAAATTTAGGTAATGGGTAGGATTAAGGATGTAGAATATGGTCATGCAGAACATGTGCTTTATAAGTACTAATAAACAGCCAATATGTTAATAACAGGCATGCTAATAAGCAACTAGTTAATAGTGAGAATTGGTCCCTATACTAAAGTGTTGCCTACAAAACTAATGATGTGAGGAGCTGAGGACTCACCCTGAAATAAGAAGCCACTGTCTGTCTCCTCATGTTAGTGGTTTCCTCTGGGTGACGCATCATTTCCATGGTGTCCACCTAAACACACACATAAACACACTTACTGTAGCTTAGCCTATACATGCAGAAAATGTGCACATCACCAAGACACACATATTTACACACACATACAATGAACACTAGTATTTTGGTTTAGACTAAATGAACATGTAACCTTCCTGTTCATGTATGACAAATGTTAACACAGTCACACACAATTTCCTCAACTAGATTATTAAAAAAAAAAATTAAACACTAAAGAGAGGTTTTTTAATGACAAAACAAGAACTATGGACTATGGGTACAGTATTAGTCAAGGTAAACAACTAAAAGTAAAAGTCTTAAATAAAAAAAGTCTCTCTAACACACTTTAATGGCAATTTGTAATCATAACTACTTTAAGATTTGGTGAGTTGGTGGCTAATTTGTATACATTTTGTATTGGGTGGAACTTTTTTATTTGTATTTATTTATTTATTTTTCTAAAAACAGCATGTTATCTGTACAAACTGCATCATACAAATTCATTCAAATGTAACACTTTATAAAATAGTTATGCTTTCTAATGAGATCAGGTTGGTTTCACAGTTTTATCAATTATCGCACTTGTAAAATCATAGCTTATGAGGCTATTATAACAGAAATCTATAAGCATATTTGTTTGTAGACAGTGTGTGTGTGTGTGTGTGTGTGTGTGTGTGTGTGTGTGTGTGACGTTTAGCTATGAATTTTGCAATACAGTTATTGTCCTGTTTATTTTGTAAAGCTGCTTAGAAAAAAAAATCTGTTTTGTATAAAGCGCTATACAAATAAATGTGAATTGACTTCACAACATATTTAATAACACTTTCCAATACAGTCCCATTAGTTAAAATTAGTTCATGCATCAACTAACATAATCTAACAATAAACAATACTGTTACAGATTTTTTAATCTTTGTTAATGCTAGTGGTCCCACTTTATATTGTGTCCATAATATCTGTGTACTTAGTAACTAGATGTGTACGTAGTATGTAACCACAGTGTAAGTACATATTGGCACATAGTAATCTACAGCTGTAATATTTCTGTAACTACACACATGTAACAACCCTCAAAATGGTATGTGTAAGTACAAATGTGTAACAGGACATTGGTAACAACACTTTTTTTTCACTTCACTAAGTACTCATGTAACAGGAATTATATAACTACATTTTGTAACAACAGTATGTATAAGAGTAATTGGAACAATTTGATCCAGGGGGTGGAGATGGGTAGGTTTAGGGGTGGAAATGGGTTCCAGGGGGTGGAAACGGGTAGGTTTAGGGATATGTAAAGTGGGAGGAGTTGGATCTTGAGTTGGAGCTGGTGCACCACTGTAATACCAGTGTACTTGCATGGTAACTCCTCAGGAACTGTCCACTTAATATAAAGTGTAACATTCTGGACACCAACCACAATTTATATGTAAAGCCTAACTTACTGGCCGCTGCTGTGTAACATCAAAGTAATTACATGGTAAATCCATAGGAATTGTCTACTTCATATAAAATGTAACACTTTCTTTACCAAAAAATGCTGTTAGTCCTGTTACACATTTGTATTTTCATTATCAAAAAGTGTTGTTACCAATGTCCTGTTACACATTTCTACTTACACATACCATTTAGTGGGTTGTTACATATGTGTAGTTACACAAACATTAGAGCTGTAGATACTATGTACCAATGTGTACTTACACTGTGGTTACATACTACGTACACATCTAGTTACTATGCAAGTACACAGGTATTAGGGACACAGTATAAAGTGGGACCATGCTAGTTAGTGCAATACAACTGTTTATTGTCAGTTCATGTTATCCCAGGTCCAGTAAATAATAAAAACAGATATAACATTGATTTTAATAATGGATTATTAAATGTTGAAATTATATTTAAGGTTAAGAAATGCTTTAGAAGTATTTTTGGTATACATTATTTTGTTACATATACTTACAATAAATTATGCATAATTACATGCAAGTAACCCTAAAAGCCAAACCCTAATCCTAACCTAATAGTAAGTACACATACTTTATTAATATTACTCAGCACTTAAATGTATAGTTAAACTGTAACAAGAACACCTTAAAATAAAGTGTAACCATATTTTTTATTGTTAGTTCACATTAACTAATGTAGTTAACTAATGTTAACAAATTGAACCTTATTGTAAAGTGTTTTTGTTTGAATCTACTACTATACAATGCCATTAATGACAATGATCAATTCATATTTATGTAAAGATTCAAAACAAGCACTTAAAATATCATGATCCAAGCATGATGGGTTGAATACTGCAGGGACGTGTTTTCATAATGAACTTCAGGCTCCCAACTGTTCTTAACAAGGACAAGATTTGATGTGTATAACAGCCATCGCTACAACAGACCTCATGAATTTATCAAGGTGATACATAATTTAGAGCAGGTCTATACCAGCAAAGTGTGTCTTCATATTCTTTTTCATCTGCGTGTGCAGAGGCAGGTGTGTGTGATCTTTATGAGGAACTGAAGGGTTGGACATGAACCCTGACTGAGAGACAATCGAACTAACCCAGTGTTTTAATAAGACATCTGTCCCACTTCTGCTTACAAGCAGAACTTTGTAAAGAGTCTCATCTGTGACTGAAGCAGTTTAAAAGTATCTGCAATATTAACTGCAACCAATTAACTGGGTTCTGTGCTCCGGTGTCTAATTATATTTCTCTGATACAGCAGGTAGTCTGCAGGACTGTTTTAATCTTACACAGAACAGAAGAAAAGGGAGAAATAATTATCCAGGGTTTTCCCTCATAAGAACAGCAACTCAGCACTGTAGTCAGTATACATTACCACAGCAAATCCAGCTTTATGAAGTCCTCAATCTGTGCTAGACCTAAAGAAATGTAAACCTCACCTGGGGCTTCGCTGTTACTAAAGGGCTTTTATAGTGGAAAAATCGAATTCTTACACTTTTGAAACGCTTTTCAAAAATATTTACAATGAAACGCCAAGTAACACATTGAATTAAACATGAAATTTTGAAGTATTAAGACTGAAATAGTACACAGTAAAATTCATTTTTCAGACGTTGCAAATAAAACAGATTACTTGCCATTTCTTTGCAATTATTTGTGAAATTCGCTAGAAATTTCTGTGTGAAAATTGTATCAAGGACATTTTTTTCAGTGTATTTTCTTGTAAACATCATTGTTTTACTTAAAATTTTGAAAAATATATTTTTAACAGTATATGTATAGTACAACATTTCTATTGCTAGTCAATAGAAATGTTGTACTATACATGTTGCAGGTGGAATTAGAGAAGGGACATTGTATTGAAAGTAAGAACAATCAGGTAGCACTTTATTTTAGGGTCTCTTAACTAGATGTATATTAGCATGCATATTACTAGAATATTAGCCATTTATTAGCACTAATTAAGCACATATTAATGCCTTATTCTACATGACCTTATTCTACATCCCTAATCCTACCCAATACCTAAACTTAACAACTACCTTACTAACTATTAATAAGCAGCAAATTAGGAATTTATTGAGGGAAAAAGTCGTAGTTAATAATGAATAAGTGTTCCCTATTCTAAAGTGTTACCAACAATCAATATTTTTGTTCCACTTTCCTATAAAAGAGATACTGTAAATTTTAAATGCCTATATCTACTAAAAGTACATTTTGTAATTTTTAGGTATACATTAACCATCTTAGATGATTTAAATATAAAATACATGAACAAAAAGATATGAAATTCCAGTTTTGATTACTTGGGATCGCTAGGATCAGAGAGAGGGTGGAAAATAGACATTAAAAACTAAATAATGACTGTTTTTGGTGCAAAAAAAAACAAAAAAAACAATTAGCGTTATAAGTGGACTTTAAATAGAATAAAATACATAAGATGTGGCTCTTTTAAAGCTGTTTCTCAAATTAAATTGATTCATAATCTAAGGATTATTTAAAAAAGAAATAGGATATTCTAGGTTTTGTTCCATTAGCTCACAGACTAAATCAAACCAGAAAGAGAAAATAAAGTAGTGAAAATTGCGTTAGAAAATATGAGGCTATTGAATATGAAGACAGATATGAAGAGATTCTTACCTTTAGCAGGTATTTAGGAGACTGAGAGGAAAGAGGATAGTTCAGTCAGATAATAGATCAAAAGTGCAGAAGAGTGAAGAACAGAGGTATTTTACAATGAAAACCATGCAAACAGGAGTTCAGAGGTTCTGGAGTAAATACACTGGCAAAATAATAACATCATGAGCTTCATCAGTTGTAATTTATTTATTCAGAATTTGTAGCTGATGCAATAGTATTTTTCATGTGGCTAATGAAGTAACTGGTGGTGGCCCATACAGTAACACCTGACTCTTTAACACAGAGAAAATTACATAAAAATCTAATATATAAGCGTGTGTTTACATCAAATCTGCACCTTTACTGAACAGATAAAACTGTACAAAAATCAGAAAAGAAACTGAATTATGTGATAATTCATGTTCATTTTAATCTGAAACGAATATAAAAATGAATAAGATATTTTGTGATGACTGTATGAACGTAAAGAAGACAGCACAGACCTTATTTCTCCCGCTGCTGAGCTGTGGAGGCAGAGATCTGGATGCTGCTGTCACTCTTGCCCTGGATGTGGCCAGGTTACCTGCTCAGCGAAAGAAGAAACACAGATCAGTGACACATCAATCTTCTCTCTCTGAGGAACAAATGAATAAAACAACATAGTAATGTAGTGCTCTGAGCTTGCAACCCAAAGAATGCATGTTTGAACCCTGAAGGAGATCAGCCAAAAGACTAGTCTAGACTATAAATACAAAGACTACAATCTTGATCCTTAATGCCAGATTGCTCTACCCTTAGAAACAGTGTAACTGCAAAAATACCACAGATATAGCCAGTTATCAAACTCTTATTGCTTTCAAAATCAATGCAACATTTTTAATTTCTTTCTATTTTTTTTTTCCTTTTTTGATGGCACTTGTAGTGTACTTCAAATATTAAAAGACTTTTTTTAAAATAGCATACTTTTAAAGTGCCCTATATATATATATATATATATATATATATATATATATATATATATATATAGGCTTTAAAGAAGTATTTTTCACTGTAGTGTGTTATATGATATTGCAATTTAATTGAATACATTTTTACCAAATTGCACCATCATTACAAATGTGTAATTACAAATATATTATAGAAATAACCTTAAATTATATTTTAGTTTACTATAAATGCATATAAATGTAGTACATTTGGCAGTACATTTTTAATATATTTCAGAGACAACAGAAGTAATTATGAAATTACCTATAAAGATATACTTAAGTCCTACTTAAGTCAAACAGCACTCTAATGTTCAGCTAATTGCAATTAATAAAATGAAATTATTTTATATAATTGTAAATAACATGCCAGTGCCCAAAAACATTACATTCAGTTTGCACTTACGTATTATTTCTGTATTAAGTACTGTAAGTAAGTGCATCTTGACAATATTAAATAGCACTAATAAAATTGACAAATGACAAACCTAAATTTTATTATAATGGCTCATTGTAATGAAACTATAGCCCTTGAAACTGGTAAAACCAACTCAAGAGTCTCTACTTTTCTGGGCTAGTAGACTGCAACCACATAGCAGACAATGACCTTCATTTACCCTCCAATTGAACTACATCAGTGTTTTGTGATTTAATATGGGGAATTAGAGTACAACTCTTATTTAAGGCAAAAACCCTTTAACAGACAGCCTCAATGAAGCCCGTGTTGTGACCTTGTGACCTGCACTGTCTAATATCTGAGAGCGTTCAGGATCAGAGTGAGCCGTCACTGTCTCTCATCTCTCTTTCTCTCTGTCGTTAATACACTCTCTCTCTTTCTGCTTCCTCTTCTCTCTCTTCCTTAAACACACACACACGTCTTCGGGATATGAAACCCCACTGTTGCATATGCAGCACCGTCTGAGCTTTTCAAAAGTTTCTGCACAAGATGTCCAAATGTTTTCCCTGGCTGGGTCTTCAGAGACTAAACTCTGATTAATGGTACTGAAGGAGCCTTTGAAGCCGGATTGGTGACATCAAAGTGGTAATCCATGGGTGGCAGGAGTTTTATAATGAGTGGGAAGCATTTTAGCACGTTTCAAAGGCTCTGGCGCATGAATAAACAATGGCAGCACAGATGTGCCACACACCTTTAGAAAAATACCCACCACAGAAACACTATGCAGAGTGCAACTGTAGCTGCAGCACTTCAGTGTGTGTGTGTGTGTGTGTGTGTGTGTGTAGAAGTCTGAAGGAATCTAGGGAAATGAAACATCTGTTGTTCTTGTAGTCTGCGCCCCAGTAATACACCAGATGACAGATTAGAATGGGTCACAGACTCAAACAAACAAACAAACAATAAGTCAAGAAAACAATTATCGTTTTTCTTCCCATCACCACGCTGGTTTTGTAATGACCGTCTCGTGTGAACGAACATGCGTGGTTCCCAGCGTTCAGAGCAGATCACGTTTAATTGCTCTATTTGTCAAGGATTAATTGAGTTGTTTCAGATATAACTATAGCTCAGGAATCCCACGCTCCTGCCAATGGGATTACATGTGTAGGCTGCTGCTGCTAAATGTTGTCTCTGCTGTAGTCTAAACCCTGACGCAGCACTGCTAGATGGGCCATGTGTAGCTCTTTTCAACCCATCAGTGTTTTGTAGTGTTTTGTAATGTAATATGGGGAAAACCCTTTAACAGATAGTCTCAAAGGAGCCCGTGTTGTGACCTTGTGACCTATGCACTGTCTAATATCCAGTGCTGAGAGCTTTCAGGATCAGAGTGAGCCAGTAAATTGCAAACTTGTTGGATCGCTCTGGTAAATGTTCACACAAGCAGTGATTTATTGTCTTTTGATGGTTAAAGGGATCCTCAAACAAAAATGAAAATTATCATGTCATCTAAGATATATATGACTTTGTTTTTTCAGATGAGCATTTTTAGAAAAATAATTTATCTCTGTAAGTCCATATAATGCAAGTGGATAGTAAGTCAAAAGCTGATGCTTCAGAAACCATGATGGTAATCCATGTGATTCCAGTTGATAATCAACTTCTGAAGGAAACAATAAGTGTGTATGTTTGAGAAAAATACTACTATTTTCAACTTTTTAAATTAAAAACCTCTAACATCAAACATTGTGAAGAATGATGTACAGTATACGCATTGTGAAACTCGCATGAAAAGTGATAGTATTCTGTGCTTTTGTGTCATTTATCGCATGAGCTTACGTCATGCTTCACAACATGCTGACGTAGCGCTTTACAACATTCTTTATTAATGCACGTATGGCTGGAAGCGATGGTGTATACTTTAAGTTTCAAATATTCGTATTTTTCTCATCAATGTAGCTTATATGAGTTACTTTCTTTCTTTGAGTGGTTTTTGACGTGTCAACTTTTGGTCACCCATTCATTTGCATATTGTTTGGACCATTTTTCTAAAAACCTTTATTTGTGTTCATCTGAGGAAAGAGTCATATACATGTGTGGGAATTTAATTTTTTGGTGGAGTATCGCTTTAAGATGCCATACATACATCAGCACCAATATACTAGTAAACTCTGTGATATCAATCATTGTAAATTATTTTTAAAGTCGCAATGTAATGGAAGTAGCGACAGATTTTTTTCTTCCACATTGTGATGTACACCTAAGTAAAACAGATTATTTATTAAGAAAGTATGTAGGGAAGGATTTGGTTCTATCCATTGGTTGTTGATAGGATGGAGGCAGATCTGAATGAGAGCTAGCTGTAGATTGTAAGAAAGAGGTGTTTTTGCAGACTAAATGTCTGGATAAGTATTGCATACATCACCAGAGGAAAATCTGGCACATTACCGTAAGGTGAGTAATAACATGCATTTAGAAAGTGGATGTTTTTCCTCCATGATGAAGAGAAATGGGTTTCACTGTCCAATTTGACAACATTTTTTGACTTCTGAGACACGTGTTACTGTAAATAGTGTGAAATAACGTCAAAACAGTTGTTCACACATCTCTAAATTGTAAAATAATAGTTATTTTACAGATGGAAGATCATTGCAGATATAGTTGAGTCTTGGGTACTGCTGGTTTAATTGCGGCGATATTGTGTTTGTCAGGTCACATGACAACCTGCTAAACACAAATTACTGTAGAAGAACTTCTGTTTCTCTCTGCCTGTCATTTTTTCTTTACAGCTCTCTTTCTGCTCCTGTCTGTCTGTCTGAGACTCTTCCCTCCTCTCTCTCTCTCTCTCTCTCTCTCTCTCTCTCTCATCTCTGAGTGCAGATTATTAAAGGACATTTGTCAAAATGAATTAGTGCGAGTGGAACAAGCATGCAATGCATAAGTGCATTTTCACGCTTTTCACACAGACATCATGGTCTGTTGAAGGGGATCTACCCTGAAGTCAGCTTATAACGCACCTACGCACACTGACACACACATACAGTATCTCTGTCACACACACACACACACACACTTGCAAACACACACAGAGTGGAGCAGTGCCTCTGTATGCATGTATTTATTCACATAATGACTTCTTGATGTTTTGACACACACATACCAGTTCATGATATGTCCATATTGAATTGTGAATCTGCAAACCCCCCAATATTGAGTGTTTGTCAAATATGGGGTTTTTAATGGGTGATTTCTAAACTACAACCCCCGACTACAATTAAATCTATAAGCTTAACCCTGAAGCACAACATTATTTCTAACCCGTCACAGTAAGTTTTCTGTTCGTATAATTTGAATAGATAATTGAGGAAAGTCTAGTAGAATCACTCAGTTTGTGTGCCTTGTAATAAATCACACATTCTGAATGACAAATGAATAACCCAGGATATACAGTATCTCTTTCATGTTTAACGCAAACTCATCACATTACAAATGTTGGTTGAATTTTGTACCTATACCTCAGAGAGTACTGGGTAGCATAAGGTGACTACATGGATTCAGGTTAGGTCTGGAAGTAGGTTTAGGGTTAGTACCTAGTTATTTTCCAGTTATTGTAATTACTATAATGAGTACACAGTATGTATATGCGAATCAGGACTGTAAAATAAAGTGCTACCAAAATGTTTTAGGTTTTTTTATGTTTCTTTATTACACGGCTCCCTGGAATACTCGATACAAGCGGCTGGATGTACATTATCCCTTACTTACATAATACAATTTTTATCTTGATATTATTGTGCTTGTCTCAATAATTAAGACATGCAGGTGTGCAGAAAGAGGTATCCTGACATAAAAATACTGATACTTATTGATATGATCACTAGTTATAAGTTTTAACTAGTAATTGTATTATTTATTTACCACAGTCAGTTAATTACAATTAATATTTTATATAAAAAAATTATACAATGCTACATAGTCAAAACTATCAAATAACCTGACTGCTGTCAGGGCTTGTCACACTGCCAGAGTTTCTCTGTATTCACACACATTTCTAATGCAAATTTTGAAATGTCACAACGTGATGTGACTCTTTTTTTGTCTTGCATTTAATTTACTCCTTGTAAAGCAGGGTTTTTGCATCCACAGGTAACTTATGCGAACTTGAGGCAGTCAGGTATCCCAGAATGCATTTTGCGCCAATCAGCGAGCGTTAATGGCGTAGGGGAAAAGTGCAACATTTTCAAAATATTACTGTTATTGTGCCATGAAATGCCATTCTAAGAGTATTTCAGGCGAGAATGTAGTTGTTTAAAACTCAAATCTGTGGTTTATTTATAAAGATAGCACCTATTTGAAAATTTGTTTCGCTGGAGACGTGAGCAGAGTATATGTGCACATATTACCTAAATCACATATTAATGTTTTATATTTTTAAAATGAAAACGAAAAGAGGGTTGTGTTTTATATTTTGAAGAAAACGAAAAGGCAGTGGTGTTTGATATCATTTCGTTTTATTGTAATGCGTGTATGCGTTGCATGAACCACATTTTTGAGGCTATTAATATTTTAAATGAAACAGAAAAGAGGCTATGCTGTTTGATATAATATTTTGTTTCACTGTAATGTATGTACGTTCCCTGAACTACATTTTTGAGGCTATTAATATCATATATTTACATGAAAACAAAAAGAGGGAGTGGTGTTTGATATCGTATTTCGTCGTATTGTAATACAGTGTAGATAATGGTGTATTCCAAGTCATGTCGGATACATCGTATTTACGAGTTGAATGCACATTAACGCCACCACAAAGTCGTTAATGCGAGCAGGGCTGGACTGGGACAAAAAAATCGGCCCTGGCATTTTTTGGTCCAGGCAGCCCATCACCACACATATACATATTTATATATATATACATATTTATATATTATATATATATATATATATATATATATATATATATATATATATATATATATATATATATATATATATATATATATATGATATACACTACCAGTCAAAGATTTTTGAACAGTAAGATTTTTAAATATATTTTTTAAAGAATTCTCTTCTGCTCACCAAGCTTGCATTTATTTGATTCAAAATACAGCAAAAGCAGTAATATTGTGAAATATTTTTACTATTTAAAATAACTTTTCTATTTGAATATATTTTAAAATGTAATTTATTCCTGTGCTTTCAAAGCTGAATTTTCAGCATTATTACTCACATGATCGTCACATGATCATTCAGAAATCATTCAATTATTCTGATTTGCTGCTCAAGAAACATTTCTGATTAACATTATGTTGAAAACAGCTGAGTAGAAGGTTTCTTTGATGAATGGAAAGTTCAGAAGAACAGAATTTATCTGAAATAGAAATCTTTTGTAACATTTTAAATGTCTTTATCATCATTTTTGATCAATTTAAAGCATCCTTGCTAAATAAAAGTATTAATTTCTATAATTTCTTTCCCAAAAAACAAAACAAAAATTATACTGACTCCAAGCTTTTGAATGGTATAGTGTATAATGTTACAAAACTTTTTGATTTCAGATAAACGCTGATCTTTGGATCTTTCTATTCATCAAATAATCCAGAAAAAAAAAAAAAAGTACTCAACTGTTTTAAATACTACTACTACTACTACTACTACTACTACTACTACTACTACTAATAATAATAGTAATAAATGTTTCTCAAGCAGCAAATCATCGTATTAGAATGATTTCTGAAGGATCATGTGACACTGAAGACTGGAGTAATGATGCTGAAAGTTCAGCTTTGATCACAGCAATAAATTACATCTTAAAATATATTCAAATAGAACAGTTATTTTAAATAGTAAAAATATTTCACAATATTACTGATATTCCTATTTTGGATCAAATAAAAGCAGGCTTGGTGAACACAAGAGAATTCTTTAAAAAACATTCACAATCTTACTGTTCAAAAACTTTTGACTGGTAGTGTAGATACAGTATATATCATTGCATCTTGTTGTTTTGGATAAGAATAAAACGTCAGGTCCGATAATATCGTGTCTTTTCTAATTTAAATCTAGATTAATTCGCATTGGCCCATGGAAACCTCTATGAACACTTGACTTGACCAAAAAAATCGTGGGGGACGAATTTACGTTTATTAAAAAGTGTTTGCGTATTCCACATTCATGGTGCGGCGCGCGCACACATTAGGATAGGTTAGATGCCTGCCTCCATTGCGAGTCCCTATCAAGTATGGCGAGTATTTTCTGCCACATCGAAGACTTAGCAGGAGAAGGAGAAGGAGCAGTCTACATAATCAAGCACTTTACTGATTCAGCTGCTCTCCTCTCCTCCTGCCTGGCTCTTTGGCCCGCATCACTCACTGCAGAACAAGCCTGTTCTTGATAAAGCTGCTGTGAAAACGTGGGAAAAGCCGACGAGGAAGAAGTTACGTGAAGCGTTCTTTAGGCGGAGCAAAATACTTCATTGCTCCGTCTGTAGCGCATTGTGATTGGGTGGTTTACGCTGTCAATACAGGAGACAAACCAATGGGCCACTGGCTGCTCGCTGTCCCTTCGTGATGGTCCTTGGCAATTAAAAAAAATAAATAAATAATAAAATAAATAAATTTTGTTGGCCCCTTCAGTGCATCGGCCCACCGGGAAAATGCCGGTATGCCCGATTACCAATCCAGCCCTGATTACGAGTGGGAAACTCAAAATTTTCTTTAAACCCCGAGTTTCCGAGTTGGGGGCGTGTCAGTGAAAAAACGTGTCAAATACAATGGGCGCAGCCAAAGACTAAAGATATGCAGCGTCGGTAAAGTTGTTGAAATGAATAAAATTATTTTTTTTTGTAATGTACAATAAAACTATATAAAAGTTACACTCCTGAATCGAACTTGCGAAGTCCGAACTACCGAGGACGCAAGTCTGAACTCTGCGTACTTGGTATTGAGAAACGGCCATATTCTAGTTTAAATGCATATTAAATGTAATTAGTTAAATTTAAGCGCTTTTTTGTCCCACTTAAGTAGGACTAAAGTACATAATTACTTCATAATTATTCTATTGTCTTTGAAATATGGTTAAAGTGTACTGCTGAATGCACTGACAACCACTGATGGTTAAATTAAAATATACTTTAAGTTGTTTTATTTAAACTTTTATGTCATGTATTTAAATATATTTGTAATCACACGTGTAATGATAAAGTTGCAATTCAGCACATTTCAAATATATTAACATTAAATGTAATATTGAACGACTCAACTCAGTTCAAATCAATCAAGTCCTTTACAAGTATGTCAGTCAACACAAAGTAATTGTTGATTTTTTTAAAAACACATCAAAATATTATCATATTATCAAAATGATTTGTAATGATTTGTACTTTAAATTAAACATTTTCATTTGACATTTTTTAAAGTGTACTTAAGTGTGTTAAAGAAAGTCATGAAAGTGGTGTTTTATTTCATTAATATTATATTATCTGTAAGTATTTTTTTTTTAAATGCACTTTTAAGATTTGAAGTACACTACAAATGCACATTCAAAAAGTGCGCATCTGTATAAGGATAGAACACAGAGACGCCATCAGATTCTGCGGACTACAACTTACTGTCTGTGGCTTAGAGATACAGAGACTTGAGAGGATACAGAGACCTCAAGGGGCTATGCTGAACACCTCCAGTCAAATAGTCACATGACAATGACATCATCACTATGGCACATACACACCTTCACGGTATTAGCTTTGCCTTTGTTCACAAAGACACATTCAGGCTTTGATTCTGGTAATCGATTGGATTTTTTAGCATTCTGGCTACATTCACGCACAAGGCTCACACACAAAATTTCTGAAATGAAAGTCTGACAAGAACGCAGCTATGGTCACAAATGGAGTATGAATGCAGCATTTCCAGAGAATGACCTACTGTATGCGTTATTTTGTTTACCACTGTTGCAATCACTCAATTAAATGTTTTATGTATTTTACAAACTACTTCTAATATCAGCTTTGGGGGAGCCAAGCTTTGTGATTTTTTTTATTATTTTATTTTATTTTTTTTAATTACTTAATTTAAAATGCAAAAAAAAAACAAACAAACACAAACACAAAAGCCTTTCTGAACAGCAGTACATTTGTACTGAAAGGATGCAGAATCCAAGAGAGAGGTCAGGACACAATGAAAGGAAATTGTGTGTGTGTGTGTGTGTGTGTGTGTGTGTGTGTGAGCGCACACTCTTCCCATCAGGTCAATCTGTCTGTTAAGTCACAGGCCTGTGAAAAAGGATGACACCCAGCATCTCTCCTCACATGTGCTTCTGACACAAGCTGCCGAATGGGAGACAGGAAAAAAAAGAGAAAGAAATCCCTGTGCATTCACTTTGAAAATTAAGCCCAGCAAGATTCTCCCAGAGAACAGCGGCCCAAGCTGCCACTTGTGTTGCCTTTCTATTGACCAGAATAGTCAATGTGCCCTGGATTATAAAGCAATCCCTGCTTCAGTATGACACCTTTCATCCCAGCGTATGCGTGTGAAGCCCAGGAACGAGCTGTCGGCACAGAGGACAATCAAAGTTGTCAGACAGCAGTCTACCAGAGCTGACTTCTGCTGAGGAAAGCGCCTTCGTATCTCCTGGCTTTTCCTTATACTTCATCTCTTATTCAGACACTCTCTGCTCTTTTAAATATGAAATATTCTCGAAACTCAGCTAGGAAAGCAGGCAAATGTGATTGTTCCAGTCCAAGATACCCTGCCCCCATCTCCCCTCTCCTTTCAGCGCTTGACCAGAGGCGGTTTTTGAGAGTCATGTTAGTTCTGTCCACTGTAAAGTGCTATGGCTTCTTGTATGTGGGTTGCTTTAATCAAGAGCTGGTCTGCTGGGCCGGTTTAGTGTGACTAAGAACCAATATCACAGTCAGAAAAGCAGCAAGGGATTTTGTCGACCTAACACAGCACTGCCCTGAGGTCAAGCTGAAGTTAAAAAGTGGTTCTCCTATTTGAAAGATTGTAATATTTGTGAGAGTACAACACTGAAAAGGATGACTGATCTACAGTAGGATCTTCTACACTCCACAGTGAATACAACAAAGTGAGTACTGGAAATAAAAAACCCTGATATACTCTTTTCTTCATTTAGGAGTAAAAAGGATAGCAAAATGTCAAATTTACATCCAGATTTACATTTCCCAACAGAACACTGCCCAGAGCATTACATTCCCTCCACTGGCTTGTCGTTGTCCCATGCATCCCAGTGCCATCACTTCCCCAGGTAAATGGTGCACTCATACATGGCCGGCCACGTGATGTAAAAGAAAACGGGACTCATCAGACCAGGCCGCATTCTTCCACTGGTCCAATTGCCCATTGTAGGTGTTTTTGATGGTGGACAGACACTCTCATTAGCCCCATATACAGCAGAGGGTGATGCACTGTGTGTTGTGGCACATTCCTCCCATAACCATCATTACCTGTGCCACAGTAGACCTTCTGTTGGTTCGGACCAGGCAGGATAGCCTTTGTTGCCCTCATGCATTGATGAGGCTTGGGTGCCTGTCGTTGGTTTGCCGTTTGTTCCTCCTCAGACTGCCTTGCCATTTCAGAGACACTCTGACACCTTCCATAGCAATTTGGGCCTTGTCAAAGTCACTCAGATCTTTATTTCTACCAATTTCTCTGGCATCCAACACACCGATTGTTTGCTTACCATCTAATACCCAGATCTTAAAGGGGTCATGAACTGAAAAATCCGAATTTCCTTGATCTTTAGACATTTAACAGGTCAATGTACTATAAAAACATCCTGTAAGTTTCAGAACTCAAAACTTTCTCGTTAGTTTAAAAATGGCTTTTATTGAAACCAAGTTCAGAAAACGACTTGTTTTGATTTGGAATATGCCACTTTATGATGTAATAGTGCAGTTAAAGCCCATCTCTGCAGGAGAAGATCAACGCCTGTTTCTACAGCTCTGCCTCTTTAGCCATGTCCACTGATATGAACTTGTAGTAGGAGAGGAAATACTAGAGAGATGCAAACACAGGATTACAGGATTACTGGTTAAAATGAACTGAGACTATCTTGTTTTTTTCAATGGGCACTTGGAAGTGGGAGTTTTGTTATAATAATGGGTTCTGTTGTCTATGGTCACGTTGCGCCGCTCGTGTCCGGTGTAAACACGGTAAAAATTAGGAAAGAGCTCCTGATCACATCATTGAAACACTATTTGTTTGTTTGCTTTACTTTACTACAGATTCATTTTTAAACAAGACAGTATGATTTAGGCTTTTTAGAGAGACTGAAAGTAAAAGATGATGCAGTGCTGAGTCTGACTAGAGTGGATCCAACAGTAATGTCGCAACACATAATGATGAGTTCACACTGCATGATTTTCAAAGTCATCGGATCAGTGTTTTCACATTACACGACTATCTGGTACAGCATTCAGTTGCTGCTGTGTTCACATTGCACACTGCATGACTTTACAATAGGAAGAATCGCCGACAACTCTGTCTGTTCCGCGAACTCACGCGAGAAGTGATAAGGAAATAACGCAAGTTCACATGTGAGATCAGAGTTCTCACGCGAGACTGGAAATGTGATTAAAATGGTAGCCCGCAAGAAGTTCATGATACAAATGGTCTGTGTGCTGATTTGCAGCGAAAGGGCGAAAAAATGGTTGAGGAGACGCGGGGAGCAAGGATTGCTGATATTGTGGTCTATAACTCCTCCTTGAACTTCCCACTGCCCTGTATCTTGCTCTCTCATTGGCTGTAGGTCATTGCCGAAGTATTTTTCAGTCAGAACTCATTTCACACTGAACGATTTTGAATCGATTCTCTCAGATCGTGTGTTTGATAATTCACATTGCATGATTGCCACTCTCACCGATTTGCCGATTTCGGGCATTTGTCAGCGATTTCGCAAAACCTGTCAGCGAGTGGAAATTGGGGGCTAAAATCCTGCAGTATGATCTCGGCATAAACGTGATTTTACCACTATTGCATTGTCTGTTCCAGATCGTTTGGTATATACAAAGTAGGCTATTATACGTTTTTAACCCAAATGGCCCATGTTGTTTTTAGAGTACATCACAGCAGCGTCCATCTATTATTTTAATAAGCGAAACTGTTAGCCAATCATAGCAGTGGGAGTTCACTTGCAAGTCTTGAATATGCCCCGGCTATAAAAACAGAACGTTCTGCAGAGAGGCTGAAAAACGGGATAGAAATTAGCCTATTACTTCTAAATTGTTGTTTTTTTCTGTAAAATCACACTAACATAAGTGAACCTCAGAGAACATTATAAAATAATAAATAAATGCAGTTTCTGACCCCTTTAAAATGTGGCCTCGTTAGGAGAATATTTGCTACACCTGTGACTGATCATAATGTTTTGGATCATCAATGTATGGGCCAATATGCATCAACTGACTGAACATGCGTCATCATTTTTTGATAGCCTACCTTCGTTATCACAATCAACACTACAATGTGAAAATAGTGTTTTCAAATGTATACACTTGGGAAAGCATCTTCAAAAAGCTCAGTTTTCGCAGGACAAAAAAATGCCATATCAGTGTGGACGAAAGGGCAAAATGCAGAGAAGATGTTTTTCAAATATCTGGATTAATGTGGAAATAGTCTGAACTAAAACACAGTGCTATAAATAAATGAGGAACTAAATAAGACACAGGTGACCAAACTGAGTAACATAAACAGGAAACTAAACAAGAAAAAACAGGAAAACACAAGTATAATAATATCAAAGTAAGAGTCTTTGGAAGGCAAAATAACAGAAAATCTTGTGAAATCTTGTTAAACATTTCTTTTGGTTTCTTCCTAGTGGAAGAAATAAAGTCATATTGGTTTAGAATGACATGAGAGTAAGAAATTATGATTGTGTTATTTTTATTTTTGGGTAAACTATCTCTTTAATGGTACTAAGGCTGAATAAGAACAACCTGAGAAAAAGCTTTTTTGTTTTTCATGATTTAAACAAAAATGTTCTGCATGTTTCACTGGAACTAATCTAGTATAAAGAAATGTAAAGGCATTTTCTTGTGCAACTGCGCAAATCTAATCACATTCAGACCCCACTAAGTTTAGACATGTAAATCCCAATAGCCGGTATGACTCGACTCATACGGTCCATATGTACAAACTTCTCAACAATCCATTCTGCACTCTGCAATTTCCTATACAGCAAAAACACCATCGGTTCCTCTCCAGAGACTTTGAGAGCGACCATCTCTATCTGACAGTAACCAGAACAGCATACGGTTCTGTTCTAGTGCACAGATGTTCTATGCAAATCCGCTGGAAGGCCGCACAGAGGAGCATATACATGCAGTGTGGCCACAGGCCTGCAGTAAAAGCCCCATGGAGTTTTCTAGAACAGGGCCAAACCAAACACCTCCCACCCCCAAATCCACACAAGAGCTCTGGCTTTAGGGGAATTTGTTCATGCAAATATAATCCATTTCCTTTGACAAAATAGCACCACATGGACTGCAGGCCGACCCCAGAACAAAACCAGAGGTCTGAAATCAGAGCACGGCCTTCTAATGGGCACCGGTGTTTATTCTGCCATTTCAAAGGTTTGAAGAGACATCTAACCTCTGTGCAACTTCTTACAATGCTAAATCCTAATATAACATTACTGTGACATTTCTTATAATAACACTGGGCAGTTCTTGCCTCTCAGTCTCTGAGTTACAGATTTTCCTGAAACTTTAATCGTCCTAAAAATCTGAATAAACTAGAATTCATCAAGGTAACTACTAGGCTTTTCACACTATGTTTCACCTTGGGTAAAGGCCAATTTTAATTACGTTTTACACATGAAAGGGTGTTAGGATGTCTTTTAATGTCCTTAACACTACAATTGAATGTTTCTGAGGTGCTAACCCTGAATTGCTATGTCAAAGGTATAAAGTGTAAAGAAAAAAAAAAAAACAATGTAGTGCTAGAACGGCTTAGTGGTGCGGCAAGTTGTTTAGCAGCAGACAACCAATCATAAACTAAACAATGCTTTTCTCTCATTGTTTGTATAGAAACCACACTGCTGTTAGTTTCAGCACCTGATGGAAGTGTGTAAAAATATATCACTTTAGACAACCAGACAACAACTTTAGACAAACAGTTTATGTGGGGCTATTTGCATAGACAAACAAGTAGTTATTGAAACAGACTGCATACTGTACTTTTCTAATCAATGAAAGCAGATTGGAGGACGTTACCAGTGCTATGCTCAGTCATTTTCCATTGTGTGAAAAATAAGGACACTTTAGCATACTTAAAAGTAGTACTTTTTTTTACAGAAATATTAAACTTAAATAGGAAATAAACTTAAATGGGAAGTTCAAATTGAACGTTTTTTTTTCCCCCTGGCATTTAAGTGCATGTTATTTTTTATGAAATGAAAATTCATTATACTTTAAATTTATACTCAATGCAATTAGCTGAAATTTTTTGTCCCACTTAAACAGGACTTAAGTACATCTTTATGTGTAATTTTATAATTACTTCTTGTCTTTGAAATATGGTTAAAATGCATTTATTGAACTAAACTGTTTACTATGACTACATGCAAATTGAAACTGGTATGTCATGTATTTAAATATATATGTAATTTAGTAGATTTAAAATATTTAGTAGATTTTGCATCTGTGTGGAGATGTGCTGAAATCGCGTTTGGTCTCATACTGTATCGCGTGCCTTGTCAGTGTCGACTCGTGCGCTTGCTTGGCCATTTGTTGTGATAAAAGGAAAGTGTGTTCAGCTGAATTCAATTAGTATTTTGTTAGACGGGTATAAAAAACTTAGTTTACCGCGGCAGCCGTCGTGTGAAGACTGAAGAGGGTAAAGACCATCGACTCCACCAGGCAGGGACACCGGCAAATGATATAAGTATCGCTTTTTATTTCTCCTCTTTCCTACTACTTGCATGTGTGTTTGGCTTTTTTTAGGATTACTGATAAACTAATGTAGTTTGATTTGTATTTGTTATCTATTTTAATTTTAGTTAAAGTTGGAATAATGTTTGTCATTTTATTAGTTTTTTTTTTTTTTTAGTTTTTTTTATGATGTCTGTATAGGTTTTTTATTAAGTTTTAGTTTTATTTAATTTGAATTATTTTAGTACTTTGACAAACTAAATGGAAATGAAATAATATATATTGAATTTATAAATGTGTATATATATGTGTATATATACAGTATGTGTGTGTGTGTGTGTGTGGTTGTACACATGTAGTTGTTTTTTGGTGTTTGGCTTAGTGTTATGTTAGAATCATTATTATACTCTTATACCTTTTGTTCTTTAATATTTTGAATTGTTTTTAGCTTTATTTTTTGTTTTCATTTAAATGTTAAGTTGTGAAATTTTGTTGTATGTATTAGCTTTTAGTTTTGGATCAGTTTTAGTTGTTTTAATACTACAATTGATTGCTTCTATCGTCCTCATTTGTAAGTCGCTTTGGATAAAAGTGTCTGCTAAATGACTAAATGTAAATGTAATGCAATGTAAAATATATTCACTTTAAATGTAATATCAAATAACATACTACAGTTAAAATTATAATGTATGTTACATGTGCTTTATTAAATATGTAAGTTTAAAGCACAACAATAGATTAGCAAAACAATGATTTAAAATGTACTAAAAAGTAAAACTTTTAATTTGACATTATTACAGTGCACAATTTGAAAGTGTACTTAAGTATTTTAAGAAACATCATCATGAAAGTGTACACTTAAGTGGCCATTTACTTCATTAATATTATATTAACTGCAAGCATTTTTAATTCTTTTTATACTCAAGATTTAAAAGTACACAACAACTGCACATTCAGTACAATTAAGCATACTTTTTTTCTCAAGGGTTTTGCTAATCCTTCATGATGATTATGCATGTATTGTTATGAGCACATATTAATTGAGAGACTGTGGAAAAATGGAATATCAAAATTTTCACTGCAGGAGTATTTAAAATGAATTAGCGATGTCAAAATGTGATTTAGAAGAGTGAAAAAAGAAAATGGTGATCAAGATGTACATTTTTACTTATACATTCATATAAACCTAAATTGGTCTAAAAAAAAAAAAAAAAAAAAAAAAAAAAAAAAAAAAAACAATGCATCAACTAACAATGAATATGTAAATACGTTATCCTAGAGTTTACAATTGCACAATGTAAAAGGTGAAAACTGCAACTCAGGATTAATTAGCAACCCAGAGTACAACAAAACAGCCTAGCAAAATAAACTGACCGTTATTGAAACACAATATTCCAAGTGTTGTAGTTTTAATCTTTATTTTCAACATCTAATTTCTAAATAAACCTCCATAGCACTTAAACAAACATCATTTATTCGGCACAGGACTTATGATCAAGCTATCATTTTACAGCATGTACATATGCTGCAAACATCACTGACTTCTGAACAGCATCATACAAAGAAGCTCTGCAATTGAGATGTGGTTGAATCATCAAGCCTGACCCCTACTGGTCTGAACTCACCCTGCACTGTGAAGAGGAAAACCAGCTTCACAAAGTCACCAAGGACAAACAGATTAAATCAGGTTCCTCCTCTATATGCAAATTAAAGCCACCAGGTATTTTGCCCTGCAGATTAAAATGATCAGGTGATTTAAGTATTGAGGATTATGGCTACACACTTCAAAATAAAGGCTTAGTGATTCTTTGTAGCATATTAGATATATCAAAGACCCTTTTCTTATCAAAAACCATTTGTTTTTGCATAGAGTTCTTTAGTTTGCTAAAAGTTCTTGAGGATTCATTATAGGTTCTTCAAATCAGTTTACTGTGAATCATGTGAATGATTTTTTTTATATTTAATTATACACCATATTTATATTAAAAGGGAGTGTGCATTCCATGCAAGATTTTTCTTTGCTTTTGGTTTGCTTTTTTTTCTTCTTTTTTTTTTTTTTTTAATGTCTTATGATCAACAAGACTAATTCTGTGATTTCCTGTGATGGCAATTTTGAATGTAAAGTTGAATAAAATACATTAATACAATTTTAATCACTTAATTTTGAATTTACAAATTGTGTCATTATTTTGTGTGATTGCTAACATGTATGTATATATTTGTTTGGAAACTGACACAATTTTCATAATTTTGGCTCTGTATGCCACCAGAATATAATTAAAATGAAACAATCAAGATGAAATTGAAGTGCAGACTTCAAGCTTTAATTCAAGGGGTTGAGCAAAAATATAACATATAATGCTTAGGAATTACAACCATTTTTATACACAGTCCCCCCATTTTCAGGGGCTCAAATGTAATTGGACTATTGATAACACTTTATTTCAATAGTCCACTTTAGACATTCTACTAACAGTAAGTAACTTTACAACTACATGTCAACTAGCAGTCATTAGAGTATCAGTAGACCGTCTGCTTAATATCTTCTAACACTATTTTGATGGGTCCACAACATACAACATACTATGAGAATCTTTGCAAGTATGTCAACTTATTCTACTAACCCTAAACCACCCTACTGAGACTTAGTAGACATGTAGTTGCAAATTAATGAGAATTAATTGACATATAGTTACAAAGTCATTTATAGTTAGTAAAATGTCTAAAGTGGACTATCAAAATAAAGTGTAACCGGACTATTAAATACGCATGTAATCATAAATAAAATGTTAATTTTTAATATTCTGTTGAGAATTCTTTGCAGGTAATGACTGCCTTGAGTCTGGAACTCATGGACTTTCCTCCTTTGTGATGCTTTGCCAGGCCTTTACTGGAGCTGACTTAAGTTGTTGTTTCTTTATGGGTCTTTCTGCCTTTAGTTTTGTATTCAGCGAGTGAAATGCATGCTCAATCAGGTAGAGATCAGGAGACTGACTCTGCTATTGCAGAATATTCCACTTTTTACCTTCAAAAACTCCTGGGTTGCTTTTGCTGTGTGTTTTGGGTCATCATCCATTTGTACTATGAAGTGCCTCCCAATCAACTTTGCTGCATTTGACTGAATCTATATTTATAGAGAGTATATCCATATACACTTCAGAATTCATCCGCTGCTTCTGTCTTTTGTCACGTCATCACTAAACACCAGTAACCCAGTGCCACTGGAAGCCATGCATGCTCACGCCATCACACTGCTCCACCATGTTTCACAGATGATGTTGTATGCTTTGGATCATGAGCTGTTCCAAGTCTGCTCCATATTTTTTTCTTCCCGTCATTCTGTTACAAGTTGATCTTAATTTCAGCCGTCCAAAGAATGCTTTTCCAGAAGTGGTCTGGCTTTTTTAGATGGGGTTTTTTTTTGGCAAAGTCTAATCTGGCCTTGTTTGCACCTTGTGTGAACCCTCTGTATTTGCTCTGGTGAAGTCTTCTCTTGATTGTAGACTTTGACAGTGACACATCTACCTCCTGGAGACCGTTCTTCTCTTGGCTGGATGTTGTGAAAGGGTTTTTCTTTACCATGGAGAGGATTGTTGTCCTCCGTGGATGTCCAGTGCATTCTTTTTTCCCCAGAATGTAACAAAATGTTGATTTGGCCACTAATGTTCCTGATATCTCTCAGATTTGTTTGGTTTCTGAAGCCTAACAATTGTCTGTTTCACTTGTATGGAGAGCTACTTTGACCGCATGATGTGGGTTCATAGCAACAGCTTCCAAATGCAAATGGCACACTTAGAATCAACTACAGACCTTTTACCTGCTTAATAGATGTAGAAATAATGAAGGAATAGCCCACGTCTGTCCATGAAATGGCTTTTGAGTAAACTGTCCAATTACTTATGGTTCCTTGAAAAGGGGGGGAGGTACGTATTAAAGAGCTGTAATTTCTTAACCTTTCCTCCAATTGTGATGAGAATAACCTCAAATTAAAGATCAGTGTGCACTTATATAACTGTAACTTGAATATGTTTTGGTCAACAGCTAAAATAATAAAAATTGTGCCTGTGTCCAAATATATATGGACCTGTCTGTCTGTCTGTCTGTCATTTTTATCAGGCTCCTATGTGTAGGTTCAGCAATTTCACTTTAATGGCAATAAATGGGTTATTTTTATTGCCATTAAAGTGAAACAGAACGTAAACACAGGAGCCTAAGAAAAATGCTCATTTTAGAAGAAAATTTCAAATGGCACTTTGCATCTGAACTTTTCATATTTAATATCGTCGCTGTCGGGCGGAAACCTCCTATGTCCAAATTTTGTCAATTTCATATTTTTTCACAAATTGATGCTATTGGTCAGTCCCCACGTGGGTCTGTTATTTTTACAAATTATTAACCAATCTAAAGTGTTAAAAATAGCTTGAGAGCAAATCTCTTAACTCCATTGGACACTTCAACTGTCTGAGAAGTCTCGTAACTCCACCTCTTCTTCACTCCGCGGGAGCCTCGCGGCATTATGTCTCCTCAAGATTAAAAGTCGCAACGCATCCTCGCCGAGCAACACGTCCTGAGGTAAATGAGTTTAGGAAGATATATGTAACCACAATCATTAGCTCTTAAAGCCTTGTCTCTTGTCAAAAGGCTCAACGCGACCGCAGACTTTGATGAACACTGCTGGCAGCAGCGACGTCTGTGTCCGTACCATTCTTATCAATGACTGCGTAATCTCGTATCTCCAATTAAACATGATTTTGGGGAAATGTTGTGTTAATGTTGGTACACAAAAGTATATGATAGCAATATAAGGTATAATACCAACTTTAACGATACAATGATTAATAACTCAAAAAATATGCCGTTTTTTTAATTTCATGAAAAATAATGGTTTTGGAGATGCGAGGATTCCACCCGAAAGCGACGATATGTAAAAGTGTTTGTAACTGAGCATTTAAAATGTCTTGCATTTCTCTGCCAGGTCTTCTAAAATGTCAGTGGTTTTCTCAAAAAAAAAAAATTAAAAAAAGACGAAAAGACACTCTTCCTGCAGTGGTATTAAATAATAATAGGCCCTAATACTAATACTAATAAAACTGTGTGGTGTGGTACTGTATGCTTTGAAAAAAATTGTTCCCTGTTAACAATATGTTTGAACATATTTAAGTAAGCAATTATAACATTTTTAATTGCTTATTATGAATGTTTATTTTAAGTTTCATTTAGAATATATCTACTTCAAATTTCACTGAAAAAATAAACCATCATACCCTTTTTCATACCATTTTCAAAATCCTATGATTTGGAACTAAAGGGAAGCAATCTCTTTTTTTCTCTCTCTCTCTCTCTCTCTCTCTCTGTCTCTCTCTCTCTCTCTGTCTCTCTCTCTCTCTCTCTACACACACCTCAAAATTGACCAATACAAATTCTCCTATTCCATTTAGCAAAGTATCCAGCACTTTATTATAAGCTCGGCACATTCATCTGAAAACACGGTTCTTCAAATCTTTTTCATTGGGTTCTGATTAAACACACTCATTAACAGGTAGCCAAAGGCAGCGGCCAGCCACATAATGGCTTAACTAAAGAGACGTATGAAAATACACATCTTATAATTACCCAGCGTGCTCCTATTCACACCTCACTAAGTCGAGTGACCGTCTAGCAACTCTTGCTTTACTAAGCACCTGGCTGGCAGAACGATAGCAGAGGAAAAGCAGTTTACTGGGCTAAATAGCTGCTTTTCTTCCTCAGGGTATTTGAGAATCTTATCGCTGGAATATCCCAAACTCCAATAGATAGCAGAAGAAGCAGCGGGAGCCTAGCGGACAGCTTAGAGGAAATGAAAACACATCCATCCACAGCTCTATCCTTCCTTTCTATTCCACTATTCTTCTGCCTGGAGATCAGCCACTCCAGAGATAATGGGGGGAGAGATTTGTATTTATAAAGAAAGAGAGAGAAACAGAGAAAGAGAGAGACAAAGACTGTGGCCACAGTCTCTGAATTCAGCTCATTTATTTGAGTCTGAATGTCCACAAGGCACGTTCACACAATCATACTGTAACATCAGTGAGTCAGTCCACACATTTTCAATGGGCTGCTGAATTTCTATAAACTCAAAACTCACACAAACACAATACTGGAAATGCTTTCACAAATAGGGTAAATCAATGTTCCATTATATTTTAAAGCAATACATTTAGAGAGAGAATTTTTATATCCCACAATGCTCTGTGTTTAAAGCATTTCTGTTATGAGAGTGTACTACTGTAAGTAGCATTAAAAAATTTGGAGTCACTAATATTTTTTTATGCTTTTTTTTTTCTTTTTCGTTTCTTTTTTTTAAGCCTTTTATCATGGCTGCATTTAATTTCATCAAGGCTGCATTTATAAAATATAGCAAAACAGTAATATTATGAAATATTACCACAATTAAAAATATATACTGTATATTTTTTCTACTTGAACATATTTTAAAATGTAATTTATTCCTGTGATGCAAAGCTGAATTTTCAGCATCATTACTCCAGTCTTCATTGTCACATTATCCTTCAGAAATCATTCTAATATGCTGATTTGATGCTTAAGAAACAGTTGTGCTGCTTAATATATTTGTTCAAACTGTGATTTTTGTTATTATTATGTGTTATTGTTAGTATGTGTGTTATTTAGGCTAAATCTAAAATCCTGTTACTTGAAACTCAATTATCCATTCTTAATGTTTTCGTATATTTTAATAATAATTAATTTCATGCTAATACCTCATACATATTTAAGATCATTTTTATTTGTATTTTGTATCCTATATTTATGGAAATATTATTTCAGTAATGTGATCTCTCTGTGGATCTGAGGTTGACCTTTAACATTGGAGCAATATGACACACTGACAAAGAGAATCAATCTTACTACAACAGGTGTCTGGGCTGAAGTGTGAACATCACTTTCAAATGACTGCTTTATCATTTAACAACAAACATTTACACCAACAGCTCTTAACATTTTACAATCCACTGTCATGAATATTAACGTAGCTCTTACCCATTGGCCCTGACTTGACCCAGTGATCTCTGGATGGTGAAAATGGGGTGTGAAGCATCTCAAGCAATTGGGACAATTCGAACACCATTACTGCATTTACATTAATCTGACACTTTGTTCCACCCTCTTAGATGCTCTGTGGCACCACACTATTTGTCAAGAAAACTCTGGGATACAGTTGGCCTGACAATCAGTTCTGATTGGCTAGAGAGGTGACAGAAGTGACGCCACATGAACAGCTCACGTGATAATGCTGAATGATTCTGGTACCTGTTTTAGTCAGAGGGCTGGAAAACAGCTGCTGCAAAAGTTTGTTCTCTGATGTCCTCAAAACCACCACAATATCTGCAGGAAGAGTGTCCCGGTTCTTCTCCAGAAAACCACTGACATTATACAACACCTGACAGAGAGACACAAGACATTTCATTATTACACACTTTTACTTGTGAAACGGCAGGAAATCTTTATATTCTGATACAACAGGGATTGATGTGTTAATGAATTACTGCAATAGTAACTGTTTAACTACGATGTTGATTATATACACACTACAGTTAAAAGTCTGGGGTCAGTAACATTTTTAACATTTTATTTTTTAAGAAAATACATTCAGCAATGATGCATTAAATTGGTCAAAAGGAACAGTAAAGATAATCAATCTGGTTACCAAAAATTTCTGTTTCAAACAAATTTTGTCCTAAAAACCTAATTTAACCTAACAACCTTCAAAAGAACCTATCACAGTTTCTAATAAATAAATAAATAAATAAATAAAAATAGTGAAAATAGTTATAAATTTTTAAAATATTTCATAATAATATTAATATATTATTTTGATCAAATAAATGCAGTCTTGGTGAACATAAGAGACGCCCCCCAACCCCCAACCCCCCCACACCCCCCCCACACACAAAAAATAAAGTAAAAATAAATTTAAAAAAACTTTTGTTCTTATTGTTTACTTAAGGTACATTACTTGTTTAAAGTGTTTGCACTCATTTGAATAAGAAGAATGTGAGTTTTCTATTCATATGAAGCTGTATGTCCTGCAAATACAACGCTAGATGAGATTTCATGAAATTATTTTCTCTTTACCTTGCCAGCATAATGCTGGATCCCGAAGCAAAGCTCCACACGCTTGGGTGTCCAGAAGTACTTGTTTCTCAGGTTATCCTGAAACTTATCTATATAACAAACACTGAAGGTGAGTGAAGAATCTTAAGATTAAATAAATATTTAAATGCCACTATTCAGTTAATACTGATTTGCTATTAGCATTATTCTTTAAAACGAATGCATGCTGAACATCATGTACATGATTTTAAATGAAGCAGGTGAGTATTACCGACGAGCGTTTGGTCGGTGGCCTGTGGGAAACGGCTCTCCTCATCCAGCAGAGACAGTAAACCCATGGGCTTCTGAAGAAACATGTCCAGAATGGGCCTGTTGTCCTCATATTCCACCAGACTGGCATCAACACCCTCACTCTGATACTCGATCTGAACAAACACACAGACACATTTGTTAAAAAATACATAATGATGAAATTACATTTAAAGATGTACTTAAGTCCTACTTAAGCGGGCCAAAAACAACAGCAACAACAACAACAACACTCTAAGGTTCAGCTAATTGCATTTAATATACATTTTAAACTATAAACATTTTCATTTAATTGCAGTTCACTAATTAGTCAGAAAACATTACATTATATTCTTTTAAAGTATATTATTTTTTCACAGTGTGGTAATTATAAAGAAATGCCTTCATTTTGACAAACCCTGCATATCAAAGGTTTCAGCAACACTAGTCTGAATGTGCAAGTGTACTAATTGCTTTTTCTGCAAATGAAGTGTACACTACATACATTGATTTGCTTTGAGAACATTTTACAGTAGTTCCATGCAAGATTTGACGATAATATGATGAGTTCTATTAATTATTAAAACAATGATAATGATTTAAAATGCATTTTAAAAGCAAAACTTAATGTATAGAAACAACCATTTAAAAGTGTACTTTCTTTAAAGCTGCAATCCATAACTTTTGGCACTCTAGTGGTTAATAAACAGAAAAACACGGTTTGGAAAATGGATTCATGGTGTACCCGCCTATTATATAAATTTTGTAAATTTTGAAATTAAAAAGTTACGGACTGCAGCTTTAAGTACACCTAAGTGGCCAGTTATTTAATAAATACTATTATCTGCAAGTCCAGTTTAAAAAAGCTTTAAATATTTGAAGTACAGTACAAGTATTTGATTCGATTAAGTGCATTTCTTTTACACAAGTGGCAGTCATGAAGCTACGTATGACATGACTCACTGATTTAACTAATTCATGAATCACAAGAAAAACTCAGACCACTTGATGGACTGAACAACAACACTTCTAGAGACACTGAGTTTCTGCTGAGGAGAAAAATATGTGACTTTCACTACTGCCCTTCCTCGTCGACCAAGTACTACATCTGCTCAGGCCCGTTGGGTATGCTACTTTTCTCCTACAGCCCGCGAGGACTTTGCTACTGCTTACAAGGCAGTTGATGAATTGTCAATCAGAAAGCTCTGATGCTGATACTTTTTTTTAAAGTTTTTTAGTAACACCTGCCTGAGCATCGTTAACAACATTGCTCCCCTGAAGATGAAGTGTTCAACTAAAAAAATCTGCTCCTTTATTTAATGACTCTATTCGTTCACTTCGACGAAATTGTAGATGAGCAGAACGCAAATGGCATAAGGACAGGTTGCAGGTGTCCTATGACATTTTAAGGGAGTCTCTCTCTGTTTTCCAGAAAGCTGTTAAGTCTGCTAAAGTCTCAAAAATCACCATAGACCAAGAGTTTTATTTTCAACTATAGCCGCTGTTTTAAATCCTGCTGTTGATGTTTTCCCTGATGTGTATGATCTCCTATGTGAAAACTTTCTGTCGTTTTTTGTTGAGAAGACAACAAGGTCAAGACTACAATCACTGGTGACTTCTCATGCTCTTCCTGAAATAACTAGGTGCCCTTCTATTTGGAGCATGTTTGATTTAATTTCCCTTCAGACCTGTAAAGATATTATTGATCTTCTGAAACCTACTTTTTTGTCCGTATGATAGTATTCCATCACACTTTTTTAAGCAAATTGTTGATACTATAGGGCCTGATCTCCTGTTTTGTTATTAAAAATCTCCTGTTTTTTATTAAAAATTATGGCTTACACACAATTTTCTGGTCTCAAATGAGAATAAAACCAAAGTATTATTGTTTGGTCCAAGTAATTTTTATGACTTAGGTGATCTTGACCTTGGCGACTTAAGTTCTTATGTCTCCCCATGTGTGAAAAATTGTCCCAGGTTACGTATGTAACCATGGTTCCCCGAAGGGAACGAGACGCTGCGTCCGAAAACGCTACGGGATGCCTTCAGCGTGACCGCACTCTGAATCACATGTGTAATCAGTCCAATAGATGGGCAAGACGTCACGGGCGGGGTGACGTACCGACCAGGAAGCTTAAAAGCACGTGCGGTGGAACCGGCGTCAGTGGAGTGAGCCTTGACTCCCATCGGCGAGGGGAGACCAGAGGACTCATAGGCCATGGAAATGGCATCTACTATCCACCGACTGAGGGTCTGCTTAGAAGCAGGAAGACCCCTCTTGTGGGGACCATAGCATACAAGCAGTTGGTCCGCCCTTCTTCAAAGGGCAGCTCTGTGGATGTACTTGTCCAGCACTCGAACTGGACACATACAATTAAGCTTCTGCTGGTCAGGCTCCCTGAAGGGAGGAGGACAGAAGGCCTACAGTACGATAGGCTGTGGTGTGACAGAGGGAACTTTCGGTACATAACCCGCTCGAGGGTATAGAAATGCTTTGGCCATGCCGGGCGCAAAGTCAAGATGAGAAGGGGCCACTGACAGGGCCTGCAGATCTCCGACTCTCCTCAGAGAAGTCAGAGTTAGAAGGAAGGCAGTCTTAATCGTGAGATGACGATCAGATATCTGTTCAATGGGCTCGAATGGAGCCTTACAGAGAGCCTCTAACACTACAGCCAAATCCCACGGGGGAACTCGGGACCATAATGGAGACCTCAGCGCACCGCGGAGGAAACGTGTAACTAAGGGTTGTCTACCCACTGACTGGCCACCGAGAGGGGCATGGTCAATGGCCGCCACGTAAACCTTTAGGGTGGAGTGTGTTAACCCTGCGGAGAATCGGGCCTGCAGGAACTCCAGAACTGTACCAATCAGGCAGTTAGCTGGGTCGAGCTGGCGGTCTCCGCACCATGAAGTGAAAAGCTTCCACTTCAGGGCATACAGTTTCCTCGTTGAGGGAGCTCTGGATTGGAGAATGGTCTCAACAACCTAGGTTGAGAGACTGGAAGTTATGAGCTGTGCCCCCTCAGGGGCCACACCCACAGTTTCCACAACTCTGGGCGGTGGTGAAAAATCATACCGCCCGCCTGTGAGAGGAGGTCCCTCCTGATGGAAATCTCCCATGGAGAGCCGTCGAGGAGAGAAATCAGGTCCGAGAACCAAATTCGGCCCGGCCAGAACGGGGCTACTAGCAGTAGACGGACCCTGTCCCAGCGCACTCTCTCCAGAACTCCCGGGAGCAGAGTGATCGGAGGAAAAGACGAAGCCTCGGCCAAGTCTGCACCATAGCATCCAGTCCCAGAGGAGCTGGGTGAGTCAGAGAGAACCAGAGGGGACATTGCGATGTCTCTCGAGTCGCAAAGAGGTCCACTTGAGCCTGGCCAAAAACTCACCATATCTGCTTCACCACCTCGGGGTGAAGCATCCATTCCCCGGGCCTCGGCCCCTGTCTCGACAGGATGTCTGCTCCCATATTGAGATGCCCAGGAATGTGCACTGCTCTCAGCGAGAGGAATTTGCCCTGGGACCACACAAGGATCTGGTGTGCCAGCTTGTACCAAAGGGCGCGAACGCAGACCTCCCTGGTGGTTGATGTAAGAGACCACCGCTGTGTTGTCGGTGCGGACCAACACATGATGATCTCTTAGGTCTGGAGGAAAGTGTTTGAGTGTTTGAAACACCGCCAGCATCTCCAGGCAGTTGATGTGTCATGTGAGATGGTGGCCGCTCTACAGACCGCGGGCAGGGTGGCCACTCATGACCGCTCCCCAACCAGAGAGGGACGCGTCCGTCGCTAGCGTTATGCGGTGACAAGGAGCTCCCAACACCGGGTCCTGAGACAAGAACCAAGTTTCTTTCCACACATCTAAGGCATGAATACATTTCCGTGTGACTTTGATGGTGTGAAGCGGGTTTCCCCTCGAGGAGAACCCCTTGGTCTTGAGCCACCACTGTAGGGGTCTCATGTACAGCAGGCCAAAAGGTATTACGTTGGACGCAGCTGCCATCAGCCCCAGCAGTATCTGAAACTGCTTGACAGTGAATGACTGGCCTTCTTTCACTCTCTTGACTGCTGTGAGGATCGACTCGATACGAGCAGGGGATAGACGTGCCTGCATCGTGGTCGAATCCCACACCACACCCAGATAAGTGGTTCTCTGTAATGGAGAAAGCACACTTTTCTTGGCATTCAGTCTCAAACCCAGCTCCCCCATATGAGTGAGAACGACATCTCGATGTCGAACCGCCATCTGCTCTGACTGAGGTAAAATCAGACCAATCGTCGATGTAATTTAGTATGCGGATGCCCTGAAGTCGCAGTGGAGCGAGAGCAGCATACACACACTTTGTAAATGTGCGGGGTGAGAGTGCAAGGCCGAAAGGAAGAACTCGATATTGGTACGCTTCGCCCCCGAAAGCAAACCTCAGGAACTTCCTGTGAGTGGGAAGGATGGAGACATGGAAATAAGCGTCTTTTAGATCTATCGTGACAAACCAGTCCTTGGACCTGATCTGAGACACTTGTCTGATAGTGAGCATCTTGAACTTCAGTCGTATGACTGAACGGTTCAGCTGACGCAGATCTAAAATGGGACGCAACCCCCCATCCTTCTTTGGAACTATGAAGTAGCAGCTGTAGAAGCCGGATTCTTTCTCGTGAGGAGGGACCACCTCGATGGCCTCCTTTCTCAACAGAGTGTTCACTTCTTGTTCCATTACCAGAGCCTGCTCGGGGCCAACCAGAGTAGGAATGACCCCGCTGAAACACGGCGGTGGAGCGCTGAACTGAATGCGATAGCCTTTTTCTACCGTATGCAGGACCCACTGAGACACATTTGGCAGTAGTTTCCAAGCTGCTAAATAGTCTACGAAGGGGATCAGTCTCTCGAGACTGACCTCTGGTGTAATTGGGGCAGCTAGATCGAGACCGGAAGTTCGACCCGGGGCATCGCTCTGTAACCACGCTCACTCAATCCCGCCACATTACCGTAGCAGTCAGAGGCGGGGATGAAGACGCGGGTAGAGAATGGCCGTCCCCACAATCTCAAAACCTCAGTGTGGAGATCGGGGAAAAAAGGCAGGCTCCAGCGTGGAGGTGGTGGTCTCACACGCAGAAAGCGTTCATCTAGCTTGCTTTTCTGCGGTTCGGCTTGTTTCTTGGCGGGCCAGTCGATGTTCAGCTTGGCTACCGCATGAGTTACCACCTCCAATAGCTCCTCATACTGGGGCGACTGAGGTGCTTCCTCGACGCTCTCCACATCAACCAAAGGAAGAGAGGCGAAGAGTCGAGCCCTGAGCCCGGGGGGAAGAAACCACAGAGCGGGCCTCCGATCCCAGGGAGGGAGCGCCGGATCTGGCGGGTGAGGAAGAAGATAGCGACTGGCCCGTCTCCATTCCCTCCACCAGATCCAACTGCGAACACCACGGGTGCAGCTGCCGCTCTGCCTCGGCAGAAGAGGGGCCAGCACCGCGGGCAACGCTGGTGAAGGATCCCTCCTCAAATAGAGCCTTCCAGGAGCAAAGCGTACGCAGTGGCATGTGTTCACAATGCACACAGAGAGACTCAGCGTGCTTCGCCCCCAAGCAGACCACGCACAGACTGTGTGTATCCCCGCTCGTGATGTAGCGAGGGCAGGGAGGAACACACAGTCTAAAACGTGATCTGCTCTCACCCAAATGCTTAATTTTTTCAGTAGCCTTAGACATGGTGAGCTTATCGTGGTACTTTAGGACAGACAACACTAAATAAGACTCACAACACAGACTGATATGACAACACACACAGAGCGCTTGCTCAATGACAGAAAGCTGACGCTGGTTCCACCGCACGTGCTTTTAAGCTGCCTGGTCGTTACGTCACCCCGCCCATGACGTCTCGCCGATCCATTGGACTGTTTACACATGTGATTTAGAGCGCGGTCACGCTGAAGGCGTTCCCATAGCGTTTTCGGACGCAAATCGAGTTCCTGAAGGGGAACTAGGTGTGTTGTTTGATTCAGGTCTCAAGTTCGATAAACAGATTAATTCTGTTGTTAAGTCATGTTTTTATCATTTACGACGTCTCACAAAAGTTAAATCTTTTCTTCCGCTAAAGAACTTTGAAATAGTCATCTATGCATTTATTACTTCACGCCTTGACTACTCCAATTCACTCTGTTATGGAGCAAACCAATCATCGATTGGACGCCTTCAAATGGTTCAAAATGCTGCAGCCAGGCTGCTGACTGGTAGTCATAAATTTGATCGCATTTCTCCCATTTTAACTTCTCTGCACTGGCTACCAGTCAAAAATTGAGAATAGAATTTAAAATTTTAGTTTTTGTTTTTAAAGCATTACACAGCCTAGCTCCAACTTATTTATCTGATGTTTTACGATGTCATAATCCGTCCAGGTCACTTAGATCCAGCAACCTTGGAGTGCTTTCTGTTCGTAGATTGAGATTAAAACATTGTGGAGACCGTGCTTTCGCGACAGCGGGCCCTAAACTCTGGAATAACCTACCGGTATCCATCCAAATGGTGTCATCACTCTCCTCTTTTAAATCAAAACTTAAAACACATCTTCTTAGTGTGGGTCTTTAATGTACAATTCTAATTTTATGTATGTTGTATTATAGATTGTTATAGATTTTGTTTTTTATTTGAGCTTCCTGATCTGTACAGCACTTTGGTCAAACTTGGGTTGTTTTTAAATGTGCTTTATAAATAAATAATGAAATGAAATGAGAAAATATCAATACACCTTTCACCGATTTTTTAAATTTCCATTTCTTTCTTTGCCATTTAAACTGATGCAGATGTTTTCAAGGATAAAAAGTGGTGGGTTTAAGATAAACTCAGAGAAAGTGCAACAGAGAAAGTCTCACCTGTTCCAGGGCAAAGATGTGTTGATTGAAGTAGAACTGGATCTGTTCATTAGCAATGTTGATACACAGCTGCTCAAATGAGTTCTTCTTGAAGTTTTCGAAACCAAAGATGTCCAAAATCCCCACGTTCATTCCACTCTCAGCCGCACTTCAAAGACACAAAGAGCCAAACATTATCCGACCGTCAAAACACATTTAGGCCTTAAGCACTCTAATGACCCAAACAACTAAATATTTTACGATCTGTCAACCAAGAAAACACAAAAACAAAGAGCTTTAAAAACACAGGTCTGCGTGAGCGTGTCATTTCAGTTTACCAAGAGCTTGGACGCTCGTCTCTGAACATTCAGTCAGTCGCGATCTCCTCCAAACTCCTCAGACAGCGACCAGGGGTCACCTTCTGCTCCCGCTAACAGGTTATTAGTAGCAATAACGCTGAACGCGCTGCTGATTGGAGTGGAAATGGCAGAATTTGGATGGTGTGTATGGAAGTGGAAGACGTGAGTTTCTCTGACAAGCCAGTGGCTGATGTCTGACAGGATTCGCTCGGATCAATGAAAGACTTTTCCACTCTCTCTGAAGTCTTTTTAATCATCTGCATATTATTTTTTCAATGTAAGTGTATCAAAAATTTATAAAAACCTCTTTTTTGTAGCACTTTTCTTCTTTTGCTGGGGATATTAATATTCTGAGGTTAGACTATTCTGTGGTTAGACTGGAGGTCATCACTGGAGATGATGCTCGCGCATGTAAACGCATCCGTAACGGAAAGATTCAAGCAGTGAGATTGGGATGAAAGCTTAGAATTTACCTTGAAGTTATCGTTAAATTAACTTGAGGTAAAAGTCAATCAACAAAGATGAGCTCAACGGTACATAAGCTGGAATAAATAGGCTAGGAGAACAGCATATATATGTGAAAATGAAGTGTGCTTAATTGTATTGAATGTCCACTTTAGTGTACTTTAAATTCTAATAGTTGCTATATTTAAAAAAAAAAAAGGTTCTTGAATATAGTAATAAATAAATAAATAAATAAATAAATAAAAGGCCATGTGCAAGTTCACCCTAAAATCACACATTTATCAAACCTGTATGAGTTTCTTTCTTCTGTTGGAAACAAAAGAAAATATTTTGAAGAATGTTGGTAACCAAACAGTTGCTGGTAGCCATTGACTTCCATAGAATTTTTCTTCCTGTTAAGTCAATGGCTACCAGCAACTGTCTGGTTAACATTATTTGTAACACTTTATTTTAAGGTGTCCTTGTTACACGTACTTACTATTATAATAACAATAAATTATGCATATGCAAGTAACCCTAAACCAAACCCTAATCCTAACCCTAACCATATAGTAAGTACATGTAGTTAATTAATATTACTCAGCACTTAAATGTATAATTACATTGTAACAAGGACACCTTAAAATAAAGTGTAACCCAATATTCTTCAAAATATCTTCTTTTGTTTGGAACAACTTGAGGGTGAGTAAATGATGACAAAATGTTCATTTTGGTGTGAACTATCCCTTTTATGACAGTTATTTAAAAATATACTTTTAAGATTCGACATAGCAAGTGCACATTAAGTGCATTTCATTTTCACGGGGTGATGACAGTATTTTCATTTTTGAGTAAACTATTTCTTTAAGACCATCGTGAAATTTAAGTTCAAATTGGTCTAAAATGGTAGTCTTGGGTGTATTTTAACATTAAACCGAAGGATGCATCCCTGATAATGACGGTAATATTTTATCGTACCAGATGTTAGTGTCAGGCTGCAGCAGTGCATTAATGCGGTTCACTATCCAGCTGAAGAGGCGTCCATACAGGGCTTTAGACATGGCATCTCTCACATCAGTGGCCTTGTCCACAGTGTTGGTGCGAATGATGGTTTCTCCTCGAGTTACCACGCAGTGGGAGGTCAAAGCTTCCTGAAGCTCCTCAGAGCCGATACTGAGCAGAGCGGCCGCTGAACACAGCAGATACAGACAGAAGAACATCAGGAATGGACCTATGCCTCTCATCTTTTGTCTTTCAAAATTCAATTTATTTCTAACACAACCGTGAGATTTATTTCATTAAGAGAATGTGGGTTCTGTTGATGCAAACCCAGAAACTAACATTCATGAAATATAACATCTCTGAAAGGTTTAAAATACCAAATACAAAGGCATCAATAAAAAATCCATCTTTAAGGCTAATTCACACTGAATGTATCAACGCTGACCAAAGGCAACAGACACGCTTTGTCCAATCAATGTATTACCCCCATCAATGTCTGCTGTCGTTGGTCAGTGCTTGTTTTCGCCAGTTGAACATGTTTTGGCGTTCGTCGGGCCATTGAATGAATGAGAAGTGATATACTGCAATGTGGTAATTGTCAACGTTGCTCTGTGTTTGTCAGTGCATTGTGAATTAGCCTTTAAACAACCAAATTAGCAAATTTCTCTACTGTTGTATCTGTAATGTAACATTTGAAATACAGTATTTCAAAATATTATATTCAAGGTTTAACTACCCTAGAAAAAATAAATATATTTAAAATACATTTATTTCATACTAAGTATAGTTCAAATCTATTAGCATATTTACTAACATATCGCTTGAGACTTACTGATATAAAAAAATATAATTAAACTTTATTAGGAGTACTACTTGTGCATAATGCACATTTATTAATGTTAAGCCTAAAATTTGTTTTAATGTCACTGTTGATGAGGATTGTATGATCTTTGAATAATATCAGTCTTTAAATGCAAGATATTTAAAGTGTATCTGAAGTATAGTTGCAATAGTTCCACTTTAGCACAATCAAATATACTTCAGCATATCTTTATTTGGACTTCCGCACTACTTCCACACAATTAAAGTTCATTAACCACAAAATTTGTTGTTCCAATTCAGCAGACTTTAAGTATACCAGTTTAGTATACTAAAAGTATTGCAAGGTATTTTTATTGAGCATCTAAATTTGTAGTATACTTACATATATATATATATATATATATATATATATATATATATATATATATATATATATATATATATATCAAATACATTTTAGTGTGTTTATTTTTCACTAGGGTAGTCATTGGTTTAAGGACACGTCAGACAATGTAGTGACCTGTAGGTCTCGGATATTTGCATTCATATTTGCATTGTCAATTGACAAGTGGAAACAAACTAACTACCTAACTAACTTCCATCCTAACTAACTAACTAGTCAATAAATACATAAAACATGACTGAGTGATTATACAGCAGAGAGCTGTATATGTAATACTGTATGTAGTTAAGGGTTAGCCAATTAAATGCATTCAAGGAGATTGTTTATTGTGTTATGATATATTTTACATTATTTACAGCTATTTTTGTATTTAATCATCTTATTAAGGCTCTTACCATTATCTAAGGCCTCAGAGTCGGGCACCTCACTCTTGTCGCTCTGATGTTGGGAGCTGGTGGATGTAAACTCAATATTTCCTGTGTTTAAAATGGCTGATAGAATTCTGTACACAGAATTCACTTCCTGTATATAAAATATAAATCATTGGGGGTGAACTATCCCTTTAATAAGAGTATAGGATTAAGAAATATAAATCAGAATTCCAGCTGTACCTCTTCAGTAAATCCTATGATACGGAAACAGTCCTGAATGGCATCAAACTGCTCCTTGTAGAGTTTGCTAGAGATGATGTCCTGCATTACTTTACCATTAACACAGTCAATGTATCTGAAAGAACAGAAAAGTAACGTGAATCTCTGATCTCCGTCAGTGACACTGTAGATGCATGATCTGGATTCAAAATCACACATCTTTATAAGAGTCTCTTTCACTCCAAATAAACACACAAACCTGGGGGCGGTTTTGTTGGGTAGCCTGTATTTCTTGAGGTTGTCTTGGTGGTAAAGACCAGCATAGATGTAGTAAAATATGTGGAAGTTTTTCTCGCCCCTGCAAATTAAAAATACATGCTGTGAATAGTAATCAATGTTAAAAAATGGCTACAGATCTAGGCACAGTGGTTCCTCACGTAGCCTGTTTGATGACTCTTGATTTCTCCAGAAGATACTCAGATATCTTAGCACCCATCACGGCCCCTGTAGGTGTGAACTTCATCTCCAGGTACTTTCCGAAGCGGCTGGAGTTATCGTTAATGGCTGTGCACGCATTACCAAATGCCTCCACCAGGGGATTCACCTGAAGAATCTTCTCACGAAGTGTACGATTATTAGCCTTGAAATAGAAACAACAGATGATGTTTAAAGAGTGTGACTCAGATTTTTGATCTGCGAATCTTACAGTCATAGATGATTACATCACTAGAGGGAAAATGATCAGGAATCTCATTATAAAACACATTGATCTGTTAATGAAGCATTTCTTATAGCACACACAGTAGTGTTTGTATGAAGTGTGTTAGCTAAAGTATAAAAGAGGTGAGTACTCAACCTTTCCCAGAAATGTGAGATGTTGGACAATGAGGTGGGCACTCTCAGTTTTTCCCGCTCCACTTTCTCCACTAATGATTATACACTACACAAACAAAAACAATAAAAATATATAAACACTCATTCCACATAGATTAACATACACAGAAACACCAGTAATACGATGTTTATTTTTTATTTATTTGTATATTGATGTATATTTTTATTTATTTTTTTTTAATTAATTTTTTTTTTTTTTTTGCCAGACATGAAATTGGAAGAAAATATATTAAAAGGTCAACCACTGTATATTCAAAAAATAAATAAAATCTAAACGACACCACAGAGTATTATTACACAAAATGCAAAACAATATAATGTGACATCTGATAGAAATCTGGAAATTTGATAGACATCTGGTTCATAAAAATAAAAGAAAAGAAGACAATTCTCCTATGATGCATCTACACTACAATTCAAAAGTTTGGGGTCTGTAAGATTTATTTATTTTTTCCAACGTTTTAGAAAGAAGTCTCGCATTCATTTATTTGATCAATAAAGTAAAAACAGTAAAATTGCAATTAAAAACTTTTCAAATTAATATATATATTAAAATGCAGCCATTACTCCAGTCTTTTGGGGTCACAAGATCCTACAGAAATTAGTTATCATTATTGAAAACTGTTTTGTGATTAATATTTTTCTGGAAATCTAGAACATTGAGCCCTACATAAATATTTAAAACCATATTTAAAGCTACTTGTCTCTGAACCGTATATATCTTAGATATACTCTATATTGTTTTAGGAATGAGAGTGCAGACACACAGAAAGCAGTACCTGGTCTTTGGAGAGGGTGACCATGCTCTGATAGGCTGCATCAGCAGTGGCAAAGATGTGCGGGGGGTTAGTGGAGCGTTTCATCCCATGATAGAGCTTTGAGAACTGAGAACAGAGGCGCTTTTAGACATGAAACTACATCTTAGTTCTCTCTCTACAAGGAAGCTTTGATTCAGAAAGCCAACTTGAAGTGGCTCCCCACAACACCAAGTGTGAATTACACACTGTACACATAAGATGGTTTATACAAAGATGGTCTGCTTTAGACATAAATTATGCTTTAGCGCACAGCCTGATGTTGCTCCTCTCACCTGTGGAGAGTAGATGTTGAGGTTCTGGAAAGGGTTAAGCGCTATGAGGATATCACCCACATATGTGTAGATCTGCAGCTCCTGATATCGCCTCTGAAGATGTGTGATGATTATATCCTAGAAAAGAGAAATGCTTGAGATGGAAATGTTGGTAACACTTTCTATGAAGCCCATATTTATAATAGATTATAAGGGTATTCTTAAGGCATTATAAAAATGCATAATGCATTATAAAAACTCTTATGTTATATCATCTTAAGAATATTCATAAGAACACTTTTAATGTATTATAATATTTACTTATTTGTGGTTATAGCTTTTAAGAATATGATGATTTATAACACACAGTGAACATGTTGCATCCACTTAAGTTACAATGGATTATATTTCTCATAGTTATAATGTATTAAAAGTCTCATATCTTGCCATCTTTCTTATGCTACTTTACTTAAAGCAATCAAAGACCACTTATAAGTATAGCAAAAAAAAAAAAAAATTCTCAAACAGACATAAGATCAGATATCAGATCAGATGAATGTGTAATATGACACATTTGATTTGAACTATTTTTATTGTAATATCAGTTTGATTATTTCGATGGTACCCTTTAGACAGCTGTTGATAAGTAACTCTCCAACTACATGTCAGCTAGCAGTCATTGGAGTATTAGTAGTATGTGTGCTAAAATAAATATATGCTAACACTATATTTATATATACATATATGCTAACACTTTATTTTGATGGTTCCCCAACAGACAAGCTGACTATAAGTAACTTTGCAAGTACGTCAACATTCTACCTACCCTAAACTTAACCTAAGCCTACCAGAGGTGGGTAGAGTACCCAAAAACTGTACTCAAGTAAAAGTAAAAGTACTTGAAGAAATATTTACTCAAGTAAAAGTAAAAGTAATAGTCTGAATAATTACTTGAGTAAGAGTAAAAAAGTATCGGATAAAAAAACTACTCAAGTAGTTAGTTACTAGTTACTTTGGCTCATATACTGAAAATAGTCTATTTTTATTTAGATACATAAATTTTATCTAAATATCTATCTCTCTCTCTCTCTCTATATATATATATATATATATATATATATACACACACACACACACACACTGCCATTCAAAATACTTTTAATGTTTTTTTTTTTTTTTATGTAATTTATTTCAGTGATGCAAATCAGAATTTTTATCAGCCTGATTTATTATCAATGCTGTTCTTTTATAGCTTTCTATTCATAAAAGAATCCTGAACAAAATGTCACAGGTTCCAAAAAATATTAAGCAGCAAAACTGTTCCCTGTTGAAAAAAAACAGCTTTTGCTGGTAAGGTATGTTTTGAAGCATGGGATGCTGGTTTGAGCTGATTTAAGCTGGTCCTTTGCTGGTTTATGCTGATCCTTAGCTGGTTTAAGCTGGACATGTGCATGACCAGCGCATGACCAACACATGACCAGCTTAAACCAGCTAAGGACCAGCATAAACCATCATCCCAGCTTCAAAACATACCTAACCACCAGATGCTGGTTTTTTCAACAACACATGGTAATAAATCAATATATTTGAATGATTTCTGAAGGATCATATGACTCTGAAAACTGGAGTAACAGCTGATAAAAATTCTGATTTGCATCACTGAATTGAATTAAATTATATTTTAAAGTATATTAATTATGTATTATAAATGTATATGTATATAACTTCTGACACGGAGAAGAGTGAAAACTCCTCACATGACCGCTACTGAACATCTGAACATAACGAAACAAATCTTCTTCCGTCTGTTCTGCTAAATGTAAACAAATGTAGCCTTTATTTCTGCAAGCGTAAATATTGTGAAAATATCAATATTAATTGTGTCTAGGCAAAGGCATTCCTCCTGGAACTAACGCGGGTTTGGCGGGTGTTCATTTCATACTCTGTGACAGCTTATTTAATGAATAAATTATACATTGTATTTAATGTGTAAGGTACATGTACAACAAACTGGTAATGTCATAATAGTATCGTGTACTGTAATCGAATCTCTACCTGTGGAACCGACAGCACACGCGGTGTTCATCTAATAAAGATCTTCATAGCTAGCAAACCATAGCCTTTACAGATTTGCTTTCAACTGACTGTAGATCCAAAGCCACGTCTTCAAAACTCTTGATGTTCTTAAACTTTCTGTTACAACTCTGAGTGAGAACCGCTTCAGACGATCAGCGCGTGCGGCAGAACTGAACAAATCATTCAAACTGATTCGCGAACCGATTCACTGGTTTGCCAATTGGTTTGATCAAGCCTTCGAACAGAATTGACTCAAAAGAATGAATCATTTCCGAACGGGCATCGCTCATTGCCCAGAAAAAAAGTAGACGGCGCATTTGGAATAAATTTAAGGATTTTTAACTTGTATCACATTAAGGTAACGAGAGGAGCGTCGCCCACAGTAACGAAGTAAAAGTACCGTTTTTTCACTAAAAATGTACTTGAGTAAGAGTAAAAGTACCCATTTTTAAATATACTCTAAAAGTATTAGTTACCCAAAAAATTTACTCAAGTAAATGTAACGAAGTAAATGTAACTCGTTACTACCCACCTCTGAAGCCTACTAATACTCTAATGAGAGTTAGTTGACTTGTAGTTGCAAAGTTGCTTGTAGTCAATAGACTAAGAGGACCATCAAAATAAAATGTAACCTAACATACAAACTTTGCATTTTTTTCAGTTGAAATGATTAACTAGCTCACATCAAAATTAATATTAGCCTCACAGGGAACATTCAAATAACACTCCACACCTAACCACTTACAAGATGTAGTAAGATACTGTGCAGACCTTAAATAAACAATGTCAAGATATATAGTCCATTATAAATGTAAAAGTAGATTTAATATGGTGTTCATTGTGTTATAAATAATCATAATCTTAAAAGTTATAACGACAAATGCGTAAGCATTATAATGTATTATAATTGTTGTTATTGATGTGATTATTTATAAGATGATATAACATATTATAAGGTTTTTTAATGCATTACGCATTCATTATAATGTCTTAAGAATACCCTTATAATATATTATAAATATGGGTTTCATAGAAAGTACTACCGAAATGTTTCTTTGTTGTTTATACTACAAGATTCACTGAATTCACATAATTTGAGCAGACAGTTTAGTAATAGTTTGTAATTGAATTCCACTACATTTTAAAGTCAACATAAAATGCCGACTGCAACTCATTTACTTTCATAATGTTATGTTATGTTTTTATAATGCATTTTAATGGAGTTATGTAATTATTTGGAAAAATTTATCAAAAATACGTCCAGGAACACGTATTAAGAAAGTAAATAAGGTCCATTTTGATTTTATGTTGTCTTTACATCAAAATAAAAATATTTCTGTATGATAAAGAAATTAAAAGCCTTTGTTTAGATTTCAGCTAAATCATCTAAATACCTCATCTAAAACCTCCAGGTCCACCAGATCATCATCAGGACAGCTCTCAATGATCAGGGTTTTGCGAGTATTGATCCGCTCATGCCTGTAAAAGACAATACAGCAATGTTACAGCTTCAATAAACATGAAATACTAAAAAATCAATTCAATCATAAACATGTAATTTATTGAGTTGAAGTGTCATTGATATCTGTAACACAAATGACCCTGGAGCACAAAATAAGTAGCTTGGGTATATTTGTAGCAATACCCAACAATACATTGTATGGGTCAAAATTATCAATTTTTCTTTTATGCCAAAAATCATTAGGATATTAAGTAAATATCATGTTCCATGAAGATATTTTGTAAATTTCCTACTGTAAATATATCAAAACTTAATTTTTGATTAGTAATATGCATTGCTAAGAACTTCATTTGGACAACTTTAAAGGTGATTTTCTCAATATTTAGATTTTTTTTTTTTTTGCACCCTCAGATTCCAGATATTCAAATAGTTGTATCTCAGCCAAACATTGTCCTATCCTAACAAACCATACATCAATGAAAAGCTTATTTATTCAGCTTTCAGATAATGTATAAAATGTAAAAATTGACCCTCATGACTGGTTTTCTAGTCCAGGGTCACAAATATTATAGGACTAGTTAGTTACATGCATGCTAAATATTTAGTGGAGGTTTGTTAAAATCCTTTACCCTAACTATTAGGACCGGTAATAGTGATGCTTGCCTTAGTAAACACACACAAAAAAAAAAAAATCTGGTAACACTTTATTTTAAAGTGTCCTTGTTACATGTTACATATACTTACTATTATAATAACAATAAATGATGCATAATTGCATGCCAGTAACCCTAAACCGAACCCTAATCCTAACCATATAGTAAGAACATGTAGTTAATTAATATTACTCAGTACTTAAATGTATAGTTACAATGCAACAAGAACACCTTATAATAAAGTGTAACCCAAAATCTAAACATCCAGCATGCCATTCCTGTATGCGGCATCAGGGTGTGATGCAGGTCTATCCTCTGGGGTTTAAAGGCTATTATAGCGTGTAGTGAAAGCACTTCGTCAGGGTTTGACTCTCTATTGTATTTTTGACCTTTAGATCATGAGGAAGCAGCTGCTCTATTCACAGCTCTTAAAACCCATCGGGCCCCGGGGACATGACAGTGTACAGACAAGATACACTGCGCTTTATGTGTGTGTGGCTGTGTTTCTGTGTGTGCATCAGTGTTCCCTCACTCTGTAATCACTTCACTGATATTTGCCATCAGTGACTAAACAGAGAGAGCACAGCCAAGCTCATAATCTCATTACGGCTCTCTCACTGTCACTATCAGGCTAGCAGATTATATGTGGCCTGGGGAATAGGTGGCTACAATCTGGCAACCCTCTGACTGTTTATTCACAATTACAGAGTGTACCAGCTCCCACTTTCTCAGAACAAGTTAAAATAGACACCCAAGAACAAGGGTAGTTAACATCCTGCCCTGATCGGTGTGTCTCAGTCAAGTGGAAACGAAGGTAAGATGTAAAATTCCCTCTGTTGCATTGAGTTCATCAGGGACTGTGAATCCTCATGTAACCCTGAATCAAAGAGGTGGTGACAGGGTTAAGAGTACTAATGCTTCAGTGGTAGAATTCAGACGTATCTTAGTACAGAAATAAATCGCCCAAGCAACATAAACATAACATAACCCCAAATAAAAAAATAAAAAAAAAGTGAAAAAAGTGGTTTATTTACCATTTATATTATTATTGCCATTTATTTAAAGGGCATGAAACTGGTGTAAACCAGTTTTGTTCAGCGTGTCTAAAAGTAAATAACACTCACTTTATATGATACATATTTTAAATAACCATCACAGTAAACATTAGGCCTTTCAAAGTTGTTTTTGTAGTAGTAAATAAACTAAATTAAACATTGACTAAAAAAATGTTTTTAATTTAATCTCAAGTAAAAAAAAAATATATATATATATATATATTATTTTTTTTTTAATTAATTTTTATTTTTTTGGATGAAATTAAGTTGTAAAAAGCAAAAACATTAAGGTCATCCTCTCCAATATTTTGAGAAATTTGGGGAAAATTTGTATTGCAAACAAATGCTATTGTTTTGAACTTTTAATCATCAAAGAATCCTAAAAAAAAAATAAAAATAAGCAGCACAACTGTTTTCAACGTTGACTTCTTGCTCAGCAAATCAGCATATTAAACTGATTTCTGATCATGTGACACTGACGTAATGATGCTGAAAATTCAGCTTTGATCGCAGCAATACATTACATCTTCAAATAGATTCAAGTCAATATATATATATATATATATATATATATATATATACACACACAGTATATATGTGTGTGTGTGTGTGGTCTTTTGACTATAAACGACTTTCAAAATCATTTAAAGACCTTCCCAGCCATCTTACCAATCTTACTAAGTTTTTAACTGAATCATGCTGTTTTTCATGTGAAAGGCCAGTCTTTGTCAAGCTTTAGAATACAGTAAACAAAAATATTTTACATTGTTCAGTACTTTTATATTTGATATTCAGCAAGTTTTAGACGAATCTAAAGGCCAATGTGAGTTAATTTTATAGAATACTATAGTATAATACTACTATAGTAGAATACTATAGGCAGGGTGGTCATTTAAAATTCACAAGGCCTGCAAATATTATAGGTCCCCTGTCCCCTCCTCAAAGGGCCCAAATATTAGGTAATACAAGATCTGCAGGATTTTAAGGGTCTAAATGAAAATTTTCAAGGAGAATCCAGTGGAAACTCTTTCTTTCATTATGTGTAGCATCTATAACAGCATCAGAGATCTCCGTTTGACTTGTACGCCGCTGAAGTGATGCCATCCAACTGAATCTAATGCTCTTGAATGTCAGCCTCTCAGAATAACCTGAGAAGCTACATTCCTCCACAGATAACACTGCCATCTGCTGGAAACAGGAAACCCTCAAGTGACACATGACACAGTAATATAAAAAAACTCATAACCCACATGCTGTGATTCGTATATTTCTAGACTGTCACAACAGAAAGTCTCACTGTTTCACATTTAGACGTGATAAATCCACCTCGACAGCTCTGCATCTATAGAAGACAGTGATAAATGCAAGTCAAGTGCCTCACAATGACCGCTGTCATGGTCAAGGCAGCTAGATCTTTGGTCTGACCCTGAAACGAATCAGAAAGCACTTCAAAATGACAATCTATGATTGGCAGGCTATTATAAACCGAAAAAATAATACTTCTGTTTAACCCACCCGTATATTTATAATCTCAAGCGGTGATGTTTAACGGTCAGCCTTTTTAAGCATGTGACACAATGTATTTTTCTCTACCTCATGAACATCTCGATGTGATTTCAGAAAAGCCAGAGTGTTGTTCTGGCCTGCGGTTTGTGTTGTGGGCAGGATGTACCTGGTCTTGGTCCTGCTGCCCACGTCCTGTTGCTCGCGGATGAGGACTGACAGCTGCTGTCTGAGCGACGTGTCTTTCCCATGAGCCTGTTTAATGAACGGATGCTCCAGCAGATGCGTCACTGATGGACGAGTCTCAAAATCCTTTATTAAACACCTGCAGATAGGAGAAGGGATGAAGGGGGAAAATATGAGAGAAGACAAACAGAAAGCAGAGAAGCATGCAAAGTCACAAACGACACATAACATCAGAAGCTTTCCATATAATGACAAGGAAATTAATGTGAAAACTGATTAATAAATAAAAAGCAAACAAGCAAAAAATCCTGCATAATCATGCAAAGGTCTTCAGTGAGGTTAAGCATGTCACCTGTACATCGTCATATGACTCCAGTCTCTGACACGATGACCAAGAAGCTCTGTGAGGTCTGAACTGAACATCTGACCAGCCGTCTTTCTCTCTCTCTGTCTCTTGCTCTTTCTCTCTCATCACCATAGTATCCAGTGTAAACAGTCTTATCATGTGTCTACAGGCCTGTCTCTGTTGTTCTGGACTACATGCATGCAAGTGTCCTCCTGCTCAGAGACCGTGGTTATCTGTGGATCATGTCTCATGACACCTTTTTTGCATATTTCTTTATGATCAGTATATGATATGTAATGATGGGCACTTTTAGTGTACATCAAATCTTACAAGTACATTTCATGACTATTTCTTAGATATATTACTTATATACACTTTTGGTAACACTTTGTTTTTAAGGTGTCCTTGTTACATGTTACATGCACTTACTATTATAATAACAATTAATTATGCATAATTACATACAAGTAACCCTAAGCCAAATCCTAATCCTATCTCTAACCAAGTATATGTAGTATAAGTATATGTAGTTAATTAATAATACTCAGTACTTAAATGTATAATTACACTATAACAAGGACACCTTAAAATAAAGTGTAACCACACTTAAAAAGTGCACTTTGTAATAATGTCAAATTAAGTTTTACTTGAAAGTACATTTTGAAGTATTATTTAATAATCCTTAATCGTGCTATGAAGATTGTACACATATTCTGATATGTTGACCAACATACTGTGCTAAAGTACAAAGGTAACCCTCGACCACAAAACCAGTCATAAGGGTCAATTTTTCAAAATTAAGATTTATACATCATCTGAAAGCTGAATAAATAAGCGTTCCATTGATGTATGGTTTGTTAGGATAGGACAATATTTGGCCGAGATACAACTATTTGAAAATCTGGAATCTGAAGGTGCAAAAAAATCAAAATATTGAGAAAATCACCTATAAAGTTATATTTACAGTAGGAGTGTATTTTTGGCTATTGCTACAAATATACCCCAGCGACTTAAGACTGGTTTTGTGGTCCACGGTCACAAATACTTAATTACAATTAATTATAATGTTCTTCTTTGTTATTTAATATCATATTTAAAAGTTAATATATTTTAAATGACTACTAATCTACAAGGCAACTTCATTACAAATGTGTAATTACAAATATTATTTAAATACACGACAAACGAATGCTTGTCAGTACTAAGCAGTACATTGTGTCATATTTCACTACCTTTAATTATGAAATTATTAAAGATGTACTTTAGTCCTACTTAAGTGGGTCAAAAAAGCACTTTAAAAGTTTAGGTAATTGCATTTAATATAAATGTAAAAAATAATGCATTTCATTTAATTGTGATTAAAATGCAATCAAGTGACTCAAAACAAAGTATATTATTTCTAAAGCAAGTACTCCTTTTCTAGTGTGCTAAACTGTACTTCTTTTTCACAAGGGTAGTCACTAGCTGGACTGAATTTGGCAAAATGTCTTGACTTTCCCCATTCCTCCTCATCTGTCCAGTTTGGATTTCTTTTCTTGTTTCCCAGTTTCTCCGGAAAGTAAAGCACTAAGCATAGTGTCCGTCTAAATCTCAGCGGCCTGCTTTACTCTCGACTGAAACTGGGGCTGTGCTGAGACCCTCTAGAGTCTAGACCCCATTAAACGCAGTAGATTAGGCCCAGGGGTCTGTCATTAGCCCTCGGCATGGCTGAGGCTCTGAGCAGCAGGCAGCTCTGATAGCAGAGCACAGGCCATTCAGCTGCACAATTACATACACATTCATTACACAGCAACAACAGCGTGCTGTTATAGTACACACACAGGCAGAGAACAAACAGCCGGCACCTCGCGATAACATTGTGTCCCTGTACACCACACACACACATTGACAGGATTTACTCAGCAGAATTATTATGATCTAATGGCTCTCAAAAACACAATTTTTCAGTGTGATGTTCACAAAAACCTAGGCTGAAGCAGATTTATTGTGCCAAACACAAACTCTAAGCGATGCATTGGCATTTTTTTTTCCTGCGAGTATGCGTTTTTTCCCAGCTTTATTTAATTAATGATCACATCATAATTAGACAAGATTTATGCAGACAAATGCCGATTTTCTGAATAGTGACACTGGAGCATAGGTTGTGGACAGCAAAGCATCTTCAGCTCAGTAAATACTCCTCGTAACAGAAGCACACACACACACACACACAAAATTGATTCTTCAGCAGTTCTTTGTCGTAGTTGAGGTGCTATATAGCATCGCTAAGAGAATCATAGGGGAACCAATTTAAGTGCTATATACCACCTTTTTAATTCAATAATATGTAAGTATTTCATGTTAAACTATTTATTAATAATAAAACATTTCCTGTTTTTTTAGGTTTGCAGGACACTATGTAGTTCTCATATATTTGTGTTTCTGGTACAGTTTTGCCATGTCTGCTAATTATGCAACATACATACATATCTTATATCTCACACTCAAAGCACAATAACTAGGTTAATAAATATATTATACCAGTGGCAGGCTGCATAAACAGCTTAGACTAGTCTTAAAAATTTATATTTGAAAAAGTCATCTAACTTTTAGTCATCTAGTCATAACTTTTTAAAAACAGTTACAAAAAGCTAGATTGGTCTAATCTAAATCTAGACTGATTATGTCTGATTACTGCTAGATGACCAAACACAGTCTTAACATAGAGGCTATGTTTATGTTCATTTTTTGGTTGCTTTTTTTGATATCTGGCAACCTTTTGCTTGGAGTTTAATGAAGTGAAGGTCAAACTCAAGTAATTATTTTACCTATCACAAATCAAAGTGTACCTTTAACAGACAGTTCAGGTTAAATGACAGAAGATATCTCAAGTTGGAGTGGAACTTCAAAAGCATTCTATTCTAGAAACTAATAGCTAGTTAACTGCTCTTCAAAATTTAATTACACATCCATCAAATTTATGAACTGAGAAAATGAAGAAAGGATATCAGAAAAATGGTATAAGCTTCCATAGTCATACTACAGTACACGGAGTCTGCTGGAATAACCTGTGGTTAAGTGTCTTGCTCAAGGGCACAATGTTGCTAGTTAATGGCCCAACCAGTTTAAGACTTGAAACAACCAACCTTGAATTTTAACCACAACACCAACCAGCCATGTGTGTTGCAGACTGTACACACAGACACTCAGGAGCACTTAAAGAGCACTCAGGCTAAAATCCCACCAGCACACAGAAACACACACAAACACGCTTAATGAATATGACTGCGTCTGTGCTTTTAATTCATCACGAGCAGCCAGCAGACCTGCCACACTGACAAATGAACAACTAACACAAATAAATGAGTCAATTAGCATTCACAGCCCTCCTGCCGTGCACACAACATCCCTCTCTCTGATGTTTTCATTCTCAATAATGAAATAATAATCTGGGCTTTTCAATGCTTTTATATGTACATACACACACACACACAGAGCTGGGCCTCTTTTATTTACAGCCTGTCTGACAGGAATTAAACTGTACATCTGAGAGGCGTTTGAGGAAACTTCTCACTGCATGTTTTGCTTATACAGAAACAGCCAGAATTGGTCTTGTCAAGTGACATTACAGCTGAATCTACTGACAGGATGGAGGTACAACAACACAAAAAGGATCTGGACACTTAAGCCACATTTAAAATATCTGAGAAAGGAAAAAAAGAAAGGACGTGATGTGTGGCCAAGTATGGTGTCCCATAATCAGAATTTGTGCTCTGCATTTAACCCATCCAAGTGCACACACACACACCGTGAACACACACACACACCGTGAACACACACCCGGAGCAGTAGGCAGCCAATGCTGCAAGGGAGCAGTTGGGGGTTCGGTGCCTTGCTCAAGGGTCTCACCTCAGTCGTGGTATTGAGGGTGGAGAGAGTGCTGGTTATTCACTCCCCCCACCAACAATTCCTGCCAGACCTGAGACTCGAACCTGTGACCTTCAGGTTACAAGTCCTACTCTCTATCCATTAGGCCACGACTGCCCCTATAGCATTGCATTACAAATATCACGAGATGTTCATTTTAAAGGAAGATACAAAAGCACACTTAAGCCCTAAACACACTGCATGATTTCTGGCTGTCTCAGAAACACTTACTTAGACCCCAAACTTTGGAATTGTAGCGTATATACAATAAATGTTCAAAATTATTACAATTTTTTTTCAGAACCACTGAGAAATTCTAACACATTTCCTGTCTAATGTAAATACTCAGTATGTCTAGAGATCAGTATTTCTCAGTACTTCACACAGATTCAGGAGTAAAAAAATGAAAAACTGGCAAGTTGCTTGAAGAAAAAAATAAAACACAATGCTAGTGACAGCACACATTAAAGGCTGAGTTTAGTCTGTACAGAAGAGAGAGATGAAGCTGCTGTACTCACTGAGCAATGAAGTGACAGAAACTCCTGCACCAGTGCTCCGGGTGGCGGAGGGTAGGAGACGGGTTCCTGCAATTAAAACACAAAGACACAACACACGAGAATGAGACACAAGAAAACATATTGGATTGGCCTCATTCAGGGAGGGTAAATAAATTACAAAACTAAAGGGACAACTGTGTTTGTTCAGAACAAATGTCTGTTCGTATTCATCTTCCTACACAAAAGAAAAGCAGAAAACACAAATGCCTCATTCAGGTACAGACCTGCACCAAGAACAGCTATTCAGAACAGCTCGTCTAGAAATCAAATGCTGCAGTCCTACTCTAAAATCAATATGTTCTCTTACCTTCTCTTTATACTGTCACCACCAAAATCTCCCAAAACTTTCTTACATTAATTGTGGACTTCAGGTTATAAATACAGCATATTGTTGCTATGCATTATTATATTAAACTATTGCATATTTTGACAATGTTGGGTTTAGCAATGATGTCTGGGATAGTTGTTGTAGTATCGCTGATAAAAAGTTTTTGTTAATATTTTGCATTAGATCGTATTTTTCTATAATTTCAATTTTTGTTAGTTTAGTTTACGTTTTTAAAATTTGTTGTTTTTATCTTTTTTTAGTTTTTGTCGATTTATTTTTATTACATTTTAGTTTTAGTTCATTTACTTTCAGTTATTTCAGTGCTTCAACTTAAACTAAATGAAAATGAGCATTATTTTATTTCATTTTTATTTTTTATTTTTTTTTAGTTTTATTTATGACAGTAACCCTGTCAGCAGGGCAATTTAAAGCTCTCTTCTGTAGTGCAATCCAAATAGCTTTTTTCATATTGGTCTTTGTTTCATATACAACTAGTGCCATCTGGTGCCTCAGAGGACTTCGTTACTTCAGTATATATTATAATATATTATTATATTTTCAACATATTTTCAAATTCTTGATATACTATTATAGCTTTTATTAATAATTTGATTTAGTTTTATTTGTATATTTTTCATTAAATTTTATTTATTTTTTTATTATTATTTATAGTTGTCATTTTCATTATTTTATGTCTCATACTTCGTTTAATATGTCTCTATAGATCTTATTTAATATTCATGCTATAAATTTTATTTTGTTTTTATTTCAGTTTTATTTTATTTACTTTTGTACTTCAAGTTAAGCATGAAAAGAAAATGTGAAAAGATGTCTTGGCAACTAGCTAGAATAATATATATATATACACACACACATACATACACACACATATTATTCTAGCAAGTTGCCATATATATATATATATATATATATATATATATATATTTTTTTTTTTTTTTTTTTTTTTTTTTTATATTATTGTTTAATTCAGTTAACATTTAGGGCCAGTTTTACTAAACAGGGCAAATTGGTGCGAGAGCGAAATTCCAAAACAGCGCCGATGGGCGTGGAAATTTCTGAGGGTGAATTACTAACAATGCGTAAATTAAAGAACACAGATGCAACATCTCATTTACATATCGACCAACGCAATATACCAAGTGTATAAATTGAAGTGGCATAAAGTGTAAATTAGCATAGTCACGAATAAACAATAAAGAAATAAATAAGCCACGGTGTGTTGAAAAGAACCAGAGGTCAAAAAATGAAGGGTTGCAACAGTTTTGATAGACCTGGTATTGCGTGACTCCTAGATGAGGGATTCCAAGTCATCTTTTATTTCCTGAAGCAAATTAAAAATAACATGGCTTGGCAAAAGATATGTTCGGATAATGTGTTCGTAAATTAATACGTGTGGAAAAATCCTCTCCCTTCTACCACACACTCTCTGTTCTCTGTGGTGCCTCTCCTAGCAACAAATTGCATCCATTTCAAGCGCAAAATAGTTTAAGACATGCTTTTTTTGGGCGTTAAATAATGGCACAAATACCAGTAATTTGACAACCGCAAACGTTTGTAAATTTCGTTATGTGATTCATTTGAATACTCTCCTCCATAAATTTTGCGTCTGAAAGGGAAACTCCTACAAATGCATATTCAATAAGGTCAGGTGCAAAAATAACTGTGTCCATGCCTTTTCAGTGCTGATTCTTCACTGCGCGTCTTCAGTAAAATCTGACAGTACAATTTTAACGGCAAAAGACGGTTTGCACTGGCGCAAGCTGTTAGTAAAACTGGCCCTTTAATTTATTTCAAGTGGGATTTTTTATGGTTTTAGTTGTAATTTTTGGTTTTAGTTAATGATATTATCCCTGTTTGTTGCTAGGTTGATTGACTGTTTTATGCATTGTATTTTTTATTTTTTTATTTATTATTTTTTTTTTCCTCACAAAAGTAACCTGTGGCAAGTTTAATCCAGTAATTCTTAGGAATCACAGTTGCCAAAAGGAGTCTGCCAGACTGTGACATGTACAGGTGCATCTCAATAAATTAGAATGTCGTGGAAAAGTTCATTTATTTCAGTAATTCAACTCAAATTGTGAAACTCGTGTATTAAATAAATTCAATGCACACAGACTGAAGTAGTTTAAGTCTTTGGTTCATCTCAACAAATTAGAATATGGTGACATGCCAATCAGCTAATCAACTCAAAACACCTGCAAAGGTTTCCTGAGCCTTCAAAATGGTCTCTCAGTTTGGTTCACTAGGCTACACAATCATGGGGAAGACTGCTGAACTGACAGTTGTCCAGAAGACAATCATTGACACCCTTCACAAGGAGGGTAAGCCACAAACATTCATTGCCAAAGAAGCTGGCTGTTCAGAGTGCTGTATCCAAGCATGTTAACAGAAAGTTGAGTGGAAGGAAAAAGTGTGGAAGAAAAAGATGCACAACCAACCGAGAGAACCACAGCCTTATGAGGATTGTCAAGCAAAATCGATTCAAGAATTTGGGTGAACTTCACAAGGAATGGACTGAGGCTGGGGTCAAGGCATCAAGAGCTACCACACACAGACGTGTCAAGGAATTTGGCTACAGTTGTCGTATTCCTCTTGTTAAGCTATTCCTGAACCACAGACAACGTCAGAAGCGTCTTACCTGGGCTAAGGAGAAGAACAACTGGACTGTTGCTCCGTGGTCCAAAGTCCTCTTTTCAGATAAGAGCAAGTTTTGTATTTCCTTTGGAAACCAAGGTCCTAGAGTCTGGAGGAAGGGTGGAGAAGCTCATAGCCCAAGTTGCTTGAAGTCCAGTGTTAAGTTTCCACAGTTTGTGATAATTTGGGGTGCAATGTCATCTGCTGGTGTTGGTCCATTGTGTTTTTTGAAAACCAAACTCACTGCACCCGTTTACCAAGAAATTTTGGAGCACTTCATGTTTCCTTCTGCTGACCAGCTTTTTAAAGATGCTGATTTCATTTTCCAGCAGGATTTGGCACCTGCCCACACTGCCAAAAGCACCAAAAGTTGGTTAAATGACCATGGTGTTGGTGTGCTTGACTGGCCAGCAAACTCACCAGACCTGGACCCCATAGAGAATCTATGGGGTATTGTCAAGAGGAAAATGAGAAACAAGAGACCAAAAAATGCAGATGAGCTGAAGGCCACTGTCAAATAAACCTGGGATTTCATACCACCTCAGCAGTGTCACAAACTGATCACCTCCATGCCACGCCGAATTGAGGCAGTAATTAAAGCAAAAGGAGCCCCTACCAAGTATTGAGTACATATACAGCAAATGAACATACTTTCCAGAAGGCCAACAATTCACTAAAAATGTTTTTTTTTTTTATTGGTCTTATGAAGTATTCTAATTTGCTGAGATAGTGAATTGGTGGGTTTTTGTTAAATGTGAGCCAAAATCATCACAATTAAAAGAACCAAAGACTTAAACTACTTCAGTCTGTGTGCACTGAATTTATTTAATACACGAATATCACAATTTGAGTTGAATTACTGAAATAAATGAACTTTTCCACGACATTCTAATTTATTGAGATGCACCTGTATATATTGTCATTATTATGAATTTTAAAAGTCATTATTGCTGGTCTTCAATGATAATGATAAGTTATTTTAATAAACACATCAAGAAATAATAAAGGTTCATGATATTTTCCAAAAACCAAACATTTCCAAACTTTTGAAGGGCACTGTACAATATATACTTATGGGAACTACTCAACCTTTTTGTTTTGACTTTTCTACTTCCATTTTTGCATGCGTGTTTGAGTGACAGTAATGACTGAAGTACGTCAAACCCCACAAGCCCTCAGCACTTGAGTTGAGAGTTTTTACTGCAGAGAGGCAGACTTAAGCGAGTCTTGAGCTCTTCAGTAGAGCAGGTCGTATCTCAGATGAGCTGCTGTATATCTCAGTGAGGTGGAGTTGTAAGTGTTTAAGTCTTTAAGGTGCAGACTGTGGGCCAGGGACGCGTCGGTCTGCAACAGGATGACAAACGAGCTGCCCTGCAGAGTGTCTGGCAGGCAACATCTGTCCGCAGAGCTGCCGAGTTATGAGAGCGAATAATCCCTCTGTCAGCTACACTCAGACAGAGCCATCTATTAACTCACACACACACACTTTCACATGCCCATATATTAGCGCACATACTCTCACAGGCTCATTTATTAACACAAAAGCAGCTCTCAGTGGCTGTGATGCTGCGAGGCCTCAACTTCTGGGATAGTTTTAGGCGATCAAAGAAAACATCATTTTTAAGAGCAACATGCTGGAAAATGTCTTCCTGAACAACATACAGTGCATTCCAGCCTCAGGATGTTCATTGGAGACATTTGTACTCTAAAAAGTGTATTTGTTTACATTTATTTGTTCCAACCCCTGTGAAATAGAAGTGTGCTTAATTGTATTGAATGTGCACTAGTAGTGTACTTCAAATCTTAAAGATACATTTTAAAAACAGTACTTGCATTCATATAATATTAAAGAAATAAAAAGTGTACTTAAAAGTGCACTTTTATGACCATGTTTAAACAAACCAAAGTTCTTTTAAAATGTACACTTTGTAATGTATCATTAAATGTGTTTTACTTTATGTACATTTTAAATCTTTCTTTTTATAATATATATATATATATATATATATATATATATATATATATATATATATAGTCATATATATATATATATATATAGTCATGCTTTCAAGTATACTTATTTTGACCTACAACAGCACAAGTTTACAACAGCACATTTTAACTGTAGTGTGTTATTTGATATACATTTGATTTATACATTTAAAGTTAATGTAATTAAATGTACTATATTGCAACTTCATCATTACAAATATTTAATTAAAAAAATATTTAAATACATGACATGCAAGTTTCAATAGAAATTACATGAAAGTTTATTTTAGTTTACCATAAGTGCTTGTCAGTACATTCAGCAGTATACTTTAAAAATATTTCAAAGAAAATATAATTATGAAATATATTCCTACTAGAGGGTCTAAAATACTCTAAAATCCAGTTAATTGCATTTAATATCAATGTAAATTATAATACATTTTATTTATTTGCATTTAAGACGCAATTAAGTTTCTGAAAGCATTACATTCAGTTCTTAAGTATGTTATGTTAGAGTATTATTTCTGTAATATGATACAGTGTACTCCTTTTTCACAAGGTGACACTGGTACTTGCCATACAAATGTAAATCTACAAAAGTCTGTATAAAATCATTTGCAAAAACCGTTATTCAAAGTGACAAAAAGACTCCAAAGATCATGGAAAAGTCATTAAAAGACATAAAAGAACCCTAAAAGAAGCTCATCAAAACAAAATTATTTTGGACTCGACTTGATTTTGACAATGATGAAGGAAGCTTCTAAACTCTAAAGCAGGGATCGTCTCGGGTTACTTGACTGTAACCCTGTTCCCTGAAAAAGCGGGAACGAGATGCTGCGTTTCAATAACGCTGATGAGAACATTCTTTGTTCGACCGGTTGTGAAGCACGTGTGTCAAACACGCCAAGAATTGGCTTAAATAACCTCGGTGGGTGACGTCATTGATTACGTGCACCTGCAGGTTATAAATAGACGTGAGACGTACACATCTTGAGGTTAAACCTTTGTCTGAAGAGACGTCCAGGCACGCCTACAGTGCGGCATTGAGGTGCAGCATCTCGTTCCCGCTTTTTCAGGGAACAGGGTTACAGTCAAGTAACCCGAGATGTTCCCTATAAAAAGCTACTCTCGATGCTGCATTTCAATAAAGCTGATGGGAACGAGAAAACCAACGCCGCCGCACTGGAAGTGTCTGGACCCCCAAGGTTGTGTAGTGTGTGCGCACAAACATTGAAGAGGTCTCAGACTTGACTCTGGGATGTTGACTCAAGGACATGTGAGCCCGGAGTAGCATGGACATCCAAACTATTGAGTCTGACAAATGTGTGCAGAGAGGACCACACCACACACTTGATGCAAGGGGACAGAGCCTTAGCATAGGTGATATGCAACCCACCTGGTTGAAAGGGCCCTAACTCCTAGAGGTGAAGCTTGACCGCGCGCCTCGTAGGCTAGGGCAATAGCATCCCTCATCCGATGTGACATTGTTTGTCTAGTGGCAGCCATAGCATATGAAAAGCTGCTCCGACTTACGCCACTAGCTAATGCGGTGGATGTAAATCTGAAGAGCATGTACTGGACACAGTAAATGAAGTCCTTCTTGCTCCGGTGTCATAAACGATGGAGGTCAGAAAGCTTCAAGAATGACCGGAAAATAATAGGGTGAGGATGCAAAATAGCTTGACCAGCCCAGGGGCAAAGTCTAAGCAGGATGACGAGACTGACAGAGCCTGCAAATCCCCAATTCTCTTCAGAGAAGTAAGAGCCATGAGAAAAAACATCTTTAGAGTCAGAAACCTGACAGGCACTGACTCTAGTGGTTCAAAATTGGGTCCCAACCAGACCCTTTGGGCACCAAGGCCAAGTCCGACGAAGGGACTGTCGCTCTGGTGGGCGGCCTCGACCGCTGAGCTCCATGTATGAAGCGGGCAACTAGAGGGTGCTTTCCCACAAAAACACCATCAATCAGAACATGGCAAGCCGAAATGGCGGCCACATAGACTGTGAAACTACCAGGACGTGTGCCTGAGGACAATCTCTTGCAGAAACTCCAGCACTGAAACAACCTGGTGAACTGGGTCTGCATGGTGTGTCATACACCAACTTTCGAAAAAGCACCATCTGAGGGCATAACTTCTTCTAGGGGAAGGAGTCCTAACAATCAGAATAGTCTGTAGTACATCTGCTGGAAACCTAGAATCTCTTGTGGTCCCCCTCAGGGGCCAGAGATGAAAGGTTCCAGAACTCAGGCCGAGGATGAAAAACTGTCCCCTTTGCCTGAGATGGAAGATCTCTCCTGACCGGAATCGCCCACAGCGAGCCGTCAAGGAAGGATTTTAGATCTGAGAGCCACTCACTGGTCGTTCAACGGGGCGCTATCAGTCAGAGGTGAGACCCTCGTTAACATACCTTGGCCAGGACGGGAAGAAAATGAGAGAGAGGGGTGGTTCGCACGCCCCTCGTCTCTCAGCCAGACCGACATGCGAGCACCACAATCGCAATGAGGGCGCAGAGGATCATACCTTCCTGAAACAAAGCGAGTCTCGAGTGGAGCACTCCAATTTAAGTGATTACAGTGCTTGCACTCAGCGTCCTCGAGGGCAGCAACAACATGCTACAAAATTCGGACCGCGAATCTGCTCCTACATTCATATGCCCCAAAATGTAAATCGCCTTGATTGACTAGAACTTGTCCCACATACAAAGCAGAACCTGCTGTGCTAGCCTGTTCCGGCGGCACGGATGCAGTCTGCCCTGGCGACCAATTTAAGTGACTACCACAGTCTTGTCCCCCGCACTAGGACATGGTAGCCCCTGCTGGAGGATGTATTTCAGGGCCCAAAATACAGCCATCATTCCGAGGCAATTGAGGTGCCAATCAAGAAGATGACATCTCCAGATCCCTTGGGCTGGATGGTCATCCAAGACCGCACCCCAGCCTGTGAGGGAAGCATCTGTCGTTAGCATCTTGCGACGACAACACATGCCTAGAGTGGGGCCCAAAGTCAAAAACCGGGGTCTGAACCACATAGAAAGGGTACGAGGCCCTAGCGCGTAACCCTTATATGCCTCTGGGGATTGGCCCTTAGATTAAATCCCCTGGCTCTGAGCCACAACTATGGTCTCATGTGCAAGACGTCCAAAGGTTTCATGTGGATGCAGTCGTCATGAGACCTAGAACTTTTTGAAAGTAATGTAAAGTAACTTTCTGGCCTAGCCTGAAATCCTTCAGGGTGTTCAGAATGGATTCGATTCGTGTAGGAGACAGCTGTGCCCACATTATGATAGAATCCAGTTAACCCCTAAATACATTGTCCTCTGGGCAAGAGAGAAAACGCTTTCCTTGGCGTTGAGTCTCAATCCCAGATGGTTAAGATGAGCAAGGACGACATCCCGATGTCGAAACGCATGCTCTTAAGACTGGGCCAAATCAGTCAGTCGCCGATGCTAAAGCTGCATCGATGCATTTTGCACATGTGCAGGGTGATAAGGCTAGGCCAAATGGAAGAACCCAATACTGGTAAGCTTTACCCCCAAAAGCAAACCTCAGGAACTTCCTGCGTTGTGGCAAAATTTCTAAATGAAAGTATGCGTCCTTGAGATCATTGTTGATAACCAATCCCCTGATTGAACCTGAGAAAAACAATCATAGACTGTCAGCACTTTGAACTTGTACGTTCTTAGAAAGTGGTTCAGCCCGGAAACATCTAGACTGGACGCAACCCCCCATCATTTCTGGGAACCAGAAAATATTGGCTATAGCAGCTCGACCCTCTGTCTAGGAGGGGAGATGTTCTACGACCTCCTTGTCCAGCAGAGCTTGCATTCCCTGTGTCAACGAATACGCTCGTTCTGGTTTCACGGTAGTGGAGACCACGCCGTTGAAACAAGAAGGATGATACGCAAACCGTATCCTGTAGCCCTCTTATGGAATCCTTACGACCCAAGGAGAGTTATTTGGCAGTAGCTTCCACGCTGTCAAATTCTCTGAAAGGGGTAACACTTTGTTTTGCTGGGGGGGAATGTTAAATATTTGGTGTCCTGAAACACTGCAGGAAACAACCAAACATGTAACATATCACTGGAGATTGCTGACCCCCGAAATACCAGTGGTGGAAGTTGTACAGCGATCCCCTAAGGGTGCCAGGAAGGAGCCCTTACTCTCCTCGTTGGAGTTTTCCACGGCCCTCCCCGAGGGGACACACCCATTGTCCTGGGCACAGCCTCAGGACTTCCTTCTGGTCGTAAAGACCGTTTTTAGGTCCGGCTCCCTCTTGGCTGTTGAGTGCTATGAGCTTTTCCCCAGTCTTTATGAGGGGGCGCATGGCTCGCACACTCTCTTTTGGGCTTCTCGCCTCAGAGGAGCTGGGCCGTGTTGGGACTGGCTGGCCAACAGCCCCGACACTAGAGCACGGTCGGGGAGAAACTTATTGAAAGCTTTCTCGAGCTTCCTTGCCTCCCTGCGCTCAGATCTTTATGAAGGTCAGTCTGATATGCCTGCAGAACCGCTGTGGTGTGCAGGGCAGCACCAGCATGACCTGCTGCATGAAACGCTCTCCCTACAAGTGTAGATGTTGCTCTACATGGCTTGGTAGGGAGCGTTGACATTTCGAGTGATGATTCACCCCCAGGGGAGAGATAGCACGCTAGCGTCTCTTCCACCTGGGGTCTCATCATGTAGCCCTGTGCCTCTGAATCCACAATAGTTGAAAAATTCAAGGTTGAGGCACAAAAAACACAGGACAAATATGGCTTACTCCATAAACAAGTTCTCTCATCATGGAGGTCACCAAAGAAGGGGAGAGACCATCGCTGAGGTCCCTCCCCCTGACCATCTGACAGAAAACTGTCATCTAGTTTGGAGCGTCTAGGGGTCTACTGCTCTTGTGGCCAATCTGGCTTTAATCTGTTCACACTGCACGAGTCATCACCTCGAGTAACTCCTCATTCGTTTACAATTGCGGAAGGAGCGCTCGGGAGGCGGCGCTCTCAATTTCCATAACTACAGAAACAAGCGCTGCAGCATTTGCTGCCCGATCCGAAGAAATACCGGGACACGCTTTGGAAGCGGGCGCGAAAAACCCCAGATCTGGCGAGAGCACTAGAGAAAGGGGAGGACCCGGCTCTCGAGCCTCAGCCAGATCAAAGTGCGATCTTAACGAGGGCGCAGTGGCTCGTTCTTTGTAAAAGAAGGCGAGCCGAACACAAAGCACACGGATAGGAAGTGAATCGCAGTGCTCACAGTCGCTGCCCTCGAACGCAAGAGCAGCATGCTCTTACACCAAACACTCAAAACAAAACTCATGCGAGTCATCTTCAGAGATGAGCCGTAACAAGGAGGCACGCATCTCTTGCAGAGTAACTCGACAAGCTTTTAACTTTCACTTTACAATGATGTTGCTTTCAGCGTGACACACACACACAAAATTCGGTCTCTGAAGACAAAGAAGCCTGAAGATGTGTACGTCTCACGTCTATTTATAACCTGCAGGTGCACATAATCAATGAAGTCACCCACCGAGGTTATTTAAGCCAATTCTTGGCGTGTTTGACACACGTGCTTCACAACTGGTCGAACAAAGAATGTTCTCATCAGCGTTATTGAAACGCAGCATTGAAAGTAGCTTTTGATAGGGAACACCAAACTTGATCCTGGAGGGCCTGTGTCCTGCAGAGTTTAGTTTCAACTTGCCTCAACACACCTTCCTGGAAGTTTCAAGTATACCTAGTAAGACATTGATTAGCTGCTTCAGGTGTGTTTGATTAGGGTTGTACCTAAACTCTGCAGGACACCGGCCCTCCAGGATCATGTCTGGTGACCCCTGCTCTAAAGTAATACCAGTATTGGGGTAAGGCATTACAAGTAATGTGAGTTATGTAATCAGATTACTTTTTTTCAATTAGTAAAGTAATTCATTGTTTTTAAATTTAAAAGAAAATATCAGAGTTACTTTTTCAAGGCAAGTTCCTTTGTTTTCACTTTTGGTGTGAAAGAGCCTTTACAGTTGCCAAAAAATATAACTTTTGGATTTTTAGTTATTAAAAATAAATAAGCTAGCCCAGCCCAGGCAACAAAAAGTAATGCAAAATTAACTAAATCCATTACTTTCCATAAAAAAAACTAAGTAACACAAGGAGTAGTGCAAAAATGTAATGTGTTACTTTTAAAAGTAACTTTCGCCAACACTGCTGTAATGCCATGTTTTTTTAACCCTTAATCGGTCCTTGGGGTCTATCTGACCCCAGTGGCATTTTCCTTTATTTTTTAAAAATGTTCCCTTTCATCTCAGGGGCATGAGACTCTGTGACATTTCCTAAATAATCTGTTTAAACACACACAAAAAATCTGGACTTGATTTGGTTGTCCTAAAGATAGATATATATATATATATATATATATATATATATATATATATATATATATATATAATTTAAGGTCCTCTGAGTCAGATTGACCCCACATTGAAAATAAATGGGAAAAGTGAAAAAAAAAAAAAAAAGTTTTTGTTTGTTTGTTTCATTTGTCAAAAAAAAAAAAGAAAAGAAAAGTAGTAAACCCAGTATAAATCTGAAAAGTTTTACATTTTTATAAAGGCCTGGATCTAGAGCACAAATGCAAACTGGAAATTCTATCTCATGCGCGCACACACACACACACACACACACACACACACACACACAAAAACACACACGTGTGTGTGACTGCAATAGAGTGCATTTTTATAGAAATTGGCATATAAAAATAAACAAATTTGGCATAAATCTGAAAATTTCCACTCATAAATGAAGGACTGGTACTAGAGCACAAATGCAACATGGAACAAGCATGTTCACTCACACACACACACACAGAGAGGTATGACATAGGTGTCCAGTGCATTTTTTAGATTTTGGCAAATAAAATGCACAGGACATAAATGCATAACAATGTGAAGGGGTAAACGTAACACACACACACAGACAGACAGAGAGAGAGAGTGAGAGAGAGAGAGAGAGAGAGAGAGAGAGAGAGAGAGAGAGAGAGAGACACACATTTCTGCAAATTTATGTAACATAATTTGCAAAAGCAGACAATTCAGAAGACACCAGAAGACAACAACAAATTCTAACCTTTACAAAAATATAGATTTTTAATATATTTTAGAATTTTTAAATATATTTTCATAAAATATATATCAAAAAGTTGCAAGAAGAAGCTGAAACATGAAGAAAAAATGACTTGAAACTGAACTGAAAATGAATGAGTCTCTATAGACCTCTGCTGGATATATGTGGTCATTGCACTTTCTTTCTTTAACCGTAATCCCTAAAGTTTTTACTCTAACCTGCAGATGGCAGTATTCTATCCCTAACACATGGGCCAATATCTAGAATCCATTTATTTTTAATTTAGGTCATAATTTAAGTGATTTTTTCATAAATTAATTTTTCATAAGCCAATTTATGGCGTAGTTGAGTAATTGTGCAGTAAATAGAAAAAAAAAATCAAATAAAAAAAAAAAATCAAATATCCACATAAATACAGCATAAACATATAGTTGAGAATAAAAAAAAAAAGATAAATAGTTTGTCATATAAAAAATAAAAAAATAAAAAAATATTGTATATTTCCTTATGCAATCGCTCTGTAAAAGTTTGGGGTCTATCTGACCCCAAGGACCTTAAACGTAAACCCTATTCGAGGGACGCTCTAGTCTAAAACAGTAATACAATGTTGTAAGAATTTACCTAAATGACAGCAGAATAGATGTGCTCAATGCTCATGTGCCGGTTAAAACTCTGTGACGAGGACAGGAAGAGAAACAGCAATATGATTAAATTCACAATTCATCCCTGCCCGCAGCATCTTATTGCGTGATGGTCTGTTGTTAGGCAAATACGAACGTGGAGCTCTCATCTTTTTTTTTATTCCCTCTACTTCTGCTTCAAGATCTCCTTATTTTTTTTTCCTCAATGACTCTTAATCTAGTTTTGGCTTGATTGAAGTCCCAAACAGACATAAAGAGATGTAAAGAGCAGTGCAGGTCGAAGGACAGACATACTACTTAAAAACACATCTTCTCTGTCTTTCATCAGAAACTATCACCAAGAACAAAGCATCAGGCATATAAACCAACCCCTGTTAAACACAGTTTTCTTTTTTTTCCATGGTAATCTGTCATTCTGCGCTGCTCTAAATCACTGGGTGCTTTGATAGATATTCAGACAGGCCGTCCTCTCTGAAGAACACATCAAAGGAAAATAACCGACTCTTTCAATGCAAAATATAATGCGAGCCTGCAGCCACACGCTCGCCTTGATGTTGCAGTGCTGTAGAGAGCTGCTTATACATAAAGTGAAGGCAATGTCGCTGATGGCGCTGCTATTGTGCTGGGTAAATTCTGCCATGGTATTCACCCTTATTGGCTGTTCGTGAGCACAGGCAAACAGGATGTAAACACGCTTGGTTTATTTTAATCTAGCCGCAGAGCCATTAAACTCTGACTGGCAAACAGTCACGCTTTCAGCCATGTTACTCACAACATCAGTTTGTTACGCTGTAGATGACAAGCTAGACACAGACAGAGGGAGGGAGAGGTGGATAGATTTACATACGTAAATGTAAGAGTGAATCTCATAAAACCTGTCAGGTATACATCTACAGTAGGTCATATTTCAACCCAAAATCAGAAGAAAAAAAATACTTTGAGTAAACATAATTAAGTCTATTTTCAGGACCAAAAAAATGGTGTATTGTCTAATTTTAAAGTATTTTGTATGGGTTAAATATATAGTTCACCCAAAAATTAACATTTGCTGAAAATGTATTCACCCTTAGGCCAAGATATAGATGAGTTTGCTTCTTCATCGGATTCGTAGCATTACATCACTTGCTCACCAATGGATGCTCTGCAGTGAATGGGTGCCGTCAGAATGAGAATCCAAACAGCTAATAAAATAATTCACAAGTAATCAACTTGACTCCAGTCCATCAATTAACATGTTGTGAAGTGAGAAAGCATTATTATGGATAAAGCACCCGCATTTTGGCCAGAAGCAATGGTTTAAAGTGAAAACACATTAATGGTGGATTTGTTTCTGACAGACACGCAGCTTTTCACTTCACAAGACATTAACTGATTTATTGGAGTGGTGTGGATTACTTGTGGATTATTGTGATGTTTTTAGCAGATGTTTGGACTCTCATTCTGACGGCACCCATTCACTGCAGAGGATCCATTGCTGAGCAAGTGATGTAATGCTACATTTCCACAAATCAAAAATTAATTGATTACTTTATTATTTAGGGGGAAATGACTTTTACTGAATATATATTTAAATAAATAAATATATATATATGAATAATTTACAACTAACTGTAAGTCATCCTGTGGCCCCCTTGAAAGTTTCCTGAGGGCCCCTTTAGGGTCCTGGCCTCCTAGTTGAGATGCACTAATCCACAAACATTATATACAATCGTAATGTCTAACACAGATTAGAATATTTCCTTTGGGTTGAGAAACAACCTGCATGTCATTCACTGAAAATAGATTTATACTAAACACCAGACTGTGGAAATTCACTTCATCCATCTTGACATTATCACACACACACACGCGCGCGTTTTTCTCATGATGATGATGATAATTTTCATAGACTTTCAATGAGCCAAATTATTTTTTTTTTCAGTTCTCTAACTGTAGCCATACCCCTAAACCCTCAAACTATTTTTGCATGTACTGTAAATGTTGATTTACAGTCATCTAATGTCACTGTACTCTGTTCAGTAAGAGCGGTCACTGCAGTAGGTAAAAGCACAGCCTCAGACGGACACACAAACATGACTCCAACACAAGCGATGTAGCTACACAAGCTTCAGATGATAAATGACATGGCAGACATTTTGTCAATACTAATCTGTTTCACAATTCCTCGACCTCCCAGTAGCCGGCCATAGTGATAAAATTATTTGTAGACAAGTGGAAATGAAGGCAAAGAACTGCCACCAGCTAAAAGAAACTTTTAGCACAGAAACTTAACAAAAAAAAAAAACCTAGGCGTTACAATATGAAAGAGTGATGGTATGGTATATTGTCTTATTTACTGTATAAGTTTCCAAACATGCTACACTGCCACTGATTTGCCAGTGTGGTAAAAATAGACAAAATGTGACTAACACGTGTTTCCACGTGTCAGGAATAGACCAGTAGAAACAACAGGTAAGGTAACTCAATGAGGATTTATTCAACTAAGGAGTGCAGCAAAACACAGGAAAGTTCAGAACGCAATAATCATCCAACCCGATCTCATGAAAGTGCGTATAAATAGTACGCCAAATAAAAATGAAAACTTGTGGTATTGATACGCAAAAATGGACTTTGGCAATGTATATGTTATGCGATGGGTAGGATTAGGGTTGTGGGGTAGATGTGTATCATATGTATGCGAAAACTGCATATCATATGCACGCTAACAAATTTTGTATCATACAGTCAGGTCCATAAATATTGGGACATCGACACAATTCTAACATTTTTGGCTCTATACACCACCACAATGGATTTCAAATGAAACGAACAAGATGTGCTTTAACTGCAGACTGTCAGCTTTAATTTGAGGGTATTTACATCCAAATCAGGTGAACGGTGTAGGAATTACAACAGTTTGCATATGTGCCTCCCACTTGTTAAGGGACCAAAAGTAATGGGACAGAATAATAATCATAAATCAAACTTTCACTTTTTAATACTTGGTTGCAAATCCTTTGCAGTCAATTACAGCCTGAAGTCTGGAATGCATAGACATCACCAGACGCTGGGTTTCATTCCTGGTGATGCTCTGCCAGGCCTCTACTGCAACCGTCTTCAGTTCCTGCTTGTTCTTGGGGCATTTTCCCTTCAGTTTTGTCTTCAGCAAGTGAAATGCATGCTCAATCGGATTCAGGTCAGGTGATTGACTTGGCCATTGCATAACAATCCACTTCTTTCCCTTCAAAAACTCTTTGGTTGCTTTTGCAGTATGCTTTGGGTCATTGTCCATCTGCACTGTGAAGCGCCGTCCAATGAGTTCTGAAGCATTTGGCTGAATATGAGCAGATAATATTGCCCGAAACACTTCAGAATTCATCCTGCTGCTTTTGTCAGCAGTCACATCATCAATAAATACAAGAGAACCAGTTCCACTGGTAGCCATACATGCCCACCACCACCATGCTTCACTGATGAGGTGGTATGCTTAGGATCATGAGCAGTTCCTTTCCTTCTCCATACTCTTCTCTTCCCATCACTCTGGTACAAGTTGATCTTGGTCTCATCTGTCCATAGGATGTTGTTCCAGAACTGTGAAGTTGTTTGGCAAACTCTAATCTAGCCTTCCTGTTTTTGAGGCTCACCAATGGTTTACATCTTGTGGTGAACCCTCTGTATTCACTCTGGTGAAGTCTTCTCTTGATTGTTGACTTTGACACACATACACCTGCCTCCTGGAGAGTGTTCTTGATCTGGCCAACTGTTGTGAAGGGTGTTTTCTTCACCAGGGAAAGAATTCTTCGGTCATCCACCACAGTTGTTTTCCGTGGTCTTCCGGGTCTTTTGGTGTTGCTGAGCTCAACGGTGCGTTCCTTCTTTTTAAGAATGTTCCAAACAGTTGTTTTGGCCACGCCTAATGTTTTTGCTATCTCTCTGATGGGTTTATTTTGTTTTTTCAGCCTAATGATGGCTTGCTTCACTGATAGTGACAGCTCTTGGATCTCATCTTGACAGTTGACAGCAACAGATTCCAAATGCAAATAGCACACTTGAAATGAACTCTGGACCTTTTATCTGCTCATTGTAATTGGGATAATGAGGGAATAACACACACCTGGCCATGGAACAGCTGAGAAGCCAATTGTCCCATTACTTTTGGTCCCTTAACAAGTGGGAGGCACATATGCAAACTGTTGTAATTCCTACACCGTTCACTTGATTTGGATGTAAATACCCTCAAATTAAAGCTGACAGTCTGCAGTTAAAGCACATCTTGTTCGTTTCATTTGAAATCCATTGTGGTGGTGTATAGAGCCAAAAATGTTAGAATTGTGTCGATGTCCCAATATTTTTGGACCTGACTGTATGCACGCCAAACACGTTCGTATCATATATACGCCAAAGTCCATTTTTGCGTATCAATACCACGAGTTTTCATTTTTATTTGGTGTACTATTTATATGCATTTTCATGAGACTGGGCTCTAATCATCATAACTTAACTAAGGAAGATAATACTGAAAGTCTCTGCACAAGTTTCAGGAACGGAATTGGACGAAACCAGGGACAACCGAAAACAAACTAAGATAAGTGAATCACGTAGATGAGCAGAGGGTTTCACTTATCTTGATATTAATGTCCCTTTTACTTTTTTCTGATGGCAGATGGACTATTTTGACGATGTCTTCCATACTTTTCTGGGCCTTGACAGTGTTATTTACTTGACAGTCAATGGGACAGTCACAAGCCTCCCGGTTGTCATCCGAAATATCTTAAATTGTGTTCCGAAGATGAACGAAGCTTTTACGGGTTTGGAACAACATGGGGGTAAGTGATTAAAGACAACATTTTCATTTTGGGGTGGAGTAACCCTTTAATTAAAAACCCAGGAGTCCTTGTATTGTATATGTCAGTGAGAAAAGTGTATTAGCTTGAGCTCCAATAATGGCATTGAGGTTGGGAATTGTGCAGCCTTGTGTATGAACATCTATTCAGTTCCCTCTCATGTCCTTCATCAGGAGTCAAACATTTGGTGCTGACAGGCTACGTTCGCTCCACACCCCTCGTAATCTCTCCGTCTGAGAGCAGGCTGATGGTGGGAACACCGGCCCGGACAGATGACATGTTAACAGAATCATTTCACGCCCCAGTACACACACCAACACTGATTTATTTACCCGCTGCTCTGCTAAAGGTCCCACGCATCTGATTTATGCGCCCCAGCCCAAATATCTAATTTCATTTGAAAAAAGAAAGAAAGAAAAGGAAGGTAGAAGCAAGAGATAGAGGGGGTGAGACAGGTGGGTGAAAAAGTAGAGGGAGCACATCATTTTAAAGCACGTCATGACGGTGTAGATACTATTCATGATTATTGCGCTCAGGCATAAACTATAAGACAAATGGGCCGGCAAAGGCAAATGCACAGTATTCTAATATTATCATTTCTCATATCCAGCATTCATAATCGAAACATCAAGCGGCATTAAAGCACCTTTACGCTACCCAAGCTCACTGAAAATACGTGCCTCTACCTACATTTCTGCAAAACTCAAAAAATGTACCTAAATGTATGAATCGCTCTATCCGATCTATCTATCTATCTATCTATCTATCTATCTATCTATCTATCTATCTATCTATCTATCTATCTATCTATCTATCGATCTATCGATATATAAGTTTATTGTTTAAAATGGTCCATTTGTGTGCGTATCCTGAATGTTTAAATCTTTTGAATGAATAAATGAATGAGGCATTTATATAGCACTTTATTGTGTATTGCTGTACACACAAAGTGCTTTACAGTCATATGAAGGGGTCTCTCCTTAACCACCACCAGTATGCAGGATCCACCTGCCTTTTGAAACCTAAAAGATTTCTTCCGCTAGGAAAAAAACGTGACCTTTCCAACGTGACTACGTAATGCGTGAAGTTGTGGACGTGCATTGCAGAGCTAGTGCAAGATGAGCATTTGTGATTAAAAAGTATATACATTATTTATTTTATTTTTTTTTGGAAAATGACTGACCATTTCGCTAGTTAAGACCCTTATTCCTTGGCTGGGATCGTGTAGAGGCCTTTGAAGCTGCATTGAAACTGCAGTTTGGACCTTTAAGCCATTGGCCACCACTGAAGCCCACTATATGGAGAAAAATCCTAGAATGATTTTCTCAAAAACCTTCATTTCTTTTCGATTGAAGAAAAGGAAAGACATGAACATCTTGGATGGCATGGGGGTGAGTAAATAATCAGGAAATTTTAATTCTGGAGTGAACTAATCCTTTAACTATAATTACACCAGCACCATTTCACTTTTTTCTCTCTCTTGAAAAGTAGGCATTTTCAGCATAATGTATAATACATAATGTGCAGTAAGCAATAAACTAGTATTCTATGTCATTGAGTTGCGTAGCCTCTCTCTAAAAGTGAGCAAACCGCTGCGGTGTCAGTGTCCTGACAGCGAGCGGCCCATCCCCTGCAGGCCTGGAGCGGGGCAGATAACATGAGTGTCAGCCTCATCTAAATGACAATGGGGAAAGGAGGGCGGCTAATCACAAATGCAAATTGCAATCAAAGGACATAACCACATTGCATTCTGGGTGATAACTGTGATCATAAAGATGGCAAAAGGTCAGATTCTCATCAAAGCTCTTACAGTTTATCGTTAAACAGAATATTGAGACACGTGAGATCCCCCGATTATGTGATGATAAAACAGTCAAGCTAAATGAGGGTGAAATGGGAAATGACCAAGCATGACAAAGAGCACAGTGGAATATTAAACTGAATAAAGCACCAATGTGCCAGTTCACAATTTCAAGAGTCATATCATTGAAAAAACTATTTACATTCACTACAAAAATCTTCAGTTGAGTCAGGATAGACCATTTACTAAAAATAATCACCAAAAGAAATATTCACAGTATTGACAACACAACCAGCTCATTAAACCACACATCTGCACATCCACACCTATTCAGTACAACTGACGCTGGTAGGTCACACGACACTGACAACATGACGAATGTAGTACATTCAGATTACATTCATACTACACACAATTATACTATATAAAGCATAGTATGTATGTGACCCTGGAGCAAAAAAACAGTCATAAGTAGCATGGGTATATTTGTAGCAATAGCCAACAATACATTTTATGGGTCAAAATTATTGATTTTTTTCTTTTATGCCAAAAATCATTAGGATATTAATTAAAGATCATGTTCCATGAAGATATTTTGTAAATTTCCCACCGTAAATATATCAAAACTTAATTTTTGATTAGTACTATGCATTGCTAAGGACTTCATTTGGACAAAATTAAAGGCGATTTTCTCAATAATTAGATTTTTTGCATTCTCAAATTCCAGATTTTCAAATAGTCTAGTTGTAGGCTATGTCGGCCAAATATTGTCCTATGCTTACAAACCATACATCAATGGAAAGCTTATGTATTCAGCTAAAAATTGACCCTTATAGAGACAGACAGACAGACAGACAGACAGACAGACAGATAGACAGATAGATAGATAGATAGATAGATAGATAGATAGATAGATAGATAGATAGATAGATAGATAGATAGATAGATAGATAGATAGATAGCTGATTTGATGGCACTCTCTGATTCAAGTGTTTTCATTGGTTGCTTGATTTTCCAACCTGCTGTCACTGAGTGACATCACTCTCAGTCAGAGCGTCATGGTGAATGAGGATTATGAGGTATTTCCTATCTGTCCTTCTCTCTTTCGCTGTATTCTCATTCCTATTTTCCTCAATATCTCCTGTCTATCTCCATTTCCATCTGTTCCTCCCTCTATTTCCTCACGCTCCCCAGTCTTTAGTAAGTGCGGTGTGAGTATATCTCCCCCTGCTGTCTCACCGCGGTATTTTGAAGAGTGCTTTGACTGGGTGCATCTCGGCCAGGGGTGGGTCTCCGTCCGCCAGCTCTATGGCAGTGATGCCCAGAGACCACACATCACAGCGGGCGTCATACGAGTAGTCATACTGCTGTTCACACGCTATCACCTGCACACAGAGAAACACAGAGGGATCACACACACACCATCATGTCCACTTTTCAACACTGAAAACAAACAACAAACAAAAATAAAATAAGATGGTGCAGAAACAATTTTCACTCAGAAACAAATATGCTAAGAAGCAAATATGCAAACAATTACAATAAATTGACGAGAAGTAAATGAATCCAATGTGAAAATGTGAAGTAGCCTAGAAAAACGGAAATGTATTCATTTTTTTTTCTTTTACAGTTCACTTTCAGGAGAGATCTCAACTGTGCTCAGATTTGTCAAGATACTAGAGTATGCTATCAACAGTTAGTGAGCTTAATATGCGCTCAAACATTTTTTTTTTTATTATTATTAAATTCTTATTAGGAGTTATGCAACCTATATTAATTTGATAGCTCTATACACCTACTGAATGTCAACCATTGATTCATTTGTGTCTATTTTTATATCCTCAAAGGAATTTTAGTAAAAACATCTGATTCTCACAAGAAATATAATTGATAACTTCAGGTTTTTAAAACTGAATGGACTCCAGTTCTAGCTAAAGTCATTTTAAATATTAGAGGGATTCATTTCAGTTTTATTATTATAAGGTTTAAAACGAATAAACAAGCTCATTTACACAGTATATCCATGTGAATTTAGCCGAATCATTTTCCAAATTAAACTAATTTTATTTCAGCTCCAGTTAACTAATATTTGTTATATTTAATCATTACTGTAATAATCACAACAATTATGTTGTTCTGCAGCATTAAATCAGTCTGTCAGAAACACTGTGGCCAATCGGCATATTGCTGAGCATTTAATTTAGACTGTATTTTAATTGGCCCTGAGGGGCCTCCTCCACTGGCCCCATCACCTCGCTTTATTTCACTCTCACAGAGCGGCGCTCAGCTATTAACCTTCACATGACCCACACACACACACACACACACACACGCACACACACACACACACACACACACACACACATCTCCGTTAGAAAGCTCACTAATGCATACAGTATACACAAAAGCACACTACGCATTACGATACACATTTTTCACAAAGACATAGTGAATCTACTCACAGGTTAAAGGAACACAGATTATTTCAGTGAGTACAGTACATAAATAAACTTTGCAAAAGTACCTATTAGAAATAAAATAATCAACATAGGCTTACTGGAAAATGTATTTATATAGTGCTTTCACAATAGATATAGTTTCAGAGCAGCTTCACAGAAAATCATGACGTTAATGTTTATAATATCTTAAGAGCAGTGTTGAGCAGTAACTAGTTACTAGTAACTTAGTTACTGTAATAATATTACTTTTTGCAGTAACTAGTAGTGTAACTAATTACTAATAAGATTTCAGTAATAATATTAATTACCATCCATAAAACAGCTTAGTTACTTAGTTACTTTTGATGCCTCAACCCAGCTGATTTAAAATCCAACAATCAAATAATTCCTAGATTTATTTTCATAATTTTCACGACTTTCACATGCATGTGATGTCCCCAGCGCAGCAGGCAAGCTTGGAATATGGAAAAGCTTACATTCAGCAGATAGAAATTTTGCATTATATTGATTTTGTCAGGAAAAAAAGATGATCTGAACACTTGTGTAAGTTGTGGCTTTACTTTACTCTGGCATTACATCCCACCCACATCCCTCTGATCAGCATGTGGTACATTATATTACTATAATTAAAGATCTTTTTGGAAAATTAAACAGTTTCTTACAAACTTATGTGATTTGATAAAATACATAATGAAATATAATCGTATATTGGTAACGGAGAAATTATAATTAACTTCAAGCTACACATGACAATTAATGAGATTAATACAACACTTCTACTTGAATGTCACTATCAATCACTATTGAGTGTTTATAATAACTTCTGACTGCGATCCAGTGTGGATTTTGTTATAACATTCTAGAAGAATTTTATGTGGAAGATACACAGTTACAACTTCTGTGGGGCGTGAAGAAAAAGTAATGTAACTAGTAGTGTAACTAATTACTGTTGCCAGAAAGTAATAAGTCAAGTAATAATATTACTTTTGAAAGGAGTAACTAGTAATGAGCAATATATTACATTCTTTGAGTAACTAGCCCAACACTGCTTAAGAGTTACATTTGATAGATTGGAGCTGGGTGATAATATAGTTTACACTTTGGGATGATATAAACATTTAAGCAGTTGAGATTTACTATATAGTATTTATCTTTTTATGTGAGTATACCGTATGCATGTGGTTAAATTTGTATATACTTAGACAGGGGTGTCCAATTCTGCTCCTGCAGGCCACTGTCCTGCAAAGTGTAGTTCTCACCCCAACAAGCTGGAGCTAATCTCTGCAAGACAGTGGCCCTCCAGGACTGAGTTTGGAGAACCCTGTACTTATATATTCAAATTTATATACTGCATAAATCTGTGCGATAATGTAGTAGTGCCTTTACATGTATTTTTACAAAACTCTAATAACATATAAATACAATTCACTGAAGTTTACAACTGAAATGAACACTAGTGGCAGTAAAACACCAACAACATTTATTAATTTCCACATAAATTATGATTATAGGGGCAGATTATCAGTTATTAAATACTTATTTTTGCATGGTTCCTTGCACAAGAAGACCACAAAACACATTTACCATAATACATGATTTGTAAACTAATACATCTTGACATTTGCATCACATAACCAGCTCCATATGTATGGTTGATGTAGTAAACTTGCTCAGTACCTCACCTGATACAGCACTGCAGTTTTCCAATGAGCCTTAGTTGAAAATAATACGTCATAATAATTTAATGAGGTTTATTCTAAAAGGATAGAATAAAGAAGAATTTCTCCAACTTGTATGTTAAAAAAAGAAAAAAATTTATGAGAAAGTCCTGGCTGTTCTTCTTCATACAACAAATGTGACACTACAGCACCATAAAAATAGTCCATACGACTAATGCTCTGTATTACAAGCATTTTAAAGTCATATGATTGCTTTGTTTGGGGAACAGTCTGAACATTTAAGTTGTTATTTATTTATAATATTCCTTTCTGTCATGGCTCTTAATTATCATTCATTCAAGTCTGAGAACCAGCCTGCTAAAACACATACCAACATGTTATATTTGAATAGAATTCACTTTGAATTCACTTTCATTGTGCAGAAAAGAGCAGCCAGAACATTCAGCTAAACACTGAACCATTGAGGTGAAAGAGGTGAAAGAGATTGAAAGGGGGAAATAAAGAGAGTAAAGTCGTATTTTTATGACAGGACAGACCTCAGGAGCCATCCAGAACGGGGTTCCCACTGATGTGTTTCGGCGTAGACGGGCACTCGTCAGCTGAGCTGAGACGCCTGCAAGAAATCAGAGACCTCATGTGTCAGAATCATAGCTTAACAGGGTTCCTTGAATGTGTGTTTTTATTTTCTACTGAAACTTTTTGAACATCTGTGATAATAAACAACAATAACTGTACAATTATTTCTCAAGTAGGACCAAATAACAGTTCTATGGATTCAGACATTTAGGAGGTGGCAAATGATCTGATGTGACATTAGGGCAGAGAGCGGGCGGCTGGCATTCATCAGCATTACGTGATGAGGACATTTTGCTTCCCAGCAGGGATCCAATTCTTTCTCACATGCACAAGGGACAAACATGCCTCAGGCAGAATCAGTCACCCCACACACCCACCTCTCCTCCTCACACACACACACACTTTCCACGCAGAACACCATTTAACCTCAATCACACGGGTGTGATAAAGCACACAGACGCCTGAACGGCTCCACCTCAATTTAGTGGCATTTAATTTGCTGATAACTCATGAACCACGGTACAGCATTAGCATACTGTTCGTTTTATTATGCATACAATAATAATATATGATGTGTATCTGCATAAAAATAATATAATTTAAATATCAACAAATTAATTGCTAGTAAACTGAGGCAGTGCACACATGGTGTTTTACACTCTTATACAAGTTATTGGTTAGAAGTATAAGGTGTCCCTTGTGAAAAAGAAGTGTGCTTAAATGTACCGAATGTGCACCTGTAGTGTACTTCAAATCTTAAAAATATATTGAAAAAAAATTTACTTGCAGATAGTAATATAACACTAAATTTAAAAAAGCCACTTAAGTGTGCTTAAAAAGAATACACTTTCCCAGTGTTGGGGAAAGTTACTTTTGCATTACAATATTGCGTTACTCCATGAAAAAGTAACTCATTGCATTATTTAGTTACTTTTTGTGTAAAGTAATGCATTATGTTACTTTTGCATTACTTTTTGTCACCTGGGCTGAGCTTGCTTAATTTTTTTAAATAACAAAACCCCAAAAGTTATATTTTTGGCAACTGTAAAAGCCCTTTTACACCAAAAGTGAAATTAATAAGCCTCCGGCCTCTGCACCTCACTCCCGAGTTCTCTCAACACAGGGACAGGAGAGGTGTCAGTGAATAAATGGGAAAACAGAGTAACTTGCGTTACTTATTTGAAAAAGTTACTCAGATATTTTGGTGTAATTTTAATAGTAATGCATTACTTTACTAGTAAATTGAAAAAGTAATCTGACTACGTAACTCGCATTACTTGTAAAGCGTTACCCGCAACACTGACACTTTCATTACTGTTTCTTAAAACAAGTGCACTTTGTAATAAATTTGAATTAAAAGTTTTGCTTTAAATTTTAAATTATTATTTTAATAATCTTGTTGTGGTTTAATTTTAAATTTGTTATTAAATATTCCATTTAAAGTTAATAATTTAAAATTTTCTAAATTGCAACTTCATCATTGCAAATGTGTATACAAATTTGTTATAAACATATTTTAATACATTTAAATGACATTAGAGTATATTTTAGTTTTCTATAAATGTCAGTACATTCAGCAGGATACTTTAACCATATTTCAAATACAATAGAAGTAATTATGAAATACATATAAAGATGAACTTAAGTCCTACTCTAAAGTTCAGCTAATTGCATTTATTGTAAATCTAAACTATAATTGCAATCAACGTGTCTACAATTGCAATCAACGTGCAATCACTCTTTTAAAGTACATATTTCCATATAAGTATGCTAAAGTGTACTTTTTTCACAAGGAATTGCAGACTTTCATATTGATTTTAGCATTGCTACAATGTTTAAGTTACATGTAGCAATAAATCCTGTAAATAATACTTTTTTTTCAGCCTTGATCGTGAATAATTACTGATATCTAAAGCAAATATATTTAAGACGTTTATCAACAAATACACTTTTTGTTTGTCATGTTCAGTATTTTGCAGTGTCTAATTAAAAAAATAGTTCACCTAAAAATAAAAATTCTTTCTTTATTTACTCTCATGTCACTTGAAACTAGTATGTTGTCCATATTGGAGCTTGACAAACATTGTCAGTATGAACCATTGTTGTGTAGGAAGAAAAATGTTTATAAAACTCTTTAAATCAAATTAAAATACTCTTTCTATAATAAAAGTCTCCTTTCTCTGCAGCAGTAGCCGTTACCGAAATCCACCAGTTTGACTCCACCGTCTGTGGTGAGGAGGATGTTGTTGCCCTTCACATCACGGTGGATTATTCTGTTGTTGTGAAGATGCTGGAGACCCTGAAAATAAAGCAAGAGAAACTTGAGTCAGTAAGTGGGGACTGAAGGCCAGACTGCCTCTGATCAGCCCCTGAAGTCTACAGCTGGACACCCTCTGTCTTTCCTCACTATCACAGCCCAAAATAACTACTCTGGCACAATCAGAGCGCTGAGGCAGCGTTCCCTGTGCTGGGGTGAGCAGATTACTTCAGTCTGTCTCTCTCTCTCTGTGTGTGTGTGTGTGTGTGTACTGTATCTCACCAGAAGTGCTCCATACAGGATGTAGGAGATGATGGGCTCCTCAAGACGTTTTCCCCTCATCAGCAAACCCTTTATCAGGTCAGTTACTGAACCCCCATTACACAACTAACAGAGAGAAATGCCAGACAGAGAGGGAAAGTAATGAGGAAAGGGAGAGAGAAAAGAATGATATGCAGTTACAGAGAAGAGGGCAACTAAACACCAGAAACTACATTAGTAAGGACTAAGCACTTTTTATGAGTCATAAAATAACAAAACACACCACACAGCAAAATATCAGTAAAAATATCATAATATCAGACAATATTAAAATCAGACGGTTAAAATATGGCTAGTTGCAGAACATGCAATGTTCAGTCAACATGAGATTGAAACAAATCAGATTTATTGATGATAAATATATAAAGCTTGTTATTGTGTATTTAAATTGTGTAATCCAAATTACACAAATTTTATATCTAAATCAAACATATGTAATCAAATACATAAATCTTAAATTTAGGCCCAAATATTTATTTAACTACAGTGAAAACATGCAGTGACCAGCTCTAATCAGCACCAGTCTGTATGAGAAATGGTTCAAAATATCAGTTGTTATTCATTGCAAATCTTACCCTCCTCCATAGCTTTGAATAGGTTTTGCTTACATTGGGTTTACCTATACTTAAATGACATTTTTCAGGACCTAAATTTGAATCATGTCCATAAAACCGACAAAACTAAATATCTACAGCATCAGATCTGAGCAACTTTTGAAATGTGGATGTGTATAATGCAAATAAAATGCAAAACCAAGCATTTATAAAGAAATGTACCTCCAAAACAAGCCATAGCTGCCCTCCAGAGAGCTCATCTGCTTTGTAGAACATGCCAAAGAACTTCACCACATTGGGATGATTTGACAGTGAGCGCAGGATGTTGTACTCAGCTTCAATCTCCTCATCCACATCCTGACACAACCATTAGCACAACTGCATTAATCATATATGTTAGTACACAAAACAGCGCCCTAATTTGCATTTTTTTGTGTGTAATGACATGTTGTTCTTATGAGATTCTATGACTAACTACATGGACTGTCCTTAACTAAAGCTAGAAATAATTGAAAACTGCTCCTGATTCAAAAAAATGCTGTCATATACAGTACAAAGACAACATGTCAGAATAGATTATAACATTGAAAAGGATGTAAAAACTCTCCCAAGCTTTCATGCATGTGCTTGTATGACGGGCAGCAGGGTAGTCGATGGGTACAATGAAGGCAGCCATGCATGCACTGTGCAGCAGGGGGTTATGGGGGATCAAGCAGTACTAATGACATTACACTACATGGGGAATATCAGCATTAGGCATAAAAATAAAACATCCTGACAAGTTTTCCAAAAATCAATAGCGCTATAGTATGAAAATATCTGTGGGGGAAATTTAGGAAGAATATCTACTTACTCTGTTAGTGTGACTGGGATTCTGAGACAAGCCAGAGGACAAGAGGGGAAGAAACGCCTTTAAAAATGTTTTTCTTTTTTTGTTTGGGTTTTAAATCATTGGAAACACTGTTAGGAGTCTTAAATCCTAAATGAATAAATGAACTTGACTAGAGAACAGAAACAACGGTTACTTATTCACAGTACATTTTCAGCATGTTTCAGATTCATTATTTAATTGTAATGTCACACTGCCCCCTTTTGAATCTATTGGGTCTACTCTATAATAATTAAGGTTTAAGACTCTCAAAGAGGGGAGAAAAAGAAAATAGGGTAAAGTCATGGAATTAGTATTTTCCATGTGTTCACATGAGGACACAGCTGCAATACACTGAACACAAAAGAGATTCCACAAATGAAGAAAATCTCAGAAGGCCCAACAATGACTCACATTAATGGGATCCAAAACTTTCACGGCTGCTTGACTTCCATCTTTCTTACTGATGACCTTATAGACCTTGCCATAGGTTCCTTTCCCAATTGTTTCCACAATGTCCCAATCAGAAGATGGATCTGCCAGCGACTCCAGACCGATCATGCTTGACTTGTAGGGATACAGTCCATAGAAAGACCTCCTGAACATAACAAGTAATTTAAAGCATAGATTTAATTCCATTTCTTAACATATTTTTATATAGTTAAAAGACATATTTGAGATAAATTATGTTTTTAATGATGTTAAAAAAAGGTTATTCATTAAAAGTCACATTTACCATTTTTTTTTTTAGCATTTTTAATCACAATTTGAGTCATTTCAATAGGAACAGGAATCTACATGATCGGGAAATTTGTTTCAAGGCGAGGCCACATTTACAATTTACAATTGTTCTCAGATTTTTCTGGGAAAATTCTCAAATTTTTCTGGGTGAAATCCAGTTATTCCAGTAGGAATCCACATGATCAGAATTTTCGTGAGTGCAAAAAATAACCCCATGCAGATTTTAACATGGTGTAAGTTGGTCACGCAAATGCACTGTGCTTTTACAAAGCTTGTTTGCCCTTGAAATGTCAGTAATGTTATTTCGCCTTTATGGTGAATGTAAGAGCTCACCAGAAAAAAAAAAAGTAAATTCTCTCATCATTTACTCACACTCATGTCATTCCAAACCTATATGATTTTATTTTTCATGGAACACAAAAGGAGAAACTGAGTTCACAGTTAGTGTTCACTGCTGTTGAAAATGAAAGTTGCTGTCAGTGGCTGTCATGCTGCAAAAATAACACAACGGGCAAAAAAAAAAAAAAAAAAAAATAATAATAATAATAATAATAATAACAGACATACACTGAAAAAAATGACTCATTGGATTTACTAAATTTTTTTAAGGTAAGTGGTTGCAACCTATTTATTTTAGCTACATTTAAATAAACAAATTTAGTTTAAAGTTAGTCAACTAAATTTGTTTATTTAAATGTAGCTAAAATAAATTGATTGCAACCACTTACCTTAAAAAAATTTAGTAAATTCAATGAGTAATTTTTTTCAGTGTATTGTGTAATGCTTCACATCTTCTAAAGCCCCAATAGATTTGTGTGAGACAAAGACTAATTCATTAGTCACATGATTTCTCATCTGCGGCAGGTCTCATTAACGTTCACATATATTGAAATATCACAATGTGCCACATCAGATTTTACATCTTGATACAAAACGTTCTTTGCGACTAGACCCAATGAGCTAAATTTTTTCATAATAGTGCAAAAGTAAAAATTGCACTTAAGGAACATCAGAGGGAAGATTTTAGGTAAGATTTTTTTAGTCTGCTCCTCACATAAAGCTACTATATGGCTTCAGAAGAGTTGGAATACACTAGATATAAAACTTATAATAAAACTTTTATGGTGCTCTTTTGTCATTTTTGTAGCTTGACAGTCCCTGACACAGTGAACATTCAGTGAAACAGTGAACGTTTATCATTCCTTATTTGATAGGGGGAATTTCATTGAGGTTTTGGAACTACATGCGGGTTGAGAAAATATGATGACAGAATTTTCATTTTTTGGCAGAACTCATCCCTCTAAATGCTCTAAATTAGACTTGTAGAATTAAAAATATAAGATAGTTTTGTTTTTGTGGTCACTACATGATTGTTATCCATTTATGTTTTTATAATATGTTATACATATTGTATTTCCTACATGAAGTCTATGCCTTGCAAATCTAATTAAAATGCGTATCCTTGTGTCAAACAGGCTAATGGGCTGCATCAAATCACAATCACAATTTAACACAGGATTTAAAAAAAAAAAATACATTACTATGATTTTGGCTTGACGTTTAAGAAATATCAGGTAGCATAACAAACAGCTAGTCTTTCTCAAGGAAGTACAGTGAAGGGTCAGACATAATCATGCTGTCAAAGTCATGCTGAAATGCTGATATTTTGTAATAGGTGTCAGATTTTTCAATTTCTTATTAGTCTGTCTGACTTTGCTATGGTCTGTATGTCTCATGTTGCATAAGAAAGTAAGTCAATGCTCTATTTCCTAAAAGCAACATATCACATAGGGGGAAGCATATAAAACAAAAAAAGACCAAAGATTGAGCCTTGCGGTACACCGTTCTTGCTATTATTATTTTGTTTAAAGTTTGTGTACTCAGTTACACAAACACAGTGGTAGTGATCTGACAGGTAGGATCTAAACACATTTATCCACAAACAAATCAAGAATGTCGCAAGACAGAATAAGACACTACGATCACAACAGTATAAGTACTTACATGGAGAACAAGACCTCTCTTTGACTCATTCCCTTTAACGGCAAACACTCAAGAACCCACGAATAGTCAAAATGTACAAAATGTCATCATAGTGCTCCAGCCAGGACAAAAAAATAATATTATTTGTAAAAGAAAAGAAAAAGGGTCTATAATTATTTTATAAGTAAGAGAGCTGCCTGTGTCTTGCTGGCACATGGGAGTAGTTGATGGATTCAGATACCACTTTCCCGTCACTGTGCTCTAAGAAATCACAATCAGCTCACCGTGATTGGATTTAACAGAGATTAACTCCGTCATGCACCTCAGGACTACTACTCTCTCATTTATCATTTAGAGTCGAGATGTCCAAAACTTTCCCTCCTGATTACATTCCTGAACGTAATCTACAGAGGTACAGAGAGAGATACCACAGACAGGGACCTCGATACCAGGGGACCAATGTCTGTCCTCACCGTGGGGTGATGATAAACGAGGCACAAAATGTGCTTTGATTCCCAGCTTTAGTTCAAAACAGTGGAATGGATTCAGTGCCAAACTATTGACTTAAAGTGTAGTAACAAATTAAAAGCATATGTAATAAAATAAATTACAAGCAAGCAGTAAAGTATAACGACAAATTAGAAAATAATATACAGCACAGATGTGCCAACAGATACTATAGATAACAGGGGTTGGCAATCTTTTTGACTTTATTTTTTTCGATTTGCCAACATCAACATTACGGTCGTCAGTAAGTTAAATTATGACACTTCTTCATAATAATTTTCTCATCAATGATCATGTAATGGTGAAAATGTAATGGTATTCTGCTCATGTAATGATTCTCACCAATCTCCCACTCATCTTGTTCTTTTTAATAGGCAAAGACTTGTAAAAACTGAAGCACCTGCACCTATACACTGCAGAAGATGGTAATATTTTTACATGCTTGCATTTCATATTCACTTTCACAAGATTTTTTTAAATAAACGATAATGGCTCTACCGAGTCTAATATATCAGAGACGTGATGAATTTTGCCACTCATACAGACTCCTGAGGGTGGGAACCGTTTATTTTGAGGTCACGTTGAAGTGGAAAAGGTAAATGTTGTTCTGCCCGTGGGGCTCTGAGCCTCGCACACACAGAATTATGAATAGCATGAGTGATTAGAGCCATGGATGCTTCGACTGTGCCGTGTGAGATGGATATTTCATACCTCTCATCTATTTTCTGGAAAGGTAGAGAGCACAGCTGAATTTTGAATGTCATTTTTAGGAAGAAACAAACATTTGCCACACAAGGACAACAGAACGGACTTCAATCTTATAATAATTTAAATACTATGACTGTGTGCTATTCAATATTGAATTGAAAATGTCTTTTAAATCACAATTTAATTTACTTTTGAAATTAATTTGAATTGAGTTATAGTAAACAGGCAGTGTTGGGTGTAATTAGTTACTAAGTAATTAGTCCCTGTGATTTAATTACTTTCCCCTTGAAAAAGTAAAGTAAGGGATTACTCTTATTTCTTCTGTAATTTAATTACAGTTATTTCTTATGTAATTAAGCTTAATACTCTGTATAGACTGTAGAACATTCATATACAATACAATGGTGGATTTAACAAAAAATTAAAGTCTAACCTTAAAATGCATGCTTTTTATGTACCCTTCTCACTTTAAATACTTTGGTGAGTTAATAAGAATATTGGTAACACTTTAGTGTCCAATTCTCTCTATTAACTAGTTGGTTATTAGCATGAATATTACTGGGATATTGGCTGTTTATAATTACTTAAAAAAACACATATTAATGTCTTATTCTGCAAGACCTTATTCTAAATCCTTAATCCTACCCAATTCTTAAACTTAACAACTACTTTACTAAGTATTAATAAGCAGTAATTAGGAGTGTATTGAGGCAAAAGTCATAGTTAATAGTGACAATTGGACTCTAATCTAAAGTGTGACCAGAATAATTTATAGTTATCTATATTTATTTGAAAGAATTACAAGAACCATTTCATGTCTATTCTTGTATCATTAACTTGTGGAGGTTGATATAGGATTTAGAAAGTAATTAGTAATAAGCAATTAAATACTTTTTGGAGAGAGTAATTTGTACAGTAATCTAATTACACTGTTGAAGACTGTTGAACTAGTAATTTTTTAGAGCAATTTACCCAACACTGTAAACAGGCTGCAAAATAATTAATGCATGTATACACTGTGAAATAAATATCCTACTTACATTGTATGTACATCTGCATTTTGCTGTTTCTAATGAGAGAGTTATGAGAGAGCAGAATTCCTGAACAAAACATTTCCGCGATGACTCATCTGAACGCCTCTGATTGGTCATTGCATTCATAAACTCAACAGAATCGTGTGTGATTGGTCACAATGTGCAGCTGTAAAAACGCGTCGGTCTCTGGCTCAGCCAGCCAAAGCGCGAACGCAGATGTGAATTTAGCAGCTGATGCAGTTTACTGCATGTTCTAAAAACGCCAGTGTGATTGTATGAAATATATATAAAAAAAATATTAATCGGCTATTTTCTGTCTTTTGGAAGCTGCAGTCAAAATCCACTTGGCTCAAAAATCTGAGGGGGCACATTTGAATGGGCATGACGCCTCTGATTATCAATTATGATCATCATAATCAGTTTCTAAACTATTTAATTTAGGGGAGACCGGGTATGGTTGTAACACTTTTTGTTTCTGCATCTGTAACTCGCTGAATATTTGAGCTAGAGTGCTCAAACTTTTATACAAAGCACCCACATTTGTTCACTACAAAAGGCACCAATTCAAACCTCTGCAAGAATATCACAGCCCTTATAAGCTGATGTTAAATACATGGAGCGTCTCTGTCACAATCTACCCCACTGCCGGGGTAGGTTCAAGGTTGTAACACATGCTGGGATAAGTTAACAGTTAGACAAAAGAAGCAAAAACAGCAGCCACCTCATAAAGTTTGCTTCAAAAACAGGTTTATTGAAACAATCTAAAAGAACAATACAAAACAATGTCGCACGTTCTACGAATGACCACATCTCCAGTCCACTTTCTGTTCGATGCAGGAGTGTGTGCGTGTGTGTGTGTAAATTAGACTACTAGAACAAACCTCCTTAACAGTATTTATGCTTACTGAACACTCCAGTGTACCGATGTGAAGAACATGTAGATCTAACAAAAAACTGTGTAAATTTGTGTGTGAGATTGTGTCTATGTATGAATTTTCTCGATCAGATTCACAATGGTGTCAAAACTATGTTTTTAACCCTAGAATGCAGACTTGGTGGATCCAGAAACTGCACAGGGCACATTTTACCCACACTTCCTTTGGCTTTGAGCTGCCAAAAAAGCTCCATATAGACAACATGAAAGTTTTCAGTTCTATGTAAGGGAATGCTAAATTGTGTTACAACTTACCCCACCCCTGTCATCCAATGTTTAGTTAGCTGTATTAGCATAACGGCTTGAAATTAGCAGTTTAAAACTGCATCACATTTTGCCTGAGAATCTACAATTTATTCAAATGTAAGTTGTATGATTTAATCTGTTTAAGTACTAAGCAATATATAGTTTTGGATATAGTTGTTCTGCATATATCTATTTACAGCCTTGACAACCATTCATATAAGATCAGGGAGGAAGTGGGTAAATAATGAAATTATCATAGGACTCCTAGCGTATCCCTGATAGGTGGAAATGGTGCTGTTACAACTCTCCTCATGTTACAACCATACCCGGTCTCCCCCTATACACTGCTTGTCAAAAGTTTGGAATAATTTGTTTGTTCGTTTAAGTTTTTTTTTTAAATAAGTCTCTCATGCTCACCCAGACTGCATTTATTTATTGAAAAAAGAAATACAGTAAAAAGCAATAATGTTTCGAAATATTATTACAAATTTAAAAGTTTTCTTTTTAAACATATTTTGAATATATTTTAAAATGTAATTTATTCCTGTGATGACAGTTTTCAGCAGCCATTACTCCAGTCTTCAGACTCACGTGATAGTTCAGAAATCCTTCTAATATTCTAATATTTTGGTGCTCAATTATTAGCAATTACTATTAGTGCTCAAATATTAATAGTGGTTTTATCATTATCAATGTTGAAAACAGAGTTTGCTGTTTCAGAATATTAGAATGATTTCTGAAGGAGCAGTTTAAAAGAAAACAGTTCATTTAAATTTTAATAATACTTCATAATATTACTGTTTTTACTGTATTTTTGATCAAATAAATTCAGCTTTGGAGAGCATATGAGACTTCTTTCAAAAGCATTAATTATTCTGAACGTTTGACTGGTAGTATAGTTTGATATTTTAGTGGAAGGTTGCTTATTTTCCAAGAATGCTATAGTTTACCCCAACGTAAATTTAATTTCAGTATAATTTACTTCAATTCAGTTTCCAATTCAGCATCCCGCTGAATGTTCAATTTACAGTCACACTCATGAATCGAAATAAAGACATTTTTAAATTCTGAATTTTGTCCAACACTGTTATATTACAATGCAGCAGAAAACACACTCCACATTCATTAATTCCTTGAATGCTGCTTTGAAATTTTATACAATAAAGTTTGAGGTTTGACCAAAAAGTTTGCAGTCTTCAGCAATGAGAATGTGTATGTCACTTGCTGTTTGTAAGACAGCATGGATGGTTTAATAATGCTGCCCAAATGTGTTTTGAGTCACTGAAGCATCTGTCAGTGTAGGAGCTGAATTGCCTGTCGGTATCATCTGATCTACTCTTCTCCAGATTAACTTTCACCGTCTCTGACAGCTCCTCGCCTCTCCACACGGACAGACAGCCACAACTCATTTAACTCATATATACTTCAGATCATTAAATTACAGAGTAGCACTCAACACTTATATCTCATATTTAATAATCACAAATTGTAACTCTCAAAGACTAAAGAAAAATAAAATCCATCAACAGATCTTTTTCATATTAATATTATTCACCACTGCAGCCTTAACAAGTGCACAATCATGCAAAACTTTGTTACATAACCATAACTATAACTCTCCCCTCAGATACCATATTCAAATCCAGTACAAAAGATCAGCAATATGAATATCATAAAACAAGCAATTCCAAAAGGTTTTCTCTTCAGATTCATAAGTGCAGGAAAAAAAGTTTTAATGAGAGCTTGATAATATATTTAAGTGGTTTAATAAGGAATAATAAATATACATCTGAAATAATAAAAAATTACAAAGAACATACCTCAGTTTGATAGACGTTCCTAACAAGTTGCTGAATGTATGTGAGGGTTTGTCAATGCTACAAGCCTAAATCGTTCTAATCAGCCTCTCTGAATTATTCATTAGGTTGTAATGTGTAATATGATCTTGTTTTAAATATTCATTAGACAGATGGAACTAGTCATAAAAGAGCTTTATATGGAAGACATTCAGTTATACAAACACTAACATGCGCACACAGGTAAGGAGGAGGGAATTGTTTATGAATTATGTCGGTCATGTGACTCGAACAACTCCCATAATATTTTGATATGCAGAAGCACTTACATTCACAGATTATGTCCTCACAGGTAACAGGTGATGACTTCTGGAGTCCATTCACACAGCAGTAATAATACCTGGTTATTTTAATATAGAAGGATTGTTAATAACTATTATGAGCTGAATGCCATAAACTATGAGACAGAATAGATAACCTATACATCTTTCAATATAAAGCTCCCTCAGACAGGTTCAGAAATATAAAAACAGGAATTAATCCCTTGAGGTCACAGAAAACATAAATGTGTTTAAATGTAAAAATTTAAAGATGTGTTTGTAAAACTGCAAGCTCTTTGTGTGTTAGCCTGAGGTGGTAATGCTACGACACGGCGTCTCTGCAGTCATAAACAGAGACTGTGTTGCTATGGCTCATATTCTCATGGGAACAGGAGACCAGTGAAGCAGGACCTGAGTGAAAACAACAGCCAAGAACAATAGCTGAGTGAACGCTGACTCTCGTTCTCTGCTAGTGCACGTGTCAGTCTAACATCTGTCCAAATACACACAGATCATATTCTGTATTCACAATACACAGCCTAAATAGTCAATGTATTATAAAGTACAGTATAAAGCCTGCTGTATAATATCTGATGCGTAAATTGAATGAAAAAGAAATACCTGTTGTAATTTGCTTCCTGTCTTCTGATAGTTTAGATTTTTTAATCAAGTTCAAAGCCTTTTGAGTATTATTCACTTGTGTTTTTGTGGATTTTTTTATAGATTTTTTATAAAACATGAGGTACTTTTATATTATTAGTAGTATTTCAAGATAAACATTTGTTTTAACTTGATTACCCATACACCATTTTTAGAAAAAAAAACATGTTCAAATGTGAGTATCAAATATGATCATCAGGCTCTTGAGGAACATTGTTCATAGCATTATATGTTTTGAAACTACTGAGCTTAGATCATAAAAGTAAGTAAAACTAACTTTAAATATCATCTTACGAAGACATATTATTGGAGATATAGATATATGAGATACGTTATGGAGATATCATTTTATGTAAGAAATCTAAGTCAAAATCTAAATCTATCTTATCTTATACTAATAAGTATCGGTTTTCATTTATTCTCTTTCCTATTACTTGTTTCAGTTCTCTTTCAGTTTTTATAACCATTTCTTACTTGTATGTTTGGCACAGTTATTTATTTTATATTTTTTCTTACTGTTGAAAATTAGATCATTTACTGTGAAATCCGTTTTCTCTCCGGTACATCGCCAGTGTAAGCTTCATGGTGAAAACTTCTACATCACTCTTGTCAACGTAGTCCATAGTTACAATAAAAAATTATCTTGATTTTAACTTGTGGTTATTTTGGGAAAAACAGTAGGGGGGCGTTTTACCCAACTCTACCCTATAGATTTTTTTACAACAGTTCAATAAACAAGAAGTTAATTAAGAGACTTGTAATTAAGAGACTTGGTGTTGATAGACACTATATTACCTGATTTTGCTCTATTTCGCCAACAGAAATAATCCCAAACACAGCCACAGCACAGTTTTGTGTCTCTGAGCAACATGACGGTGTTTCGTTCCTGAATGAATTAACGTTTAAATGATTTGGTTCAATCGCAATGACTCGCTTATTAACAGTGACTTGATGACACCTACTGGCGGTTTTAATTTCACATTTAAAGTATCTTTTTTTTATTGTTTTTTTTTTTTTTTTTAATAATTTCAAATGAATATTCAACATTTTATGTCTTATATATCAAAACATTATTTCTGCATTGTAACTGCAGGTTAAATGCATTCATGTCCTGTGTGTAAATACATCTAAATGCCACTTCAGATGATGCTTCTGTTTCCTCTGCATTGCAGAGATGAATTTTGTTGATACTGATTTAATTTGCCTGGTAACAGCCCAAATATCTTATTATTCTAAATAACCGATTCCTTTAATGAAAAACAACTAGTTTGAGATTTATAGGCCTATCCCATTTTGCCTTCCTCCCACTGTTAAAATGTAATTAAGTAATTTTTACTCTGAGTAAATTTTAAATGAGCTACTTTTTACTTTTACTTGAGTAGATTTTTTTGACTGGTACATTTACTTGTACTTAAGTAAAATTTCATTAATGTAATGTTACTTTTACTTGAGTAGAATATTTTCGTACTCTTTCCACCTCTGATTCTTGCTATATCACACCATACTGAGTGTGCAGTGGTGGATGAAGTACACAAAACCAGTACTTGAGTAAATGTATAGATAACCTAACAAAATATTACTCCAGTAAACATATTAAGTACTCCTTTTCAATTTTACTCAAGTAAAAGTACAAAAGTATTTCATTTTGAATGTACTTCAGCAAAGTAAAAAGGACTATAAATTAATGTTTATTTTGTATTTTAACTTTTAATATACTTTTATTGCTCAAAACACTTGGGTGAGGGGGACTTGTCATACACTATCAAAACATTTAATATATTAAAATATCAGTTTAGGTTACTGATACTTCATGTGTGCAAACAAGTGAAAAAAAAAAAAAACAGCATGTGCTACAAAAACCTGATGTATAAAATATGATACTCAGCAAAAAACAAATATGCAAATTTTCAATAAACTGTTCCATTAAAAATAAAATAAAATAAAATCATATGTCAGGCTTTACAAGTTTAACTTCCTGCTATAACCTTTTGTTTAATTTAAAGATATTTTCAAAATAGCCAGAAGTTTATTACTGTTCTAGAATATCATAGGAACAACCTAAGATACCCTAGAAACTGCATAACCAGTACACTAAAAACCACCATCACTAAGAACACCTTAGCAACCGCATGACAACGGCCTGACGCTCTCTCTCAGTGTGGGAAACCTGTGGCAGAGGAAAGCAGACACCACATACGGAGGCTGATGGGTTTACATTACCACTGCAACACAACAACAGCACAAGCGAGAAATGGACAGACAGAGTTAGTTTCTAGAGAAGCGTGGCAGAACTGGTCATGTGAGCGTGTAAGTGAAATGAGAGTTGGCAGCACAGGCAGAGAGAAAGAAGGTCTTACAACATAATCTTATTTTCTAAGCTCCCCTCTCACACATTGACTTCATTCCGGGCAGAGGTGCACAGTCCTGTCCACTCTAATCCTGTTACAGGAATGTGACAGACTGTGCCGTCCACCAGTAAACGCTGGATTTACAAGCAGGGCCTCTTACTTTCTGTATGACCGCTGACAGATCGTTCCGCACTAACTGATGCCAACAGCGCACTCGAGCCATCACAACTTAGAATGAACGAGCCCTTAGAATACAACTACAGAAGTAAATACAGAATTACAAGTACAGGCTGTGACCACCTGCAATGCTAATCAACTAGCCTGCTAAGCTAACATTTCATGTTACTTCAAGTAAGCACTGGCTATCAAAATATTTATTTTCATGCTTTATTGTGTAGTAAAATGAATACAGAAATTTCTATTTAAAATCGATAATGTTCAATTTTCAACGGGTGTTGAACACGACTGTTTTTTTTTTTTTTTTAAGAAGTCTCTTCTGCTCACCAAGGCTGCATTTATTTAATCACAAACACAGTAAGAACAGTAATATTGTGAAATATTATTTCAATTTAAAATAACTGTTTTCTATTTTAATATATGTTCAAATGTAATTTATTCCTGTGATTTTCAGCATCATTACCCCAGTCTTCAGTGTCACATGATCAAGTCTCAAGAAACACTTATTATTAGCAATGTTGAAAACTATTTTTGTGGAAATTGTTATTTTAGGATTCTTTGATAATTAAATAAGATTTAGCAGCGTGCTTTAATAAGGGTCGACTTTAGCACAAGGCAGCATCTCTTGATTTTTTTGGTCGATGAAAAATGATGCTATAGCTAGATGTGATTAGATGCCAAAGCAGCGAATTGAAAGCAACCACTGGCATGCATGTTTCTGCTATCAGAGATGTATGTTCTTCAGTGGTGTGTGATGCATAGTAAACATTACCCTAGTGAAGAAACATCACAGTCTCTCTCTCTCTCACCATATCCTGCCATGGAGATGATAAAACTCTGTCCTCTGTATTTCCTCAGAGTTATCCAGCCCTCTGGGCACAGGGTAAATCACACACACACACACACACACACACACGCACGTCTCAGGGTTAGTTAGTGCCCTGAGAAACTACACACACACTTATCTTGAGGTTTAATTGGACATACACTACATCACACTGCAAAAAACACTCATTATCAATGCAGTCTTTGACACACAGATCAAATTATGCATCACACCAATCAAGAGCTATTTCTGTTTACCTCTCCATATGAGATTATGAACTAAATTTTGGCAGGCTGAGCTAATATAGGAGAACCAAAGTATTTTAACAGTTTGGGAATATGTGTCATGAGACTAAACACACACACACACACACACACACACACACATATATATACTTAAAAAAATGAAATTCATATGATTAAATTCATATGATTCATATGATTAAATTTAATTAAATTTGAACACTATTTATAACTAATATGGTGTAATATCACTTTCTTTTCCCTTTAAGTTCTCTTAGGTCACATGAAATCAATACAAATTCTTTTTCTAAAATGCTTGAGGTGATGTTTCTTACTTGCTTTGGACCGCATCGGTTCTTCCATTGACATTTCCTGTAAGAATATTGAATAATTAACCAAAAACCTTTACATTACAACTTTATTATCTACATTTTATTATATAATTAATAGGCCTATATGAAATAACGGAACTGTTCGTTCTAATTGTAAACGCACACTAGCTCAAGCTGTGTAGATGCTGTTCTGTGGATTATCAAATAACCTATCACAGCACACGGGATCACTCAACATCACCTGCAATCATGTCTACCTTCGTGGCCTTGGACTGCACTAATGTTTTTTTTTTTGGCATTCTATTTTTTTTAACCAGTTAAAACAATAATTTAGAGAAGACCTACCTGCCATAGCTGGTTTCTGACATATACGAAGTGATTTTCAAACCTTCCTAGCTGTCCTGAGGTTAATAATTCACTAGAATTTGATAAGTTCCTGTGTGAGCGCTTCAGAGAGGAAGCAGTGTGCACACATGACCAATCCCAGCACAAGCATGGGTGCAGTATAACACTTACAAACAGCTGGATGATGAGTTAATTCATATAAAAAGTACTGTAAAAAGCAATCATTTTTGCAGAATTTGGGAAGGTGGACTTTAAAAATGAAGTTCAAAATGCAGAACTTAATGATTCTAGAAAAAATATCTAATAATCATAACCTATTTCAGAAGATCATGATACTTACTGTATATGCTGGAATGCATGCGGCATCAAAATATTCACTGCATCCATTACAAAGCATTTTTCAATAAAACCTGCATAAACAGAAACTGCAACCATCCAAACAAACAGAGTTTGCTAAGCTAATATGCTATGATGTCATGCACAGTGTAGGCAGTGGATTGGTCAGTGTGTCGTCCAGGCAGCTATTGTGTTGCCAACCCACTGTCCATTCAGCACACAAACATGTTAACAGGGGTTTGGTTTCTGGGCCGCAGCACGACTTCATTGAAGATTGAGCCATTAGGCAGATGAATGGCACGTTTATTTAGCAAACGCTGAATCTAATGCAGCGAATCTAATGCTTTGTCTGTTGTCTGATCAATTATAACACATTAGTAAATGTGTTTGACTTTACCAACAATAAATCATAAAACAGACTGGTATGTTCTGTTAACTTTGGCAGAATTCATCTTATCTGCTGTAACTAATTGGTACAGTAAGGGTCATTATGTTCTCTCTCGGCCTAGATAAACTGAGCCTCTAGTGGCCACAGTGAACCCTCATGAGAAAAGACAAGACTCTCATTAATATGCGGTCAGTTACCAAACCTTAGCAAAAAGAACTGCTGCCACATTTGCAGATTAGAAACATTAACAGCCAAACAATATAACAAAGTGAAAATCAATGACACACAGCTCATATTTAGACAATGTCTTTAAAATAATTCATTCAAATAAATCACTTCATTTAACTACAACATTATAAATAATTTGTCACTGTGAGTTGTGACTTATTTCATATGAAAATATAACAATAACACTGGGGGAAATAAAGATTTCACCATGAATAAGCGATAAATTCATTCTTAGGAAATTCTCAGTGCCATTTGTGCAACTCTAGCTGATCTGATTTGATATTAATATGTTTAAATGTACCTATTTTTTTAAAAATAAAGCCATGTTTTCAGTGTCTATGTAGTTTTTTTTTCTTGAAAAGTTTTATGCATTTTCTTTTCTGTCTTTGTACTGTTAAAAATGCACTCTTGCTTAATAAAAATATTTTCTTATTTTTGCTGACCTCACACTTCTGAACTGTAATATACTGAAAAATAATAGATAATGCAAATACATTCTCAACGCAAAGCGTTTTTCAATAATTCGATGGACCAAAGTCAATTAATTATTCTGCTTATCTCATGATTACTATGGCTAAAGACATATTGACGAATATATATATATATATATATATATATATATATATATATATATATATATAAAATTCTGAACAATTATAGTTATAGGCCTCCTGCATGTTAAGTTTTTAGTGGGACCCATTTTCATTATTTTGCCTAGGGCCCCACAAGCCTATGGGCCGGCATTGAATGATAAATAAATACATGGTAACACTTTAGATTAAGGAACACATATTCTCTCTTAAATTTGCTTGTGAAAGCAAATATTATTTTTATATGATATTTTAATTATTTTATACAAAATTTTATTAGTTATTAATATATATATATATATATATATATATATATATATATATATATATATATTTATTAATAACTAATAAAATTTTATATTTTATATATTTTAAATAAATTATATTTTATTTATATATTTTAATATTGACAATATAACAACACTTCTAGTTTAAAAGTTTTGGAGAAAAAAAGACAACAAAAACACACAAAGGCATATCAGAGCATCTGTATATTTTATTCACATATGTTACATTTTGCATTAAATGTCATTAAAAGTCACCCTTTCAGAGATGACATCATAAAGTCTGAATCAGCACCTACAGTAATGTACTGTATTACTGCCTGCCTGACAAGCATTCACCGCAGGAGAACACACCAGCATTATCCACCCGTCACACTTAGCACAACTGTCTGTCTATACAAAGTTGGGAAGGAGAGTAAGAACTCTCTTAGAAAGAAAAAAAACAGCAGCATGCAAGAAATCAAGACAAAATAAGAAAAGAAAGCAAACTTCAAGTGCACTGAAAACATCCTCCCTCCAGCATGGCATGATTGCAGCAATGATAATCAATACCTACCAATCAAAATGATCAATACAAACCAAACATGCTTTTTTTGGTGTGTGAGTGTCTGAATGTGTGTATGTGGTGTTGGGGGTGCTTGTCTGTTTTTAGTAGGAAACAAACAAAAAGCAAAATACCCTCAATATAGCTGGACATCACATGTGTCACTGTAATCGCACAGATTATCATTATTGCAAGGGCTCCACTGATGTCATTATTTTGATTGTGACCCACAATCAAGAGAGACACTAAATACCATATGGAAATAGTACTGCAAACTTCATTTAAATGTGTATTTAATTTCTATATACACAATTAAAACAAAAAGGATGGGACAATTTTTTATTTTTTTTTAAAGAACTCTCAATGTGGTGTCAGGCAAGGCAAATCACAATACGGTTTAGACTGGGGTCATTTTATGTCAATGTGAAGCTTGATCTTACTTTTTAAGGAGGCAAGGATCAAATGAGAAAGTACTAAAACTAAACCATTTGCTAACAGGAGCTGCATAAAATAAAAAAAATTGTGTGCCACACCATACATGTCCATCACTGGACTGGGCTGCAATATTCAATTTGATGTGATCCAGTTTAACGCATTCTCAAATAATTAACTTGTGCATACATAATGCCCTCTCTACAGTTACAGATTACACAATCAAAGATGGTCCGAGGACAGAGCTTTGAGGAACACCACATGTATCGGACTGGAAAACTAGCCTTCGGTAAAATGTCTATTTGTATCAAGTACCATATTATCTTTTTTCTTTTTTAACTTTCTGATAACATTAAAACAGATCTTTTTTTTCTTTTGGTCTGATACTTTTGCATAAAGGATCTACACATAATCTGGCCGAGTTCAAAGCAGTATAACAAAGTGACAACCCTTTTCTCAGGAACACTTCAGATCGGGAATTCAATGTCCTGAGTGGTGTGCGCATTAAAATATCGTCACAACAACACAAATAATGTCTTTAAACAAGAGAAAACTTCACTAGCTGCAAAATCCTAGAGGAGGAGAAATTAGGCCATGGAAGCCAGTTGCTACAAAACTCAGTCAAGACAATTATGACTAATTTTCTTAACTTCAGAGGTTTTTGCAAATGTGCATTGAGCCTCTAGATATACAAGACCAACAGAACAGCCATCAAACGGCTCTTTGAACCAGAGCTCAGTGTAATGGCAAACACTGCCCCCTATGGACCATCTGACACCAGTCCAGGCATCATGTAATTAGAATATCGTAAAGACAATCAAACTTTGAGTGACAACTGATTTGGGGTATGTGGTTAGATTTTCTGGTTATAGTTCGGTGAATCTCAAATATTCCCACATCATTATTTCAACCTTAACCAAAAAAAAAAAAAAAGAGCAGATTTTCATAACCTTAATTGTATTGCATTATTTTCCTGACAAATTAAACGCCTCTGCCCACTCTTCACTAGAAACTTCAATAAAGAAACACAGAGACTCTCTCTCTCTTTCTCTCACACACACACAATAAAGAAGAAAAAGGAGAAAAAACATCAATATTGTTCACATTAATAAGAATTTGGGGCAAATGATGTTCAACTTATGAAAATGATGCAAAGATACTTTCTTCTAAAAAAAAAAAACTGAATTTTCTTAATGCAAAAAAAGTTTTTTTTTTTTTTTTTTTTTTAAATATATTTTAAGGTTACCTTTATGACATGTATGTGAGGGAAAGGGCCACAGATCATTATATAAAGACTAGCTCTGTCTCTAGCCATTAAATATGTACTACAAGGTTGTAGGGGATTTTTTTTGTATTTTTATAAACTCAACAGAACAGCCAACCATCATCAAAAACACCTTCATTAGGAAGAAAAAAAAAAAGATGCAAATTGTAAAAATATTTTTTACAAAGGTATAATTTACTTTTTCAAACAATGAATAGCAGCACTTATTAAATATTAAAATCTTTTATCAGACTACAAAACAGGAAAAAAAAAAAATGATAAAATAAAATTCCTGAGGATGACTGCAACTACACCTCGAGTCAGACAAATCTCGCTTTAGCTCTAATCGGTTGATATTTCGCCTCATACCCTGCTTTTTGAACACACAGTCAGTCTTATGAGATGTGTTTCAACTCAAATAGCATGAAGTGGTCATGGGGTGGGGTGGGGAGATATGTTGAGAGTCTTGGTACCTTTCAAGGTTTCGATATTCATTCTGATATCTGTACATGATTTGTTTAACATTGGTCAAAATTGTTTATTTTTTTTTAAGAGTCTATCTCTTCAAAAACGATGTCAGTTTTCCAAACATTACAGAACGGGAGTATCATTCCACTGTGCGTCCAACAGACTAGACACAGATTCACTCAGTGGGCTTTCACTGTGAGCTTGCTGGGACAAAACAAAATTCTCCCCTATAAATCCACACGAAAAATCACTTTAAAACACGCACACACACGCTGTTAGTCAATAGGCTTGATTGTACACTAAACTTCACATGAACCCAGGCTGTGGCCAACTCAATGCAGGTTTTCTTTATATTACATGACAGAAATCATCAGAGGATGTCACAGAGGCTGGCATTGACATCATGTGACCTGTCCTCTCCAGGATGTGGGCTGTATTGTTAAAGTCCATTGTAATGGGGACCCCAGCGCTTGTTGATGTGGTCGAAGGTGTGCGAGACCCACTGCTGCTCCAGGACGCGGTATCTCTCCTCACATAAATACAGAGGCTTTCCTCGACTACGGAACAGGAAAAAACAAGAGGTCACAGCAGGAAATGGAAACCATTTTCTTTATAAAAGAAATGAACAGGGAAATGAACTCAATCTCACAAATAAATGACTACTGAGCACGGGCAAGAATGCCACAAAAATGAACAAAATGTAAGATTAAATGTGAACATGAATTACATTTTCATCTGTAAAATGCCAATTTTGAACAATTACATTTAGATCACATTCATTAGATGTCTTTTTATGCATTTTTTGCAGCACTGAGAATTAAAATCAATCACACGTTTCTATTCAGCTTATCAATGCGATGGCCAATCAAGCGTTTAGAATAGTCACCCGTGAAAACGTCAGCGTTGTTCAGTGCGAGCGTTCACTGACTGAATTGTGCACTCTTGTGAATTCTCTCATAATTAAAGTTCAGATACAAATGTAAGAATATTTATTTTGCAGTGTAAACAGCTTCGGTAATTATAAATGGAAGTTTTTGTGAGAGTGCAGAACTCGTGCTGAACTAAAGTCACTGTCCACTTCATTGATAGCTACAGATACACTTTCTGTATATAACTTGTTTTTCATGCTACTAAAATAACCAATGTGAAGTCATCATTTTCAAATTCGTAAAAAGCAATAAATTAATTCATAAATGGTTCTTAGCTCATTTTGTCTATGTAGATAAAATATGACATGCTTTTTTAACACCAACATTTTTTAAGGTATTTATGTATTCTACATATCAGATATTTTTGTTTTATATTGATACAATTTGATTGGTAACGGTCTCGTACTCTGATTGATTGAAATTGGTTAATTTAAGTATTTGGCAATAAAAACAACACAGATGAATTTAATATAGTAATTATAAAAATTGCCCTTACAAAGATTGCGCAAAAAAAAAAAAAAAAAAAAAATCCCTTCAGTCAATCCCAGGGCACAAATATAGCTCTGAAATTACATTTCTGACCCAGCTACTGGGATCTGAGAATTAAATCTAGATGCAATATCTGGCCATCAGAGCAGTGAGAAGATTACCGTAGGTCTCTGTCCTCTTCTCCATGAGCGTCCAGATACACAGACCCCCACAGACAGAAGCGATGGCCTCGGATGATAATGATGACCGAGGCGTTTATCAGCAGGAAGATACCAGTTGCTGCTCCGCAGTGCTGAGAGTGCTTTGGATAAAAAAAAACAATAATAATAATAAAATTATAATCATCATCATCATCACAAGTGTAAGGATCTTTTAAACTGAAGCTTGCAGATTTTGCCACACACTCACCAGTACACACTCACAGACACCCTGCTGTTTACAGCAGTGACCCTTCAGACAGACGAACGCGCCGCACACCAGGCACAGCGCAGGGTCTTTGGGGGTCTTGCCACAGCTGGTGCAGGATTTCCTGTGGTAGTACTGGAAGATGGTGTTGTAATTGTCTGGGAGGTGCAGGAGGCGGGGGGCGGCCCACTGTGGATCCTGAACTAATAGAGACTGAAGAGAGACAAGAAAATCACTCAGATGCCCCATGAAATTACCTTTCACTGTCAGTCAAAGCAATCTTTTTTGTAATATTTAAAAAAAAAAAACAAAAAAAAAAAAAAACTGAAGATGAAATCTCTAATATCTGCCCATTATACCACTGGTCGGATAAACAGACTCACAAGAGGTTGAGCAAATGTTGCTGTGGGCCTGGTCAAAATGCTCAAACGTGACTCATTCACTTTTCAATGTATACTTTTTCCTATGGAAACCTCTCTTACCAGGAAATCAAAATGAACCGTTCTTTTTAAATGGAATGTTGCTGTGTTTGTGTCCTGTGATATTCTTTAATCAAAAAAAATTTAAATTAAAAAATTAAAATTGATTTGAGATTGGGAAATATCATAACAGCACAATTAAAAATTAATAAAATAAATCTTTAATAAAAAAAAATTCAATTCACTCAAATTGAATGCAATCTTTTTAACATTAAGTCAAAGTCTTGTCCTAATCAGCCATGACTGTGAGGACTGACACAATTCAAGATATTTTACTGCTTAGTGTCATAAAATTAGCAGTTCTGTAGCATGAAATCTTATTAGCTCAAACCCTGCTCGACAAATTCTAGTTGTATACTAAATATCAAATATGATGCTTATTGACACAGGTCATGCTTGGTTAGGTCACAGTGGTTAACATATTAAAGACCACTACTGATTAAATCACTGGTGTTATCAAGACTCCAAATAAAACGGTGCAAAGAAACATGACGCAGGAGACACAAACACTGACCACAGACTGCTGGGTGGGAGTATCGGACAGAGCGATGACTTCTGAACACCACTGACTGATCAGATCGAAAGCATTGATGTTCCACTCCAGACACGCTGCACTGCTCATGGCTCCACTGGACGGAACAGAACCAGCCAAGCCCAGACACCCGGTCAGCAGAGAAAACTCCTCATCCACCTGTGACCACAGACACCCGGCAGTCTGTCAACCATTTGAAAATCCGTCTATGGGATGTCTTCATTTAGATATCAGATTAAATGTGTATGTGTGTGCGTGTCTGTGTCTGTGTACCAGGCAGCCGGGTAAGCTGTCTCCATACAGGTGGTGTTGCAGTAAACAGGACAGTCTCAGGAAGGGCAGACAGAACTGCTGCAGGCTGAACTCAATGGACTGAGGAGACCACACACTGGAGCTCAACTACAGAGAGAAGACATCATTAATAACAGCTCATTCCCTGTTGATAAAGCCGTGACAAACCGCCCTCTGAAAGCAGGCCGAAGCACACAAGAGCTTCCACAGAGATCAGAACAAGCTTCAGGCTCAAATAACAGTGAGCTACATATTCCTCTAGAATAGAAAATGACTCTTCTTTGGCTGGTTGTCATAAAACTGTAGGTATTTTATATAAAAACCATTATGAAATTAAAAGATTTTTTTTTTTTTAAGAAATTTATTCTTTTATTCAACAAGATTGCATTTATTTGATCAAAAGTAACCACTCACATTGTTACAAAAATATATTTAGAATAAATAATATTTTTATTGAAGTTTCAAGACTCAAATAATCTAAAAAAAAATAAATAGAAAAAAAAATATGGAGTAAAAGAGAGGAGTAATGGCTGCTTCGAAAATTCAGCTTCGCCATCACAAGAATATATTACATTTTAATATATATTCAAATAGAAAACACATTTTGTATTTGAATAATATTTCATAATATGATAATATTACTGTTTTTACGGTATTTTTGATCAAATAAATGCAGCCTTGGTGAGAAAAAGACAAAAAAAAAAAATAAAAAATAATAATAATAATCTTACTGACCCCAAACTTTTGAACAATAGTGTACACATAGTCCTTGCACATAAACATAACCAATTTAATGGTTTTACATTTGTAAAGTGTAAAGTTCCAAGTCAATTTTGTTTTACTGTAATGTATCCTGATTTGAGTTGAAGAAAAAAAAAAGATCTGACTAGTAAAAGACTGATTTTCACTCTACTAGTTTTTGCTGTCTTGTTAAAACAACAGCTGAGGAAAGTGAAAAGATGTGTTTCATGACATGTTTGCAAGGCAAGTTCAACAATGGGTCCCTTGGATAAGTGTCTTCATCTTTTCTTCATATAAAAAAAGTTGCCTGCACTACATTTTCTTATTATAACTGCTAATGAAGTCAACGACATGAGCATCATTTTTTTTTTTGTCCAGTAGATGTACTTTGTAAGATTAGTCAAAGGCAAATCAAATTATTAGCATGTTTTGTTAGGCCCACTCATTATTGCAATATATATAAATGAATTAATAATTGCAAAACTAGAAAAAGACTATTATATAATGGTGTTATAAAACTGTTCTGTTGTGCTGTGTGGTTCATGTGACTTTGGAGCTGATGACTCACCACAAATGTTTCCTCAGAGTTGGTGTCATACACATCTTTGGCCTTCGTCAGCTCAGAGATCACGTGACCCAGGAGCGACTCCCATGACCTGTCAGAGTTTGGCGTGTTCTGCGTGTGAAATTAATGAATGAATGAATGAATGAATGAAAGAAAACAATGTTTTAAATCTCTCCCACCAGACTGGAATCACTGTTATTGTACCAACTGGACTGAATTACATTGGCTGTGTTTCAAATCCTAGTGAGCATGACTACCTAGACACCATTGTTGGCCATCACAGATGAAACTAAACATTTAATTTGAATTTAAACAATATTTTTTAAAACATCTGAATGCATCTATAATGCCCAATATTGCTGTCTAGGAAGGCAACTTGCTAAGTTTCGAAATGCATTCCATGTGTTACTTTAAATGTCAGCAAATTGCAAAAGCAATGAAAATTTCAGGCAGAGAGAGGGATGACGTGTGACTCTATAATGTGGAATTAAAGCAGTCTGACTGATGACATGAAAGTCTTCACGTTATTCCATTTATTTCCCACAAAGCCCCAAAAATAGTAATTTAATGGAGTGCAGAAACATTGCTAATGCAAACCTCTGAGTGAGATTTATCTGAAGGATTTCCTCACTCCGGATTATCTGAAGATTATTACGATCACCCCTTAAAAAAACAGCACTGAGGGCCAATAACACATTCTTTCTCTTAATAAAATTAACTTATCATCAAGGGTCTTAATGCGCAATTTAATCATTATAAAATGGATAGTTCCAGCTTTGAAATCTGACTGGACGAGCCACATTGAGACTCTGAATAATAAACAATACAAATATACATACCAATGACCAAACATCAACTGAATCTACATTAAGGCGCCAATTGTGAACCAATTTATATTGCTATTCAACAAAGCAGAACTTCAAGAAACTATTATAACACACATCCTTGCTATAATTGGCTGAAGTAAGTCTGGCCCTGCGTCCCAGTGTGCACCCAATCTGCCCTAAATAGCATTGAAAATTACTAATCACATAGAATTTAGAATGGATAGTATGCACATTGGGATCCAGGCTGAGAAAGTTTTTTTGATTGGTGGTTGTGATGGGCAGGTAATTTGTGGCACCTTCTTGGCAGCTCCAGTGTTGCTCCAGGCGAGTCTCTCCTCACAACTGAATCTGATGGACAGAGCGGCCAGAGCCTGTGTGTACTGCAGACTGTACAACACCTTCACCACACACGTAAAGTGCTCTGCACACAAACACACAGAGCATGGTTATCATATATCATGTTTAACACCCAGTGGTGTATTGTAACGAAGTAATAATACTTCGTTACAGTACTTAAGTATTTTTTGGGAGTATCTGTACTTTACTTGAGTTTTTATATTTCAGCCAACTTTTACTTTTACTCCACTACATTTTCTAATTAAAATGTATAGTTTTACTCCGATACATTTCCCCAAAGCATATTCGTTACTTACTACAAAATAGAAAATAGTCTTTGAAAATAGTTAGAAGAACACAGACGGCGAGAAAGCAGGTTTGACGAATCAGTGGTCTGGCATTTGCAAGTTTTGCAACACTTTTGTTCATGTGCAACAAGTGCACGCACAACCTCGGATTATTTCATTTTCCACTCAAGTCGAGTCTGGGGTGTGCGATACAGCATCGTCTGCGATAATATGGTAAGTGTTGTTGTAATGATGTGCGATCTGACATTTGCAAGTAGGCTATATTACCAAATCACACACAGAGTGCACGCACGTTGATTTATAAGTCTATTAAAACTCAAAATTCCAGGCATTCTAAATTGTAGACGGCAAAAACGCTTCTGTATGCTTTTTATATTTATATAATTTAATATAGTTAACTTCTATATCTATCTATATCACAAAAAGAGTACCGTTTTTCTGCAGATACCAGCAAGAACACATTTAATAATCATTTTACACAAGTTCAGTAAAGCAATAAGTGACTTACATTTTAGACATAATATTGCTTGTTTTGCTCAATTTTGCCAACGAAAATAGTTCCAAACAAAGATCACAGCACTATTTTGCATCTCTGAGCAATGGATGGTGTTACTTATGGAATGAATCAGCTTTTTGAACGAATATATGGGTGTTCCTGTGGCTCAATGGTAGAGCACTGCGTTAGCAGCGCAAAGGGTCGCGGGTTCAATTCCCAGGGAACACACATACTGAAAAATAAAAAAAATGTATAGCCTGAATGCACAGTAAGTCGCTTTGGATAAAAGCATCTGCCAAATAAAATGTAAATGTAAATGAATAAATGATTCAGTGATTCACTCATTAACAGTCAAATGCTTTGTTTCTGTTTGAATGAAGAGGTTGAATCTCAATGACTCACTCATTAACAGTCACTTGCTGTCACCTACTGGCGGTTTTTTTTCACGTTTTAAATTATTTCAAATATCAGTATTCAACGTTTTGTTAAAAACAAAATATTAGGCCTATTTATGCATCTGTAACTGCAGTTTAAATGCATCCAAGTCCTCTTTGAGATACATAAACTGTGTAAATACATGTAAATGCTATTTCAGATGCAGAATCCAGATATGTTTTCTTATGTTGGAATAAAAGACACTAAGTACCGGATGAAGTTCTTCTTATTCTTACCCAAAAATACAAAATGGAAGAAAGAGTTAAAACTGAACATAATCTTGCTACTCAAGCTGTATGAATATCTATCTATCTTTATTTATTTATATAAATAAATTTATTTGCTTTTCCATTTTGCATTTACTTGTACTTTTACTTTCAATACTTAAGTACGTTTAAGATTTAAAAAATACTTTTCGTACTTAAGTACAATAAATATCACATACTTTAAGACTTTTACTCAAGTAGTATTCTAAACGGTGACTTCAACTTCTACCAAAGTCATGTTTTGGTAAGATATCTGTACTTTTACTTTATGGCTTTCAGGTACTTTATACACCACTGTAACACCAGATCCAAAATGACTTACAAATGACGACAACAGAAGCAATCAAAATCAACAAAAGGGCAATAATATGCAAGTGTAATAATATGCAAGTCTCGGTTGCATATTATTTCAGTAATTCACCTCAAATTGTGAAACTCGTGTATAAAATAAATTCAATGCACACAGACTGAAGTAGTTTAAGTCTTTGGTTCTTTTAATTGTAATGATTTTGGCTCACATTTAACAAAAACCCACCAATTCACTATCTCAACAAATTAGAATATGGTGACATGCCAATCAGCTAATGCTGTATCCAAGCATGTTAACAGAAAGTTGAGTGGAAGGAAAAAGTGTGGAAGAAAAAGATGCACAACCAACCGAGAGAACCACAGCCTTATGAGGATTGTCAAGCTAAATCGATTCAAGAATTTGGGTGAACTTCACAAGGAATGGACTGAGGCTGAGGTCAAGGCATCAAGAGCCACCACACACAGACGTGTCAAAGAATTTGGCTACAGTTGTCATATTCCTCTTGTTAAGCTACTCCTGAACCACAGACAACGTCAGAGGTGTCTTACCTGGGCTAAGGAGAAGAAGAAGTGGACTGTTGCCCAGTGGTCCAAAGTCCTCTTTTCAGATGAGAGCAAGTTTTGTCTTTCATTTGGAAACCAAGGTCCTAGAGTCTGGAGGAAGGGTGGAGAAGCTCATAGCCCAAATTGCTTGAAGTCCAGTGTTAAGTTTCCACAGTCTGTGATGATTTGGGGTGCAATGTCATCTGCTGGTGTTGGTCCATTGTGTTTTTTGAAAACCAAAGTCACTGCACCCGTTTACCAAGAAATTTTGGAGCACTTCATGCTTCCTTCTGCTGACCAGCTTTTCCAAAACTGTTTTCATTGATATATTTTACTGTTTCTGTTGTCAGACAACGGAATGAATATGAAATAGTGACTGAAACGTGACCCATTAGGACTAAATAACCAACTCTCCCTTCCAAAATGTTAATCTGGGGGGGGGGGGGGGAGAGAGAAGGAGAGAGAGAGAGAGAGAGAGAGAGAGAGAGAGAAGGAGAGAGAGGGAGAGAGAGAGGTGTGTGTGCAGCGGGAAAGACAGACCTCGCGCTCACAGCACTGTGTGTGTGTGTGTGTGTATATCTGTATGTATATATATATATATATATATATATATATATATATATATATATATATACACACACACACACACACACACACACACAGGTGCATCTCAATGAATTAGGATGTTGTGGAAAAGTTCATTTATTTCACTAACTCAACTCAAATTGTGAAACTTGTGTATTAAATAAATTCAATGCACACAGACTGAAGTAGTTTAAGTCTTTGGTTCTTTTAATTGTGATGATTTTGGCTCACATTTAACAAAACCCACCAATTCACTATCTCAACAAATTAGAATATGGTGACATGCCAATCAGCTAATCAACTCAAAACACCTGCAAAGGTTTCCTGAACCTTCAAAATGGTTACACAATAGCCTATACAATCATGGGGAAGACTGCTGATCTTACAGTTGTCCAGAAGACAATCATTGACACCCTCCACAAAGAGGGTAAGTCACAGAAGGTCATAAAAAAAAACTGGACTGTTGCTCAGTGGTCCAAAGTCCTCTTTTCAGATAAAAGTAAATTTTGCATTTCATTTGGAAATCAAGGTCCCAGAGTCTGGAGGAAGACTGGAGAGGCACAGAATCCAAGCAGCTTGAAGCTCAGTGTGAAGTTTCCACAGTCAGTGATGAATTGGGCTGCCATTTCATCTGCTGGTGTTGGTCCATTGTGTTTTCTGAAGTCCACAGTCAACGCAGCCATCTACCAGGACATTTTAGAGCACTTCATGCTTCCTTCTGCTGACAAGCTTTATGGAGATGCTGATTTCATTTTCCAGCAGGACTTGGCACCTGCCCACACTGCCAAAAACACCAAAAGTTGGTTAAATGACCATGGTGTTGGTGTGCTTGACTGGCCAGCAAACTCACCAGACCTGAACCCCATAGAGAATCTACGGGGTATTGTCAAGAGGAAGATGAGAGACACCAGACCCAACAATGCAGATGAGCTGAAGGCCACTGTCAAAGAAACCTGGGCTTCCATACCACCTTGGCAGTGCCACAGACTGATCACCTCCATGCCATGCCGAATTGAGGCAGTAATTAAAGCAAAAGGAGCCCCTATCAACTATTGAGTACATATACAGTAAATGAACATACTTTCCAGAAGGCCAACAATTCACTAAAAATGTTTTTTTTTATTGGTCTTATGAAGTATTCTAATTTGTTGAGATAGTGAATTGGTGGGTTTTTGTTAAACGTAAGCCAAAATCATCACAATTAAAAGAACCAAAGACTTAAACTACTTCAGTCTGTGTGCATTGAATTTATTTAATACACGAGTTTCACAATTTGAGTTGAATTACTGAAATAAATTAACTTTTCCACGACATTCTAATTCATTGAGATGCACCTGTATATATATATAAAAAGAGAAAATAAAAGAGCTTAAACTCTGTGAATTATAATGTTTTCAGTGCCCCCATGCTCAACAAGGCAGCCCAAACAACGTAACAGGCAACACGCTGTCTGCCCAGTGGCGTAGCGAACGGACCCGCGATGACCTCCCCTTGCTGGACTGCGTCAAAAGATGATGATCTTGTATCGACGATAGCCAGAGATATTGTCAAAAACATCAGTTATTGGCAATATTAAGAGGATATGGCATTTACAATGTAGGCCTGTTATATTCTTATTTTTATTATTAAGAAGTTACTTTTATTTTTAAATTAAAATTACAATTAATGTGCCCTGCAATAATTACCGCATAACTTACCATAACGAGGATAAGATTAGGCCTTTTACTCAATTAAAATGTTTTTAAAAAGGTCTTTTAAAACAGGTCTATTATACAATGAACTATAGTCCTATAATTAAAATATTAACAGCAGTCATCAATAAAAATCAATTAAATAAAAAGCTTTTAATTCAAGCTTAATTCAAACTTTCAAAAACAACCTGTTTAACACTAAATATGTTTCCTCATTTTTTTTCCCCCACTATGTACGGGCCACAAGAGAAATATTAAGGGACTAAATTAAAAGAGTTAACTATACCGTTATCAGCATATGTTGAAGTAGATTCGTCTCTCGTCGTCTCTGAGAGAATGTGCGCTGTCAGATGCCGAAAGCTCCATCATTCTGTTTTTACTTTCACTTTCTGCATAGCGAATTGACTGAGATTAAGACGTTCACCGGCATAACTCTTGCGCAAAGTTTGCACGTTGCTTGTGATATCCACTGGCTCACCTTCATGGTTTAAAACAGAAATATTTCCAACATTGCGACGCAACAATTACCCCCCCAACAAAGTAAATACAAAGTAAAAGTAAATACAAAATGCAGTTTTTAAATGAAGATTTCATTTATTATGGGAAAAAAGCTGTCCAAACCTACCTGGCCCTACGTGAAAAATTAATTGCCCCCTCCTATTAAATCATGAAAGAACTGTGATTAACCACATTATTTTAGAAAGCTGAGTTAAATTTCACTAGCCAAACCCAGACCTGTTGTATCAAGAAATCACTTAAACAGAACCTGTCTGACAAAGTGAAGCATGCTTAAAGAGCAACACATAATTTCGCGATCTAAAGAAATTCAAGAACAGATGAGAAACCAGCGAACCACAGTCAGAGCCATTATCCACAAATGGAGAAAACTTGGAACAGTGGTGAACCTTCCCAGGAGTGGCAGGCCAACCAAAATTACTCCAAGAGCGCTACGACGGCTCATCCAGGAGGTCATAAAAGAACCCAGAACAACATCTAAAGAACTGCAGGCCTCACTTGCCTCAATTAAGGTCAGTGTTCATGATTCAACAATAAGAAAGAGACTGGGCAAAAACGGCATCCATGGGAGAGTTCCAAGGCAAAAGCCACTGCTGAACAAAAAGAACACAAAGGCTCGTCTCACATTTGCCAAAAAAATATCTTGATTATCCCCAAGACTTTTGGGCAAATATTCTGTGGACTGATGAGACAAAAGTTGAACTTTTTGGAAGGCGTGTGTCCCGTTACATCTGGCGTAAAACCAACACAGCATTTCATAAAAAGAACATCATACCAACAGTCAAACATGGTGGTGGTAGTGTGGTGGTCAGGGGCTGCTTTGCAGCTTCAGGACCTGGACGACTTGCTATAATTGATGGAACCATGAATTCTGCACTCTATCAGAAAATCCTGAAGGAGAATGTCCGGCTGTCAGTTTGTGACCTCAAGTTCAAGCACACTTGGGTTATGCAGCAGGACAATGATCCCAAACACACCAGCAAGTCCACCTCTGAATGGCTCAAGAAAGTCAAATCCGGACTTAAATCCAATTGAGAATATCTCAATAGATAAAAAAAAAAAAAAAAAAAACTAATTAAAATCGCAAATTTTTCTGAAATTAATTGCGATTAATCACGATTAATCCCACCTAACATTAAGGTTTTTAAATATACTTTTATATTGCAATAATTTCACATTCAATCTTCAAATTAATGTACAAACATACAGTATATTTTTAATATTTGTTTATTGACATCTTTTTTTATGACTGATACCAGTTAATTTGTATCACTGATACCAATTAATACTGATTTCCCTATTAAAAAAAAAAAAAAATCCCCCTAATATTTAACCATTGACTATAGCCATTCAACATTACATTATAATTAAGCTATAAATGTGCTATCAATTTTAACATTTATTAGACTTCTAATTTAAATGAACTTAAAAATGTTCAAACCCATTATAATAAATGTCATATTTAGCTACCTGTGCCCCTCAGCAGAAATATACAGAAATTGAATGAAGTGATAATAAAGTTATAATAATAATAAAGTATTGATTTCCACTTTTGTCTTTTGTTCTTGATGAACAGACATCACAGCAGCTGGGTTATTAGGTTTTTTGGCTGCTATTTCTTTAAGAGCTGTTGCTGCTGAACATGACGCAGATCTGACAAACGTCGTATTTTCTCTCAACTCTCTTTACCTTTTCTTAAACAATTTTAACTGAAAAAATTAATCACCTGCGTTAACGCGCTAATTGTGACAGCACTAATATATATATATACACACACACACACATACATGTAAATACACACACACACGCACATATACATGCATATATACAGCAGGTTCTTAAACTTTTACTTTGGTCTCCCCAAACGTAAAAATGTTGGTTGAATAAAAGCACCAATAACAAGATGAGAGACACTCACTCAAAGAGCTCTATAGACCCCAGAGCTTTCAAGAGAATCACAGGTCTTTTGTTAGGACACAAAAATCAATTACGTGACTGTGTACAGAAAAGGACATCAGATTTTTTTGGAGAGGGTAATTAGCCCTTGTGTGCATGTAGCAGGTGTTAGGCCCGGTTGTGTGATGAGAAAGACACACACACACACACACACACACACACACAGAGACAATGACACTCCATTAACATTCCTCACCAGAGACAATGACACCTCACACACACACACACACACACATCAGTGTCTTTGTGAAAGCACACATGCACATCCCGTTTCTGTTCTAATACAAGCTTTATTGTCTTGAGTCTTCAGAATGATGGACTCGAATCGATCCCAAGCTCACAATGACAAAACACTTGATTCTTATTTGAGTGCCAATCAATGACCAGTGATCAACCAAATGACAGTCATGGCCTATCTAAAGACTAAACTTGCATGCGAAGGGAAAGAGGAAGATTTTTTTTTGTGCTGTAAAGTGCTGTAAATGGCACATCTAGTGGATCATGGTTATGGTCATTTTCATTGCATACACCGGAAAATTCAAAATTCTTTCAGGTATGTAAATTTCTATCGTCTGTTTGAACTCGGCGCTGTTTTCGTTCCTTCATATGCATTTTAGGGCTGCAACAACAAATCGATAAAATCGATTATTATCGATAATTAAAATCACCGACAACGATTATCATTATCGATTAGTCGGGTCTGCCCACAGTGCACGTCTAACTTCAGCCGGTCGCGTCAAATTAACGTTACAGCACTGAATAATGCATTTCTATGGCCAAAATGCATATAAAATAGTGGAGGAAACCGAATGAGATGCTGGAGAAGTACGTGATCCAAGCTGCGCAAAACATGAGAATTATTTATTTTAAGCTTTAAGTTAATGCACTAGCGTAATGGCTTGCCCTGTCAGGCGCTTTGATAGATGCGTGTGCGTCCTCAGCGCAAAAAAACGTTCAGTTTACGGTCATATCCGTATCTGTAAATGTCACAAATTCACGCGAGCATTTCCATTTTTGCATAAAGTTTCGTCCTGACAGTCTGCGTTATGTTTAAATCTTTACTGAATGAGCGCGAGGGCGGCGGGGCGCGTGAACGCGCGTCAGAGAGGGATTAATATTCAGCGCAAAAACATTCATTGTGCTGAAATATCTGTTGAACGTTAAATTAAGGTTTACAAGTCAACATCTAGTGCACGTATTCTATGAGAGTAGGAACTGTAAAGGGATAACTGCGTATAGTTGTCTGAATATAAATATCAGATGCTTCATAGGGTAATTTACAGAATAAAGAAACCCTTTTACAGAATAAAGAAATTACAGTAAACGTGACTGTGATCAAAAAGTTGGTAAACACTGAGTTTGTGTTTTTATTCGTCTTTATTATTTTTATTATTATCTTAATTTTTGATGTTGAGATTTAAACTATAGGCCTATATACATTGCTTAAATTTATTCAAACAAATGTATTTAAGGTTTATAACAAATGTAATCTTTGTGCCACTGCTGCTCTAAACTAACAGTATTGGTGTTTACTAAAATAATTTTTTAGCTATCTGTATTGGTTAGTCCTCCAATTATGCATAATCTCTTTAGTAACAGTAGGCTATTTCTAATGCTATAATATAATTATTTCTGTTATCTATGAAAGAATGAAAGATCTATGAAAGATTTTTTCAGATACCCAATTATAGTCAAAAAGTAGCTAAACAATGCCAGCAAGAATGCATGCTGTTATGAAAGGCAGGAGGCTATTTTTATTTTTTTTATTATTATGTGAATAAATATTTAGTTGTTTCAGTTTGTTATTTGCCCAATAAATGACAATAACATTTTTAGATTTAAACAATTCTTTGACAGATTCCTAAAATATTTGTGTTATAATAGGTGGTATAATAAATTAAGCACTGTATGTTTTCATAGCATTCAGTTGGCACGTTTGTTTGAAGGACATTGGGCAGAATGTGGAAGTGTTTTTGTCAATAAAATAAAAAAAAGAAAATTTAGCTTTTTTTAAAAAAAAAAATCTGATTAATCAAAAAAATAATCGGCCAACTAAGCGATTATCAAAATAATCGTTAGTTGCAGCCCTAATGCATTTGGCTACTTATCAATAAGGAAACAGTCTGTAAAAATCATTTCACATGTACAGAGTGAGCGGGGCACAAACGCAGGGATAACTGTAACACTACAAGATTTAAACATTTGCACATGCTAGCATAACAAAATGTACAAAATTTCGTATTATTTCATTGTCATATCATCTCTATATAGAGAAAAAATGTGCCAAAGTTCAAAAATCTTTTGAAGATATTGCTGAACATTTATATAACCATTGCAAAAGTAAATTTCAGACTTAAGTAAATTTGTCATCTCGGTTTTTAGTGTTTATTTAAAATGAGACACTATTTTAATCTCCAAACTGTTTTAGATAGTTCTGCTTCACTTTTTATGCTTTGCAAAAAAGTGCTGGGTTGTGCTCCGCTCTCCCCTACACATACAGAAGGATCATGAGAGCATTTTCTGCACTGAACCTCGCAATGAGTTTAACACTCGCAGTGGATTACAGTTCACCCAAGTGAGCTGTTTCAAGTTTTTATGGACGTGTTTCATATTTTAACGTCTGTAAACAAAGAAATTAAAACTTAAGTATTAGTAGTGAAATTTTACAGTTGTACTATAAAATAAAAGTTATTTTTCTTAAAAGTTTAATATGGCAGAAATTAAGTATTTAATTAAGATTAAGCTTAAAGTAATGTCAATTGTTTTTTTTTATGTCAAGTATTTTGGTGGGTCGTGAAATAGTACATACTTGTCTATGTGGGTCATGGAATGGAAAAGTTTGGGAACCCCTGATTTAAGTAATTCTCAATCAAAATCTTTAAAGAGATCTAATTTTCAACCAAAATCTTTACCATGATATAATTTTCAAATCACGATGCAAGTCATTTTTAACCAAAATCTTTACCACAACATAAATACTTTAAGAAATATCTTAACCACAAGTTAATTACAGTAATTCTGTACCACAGTAAGGAACGACATCACAATATAGTAATTCAGCCTGAAAACTAGAGACATTACTAATTGAAATTAAAGCCACAGTCTGTTTCTCAACATTGTTACTTCAATGACTGACTGTGACAACTGGCTATTTCTCATTTAAGACATCCTGTTTACACAGGACACATTCTTGCATTAAGCAATTACTGAATTACCTGTAAACTTCAAATTGTTTCATTCAATTGTCCATAAAACTACAGCTCAATCTGACACTTTTGGCTGTTGTGTTTACCAGCTGTGTTTTGCTGTAAAAAGGTTGTACTTCAAATTGAAATTGATATGATGGAAAAAAACCCTTTATTACAGAATTTATATACAGGTCAGGAGTATGATTGATTGTTTTGGATTTAATTTTTACTTTTTTTTTTTTTAAATCACACTTTTATCATTAACAATATATCTGCTATTAAAAAAAGAACATGAATAGTAGTTGAGATGTTATGTATGCGTGTGTAAAACAATGTACTGTTTGTGCATGTGTTACCTTTGCGTAAAGGCTGAGGCATGGTAAGGATGAAGATGATGAGGAGGGACGGGATGTCTCTGAAGAGTATGGGCACCTCAGGACGTTCATCATCACAGTACCTGGACAAAAAACACACAATTATACAACAATACAACACTCAGTGACCCCTACCAAAAAAATAAAAAATAAATAAAAGAGCAGACTTAAAACACAAAAACATCATCTACAGTACACACAGCATTTTTTAACTTAGACGCATGATACACGTGATCTACAGACAATACTTTCACGTCCATCTTGCCCATGCAATAGCGCAAATTGAATCATGTAAGAAAAGGACTAATTACTGTGGGTGGATATTCACAAGTTCTTTGGAGTTTTACTGTAAATGTACAGTAGGTGGACAGGTTACGTAAACCCAAGACTGCAATTAAAATGTAAAAGAAAATGTTCTTTGAGCAAATATTTATTTATTCAGAAGACTATTTGAGTGTGTGGGACAAACTGCTGTCCATTAGAGCAGAATTCACCAACCAAAGGCGTTTGGAGACAAACTCAAACACACAGATGCACAAGCACACTTTCTTAACATTTAAAAAGTTTTAAGTAAACTATTCTGATATTTTCTGATTTGTCAATTTAATGGATTATATTTACAGTTCATTTGATTCACTATATCTGTGGTTACTTACACTTCAGGAAACTTTATACATCCACCTAAAATCACCACAACACCAGCTGACTAAAAGACTGATGATACTTCAAAATTCTGCATCCAGTATGATGCAATGACATCCGAACATATAAAGAACGACTTTACTGTCCAAATTTTACCTCTCAGATAATAAAAACACATTGTCTTTTGTGTTTGATAAGTGATTACAGGCAGGCAGAAACAGGGAGAGCAATGGTTTTATTCAAATGGCTGTATTAATAGCTCAGCTAAAGTGCCTGAGGGGTTCAGTGACAGAGTTTTCCTTCAAAAGCCTCTAACAAGGTATTTATAGGCACAGCTGCCTCCCCTCTGAGTCCGAGTCCAGCCCGTCTAACAGTCCTAAGAGACGCACAGGTGAAAACCCTGTCTTACCGCCCCTACACAGGAGAAATGAGGCCATTTAAGCAGCCCAAGAGTGTTAAGTGCCTTTTAAACAGGAGACGCGGTGAGCGGTAACCTCCACACAGCCATAAACCCTAAAAAAAAAAAAAAAAAAAAAAAAAAAAAAAGCGCCGCACTCATGAAATGTAGTGCTGCACAGTAGTGTTGGGCGATATGGTCATTTTTCATATCGTCATATCGCCAGCCTGTGAGATTGCCGATACACGATATTATCGTCCATGGGTGGGTGGGGGCAAGAGAGAGATTCTCTGTACTTGTCATAGGCCATTTCATAACTATTTGGTGATTTTAAACCACGCGTGCTGAGAGAGAGAAAGCCTGGAAGCACCAATAACCGAAATAATATACTTTCAAACATACTGAAAAAATAACGTTAAATATAAAAATATTTAAAACAGCTAGTTCATATATTCGGATACAGCAGTCGTACATCGCTATTAGGACCGCGCGTCCTACTATGACAAGTTTGCCGCATCGGCGCGGAAGTTATCAGTCTTAAAAATCAGTCAAAAAGAAAATCAAAAGTAGATTTCTTTTAAAGACCAACAGTTTAACACTAAATATTGGACATAAATGAACACGTTAAAGATAAAAGTATTTTCAGGTAAGTTCATATGTTTTGGAGTAAAGTTAAATTACATGGATATCAGTCATACAGCGCTCTGGACCGCGTGCCCCATGACGAGCCCCGTTTTAGACTGATAACTTATTAACTGCATATTTTTTATAATAACGATGATGAAGAATAAGCATCATTGTTTTTTGTTAATGTGCTGTAAAGAAAAAAACGCTGCCGGTGCAGTTTCATCATGTTCATTCATAGCTGTTCAACAAGATGTCTAAAAGATGTCTCTTTTTGCACTATTGACATAGCCTAATTTGTAAATAAAGGTTTATCACCCTGCAGTTCAATTTTGATGTGGGCTTAGTTTTAGAGTCCATTTTTAAAACATTTCCAATGAGGAGCAGAATCCTCATTTGTGTGTGTGTGAAGTGCGGCGCTGAGTGAAATAGCAGGACAATTTGATAATAGCCCAAAAATAATAGGCCGCCTAATAATAATAATAATAATAATAATAATAATAGTTTTATACAGAGAATGAGCCTAATATCGTCTTGACTATCGACAAAGACATATGCTATCGTCGATATCTCAGACTATCGTCGATACACAATACTATCGTCTATCGGCACAACCCTACTGCACACCATAATTTGCCAGATGCAGCAGTTATTGGTATCTATGGAAACCCCATTCTCTCTCCCTCTCAAAAAGATGCAGCAGCAGAGACACAGCATAAAAAGCAAGTGAAAGCAGAATCTTCTGCCTTCTGTTTTTTTATTCTTATTTTTTCTTTGAAATAAAATACCAAACACAACAAAACACTTTTGTGCATGTGTATCTTTGAATGTTGAAATGTCAACATGTTTTTTAGACTGATTTGAATATAATTTGATTTACATAGTGTATGTGGATTATACATACATACATTATATATATATATATATATAAATAAATAAATAAAATACACACACACACAGTATATTTAAGTTAATTTTAAAATATTCAGATACTACTGTACACACACACACACACAGTATATTTAAGTTAATTTTAAAATATTCAGATACTACTGTTCAAGCGTTCAGCTACTGCCATTCTAATTGTTATGAAAATCATAGACATACACAAAAAATACTTTAGCACAAATATTATCATGACATTCTCCAAATTGTACTTTACAAACTTACACTATTGTTCAAAAGTTTGGGGTCGGTAAGACTACTTAATCTTTTTGAAATAAGTTTCTTAAGTTTCTTGCTGTATTCTATCGAATAAATGTTGCCTTGGAAAGCCCAAGGCAACATTTATTTGTTAAAATACATTAAAAACGATATTGTGGAATATTATTACAAATTAACCTTATATATATATATGCACTCCCTTTACCAAGTGCATTCCAAACGACTACATAATGGCACACACGTGCCCTGTTCACTCTAAAGTCCCCACTCCAAGGGGATAGGGATGATCACTTCCATTTGGAATTTGCCCCGTGAACCGTTTCGGTTCGGTACGTGTACTGCTACACCCCTAATTAAATAAATAAATAAATAAATAAATAAATATACACACACACAAACACACACACAGGTGCATCTCAATAAAATTAGTATGTCGTGGAAAAGTTCATTTATTTCAGTAATTCAACTCAAATTGTGAAACTCGTGTATTAAATCAATTCAGTGCACACAGACTGAAGTAGTTTAAGTCTTTGGTTCTTTTAATTGTGATGATTTTGGCTCACATTTAACAAAAACCCATCACTTCACTCTCAACCAATTAGAAAACTTCACAAGACAAATAAATAAAACATTTTTTAGTGAATTGTTGGCCTTCTGGAAAGTATGTTCATTTACTGTATATGTACTCAATACTTGGTAGGGGCTCCTTTTGCATTAATTACTGCCTCAATTCGGAGTGGCATGGAAGTGATCAGTTTGTGGCACTGCTGAGGTGGTATGGAAGCCCAGGTTTCTTTGACAGTGGCCTTCAGCTCATCTGCATTTTTTGGTCTCGTTTCTCATTTTCCTCTTGACAATACCCCATAGATTCTCTATGGGGTTCAGGTCTGGTGAGTTTGCTGGCCAGTCAAGCACACCAACACCATGGTCATTTAACCAACTTTTGGTGCTTTTGGCAGTGTGGGCAGGTGACAAATCCTGCTGGAAAATGAAATCAGCATCTTTAAAAAGCTGGTCAGCAGAAGGAAGCATGAAGTGCTCCAAAATTTCTTGGTAAACGGGTGCAGTGACTTTGGTTTTCAAAAAACACAATGGACCAACACCAACCAGCAGATGACATTGCACCCCAAATCATCACAAACTGTGGAAACTTAACACTGGACTTCAAGAAACTTGAGCCATGAGCTTCTCCACCCTTCCTCCAGACTCTAGGACCTTGGTTTCCAAATTAAATAAACTTGCTCTCATCTGAAAAGAGGACTTTGGACCAATGGGCAACAGTCCAGTTCTTCTTAGCCCAGGTAAGACGCCTCTGACGTTGTCTGTGGTTCAGGAGTGGCTTAACAAGAGGAATATGACAACTGTAGCCAAATTCCTTGACACGTCTGTGTGTGGTGGCTCTTGATGCCTTGACCCCATTCCTTGTGAAGTTCACCCAAATTCTTGAATCGCTTTTGCTTGACAATCCTCATAAGGCTGCGGATCTCTTGGATGGTTGTGCATCTTTTTCTTCCACACTTTCTCCTTTCACTCAACTTTCTGTTAACATGCTTGGATACAGCACTCTGTGAACAGCCAGCTTCTTTGGCAATGAATGTTTGTGGCTTACCCTCCTTGTGAAGGGTGTCAGTGATTGTCTTCTGGACAACTGTCAGATCAGCAGTCTTCCCCATGATTGTGTAGCCTAGTGAACCAAACTGAGAGACCATTTTGAAGGCTCAGGAAACCTTTGCAGGTGTTTTGAGTTGATTAGCTGATTGGCATGTCACCATATTCTAATTTGTTGAGATAGTGAATTGGTGGGTTTTTGTTAAATGTGAGCCAAAATCATCACAATTAAAAGAACCAAAGACTTAAACTACTTCAGTCTGTGTGCATTGAATTTATTTAATACACGAGTTTCACAATTTGAGTTGAATTACTGAAATAAATGAACTTTTCCACGACATATATATATATATATATATACACACACACACACACACATATACACACATACACACATATACATATATATACATACATACATACATACACATACATATACAGGTGCATCTCAATAAATTAGAATGTCGCGGAAAAGTTCATTTATTTCAGTAATTCAACTCACACACACAGTAGTGGTCAGAATTATTGGCACCCTTGGTAAATATGATCAAAGGAGGCTGTGAAAATTAATCTGCATTGGTAATCTTTTTGATATTTTATTTAAAAAACAAAAAACAAAATCTAACCTTTGATTGGATAATAAGAATTTAAAATGGGGGGAAATATCATTATGAAATAAATGTTTTTCTCTAATACACATTGGACACAATTATTGGTACCCTTAGAAATTCTTATGAGTAAAATATCTCTGAAGTATATTCCCATTCATATTCACAATTTTGAGCACTCCAGGGTGATTATGAACATGAAATTATCCAGCCATGGCTTCCTGTTTCACAGAAATATAAATAGGAGGGAAAACAAAGCCCAAATTCCCTTAATCATCCATCACAATAAGAAAAACCAAAGAATATATTTCTGATGTGCGGCAAAAGATAATTGAGCTTCACAAATTAGTGAAGTGGCTTTAAGAAAAGAGCTAGAGCAGTGAAAATTCCCATTTCCACCATCAGGGCAATAATTTCCAACTAACTATAAAATGTTACGAAACTGCCTGGAAAAGGACGTGCTTATATCGTCCTAATGCACGGTAGAGAAGGAGAGTTTGAGTGGCTAAAGACTCTCCAAGGACCACAGCTGGAGAATTGCAGAAAATAGTTGTCTCGGGGTCAGAAAACCTTAAAAAAAAAAGTCAAACAGCACCTACATCACCGCATGTTGTCTGGGAGGGTTTCAAGAAAAATTCTCCTAGCTCATCCAGAAACAAACTCAAGCATATTCAGTTATCAGACACGACTGGAACTTCAAATGGGACTGGCTTCTATGGCCAGATGAAACTAAAAAATGGGCTTTTTAGCAGCAAACACTCAAGATGGGTTTGGTGCACACAGGGATAAAAAGTACCCCATGTGTACAATGAAATATACTGCTGTATTTTTGATGATGTGGGCCTATATTTCTGCTGGAGGTCCTGGACATCTTGTTTTGACACATAGCATCATGGATTCTATCAAATACCAACAGCTAAAAAAATAAATAAGTGACTGACTCTGTTAGAAATCTTATAATGGGCCATGTTTGGATCTTCCAACCGTATAATAATCCAAACACAAACCTCAAAAACAACACAAAAATGGGTCACTGAGCACAAAACCAAGCTTCTGCTATGGCCATTCCAGTCCTCTGACCTGAACCCTATAGAAAATGAGTGAGGTGAACTGAAGAGAAGAAGCACCAACATGGAGCTGGGAATCTAAAGGGTCTGGAGTGATTCTGGATGAAGGAATGGTCTCTGATCTCTTGTCAGGTGTTCTCTAACCTCATCAGGCATTATAGGAGAAAGTTTAGAGCTGTTAAACTGGCAAATGGAGGTTTCAAAAAGTATTGAATAAAAGGGTGCCGTTAATTGTGGCCAATGTGTATTAGAGAAAAACATTTATTTCATAATGATATTTCCCCCCCATTTTAAATTCTTATTATCCAATGAAAGGTTAGATTTTTGTGATTTTTTTGTGATTTTTTTAAAATAAAAGATCAAAAGGATTAACAATGCAGATTCATTTTCACAGCCTTCTTTGATCATATTTACCAAGGGTGCTGATATTTTTGGCCATGACTCTGTGTGTGTGTGTGTGTGTGTGTGTGTTATATATATATATATATAATATGCTGATTTGCTGCTCAAGAAACATTTCTAATTATCAATATTGAAAACATAAAAAAAAACAAAAAAAAAACAAACAACAACAAAAAAAAAACATTCTTAAAACAAAAATAATTCCTTCATTGTGGGAGTAGGAAGTTCTTTGGCCAACAATTTAATTTCCATAATTATAGTAATGTCTCTGATTGCTGGATCTCTGTTGAGGATTATGAGTAGTGCAGTCCTAAACAGTGAGTTTAGCAATTTATCATTTTATAAAGCATCGCAGTTCAGGAAATGTGATCGTGTGTGTGTGTACTCACTCAGTTTCTCTGCTGTGTGTGCTCTGTGTGAGTCTGGTCCAGGGGTTGTATGCTGAATCTATACTGTAGAGACGCATGTGCATGGCCAGCACATGAAACAGCTGATCTGAAACACACAGAGAACACACACACACAACAGTGTTAGTGTGTGTAACATGATGAATGGAGTTTGCGTAGAGCCTCCAGGCGTGTAGGAGGATGTGACAGATAACAGACCTCATGAAAACCTGTCCTTTTACACACTGATCAATGCCTTTAATGTTTGCTGTTGATCACTGCTGCCCCCTACCTGCAGCTCACAAACCCACTGGACACCTGCAGGGGCTTCAGAAGCAAAGCCTGATGAACCTGCAACTTTACCTGAGCAGACAGATTACAACAGAGGAGGAATGACAGACCTTGTGCTATTTCTGCAGTATAGATATACACTCCATACACACTACCGTTTAAAATCTTGGGGTCTGTATAGTTTAGTAAATAACTGAATTCATTTATTTGATTAAAAAAAAAAAAGTTGTGAAATATTACAATTTAAAACAGCTATTTTTTATGTGAATATATTGTAAAACGCCATTTATTCCTGTGATCAAAGCTGAATTTCTGGAGTCATTACTCCAGTCTGTCACATGATCTTTCAGAAATCATTCTAATATGCCGATTTGCTGCTCAAGAAATATTTCTGATTATTATTCATTTTAGTGCAGTTGTGCTGCTCAACATTTGTATGAAAAAAGAGTCATACAGGTGAATATCTTTAATGCCACTTTTGATCAATTTAATTAAGCATCAAAAAATACATATTATAATATATACCGGTACATACATATATACAGTAGCGAAAGTTTGGGAACCCCTCGCAGAATCTGTGAAAATGTGAATATTTTTTTAGAAAATAAGAGAGATCATAAAAAATGCATATTTTTTTTTTATTTAGTACTGTCCTGAGTAAGATATACATATACATACAGTATCTCACAAAAGTGAGTACACCCCTCATATTTCAGTAACAATTTTAGTATATCTTCTCAAGGCACAATACTGCACAAATGAAACTGGGATATATATTGGAGTAGTCAATGTGCAGCTTGTATAGAAGTACAAATTTACTGTCCTCTAAAAATAACTCAACATATACCCATTATTGTCCAAATAACTGGCAACAAAAATGAGTACACCCTAAGTGAACATGTCAAAACTGTGTTCAAAGTGTCAACATTTTGTAGGGGCACCAATGTTATCTAGCACTGCCTTAATCCTCCAAGGGCATAGAATTGACCAGAGCTGCACAGGCTGTTGCTGGCATCCTCTTCCTCTCCTCCATAATGACATCACGGAGCTGCTGGATGTTAGACACCTAGTGCTTCTCCACCTTCTGCTTGAGGATGCCCCACATGTGCTCAATAGGGTTCAGGTTTGGAGACATACTTGGCCACTCCATCACCTTCAGCTTCATCATCACATCTTGGCGGTGTGTTTGGAGTCATTATTATGTTGGAAACCTGCCGTTTGGCCCAGTTTCTGAAGGGAGGGCATCATGTTCTGCTTCAGAATGTCACAGTACATGTTGGCATCCATGTTTCCCTCAGTGAACCACAGCTCCCCAGTACCAGCAGCACTCATGCAGCCCCAGACCATGATGCTACCACCACCGTGCTTGACTGTAGGCAAGACACAATTTTCTTGGTACTCCTCACCAGGGCGTCACCACACATGCTGGACACCATCTGAGCCAAACAAGTTTACCTTAGACTCATCAGACCACAGGACATGGTTCCAGTAATTCATGCTCTTGGACAGGTTGTCTTCAGCAAACTGTTTCCAGGCTTTTTTGTGTGCCAGCTTCAGAGGAGGCTTCCTTCTGGGATGACGGCCATGCAAACCGACTTGTTGCAGTGTGCGGCGTATGGTCTGAGCACTGACAAGCTGACCTTTCACTTCTGCAACCTCTAAAGCAATGCTGGCAGCACTCATGCGTCTGTTTTTTGAAGTCAGCTTCTGCACCTGACGCACACCACGAGGACTCAACTTCTTTGATCGACCCTTGCGAGGCCAGTTCCGAGTGAAACCCATCTTGGAAAACCTCTGTGTGACACTGGCCACTGTACCGTAACTCAGTTTCAGGGTGTTACCGAACTTCTTATAGCCTAGGCCATCTTTGTGGAGAGCAACAATTCTAATTCTCAAATCCTCAGAGTTCTTTGCCATGAGGTGCCATGTTGAACATCCAGTGGTCAGTATGAGAGAATTGTACACAAAGCACCAAATTTTAACTGCTCTAATACAAGATACACAAATTTGTATGGTCCTGTCAAGCAGACAAAAACATGAACATGATGAATAGGACACGTGGCTTTGCATGGTTAAACGACATATAGCTGTTTTCACGTAGGGTGTACTCACTTTTGTTGCCAGCTTTTTTGACAATAATGGCCGTATGTTGAGTTATTTTCAGAGGACAGTAAATCTTTACTGCTATACAAGTTGCACACTGACTACTCTAAAATATATCCAAGTTTCATTTCTATAGTATTGTCCCTTGAGAAGATATACTAAAATGGTTGCTGAAATGTGAGGGGTGTACTCACTTTTGTGAGATACTGTACATATATACAGACAGACAGACAGAGGCTAATTCGATTATTCTTTCAGCTATGCTTGACTTGACCTTTCATTTCCAATGCCACACATTTCAACTTCATCTGTTCAAAAATCTTCTGAATCATCAAAATTGGATAAACTGGATAAAAATGCTAAAAAGTCCATTTTGAGATGACAACGTGACACTACTGATTGAATTACACATTCAAAACATATACTGTAGTGTATACTGTATATTATGCAGTATGTAGCAAACATAATTTTAGTTTTCTATTCCCAACATTCCTAAGAGATCCTAGAGCCAGAATTATGACCACACACTAAATCACACTAATTAACCTGAAGTACTTCTGTGAGCAGTACAGTGTAATGTAGATGAACTGTGTGTGACTGCAATGTCATGTGACTTACACAGCAAAATATCACCCAACAATGTATTTCTAATGTCATTTTACATTATTTCAGCCTTTAAAATGTCTAACTTCATCTCCTCTGAATGCAATATTAGATGTGTCATATCTCACAGACTTGTGTGTGTTTACAGGCTCTGTGGATTCTTATTGCAGACAGGATGCCAGATGTGCATTATTACCAAAAGCAAAACACCAGCCACATAACCGATGCTGGCTCATCTACAGACTCATGGACAGAGCAATAGAACCACCTATAGATAACTAAGACTGGATAAAATTATTCCTTCATTCAAAACATTTTAAATCAACATACGAGAAGAGGAACAGATTACAACAACTTACTGGTCAATTAAGTGTGAAATTTTCAACAAAATCCTTCACAGAAACAGCAATGAGAGGGCAAGAGAAGAATGTTTAGACAGAAGAGCACTTTTGCACTTTTACGTCTGCACTATTCTTTGAAGTGTTGGTCCATTTACACAAGTTAAAAGGTGCCTTTAGCTGTTTCATTGCACCTTGATGTTTTTACAGTGTCTCACACCATGAGCAATGCATGTCAACTTCAAAATACACTACAGCTTGTGGTCAGTAAGATTTTGTAAAAAAATTAACACTTATTCAGTAAGGATGCATTCAGTGTTGATCAACAGTGACAGTAAAGAGTTGCATAATGTTTATTTCAAACAAATGCTGTTATTTTAAACGTTTTATTCATCAAACAATCCTGAAAAAAAAAAAAAAAAAACGTTTTCATAAAAAAATATTACGTGCCAACTGTTTTCAACATTGATAACAACCAGAAATGTTTCTTGAGCAGCAAATCAGCATATTAAAATGATTTCTGAAGGATAAGGTGTCAGGTGTTTGACTGGCCAAAGTCAATGTCATCCAATCTACACTAGCATCCAGAGAAATAATTAACTTCAAATAACACTCAAATTCTCCTAAATACAACCCAGAACTGCTCTGACTAACTGCAGGATATCTACTGGCAAATGTGACAGCAGTAGCATAAAACAGAGTCATTCTGCAAGGCAACTATATTTTACCAGCCACTTACATTTGAACAAATCACTGAATTAAATTAAACTGTGTCATGTAACGTTATACGGCATAACAATTTTGAAAAACAAAACCATACCAAATCAAAACCAAACCAAACAAAAAACCAAACCAAAAACCAACCAAAACAAAAAACAATGGCGTCCCAGCAACCACTCTGGTGTCTAGTGGCATGCACTGTTTCTTTCTTTGTCCATACTTTCTATTTTCTTGTTCCCTTGCTGATCTGATCTCTAATGTACTGAGACCAAGTAAATCTGGCCCTCTCTGTGGATGTGTGTTTAATGTAGCTCAGAAAATTGCTGCATTGCTGGAGTGTAAAATCTCTTCAGCTGCGCTTGAGCGTCGGGATTTTTTCACAAGAGCTCAAAGACTGCACACACACTCATTTATACAGAGCCAGTGTGTGGGTGCGTGTTGATTGACTGGTCTGGACTACAAAAATGCACCAACATCAGACTCTGCATTCTCGCTGTGTCCATCATCATCATCATCCAGAATGCATCATCCCAGAAGAATGGCATTCCTGAATAATTTGAACAGTCGCCTTACACTTGAATCATGGACAGTAGTCCCCTTGCCACATAGACAACTGAGGTTCAGCTCCTCAACAGTGAAATTTCATTCGGGGTGGTGTGGTGTAGTGGTTAAGGTTTAGTGTTATGGCCTTAAGGGGATTCAATCTTGCAGTTACCAGCAATCAACTCATTGTGTCCTTGAACACTGAACTGAAGACAATGAACTTCAAATTACTCCAGAGACCGAAACTGTAGTAAGTTCAGGACTACTGGTTGATCAATGTGGCTGAAGTGATATATAAAGAACAGTTTAGTTGTGATTGGGCTATATAATGAATGTGTTTTGCTGCAATCAAACAAATAATTTTACACAATTCACAAAAAAAAATTTGAAATCCAAACAGGTTTTATCCACTAACAATGCTGACATTGATTTGTACTTAAAACATCTAGTTAGATGCTAAAAATACCAATGGCCCAGCTGAATAATCAGCTAATTATCACTGATAACAACTCAAGTAAAAAACAAAAACAACCAACAAACAAACTAAAAAAAAAAAAAAGATAGAAAAGGAAAGAGGTACTTACTGAGACAGGAGCGTTTGGCAGCAGCACTGGCCCCTCCACTGCATAGATTCCCCCCACGATGAACCAATTCTAACTCCAGATTTGTCCTGAGAGAGAGAGAGAGAGAAATTATCAACAGGTCCAACGATCAACAGGTCCAATACTTTATCTGAAGCCTATATAACGCCTTATAAAGCACATTTAAAAACAATCGAAGTTGACCAAAGTGCTATACAGAATGGAATAAAAAAAAGACTCAGAAATAAAATGAATAAAACAAGACTATCAAATTTAAAACAACAATAACAAAACAACAATTGAACCAATGATCAAGGGGTATTAAAAGCGAGAGATAATAGATATGTCTTTAGAGCAGACTTAAAAGAAGAAACAGAGGGGGCTAATCTAATATGAATAGGTAGACTGTTCCAGATTTTCGGACCTGCAGTTGCAAAAGCGTGATCGACTTTAATCTAGATCTAGGCACGATGAGTAGACAGAGATCAGAGATTAGTAGACAAATATAAATATAAAATATCTGAAAACATGGATCATCTATACCCAGATTTTAGAGCTGGACCTATCCTTTTACAATGTCTTATAAAACACACTATAATACATTAAGCTTTCATAAAAAACTGTGAACAGAGTTATAACATATGATATCTTTACAATAAGGGTAAATTTGCTAACATTAGTTATTACATTAGCATGAACTAACAACGAAAAATACTTCTGAATTTATTAATTGCAGTTCATGTTAATTCCAACATTTACTAATAAATTATTAAAATCAAGTGTTGTGTCTGTTAATGTAGTGTAATGGACCTGCGCTAACATTCACTAAAAATGAAGTTTTTTTTTTTTTTAATTTTTATTAATTAATATTAACAAAGATCAATAAACAAAAGCATTGTTCATTGGTAATGCTAGTTAATGCATTAATGTTAAGTACCTTACTGTACCTTACAGTAAAGTCTTACAGATAATACTTCGTATCTTCAAACAATACGATGTATTACAACATTTAAAAGGCTATGTTATGAATTATCCAGTAAAATGAACATCTAATCAAGAAATGATGTCTGAAGTCGACAATGGAACTTTTTGACTTTTTAATTTATTTTTCAGTGTTTTTTTTTTTTTTTTTTTAGAGTAATTATTATATTTTTAGTGTTAATATTACTGTAATAAAGAATCCAACATTATGTCCTTTATACACACAAACAGATGAATCTGAGATGTGCCAAAATCAGAAAATCCAGAGACTGCAATCTATCTGGACTAAATTCAAGTGTTTCTAATTAACAGCATACATGTTGTGTCTTACAGAAGCTTAAAAGCCTCCGAGAAGAGAAGAGAAGAGAAGAGAAGAGAAGAGAAGAGAAGAGAAGAGAAGAGAAGAGAAGAGAAGAGAAGAGAAGAGAAGAGAGGTGTTGAGGGGCTAATGGCTTGAGAATCATAATCCCGCTAAAGACAGGACAGAAGCAAAGATGCTGTAGTGGGAGCAGGTGGACAACCTGGAATCACTGAACTGTCAAGATGAAGTTAACAGACTAAACAAAGACACCATCATCCAGTACAATGTGATCAGAAACAGCCAGACAGAGAGACAGACAAAACCACAAAGAAATAAAAGAACAAACCAGTCACAACAAATGAACACTCAAAAATAGAAGAGAATAAAAAGATGACCAAAGGAAAAAAAAAAAAAAAAAAGACTAACACAAAATGAAAGATACAAAGAACAAAGAGCAGAGCAAAAGCTGAAAAAGTATACAATAGAAACAAACAAGCAAATAAACAAAGGATGGAACAACAAACGAACCCCCCCCCAAAAAAAAACAAGCAACAAAAGAAAGTGAAAGAAGCAAAGAAGAACAAACAAACTAAACACAGAGCAACAGCAACAAACAAAAGAAACAAAAAGAATGGAAAGAATTTAAGAACAAATAAACAAACAAAGGAACAATCAAAGAACAGAAAAAAAGAAAGAAAAAACAAAAAAAAAAAAAACAGATAATGTTCAATAAACCCATGTGGACAAACCACTGATCTGAGAACAAACTATACGAGCAGGTAAATATCGTCAATATGCCATCTTTTCCTTTTGTCAATGACGCTGAATTAACACACATTTCACAAGCAACACACTTCCTCCGGGAAACAACTGCTACCAAAATGGACTGAACTTCCTTCTAATGGCACACATAATGAGAAAATTCAAGCTTATATATACACATGTATAAAAATGCATTTCATGGCTCTTTCTTACCTGGCCACAGAGTACATGAAAAGGAAGTCACTGTCAGGTGACCCTGGGTTCTTCCCATAATCCATGTATTTTTTCTGCGTGGTGTTTTTAATGTCCTTTATAACAGATTCCATCTCTTTACTCAGATTTGACTCCGCCTGGGAGGGTAAAAAAAGAAAAAAAAAAGAAAGCCACTTTTTGAAGGCTTCTCTGTTTTTCAGAGCAGAGTTTAACAGCCTGACATGCAAGTCTATGATACTAGCTTGAGATTTTGAGTTACGAGATGTTAAACCACAGCAACGTTCGGCAGAGCATGAAGGATCACATGGAGGTGAGTGGCACACCAGTTCTTACTCTGAATCTGGATGGAGGGATGAGATGCACAGAACAGAAAAGAGGGGAGGGGAGAGCTCTCAAATAAATACCAGTATGGGATCTCTCTGCTTTAGGCTGGCGCTTACTGGGAAAATGCCCAGCTGCTCCTGAAGGTCCTCCACTTCCTTCACCAGTGTGGACATGCTCTTGTTACTGGGCATATGCCAGGCGCCCGTCTCCATCCCACGCCCAGGACGACAGGGCAAAACACTGTTGGCGAACTGACGACACAGCGGACAGGTGAACTCGCCTTTATCTACAGAAAACCCCTGAAGAACCTGATCATTCTGAAAACAAACAAATACGACACTGTTCATTTATAGGCAGTTGAATGAGGTTTAACAGATGACTCATTCTGAAAAATAGACGTAATGGTATCCGTTTGATATGATCTGTTATAATCTCACAAAGTCTTTTGACTATTAGTATAAAGACTGGTTCACATCGTAGCTTATCCTGTGATCATTGTAAGCATGTAGGGCTGGTCCGAATACCATTTTTTGAGCTTCGAAGCTTTGGTAGTAATCAACACCGAATATTCGAAGCTTCGGAGGGAGGGGGCTGAATATATTCTTCTCTCTAATAAAAGGCAGGAATCTCTGTGCGTCTGTCTGTCTGTTTGTTTGCATTTTTATTATGTCGAGAACCGTTCATCCAATCGACTTCAGGCGTGGCGGGTGTGTTGCTGCGGACCCAAGAGAGTGCAGTGTCGCATTTTGGTGCAATATGTACATGCGACACATTCAGAATGAATAAACTTTTAATAAACTGAACAGTGCGAGCCGGAAGCGGCGCGCCTCACGCGGGCAGGGCTTATACGCTCCGAGAACGGACACTGCATTAGTGATACAAAACACACAGGTCTGTTAAGAGCAATACTTTTAATAAGGTAGCCCAGTGATTAATTTGTAAATTGCGAGGTCCCGGAATACAGCAGGGCAATGGATCTGGCATGTGATTAGAGGAGGGAGAGGACCAATCTTTAGTGATTGAAAGTAGAGCTGCAACAAACGATTATTTTGATAAATCGATTGATCTAACGATTATTAGAACGATTAATCGACTAAATCGTCGATTATTTTACTGGTTAATCAGTAGACTCTGATTGATTATGCAGCTTTTGCAATTAGTTAAAATATTGAGATATACATATTCTAACAAATAAAGGTCATTTCAGCTTTTGAAAATCATATTATGTAATTACAATTATTAAACTATTAATTTATACAAATAGATACACTACCAGTCAAGTTTTTGAACAGTAAGATTTTTAATGTTTTTAAAGTAGTCTCTTCTGCTTACCAAGCCTGCATTTATTTGATCCAAAATACGGCAAAAGTAGTAATATTTTGAAATATTTGTACTATTTAAAATAACTGTTTTCTATTTGAATATATTTTAAAATGCAATTTATTCCTGTGATTTCAAAGCTGAATTTTTAGCATCATTACTCCAGTCACATAATCCTTCAGAAATAATTTTAATATTCTGATTTGCTGCTCAATAGAAAGTTCAGAAGAACAGCATTTACTTGAAATAGAAATCTTTTGTAACAGTATAAATGTCTTTATCATCACTTTTGATCAATTGAAAGCATCCTTGCTAAATAAAAAATAAAATAAAATAAAAAAATAAATAACTATAGTGACTCCAAGCATTTGAATGGTATAGCGTATAATGTTACAAAAGCTTTTATTTCTGATAAATGCCGATCTTTGGATCTTTCTATTCATCAAAGAATCCTGAAGAAAATGTACTCAACTGTTTTAAATATTGATGATGATGATGATGATAATAATAATAATAATAATAATAATAATAATAAATGTTTCTTGAACAGCAAATCAGCATATTAGAATGATTTCTGAAGGATCATTTGACACTGAAGACTGGAGTAATGATGCTGAAAATTCAGCTTTGATCACAGGACGTTTATAAAATTACGTTTATAAAATATATTCAAATATAAAGCAGTTATTTTAAATAGTACAAATGTGTCATAATATTACTGCTTTTGGTGTATTTTGGATAAAATAAATGCAGGCTTGGTGACCAGAAGAGACTTCTTTATAAAAAAAAAAAAAAATTAAAAATCTTACTGTTCAGAAACTTTTGACTGGTAGTGTATATTTGGCACACAAAATGAGATGACAGACAGAGAAACTCTCTTATTCACCATGTAATTAGCTATATGAAAAAGTAACTGAATGACATCATTTGGCCTAACATCTCCTTTAGTATGTCATGGATAAGAAACAAAATAAAGATAAGTGATATGATGCTTATTTTTGGAAACTATTTTATTTGCAACATAATCTCTCTTAAAATACCTTATATGGTTATGATTGTCAAAACAATCCTAAGCTAGATCAAGCTTTGATTTCTGCAAACCAAACCATCACTTTAATGATTTTTTTTTTCTCACTAATAAAAATATTTAGCTAGCTCCACACTGGAGAGCTGCTTTATAACAGAAAATCAAGTTGTAATTGTAACTGAAAGCGACATTCACTGACTCTGCTTTATCATGTTTAATACTGTAAAGCTGCTTGATTTAAGGCCATCTATTGCATAAAGTATACTAACGTTATATAAATGAAAGTGACATGACTGCTTTAATGGAGAACCGAACTGCAGATATCGTGTAAACATCCACATCGCTAAAATCAGATCTTAACTGCTACGTTCACACCGCTGTCAGTTTTTGTTGTTTATTTCGTTATTCAGAGGACAGCGAGCAGCATAGGCTATATTAACATCCAAACGCTGCTCTGAAGCGCTGTGTGTTCTTCTCTTGAATTGCATCCAGGAGCGCTGAATTGCAGTCGTGCACTACAGCGCCACACTGACCAAACCGCATTACTGCAGGCTCTTAAATTAGGTCATTTGAGATGAACGACTACTCGACAACAAAAATATTTGTTGACAAATTTTTATTGTCAACGTTGTCGATAATGTCGACTAATCGTTTCAGCCCTAATTGAAAGCGTGCATCATTTGCTTTTATAGGGTTCGTATGGTCATGAAAACCTGGAAAAGCTATGAAATTTTAAAACAGCAATTTCCAGGCCTGGAAAAGTTTTATAAATGTCATGGAATTTTATTTCACAAATATCTGTATAGTAAGAGTTATATTTAATCAGGTCCTGAATTTGTGTGTACAGTATATCGCATAGTTTTACTCATTCCCGCAGATTTCAAGTTTATAATGAGGGAAATTCCTGCAAACATTTATTGAATATAGCATGTAGGTTAGATGAGTAAATAAATCCACACAAAATATCAGATTAAATCAGTCATTTGAAAACAGCATGAGTGATTCAGCTGTACCGCGTCTTCTCTCTTTCACTCTCTCAAAGCGGCTTCACATCGGCGCATCTAGTCTGCACTACAAGAGCTACTGCATGCTGATCCAAGACTTTCGCTCGCATCTCGGGACAGTTAACAGAAAGAAAACGCATGCATCGCATTTGGTCTTGTGATAGCAGAGGGTCTGTTCACATGTCGCGTCTTTTGTGTGCTTAAGTTCGTTATTTCAAATGTAAACGTGCGGCAAGCGCGCTCATAATAGAAGATTTTTCATTAAATATATGCATGCAGGTCAGCACGAACGTCTTTCATTGGCGAACGGTCTGTTGCTGGTGCATATGTTCAGCCAGGCGGACAAATTGAGAACCGTTTCGCGGGGGATGCCAGGTGTTCAAGAGAAAAAAGAAAAAAAAAAAAAAAAAAAAAAAAAGGATATTCAAATCTCAAAATTGAAAATCGAATGCCAACCCACCGAATTAATTTTCGAATAATCGAATATTCTGGTCCAGCCCTATAAGCATGTTCCAATTTAGTTGTGTTTTTGTGCCAACATTTTTTTTTTTAAACTTAAGCACTTGTGTTGATACTGCACATCATTAAAAAAATTGTTTCAAAACCTTTTTTTTTTTCTTCAAGAAAAGGGGCGTTAATGCAAATAAATGTGGTGTCACATGACAAAATCAGCCTAACAGCGAAACAGCCTAACAAAATCTAAATTCTAAAAACAATATTAATCATGTATATACAAATTTCTGTTAAACCTTAAAACACACTCGACTTAAAACTAAACTAAATGGGAGAAGGAATGAGGGATGGTTATAACAGAGGAAGAATGGACAATAATATAGTATCAAGTATCAAAGGAAATGCTCCAAGGCACAGATATGGAGGGAGTTTGGTTTGAAAAGCTTGATAAGACATTTTATTACGCCTTCTCAGAAATCACACCATGGTAGTAATTTTTCTTTATGTTGGAGAAAATGTGGAAATCAAAATGGAAACCATTATCATATTTTCTGGGACTGCTGTTATTAAGGGCTATTGGAGAGGAATACATACTGCCCTACAAGTTATCTTTAAATGTGTGATACCCTTTGACAGTAAAATTTTATTTTTTGGATACATAGCCCAGGAATGGTTAAAAAGAGATAAATATGTAATGAATATATTGTTGGTGGCTGTTAAAAAGAGTTTTACCAAAAAAAATGGTTGTCACCAGAGAGTCCTACCCTAAATGCTTGGATGGATAACACAAAGGCAATTTATAAAATGGAGCAAATAACAGCATTTGTAAATCATAAAATGGAACATTTTGCTTTGCACTGGGAAAAATGGACCAAATGTGCAACATCTCATAGACCTGATTTTAGCCTTTAATTAAAATTCTGATGTAAAGAAAGATCACTCCCTTTATGTACATAGTTTTTTCTTTCTTGCCCTTTTTTATTGTTGTTTTTGTTTTTCGTTTTCCTTATGTACACAACATATGTAACCTGTGAATGTATATATGGGCACATTTAAGGATGTACATGTGTGTGAAGGTGAGTATAGATACATGTGTGCTTAAATAGGAGTGTATGCAGATGTATAATGTCTGACGTGCATCTGATGAAAGTGAAATGTTAATTTGAGAAGCTTGGCAAATGTAAATCAGATATTTTTATTTCTGTTTTCACTCGGAAGGCAAAAACTAAGTCAGACTGCTTAGCAAATTGCATCATTTTAACCAATCAGATTGGAGATTATAACTGTTTAAAAGGAAGCTCTTACCATTTTTGTGTGTAATATGCATCACAGTCTTGGGTTTGTCACCTGAGGCTGAGACTAAAGTGCTGATAACTCTACAGCTAAAAGGACAACCCTGCTTAACCCCCCTCTCTCGCTCTGAACATCATTGTCTGCTCATGTTACAGATTATTAAGCAGATGATGATGTCAGACTGCCCTTATTAGCATAAGCACAATGCTTCCCTGAAAGGTTCAGCTGAGAAGAAACAGCGGTGAATGAACCTCTTGCAGAACAGAGCAGAGTCTCAACTAATAGTAACTTGATAAGTTAAAGCTCAGTATAAAGAGCTGATGGATTCTTACCCGTAAGGACTCCATGTAGGACTTGTGACAGTCTATATGCAGAGTGTGGCCACACGTCTGCACATACACACCCCCGTCCCAGCCAATAGACACAGACTGCAGACATGAACTCTGGGAAATTAAGCATAAGAAAATGGAAAAAAAAAAAAAAAAAAAAAAAAATCATCACTCATGAGCTAATAAGAGAGATAACATTACATTTTGATTGTATTAAACTCTTGATGTATTAAACTCTTTAAATGAAAATAAAGCTTTAGTTTGCAAGGTGAGGATAATAATGCATGTAATACTATAATAATGTACAATAAGAATGTTTTAAGCTGCTGTAAAATAGCTTATATGCGCACATTTTTGATGTCACAGCTGAATTCAATATTAATGCAGCAGCTGTAAATTATCTACAGTTGGGATAATGAGCTCCATTACCTGGCAGAATAATTGTTTATTGTAATTGTTCATTTTATAAAAGCAATAAGACACCCAAGACAGTGATTTTACTACGTGCCTAATAATCCTTAGCCATGGTAATATCACTGTAATGCATTAGCCTCTTGAGGTTTATTGCATTATTAAAGTATGTATGTAACCCCAATGAAACTGTGTGCTTAGGCAGTCATATTGTATTTATATGCAAAACAACAACAACAAAAAAAGTTTATATGTGGTACATACATCTTTAAAGTAGCGTTGCATAAGGGACAGCCTAACATCATGGGTCGCTCCACATGTGTCCTCGGGGTAGATATGTTCCTCATCCGTAGTAGGCAATCGCTTTGGTGTGTCACTACGACAGCGGTGCCCCAACACTGAAATACACACACATACACACTCTTTAGAAATGGGAATCATATGCTAATTAGCTGCCATCACATTTATGACATTCTCCATTTGCATACTATAATGAAGTACCATGTCAAAGTCAAAACTGTAACGCACGTCACACTGCCTCCAAACCCCACCATACTGAATACTCAGCAATAAAAATTAAAAATAGACCAAATCAGCAGCCTGTTAGTCCATCAAATCTCCTGATTTTCCAGCTCTATAGGGTCAGGCAAGATTGCTACAAACACAGCAAAATTACAATCTTGACCTTGAGGCATTTCAAGAATACTAAAGTCACAAATCTGACAAATCATAGACCAGTGATTATTCATAAAACAGAATGTTAATTTTAATCACAGGACTGGGGTGGGAGAAGACTACCTGCGCATATACCTGCTAAGAGTTCACAACGCTTGATAAATGAAGCAATTAAACACTGTTGTTAAAACGAGTAGTGCAAAGTAGGTGGATTTAAAGTCATGGGTGGGTTAATGATCCAGTGATCTGGACCACTACAATCTGCCACCTGCAGATGGAAAGCTGTAATGCTACACTCTTGTCCTACTGCCTGTTATAAACCTAGAATAGAATAGAGTGGTGGAACTATGATGTCACTTTGTAGACGAAAATCTGGAAGCGAGTTAGCATTTTAACACTTCCGGTTCCATCGTCCCAGAGTCAATGGGTGTTTTTGAATAGGATTTGGGTTGAATCCCTTAAATAAGGTCCATGGTTCACACAGGCTCAAAATACTTTCACGTTTTATTCTACGACATAAAACACACCAGTTACACCCCACTCGTGATTTTTTTTTAACTGTTATGTTTCTTAAAAAAGACGGCTGCTAACAAGTTGCTAAATGGGATTACAGGCGCTGTCTGAGAAATTAAACGTCATCACGCCGAACAGTTTATCAATTTATAGTATTTTCCAGTTGTAGTATAATTTGCAATACAATTAATTGTACAATAACCAATGAATAGTTTCCCATGTTTCATATTGTTGTTCGACAATGTTTTTTTTCTTTGCCCTGAAATGCAACAAGTCTTCGGAGGGAAGAAGCTCGTTTTATGGCTTTCCTACTGATGCGGAGACTCTGGGTTCGGACCTTAAGGTAAACTCATACGATTATTCCATGTAAACACCACATTTACCAGCTTAGTCATGGTGAAAGTGAAACTTTAACGATGCATAGTGCTTAAAGCCACGTTAAAATTAAATGTTTACGGACACATGAAGCTGTTAGAAAGCATATAGATTGAGAATTTCCTAGAAGCAAGGATAAAATAACATTGTGTAACCACCCTAACAAAATGATAGCTGAAATGTGGTACTTTGTTCACTAAAATAAGTTTCATCTTACCATATCCAAAAACTCGCTCACTCTGTTGTTATTTAATAGATTAAATGCACTAGAATATTATTGAATAGTACGTGGGGATACGTTTTTAATTAAACTATTCATATTAAATCAAGGATTTATTGACTTTTAATGCACCTTATTTTGAAATGTACAGAAATGCGTGCTTTCAAATGCTCTTTAGTTAAGATTATTTCATTTATTCACTATATTATTTATTACTAATGTCTCATTTCAGTTTTAGTTTGGCTCTAGTTTTGTATTTATTCCAGTTTATATGAAAAGGGTCATGTAGCGTAGATTAAAATTCATATACAGTGTAAATCCTTTTCACTGAACATGTCAAAAATAAGTTTGAAAAAGTTGTCATTATCGTGATGGTGGTGACGCTGAAGGCGAGCGACCGTGGTGCTGTAGTTCGCTTATAGCCTAAGTTTAGCTTTTAAATTCTGGCACTTTTATTTAGGCTTCAAAATTCGCCAAAGTTATATTATTTTGTGAAGATTATCTTGATAGACAAAACGTGTAAGTTTCATGAACTATGATTGAACACAGAGCTTATTTTTTGCGATAATCCAAAAGCCTATGGAAAAATCCTATTGGTTTTTTGTTGAGGGAACCAGTTTCATGCTAACAGCCGATCCGCCTACAAAGTGACGTCATAGTTCCCCCACTCTACAGAGACTAAACTTAACTGAACTCAAACAAAAACACAGCAGTGATGTTCGATATTTTTAATGTAATGTGCTACTTTAAAACTATGTATTGTGAAAAGCACTAAACAAATAAACAAATGTACATTCAGGACCATAAGTGCAAAATACTGAATGGATTACAATTGTACAATAAGCATTTTTGGTTTGGGATGAGAAAATCATGACAATTTTCATATTTTGGAGAACCTTGTTAAAAGTGTTTCTTTAAAATGTCAAACTGGACCTTATGATACAAATAGCAGACTTCTCTCTAGTCACCTATGCATCATGACTTTAAATATGGTGTCTGCTTGGAAGACATTTAAAAAAGCAATAGCTAGTATGGCAACACAGTCAACCATGAATCTGACTGGACCTCCATAACATGCAGTCCCTCAGGGCTCAATCCTTGGACCTCTCATGTTCACAATCTGTATTCACTCCCACCAGGCCAAATGACGCAATACAACAAAATTGCTAATCATAGACATGCAGACTAAAGTCCCAAGTAAGTCCATACATTGCATTGTGCATTGCTGCACAGCGCATTGATAAATATAACGTTTGGATGCGTTTCCTTAAACCCAAAACAGGGGATCCTCACATTTAGCAATAAACAGAACATACTAAATGAATGCTTGCCTTGAATGCTTAGAGATGCTACTTCCAAATACTTAGTCCAGGATCTAAGTTAGAGTTGTGGCTTAAAAACTCACTGAAGTTTAGCTACCTAGTGTTATTGACAACAGGTTCCATTACAGAATCCCACATATTATCTTATTTAATGTCAGCCTAAACTACACTATGAAGGCTATCTCACACCGGACCAGAAGCACAGCGACGCGTCGTGCCACGCCTTTAAAATTCGAACACATTGGGCGAATTCCAAACGGATGTGAGCATCCCTATGCCCCATTTGCTTCGAAGGGCAGAGCCCTTGAAGTGTGTTCTTTGAAGGGTGTAGTGCATTACTGTCTCGCATAAGCGTTTGGAGCTCCTTTGGTGAAGGGAACGACGGACCAGATGCTACCTTGGCAACTAGTGGTCGACCGATATTGGTTTTTTGAGAGCTGATGCCAATGCTGATATCTTGGAAAGCAGGGTGGCCGATACAAAGCCGATATAATTTTACTTAATTAACATTTAAGAAATTTGAAATGATTTGAAAATGGATAAAATAATAAATGTGTAAAATAAACACTCTTATACTTTAGAAGACAAAGGATTTCACCAATAAATATTTAATAAAAATATAATTAAAAAGGAAGTAAACACTGTAACAGGGCACTCGGTATTCTGGGAAGTTTGTGTGCATTGGGAATCATATTTTTTCAAATAAAGTAGGGATGCACGATATTAACGGACTGATATCAGAATCGGCCGATTATGGCTTTAAATGTAAATATCAGCATCGGCCCGATATGAAAAATTATGCCGATATGTACTGCCGATAAGAGGAATACATTAACTCACATGTGCTCAAGGTGTGCTAGCAATTAGATCACGTCAGCAGTGTGGCTCATTCTTGAAGCGAAGTTTTGTCTGAATGATGATTAGATTCACTCTTTTGGATCACTGCATTTAATCTGTGAAAGCACGTACAGAATGACGTGTTCGATAGAGTCAACAGTAATAGAATGTGCAGTGGCAGCAGCGGCAGCCTCCTAATGCCCGTTTGGTAAGGCGTTTTAATCTGTAGGGGGCGCTGTTGGCCTACTTCTAATTAACTTAAAAGTAAAATAGCCTAAACAAGTAACATTTAGACTGTGGACAGACTTGGTATTGTTTCCAAACAAAAGGAAATATATCGGTATCGACCAAAATGAGTTGAAAAATATCGGCATATCGGCAAAATCCAATATCGTGCATCCCTAAAATAAAGCCAAGGTAACACTCATTTTACATATGGCACACAGTGAAAATGATATGAACATGACAGTGAGCAAATGCATAAAGCACAGCATAATTTGAAATCACGAGTTTAAAGTTTGTCGATCGCGCGTCTCCAGTGAAGCTGAATTCTCTTCCTGTCCGCATTCAATTCACATGGGTCATACTGTCACACAGAGAACAAAGTATAATAATGTCTTTCTATTACTAATAATATTAAAACAATCATTATAATACTTTTTTGTAAACATTTTAATTCCTTTGTTTAACCGCTCTGATTATTTGACAGACTTCTACCCGTAGACAGAACTGTTAATGACGAAACCGAACAAGAGGGAGAATGTGAGCACTGTGTGATCAGGCACTGCCGTTCTCAGCGCTGTCAAAACAAAAGTCTCGAATCGGCCAATTTGAAAAATGCCAAATATCGGCCGACTACTACTGGCAACGCTGCGTGTGCGTGTAAAATGCATCGCAAGATCTCCTAACTGAAGATTATGTTCCCTTTGCTAACGGACTTCTGGAAGGGCCCTTCATGAAGGGATTCAGTTGTTCACTTTTGTTTGGAACGTCCCTACAAATAGCATTCCCTTCCCGAAGTGCCCTTTGAGGGCGCAAAAAAGCTGTTTGAAATTCGCCCATTGTTTTCTGAGCGTACACCCAACGCCTAGCAACGACTCAAAACAATGTAAACGTGGCGCGACGCGACGCTGCACTTTTCATCCGTTGTGCGACCGGCTTTAGGAGACACTAAAAGACACTAATATTGACCACTGCTGAAATAGACACAGATACATTGTTAATAATAAAAGGTGCGTGATACCTGATGAAGCCTGCAGCAGTACCACCAGTCCTGTGGGTCTGTCTTCAGTAGATGGGCCGCTCTGACCACAGATCACACAGTCATACAAAACTTCTGAGTCTAGAGGTTCTGCCGACCCCATGTCCATCACTGCATCTGTTTCAGGTGACTCTATTAAACACAAAATTAAACAGAACAACAGTCAGATAACAAACAAAAAAGAATTATTGTATATAGAGCACATCTGAGACAGGTAGATCACAAGATTTCCTTTCAAATAAAAGGGCAACTACAGAGCTGCCCACAAATACTCTACAGCATTTTAAGGCACCAAAGGTCTGAAGTCTGTTCCAAAATATAGGCAGCAAAATTATGCTGCCTTTCGAGATACTTTGCTTTGAGCAAATTCTGTGCATCCCTCACTCAGGTGGCAATCGCAAAATGCATTGCAAAAAGTTCTAGCGCAAAAAAAAAACAAACAAAAACAAACAAAAAAAAAAGGCCAATGAGTCAAAGACTATAAAATACCCAAGACATGTCACTCATATAGTTCTGAATGGAGAAAAATGCAAAGCTCAATATGGCCGCTCAATTGCAGGAAGCCCCGCCTTCTGAATGAAAGAGCTTAGTGAACAGTTTTGGAGAATTTGATGTTTCCCCATTCAAAGAGGTAGGAGCTGCACTTGCATGCCCGAGAGGCATTTAAAAGATGGCCGCGGAGTGACATGACTTGTCTTAAAGAGACTCTGAATGAGTTGAGAGAAATGTTGATTACAAATAATTCTATTTCATTTGATAATGAAATGTACTGAAAAACAAATCAGTAGACATCAAGACAGCTCACTAGATTTTAAAGCAAAGACGAAGATCAATTTGGATTGACCATCAGGGATACTTTCCCTAGGTGATCAATAACATTCAGTTTAAGATATTGACTGCTCACAGAGAGGCCAACACAGTTTGAAGCTCCAAAGCAAAAAAAAATACAAAATAAAAAAAAAAATAAATAAAATAAAATAAAATAAAAAAATGCAACATGGAATTCTATAGATGGAGTACCTTTGTACATGAACATGGCTATCATTCATTACCATGGCATCCCACTGCACCATGGTCCCATCATAGTACTTTTTTGTAAGGGTTTGGTATTTTACACAAAACCAAAACACAGAGAGAAGCCAAGCATGAGAGTATGAGAAAACGGGTGTAAAAATCCAATAAATGAACATTATGAGAGCAGTATATTGGCAAAACTTAATTAGTTATATAATGTGGATCTGAATTACTTTTTTGCCCTCTCCTTGTTTAAATTAACAAACAGTTAATGGAGGTTCAGGCGGTCATGCATTAAAAGCAGTAACAACAGAGCTAATGTAGTGTGAACCCTGTTTTTGTACGGCATGTGCAAAATGAGCAGAATATTCTGCTATCTGTGAAGGTTATAGTATCCTAAAACTGTTCATGTGCCTAAAACTTTGTGATTATATCATAATATGGCTAAACAACATCTGCTGTATTTAGATAAAAGTAATAACAGAAATATAAAAACTCAAGTGAAGAACAGATACTCCCAAAAAAACACTTAAGTACTGTAACAAAGTATTATGTGTTACATTACACCACTGAAAAAAAATTAGGGACGTATTGCATATAGTTACTCATTATAATGAGCAATGTAATATTTTCCATCGCTTTAAAAGTAGCATTCCCAGTCACAAACACAGCCAATATGCGCTATTCCTGACTGACATATTCATGGGGATTAATTACCTTTTCTAAATCACTCCTAAATGTTAAAGAACATGTTCAATTTCAGAGCAAACAGAGGCTTTGTAAATGTCACCGTGTGTTTTGACTGATTTATAGCTTTAGGTGCTCAGAGACAGAGACAGAGAAGTGTATGGGGAAATGAAACGTTTGTGTTGGAGAGTTAATGTAACTGTTTGCCTAAGGCGGTCTGCCTAGAACTGCTGCCCTCTAACACACCTGTCCCAACTCAACACTAAAATACGAAACTCTGTGACAACTAGTCCTCATATGCAGACAATTCATGACATTTATACACAGTAAAACAGGTCAAAACCTCAAATATCATGATGGTGAAACTACTTTTTGTTGATTTCAATCAATTTTATTCAAATCAATCTACCTGTTTTTATACAGAAGTACTTGTTCATCAAAAACACACAAGCATACATCAGGTTCACGGTTTAAACTCAAGCGTTAATACAGAGGTCTGCCAGTCAATACATTAGTCAAGCTCTTATTCAGTGATTTGAATCAGTCAACAATTTGATTCAATTCGATATCACGATGCATCACAATTATATCAAATTTATTTTGTGCATTTTTATTAAATGATATAAGCAGGCTACTTTTTAAAATAATTATGTTAATTAATTAATATATAATTAATTAATTATTGCTAAGAATTAAAAGTAAATATAGCTTCAAAACATACAAGCAAGTATAAAGTAATAATGGGGGGAAAAGACAATTACAAGTGATAAAGAAAAAGCACTTTCAGTATCTGGGAGTGCTTTAAGTATCGAAAGTTTACAGATAATCATAGTTATGGGTTTTTCTTTTTTCCTCAGCATTATTGACATTTGATTATTACTGATGAGATCCTAGACACTGATGGCAGCTTTAATAGACTGCATTCACACTAATGCACAGATCTATTTCCACATATCAGATGTTTTGTCCTGTTCTTAAAACATAACTGACTGTGTTTACATCAATTTCGTATCATAAAAATAGATGCAAGAGCATTTAACCGCAGCCGCGAGCTTCAGGATAAACAAACACAAAGCGCACGTGCAAGTACGTGAGTTGCGTGCATCTAATACGTACTGCATTCCAAACGGCAGAAAAGCTTATCTAAAGTAAAAGACTAAAATAACAGCGAGTGGAAGCATTTTCAAGCGATGCGCACGTGTCTCATAGCGCATATTCTGTGCAATGAAGCCCACCGCGTTTGTCTCTAGCGCACACAAGTGCCATATGCGGGGAAAAAAAGCTCAGATTTTAAAATAGAGTGCATTTTTAATACTCACGTGACAAGTGCGTATGCGAATGACGTAATAGGCTATAATCGATTATGGTCTATTACTGCATCGATGCAGAATCGTCCACGCCCGTGTCGCGATGCATCGATTTAACGATTAATTTAATTAATCGGCACCCCTATAGATTACCAACAAATAAAGTAATTAAGACAAAAGCAATTAAGCAGCAAATACAGCTCAATTAACACAAGAGATGTTTTCATAGCAATAAAAAGCAATGTGTGAACTCAGATTTAGGACATTGAATTATTATCCTGTACATTATTAAACACAACCAAAATTATAAAGAGAGATTAATTTCAATCACTGTGTTCCTGGGGGTAGCAAAAGGGCAGCTGAATCCTATAATAAATGTCAAATTGTTAATGGGCAATTGTTATTTTCAGCAACAAACAAATAAATAGAAAATTCTATATTTGAATGCTTTTGTGTTTCCCCCTGAGAAAGTAGGTTCACACGTAAAAACACTGAAATATAATTTTTCCTGTCACCTAATATTACTTTCCAAAACAAAAGCAATAAAAGCAAGTAAATCAAAGTTTCTGGGGGGAATGCAAAAGTTTTGTGAGCAAATGCAAAATGCTGTGTCTCTCCAGAAATTGAGGTTCTTGTTTGAATTAAGCTTCAAAGTCAACTAAGTCAAGCTTCATGTAGACAACAAAGGTAGAGGCTATGTGAGACTGTATTTTGGCACTCAAGTTCTCTTTAATTAGAACTGTATTGAGATGATTTGATTTTTGATCAGGCAGACTGAACCTCATATCCCCCAAGGAAGAACCTTTTGCTGTTTTCAGTGTTCACTGTCCTTTCACTGTTAAGTGAAGGCATCCAGTACGGCTGGATTCATTACCATATGCACAGATGCTCGAAATGCTGGCCAATTTATCTCATTAGAATTCCAGTGCAAATATTCATGTCCAAAGTGACCTTTGATTCAAATCTAGAAAACAAATGGAGCCTGTACATCAGAGTTTAAGAGAATGTTTTATTCTGACAATCGCAGGCACGCGCACATCTATAATACAGACACCGCTCAATGTCAGCGAGGACATCAGCCATGGGCGTCTGAAGCTAGTGATGCACAGAAATTTCAGCAACCGAAAATATTTGTCAGAAAGTGAATTTTTGGTTTTGGAGGGCAAAAATCATTGACTGATGGTAACATTTAATTAAGTGTTTCTCCAATGGTGCAATGACTGTCAGTAGCTGTTTCCATACACCTATTTTCATGCGCATAAAAAAGTAAAAAAAAAAAAGTAAAAAAAAACAATAAAAAAAAAACTTATGCGCACATTTGAGTAGGATAAACTCTTTATCCGATAAGATATGAGACGGGATAACTAGACTAGCAAAGGACCGATCTCGTTCACAGCATCTATATGTTGTTACAGTCATTCTGAAATTCATGAGCAAAGTCTGTTGTTAAAGTATTTCTGTATAATTACTGTCTTACATAACTGCGTTCTCAAACGGCATCCACCTCCGAAAGCAATGACTGCATTTACTGAGTTACGTCTGCTCGCTCTGAGGCATAAGTAATTTATCATCATTATTATTATTATTATTATTATATTCAGTGGCTTCTCCTAGTTTTCTTAGTGATATTTAGTGCCAGTTTACCAGGAAGTGACTATTTCGTTCTCTTGGACTTGTTGGATGGAAACAAGTGCTTTATTTGCAATTTTTTTTGCGATATTCCAGTTTTGCGCATAAGTTTAATTTGAATCTTTGGATGGCATAGCTATATGTCATAGCTAATAGCTAGTGTCTATTTTGTGCACACAACATGGATAAACTACAACAGCTAAACATGCCAGCTGTGTGGATGCTAGGGCTGGGCGAACAATATTAATTTCTTGTTTTTAATGAATCTTCATTTAGATGAACCGATATCTATTCTTAAGATCAATCTTTTAGTCTATGTTGTTTTCAGTAGATGTGTAGACAAAACATTATTTTTAGTGCTCCTGCTATCCAATAATTGCAATAAGCTTAATGTTGTTTTAACATGCTTTAATGTGCCATGACAGATCATTCAGTTTAAGTGACAGCGCAGAGCACATACGAACTGATCATGTCTTCCTCTTTACTACTAGTCATAGAATGAAACAAACAAATGAACATTTGAAAGTATGTAGAAAAATACTCTGGTGCATCACTACTGCTCTAAAAATGAAATGCACAAATACCTGCAGCGTTCTATAATTATCTTTAACAGACAAGTCCCTTTCATACAGAGATGCTTGGTAGTACTAGGCTTGCTGCGATAGTCAGTGTTGAAGGTTATACTGTTGTTAATCCGTAATACCGGTTACCACCGTCGTTTAGATTTTTTATAGTAATAAAAATCATTTAGTTCAGTTAGAGAACAACCGCTACAATTATAAAACTGAACGTGGCTGCTCAATGCAGCGTGCCAAACAACAGCCGCATCACAGAGCAGATTTCATTTATTACGTGAGGAGAGCGAGTCGAGCTGACTGACAAGAAGAGTGAGTTGAGACAGACAAGACTATAGCTGATGATTTAGTTTCGAAACGAAATGCAAAAGCACCTGTTTGGCAATATTTTGGATTTTGAAAAGCCTGTTGACTTTTGCTGTTTATCTAAGGTGATTTTGGAAGGGTTTTTTTTTTTTAACATTTGTTTATTTAATTGGTTCCACAGTGTTTGCTGATTTTTACTTTATTTAAACTTTGCGTAATTTATTTATTTTATTTGACATCAAGGTGTATGCCGCACCTCCAAGCTTTCATATTCGTTTTGCTAATAAACTTTCTACTTTTCTTATTTATTTGGTTCCTCAGTGTTTACTTATTTTCAGTTTTGTATACCTATTTAAACTTTGGGAAACCGGTGGGAAAATTTCCTCACCGTCACAACCCTAGTAGGTAGTACTACTGATACTGGTATTGTTACATTTGTTTAATATATTACTATCGGTACTAAATTTCTGGCAAATTTTGACAATCTCAAATAACGCTAGTAGCTACAATCTAGAAATAGATTGTTGTAAATCATCCCATATACAGTACATGGGGGGTCATGTGTAGGATATGATGTTGACTGTACCGAGATATTATAGTAAGTCTTATAATAAACCTTCATCGCTCATGTCTTAAACACAGTGTCACTGCATTCTCTTTTGATCTCGGGGACCATCACACAGCAGAACTGCCCTGAAGCGCAACAGTACGGGCCACTGAGAATCACACACACAAGGCTGTGCTAAAAAGGCCTGAGGGAGTGTGAAGGGCAGAACAGAGGCAATTTGAGTCACCTTCCTTCAGAGAGTAAGATTACAGCCCACAGCCTCAGCCTTCAAGGACTTCTGCAAGTTTACCAAGTCCTCTAAACTATGTGCAAAACAGTGTAGTAATGGACTGTAAAATGCAATTGACTAAATAGTTTAGAATACTACACCAAAGAGCATATAATTAAAACCAGAATTTTACACAAATTCGTCTAAATAGAGATTTGCTTTTCACTTGCTACCCATACATGAAGCTACAACAATATTCCTTAATGTTCTTGAAATATTAGACCAATACCATAATACATTCATATGCAGCACTTTCTGTATGAACTATTTTTAATTAACCACTTTAATTTTACAATTTTGATATATTTAAACAGACTAACCTTATCCGAAATTCTAAATTCCACATTAAAAAATGTTTCTCATGATTTCTGCAGTCAATTATATCCCTTGGCTATTTTTCAATGCAAGAACAAATCTCATTTAAATGCCCCCCACGTATGAGTCGGGTTTTGAACATCCCAGATACATACAGAACAACGGCCACAGACAGACTCAAAGATAAAGTGGAAACATCGAGTTAAAACACACACGATTAAAAATGTATGCTGTGTCTTCAGTTCAGACATACGTCAGAATGAAAATCAAAATGAACATGAAACTGATCATCTGCTAATTAACCGCTGGAGAGACTCATCAGACGTGTTTAATAAAGGTCAGCAAACAACTTCAGCTCATGTTCAAGCTCACCAACATCCATGGCAGTCTCCATGAAGCTCTTCTGCCTGGAGGCAAACTCCGCCAGCAGCTTCTGCTGTCTCTCTCTGGCCCTTTGACGCCTGCAGATGTCAAAACAGAAATGATTTGCATCATTATTAACTGTTAATTATGAAATGTCCATTTTCAAAGGCTATGAATGATGGGTTAGAATCAAATGGTTTTGAAATGTTGACATGTGATGATAACCTGTCTACATTCGATGACTGTTTGAAGGATGTATTTGATTTTGATTTGGATAGATTTTGAAAATATATTCGCTCTCAGTCAATCGTTAAGCATTTCAATGGAAATGCTCAGTAGTTAGGGATGGACCAATTTAAATTCTGGCTGGAATATAGTAATTTCCATTTCTTGTTATTTCAAGATTTCAAATGTGATATTGATTTTATAAAAGAGTTCATAAACAAACCCACTCCATTAATCTCATAGCATTATTTATGCAATTTTAACTTGCTGTGTAAATGCATATATGCCACCTCTGAACAGTCTTTGTAAATATACCTAAATGCAACTTCAGATGCAGTTTCAGAAAACAATGTAATGGCCATATTATGGCCTTAAAAATTCTATGTTGAATCAAAACATTTCTTTCTAAAGCTACTTTTTGTTATGGCAATTCAAAAACTATTTAGCACATGACTAGGGCTGGGCGATATGGCCAAAAAAAATATTACAATAATTTTTTTCATATCAGTCGTTATCGATAATTATCACGATAAATGTCAAATCTTTATTTTTTTCCAGTTTAAAGCTAGAATTTTGCTCCAAAGTGAAAGTTGTAGAAACCAGACCATTAATTTTCCTTAAAATAAATATCTAAATAAAAAAAAAATATATTTCTTAGTTTCTGCATGTTCTAATGAGTGATATTGTTTCAAATCAAGAAACAGGTTTGGGTTGCCTGATAATATTAATAATAATAATAATAATAATATCACTTTGATGTCTCTTAGAAATGCACATTTGATAGTAGCTTGAGTTAGGATGCAAATTTTTGGTAAATTTTTATTCATTTTTAAAATCAGAAACTTCTGCAAAAATTGTACCAACCTCAGTTTTATATGGTTAAATTCATTCTGACCAAGTGTTTTTTGTTTGTTTGTTTTTAAATTAAGCATTGTTCTCCCATAGTAGCATACATTTAAATCATGATAAACGCAGTTAAAACCACAAATATAGCACCTCAATAGCATGGTAAAAATATAAATGTGTTTTTTTAGGTAAGTTAGCCTATTTGTATGAAAAACAGTAGTCTAAAAACATTCAGTATAAATGCACACATGCTGTAGCTTAATCACAAATACATACACTATAAATATATACCATTACTCTTGTAATAAAATTCAATGTGAATTTCCCACATTTCTGCCACAATACCATGGTGCAGTGAGTGTTACTACAGTAAATCCATGGTAAATGATGGCAATGTGTAGATTGAAGCGCCTTCTGACTGTCTCGTTGCACACAGTGTTTCTCCTGTTTGGCTTTAAACTAGCTTAAATCACAGAGACATTTGTGTTCATTGCTGAATGCAAGCGCTTCACACTGGATCTCACAGCGTGGTTTAGTGCTCGTGTGACCGAGTAAACGCATCTGCTCTAGTGAGCTCGTGCTGCGCGGCAGTTTGAACTTTGATCCGAGCGGATCTGTGGTCTGTGTGGCGCGATTCAAATGAGTCGCGCAGTTTCGTTCCTCTTTTGGCGCATAAACATTACATCGAACATTTATCGAACTCTTCATATAGTTTTTATCAAGGAAAATTATATTGCGATAATTATCGTTATCGAATTATCGCCCAGCCCTACTAGCCTGTATAATTTTTTACCTCAGAAAATGTGCATTAATGCTCATATTGTTTGTCTGACTTTTTGTCCCTCAAAAATTACTCTTACGTACGTGAATATCTAGAAACCCTAATAATCTGTTTAATGACAAATTCTGCCCACTGACAGCATACAACAAAGCCTTATAAATACCTGGCAACCTTGATTAGATGAGAGCATTGTGTCATTGTCAATCTCTCTCCTTTGTTATTTGGATGGGAGGAACAGACACTTTATAGAAGGGCATAAACTAATACAGACAGGAATGACACGCTTCAAGAGTTTCCAGCCGACAATGTCAGGGACAAACAAATGAGCAAAGTCCTCTAATACTGCTCTATGGTAACCTCCAGACGATGCGCATAGCATACTATAGTTGGTTTGGTTTGCAGGCAACATCTTTCCCATAATCAGATGGATAAACAGCATGTTTAATTAATTCTAATGCTTTGAGTAAGGGTGAAAAAAAAAAATGCATATTTTTGGGTGGAAATGAAACGGGGAACACACACACCTCTCTTCCTTGTCCATGCTCTTCTTATCTCCAGGACTGTTCTTCTTGGGCGGTATAGGTGGACACACTTTCCCACAGATTTCCTGTAGGCACCTCTTGCTGTGCCGACTACGGGCGGCAGCTTTGGCCAGGATCCTTTCGATGGCTGTTAAACCATCTCCGTGTACGTGATGAGCCGGATCCACCTCGGCCAACCAGCTCAGAGACAGAGAGTTCTGCTTGGCAGACAGTTTCTGGTGCAGTTTGACCAGGAGAGATAGCATGCTCTCACGGATCTCCAGGATCTCAGTCACCAGCTGTGGAGGCGAGCCGGGTGGCAGCCAGCGAGAGGATGAGGACTTGGGTCGCACCACCTGACTGGCCTCGTGGTTACTGCGGTTTATGATCTCCTGGAACTTCCTTCTGCGCTCCGCCACTAGACTGAACACCTGAGCCTCACGCAGGTTCTGAGGAGGAACCACAGAGAGAATAAGCAGGCAGAATGAAAATGAGACATACAGCTCCAAGTGAAAATTATGAGACCAAGCACCAACAGCACACCCACTGTTACATAGAAGAGATTTGTTGGTCATAGTCACTCACAGCAAGTAATTCACATGCTATTATTAAAGCAGTAACGCACTGGAGGTTGAGTCCGGGTGTTAAATCACTTTAACGTATGGTCTTAAAGGACCTAGCGCTTTTATAATATGTGTTAAGCGTAACATGATAAAAGATATTTAATAAAGAGTTTATTAATTATTATCATTAGTAAAAATATACTAATATTAATAATCAGAATGTGCAGTAAGTAATAACTACATTAAAAAAAATTGTCAAGACATATACTGATGTTGCTTAAGGCCCCGATATACTTCAAATGAAGTTTGTTTTCGTTCTTTTGGGGGCAAAAAGAAGTTCGAAAATGCTGAGCGACTGTTTTCGAACATTCCAACATCCCCACGCTGCTGGAGGCGGGGTGTAGATTTAATGTAAACGTGTCGCACCACTCGCGCATATGCCCTAAACACAACAACAATGCAATGATGTGTATCTATAGGTGTGAGACAGGTACCAAATGTCAGAATATTATAGACAAAAGAATAATGATTAGCAGCAGTTCAGAGTCAAGTATCATGTTTGCAATACAAAAGAACCATTCCATTTCCATAATCGGTCCTTTAAGTGTGAATGGCTCATAGTCTGAAGACTTTAGCATGATGTGGAAAAAAAAATATTGGAGTCATCTCAATAACACAAACCTGTTTGTTACTTTATTTTATTAGTGATCATTTATTTTATTAAACTTGATAAATTATTACACCTTTTTATATTTTGTGTTGTCATGATTTGATAAAAACAAAGGTTTATTATTGTATGTTCTTTTGGCATTTCATTTATTGTATAACTTTTAAATTCGCTTACTGAAAGAACAACAGCAGCAGTATGGTGTAACATTTGAAACGCATGCATTTGGTACTTGCTACCTTATATCTTTACTCTTTCCTTTCATTCTTTTCATGGCTTTGGAAAACTTGCATCTGACTTTTCTCTACGTCGCTTTTTGCATAACTCCAGGTCATCGACACCAAGCTTTGTTGCAATTTCTTTCTAAGAATTAAATGCTTTCTCTGAATCTTTAAAGTCTTTCGGCAAGCAATCGTACAGGTGCGGATATATCTGTGGCAGCTCCGCTATTTAACACAGTGTATTTATGTTGCTAGTGCCTTGGAGATGTTCTCGTGCCTGACCTCTGTTGAATAAGCAAAAAATGGGGAAAAAAAAAACAAAAAAAATAAAAAATGCACATCAAAGAGGGTGGAGTTCCAGACCACACCCACCGACTGCGTAATCGCCACGGACCAATGGAAGCTCAAAAGTGTTTAGGAGCCAAAACGAACTCCCCCAGAAAGTTCGCTTTGGTGAGCTGTTTCTAACTGCCGAAACAAACTCAAAACAAACTTCATTTCGGCCTGATTTTGTTCGAAATTACGTTATATCAGTTCGTTCTTCAATTTCGTTTGAAGTATATCGTGGCCTTTAAGAAAGCTTGGCAAGAAAATTTGAAGTGAAGCTGGAAATTTGGAGGTATAAGGATGTGCCGGCTGTCAATCAAACAGACAGACACACAGAGAGATTGATAGACAGATGACAGACAGACAGAATGATGGAATGACAGATAGATTGATAGATGACAGAGACTGATAGACAGATGGATAGATGACAGACAGTTGATTGACAGACAGACAGATAGATTCTGGACCGCTTGGTTCTGGGTTATTAGGGTGTTTTAGCATGTTTTAGCACATTTACTTATAGCAATAATCAAAATGCATAGTGATAGTAATATTACCAATTAGGGGTGGGAGAAAAAAAATTCTCTGATGCATCGCAATTCTCTCTTCAACAATTCTGAATCGATTCTGAGTTTGTTTTTTTTCCCTGCATATGGCACGTGTGCGCGCTAGAGACGCGGCGGGCTTCATTGCAGAATTTGCACTGTGAGACATGTGCGCATTGGTTGACAGTGTGTGCTTCCACCCACTGTTTTCTTTAGAAATGCTTTAGATATGCTTTCATTTCTGCCATTTAGAATGCATTACTATGAGATGCACGAAACTTGCGCACTAACAGACTTTCACGTGCGCTTTATGTTTGTTTGTCCTGAAGCTCGATTGCGGCTGCGGTTAAATGCACTTGCATTTTCGAATACTTTTATACGAAATTGATGTAGGCGACACAGTCAGTTATGTTTTCAGAGCAGGACAAAACATCTGATATATCGAAATAGATCTGTGCATTAGTGTGAATGCAGCCTGTTAAAGCTGCCACTGTTTATGATCTCATCAGTAATAGCCTAATCAAACAGCAATAATGCGGAGGAAAAACTATTTCCATTTAATGGAACTCTTAACTATTGTCTGTAAACTTTAACTATTGTATTCTCTTAACTATTGTCTGTAAACTTTCGGAAACTTGAACACTTATTTTAAATAAGTATGTATTTTATTTTATTTTTTTTAAAGTAGCCTGCTTATATAATAAAAAAATTTTTTGCACAAAATAAATGTGATATAAAATTTATATGAAAATGTAGCCGTGTGCAGTAATATTGAAAACTGAGAATGTGACGCATCGTGATATTGAGTTGATAATGATAATCGTAATTGAATTGAATCGTGAAACCAGTGAAGATTCACACCCCTATTTTTAAGATGGCAGTACTGACATACAGAGATTCCAACTATAAATAAAAGCATAGAAACTGCAATTTTGGTTAAAATGTAAAGTTGTAAAGATGTATTTGCACAGCAGAAGAATTAATTGGGGAAAAAAAAATGTAGATCAAGAATTGATTTGGGATTGGATCATGACTCCCAGAATCGGAATCGGATCGTGAAATGCCTGAAGATTCCCACCCCATTACCAATTTGCATTAATACAAGACATGCTTCTTTTAGCATTTTACAACAGTTTAAATGAGGCTCATCCAGTCAGAATTTGGAGTTTTTGGATCTATTTTATAGTAAATTTATCATCATTTATACTGTATAACTCTTGACCAATATTTTAACAAAGCTGGGTGTAATATATAGCTAAAAATGCTGTCAATATCCTCACAGCCTCACTTCCTGTTTGCCATCTTTAGGATATGGATTTTTGCTGTATTACTTTTAAGAAACTGCAGAGTCACCACTCCTTAGTATTAATAGATTTAAACTCGTAGAGGCTGTTCACACAGAAAAACACAAGACTCAGGCCAGAGGATATTTACATCAAAAAACAATGGAAAAGCATCACACTTAAATGCAAAAACATGTTCTGTGTGTTCAGCCCCTTACAAAAGTCCCAGAAGGCAAATCCATGTCCTGAAATTTGTATGCAGCTAAAACGAGGATTTGGCTTTCTGAACCAGTAACCAGCCCCAAAGGAAGAGCACTTTGTGTCTCATAAGAAACAGTTATAAGGCAAATGACATTTGCTGCCCAACGGGGGAAACAGAAGGACAGGAAATAAGTTCACAGAAGGATGTCATACTCTAAGTGAATTACACAAAGGTGACGCTCAAGGTTAGACCTGACATTGGTCATAAAAACAGACCTGCTTTACTCTAGTTTAAATGTATTCATTTCTGACCCACGATTGGCAGAACATATTCTGGAATCAATATAATAAAGGACAATTCCTTTGCACATACGGAGTACTAACCCTTAAGGAACAAGTCAGTTGTCCATAGTGTGTTTAATTAGCATGCTGATCTCACTGAAGTGGATGAATATTTAACGATGAGCAGTGAACCGCTGACCGCTGGGCTCAAGACTCATTATATCACTATACATCACTTGAAACGCATGCAGTTAAAGAAAACTTCCTCTCATCACTCATCTCTAGCTAGAACATTCTGTGAACACGTCAAACAAACCAAGCAGGAGAACACTGCACGGTTTACAATGCACAGACCAAAAAAAAATAAAAAATACACACAATCACAGAAACTAAAAGTACCACAAAGTACAAGGACCAGTGCTCTATTTCCTGTCCATTTATTTGTAATTGGGTCAATGGCATGATATTCATTTTGTGCGTCTGGATCTGTGTGCAATTTCTTCAGAGAACCGAAGACTTGAATAAACCTCTAATGAAGAACACATTTTTAATGTTACATAAAATCTACACAAGACAAATGAAAATTCAGCTAATAATCTCGGACAAGCTTATTTGTCACAGACCCACTTAGTTGTGTCAGTATAATTATTGGAAATATTAATGACAAGAAAAGAGCAACTGGTCTTTGAATATTTCAAAAGCATGTCTACAAAAAACGAGTGCAGTCTTCCTAATTCAAACCATTCCAAACTTAGTTATCCAAAACTGAACTCTAGAAATCATTTCACACCACTTTAAAATCACTCCTAAATCCTTCTACCTCTCTCCAATTTCCTGTCAGCCTTCTGGAACTCTGTGAAATGAGAGTGATGTCATAAACACTAAACACAACAGCATACAGAGATCGGTGACCCTGTCTACAAACCCTTTGAGTCAGATGACCCTGCACACCTCACGGTGTCTGGCTCACCTGTCCGAATGTGCTGCTCTCAGAGCTGGTGCTGGGTGGAGTTTCTCGTTCTCTCTCCCTTTCTCTCTTCCTCTCCACCTCAGGTGCTGTCTCTGGCACTCGAACCCGCACAAAGTTGATGACGTGATGGAGGTTAGACAGCAGACTGGTGCCCGGGAACCAGCTGTCATGGCAATGCTCCTCAATACAGGGCTCCTACGACAGAGTGAAGAAAAAACATCTCAGCAAGACGGACAAAAAAAAACAACAGCCTGGAATCCTTATCTAAAGCTTGTGCTTTCAGCTGCCACAAATAATCTAGTCAGAGGCTGTTCTGTTCAGGACGAACACTGATTTAATTAGTTAAGCGCTAATAGAGTAATTACAGTCTGCTGGCTGATGGTTGAGTTGAGTGTGTTAGGACACTACTTTGTTTCTAGGGAAACTGAAACCCATGGCAAACAGATTGGAACTTAAAACTGCGTAGTTTGGGGGAAAAAAATCTAAAAGCAAATTTTCTGATAAAAACCACTTTAATGGAAAAAAACAAAAACACAAAACAAAAGAATTACAGGTTTGCTGTACTTGTTTGTAGGGCTGTATAATTTAGCCAACCGTTTGTAATAGAGGTCGACCGATTGATCGGTTCTGCCGATTAATCGACACCAATAGTCGACTGCTGGAACAGCAAAAATTGCTAATCGGCAAAAATCCATGTTATTGTGCGACTGCAATATTTTATTATTTTGATTAGATTATCATCAGGTGTTCAATCACATTTCACAATTTACTAATACATTTTTAAATTGTAAAATTTTGAAGTTGCATCAGTCAACATTAGTTAATGAACTAACTTCAATGATCAATATATAGGTTATATATACATACATACATACATATACACATATACATATATATATATACATATATATATATATATACACACACACATATATATATACACACATATATATATACACACACATATATATACACATACATATATATACACATATATACACACATATATATACACACACATATATACACACACACACATACACACACACACACATACATATATATATATATACACACACACACACACACACACATACATACAAAGTATGGTTCAGTACTGTTTTTAAATAGTATAGCACTATTGTAGTTTCATTCAGTATCTATCTTAAAAACTTTTGGTTGATTAATGGGTATCGGCCAGTGTGGTCCAACCTAGCTATCATTATTCATAAAATCCACTATCAGTCGACCTCTAGTTTAAAATTATATATCAATATTGCCATAAAACAATAACATAATGACCTGCAATCTGTATGTCAAGATTAGGGATGTGCACGAGTACTCGATTAATCGATTACTCGTACGCATCAGCGACGATCGAGCATGAAAACGATGATCGATTGGCTCTAAAAATGCATTTTTTAAAAAAAAATTATTAAACTACTTTCATTCTTTCTGATTGGTTGTGCTGGTATTTGGGCGGTAGTCTGATATTTGATTGGTTATGGCTGGAGAAGTTGCGGTCTAAAGACAAGACCAGAGCACAGAGCGAATATGGCTTCTAAAGCGCGCAGCGATGTCTGGCAACACTTTGAAAAACTTGACGAAAAAACTGTCAAGTGTAAAATGTGCAGCGCCACACTCGTCTACAACTCCACAACGAGTTCGATGCGTTACCATCTTGCACATAAACACAAAAAAGCAGATGATGCCGATGCCACTACCAGCAATCAGACGAGCATAAGAGATTTCACCATCAGACAGAAATGCGACACAGGCAGGGCAGAGAAGATGACGCAGCTAATAGCAGAAATGACAGCAGAAGACTTGTTGCCTATTAGTTTTGTTGAAGGTGAAGGTTTTAAACGTTTAATGAATTACGTTGAGCCCCACTGTACTGTCCCATCGCGCAAAACGGTCACTGCAAGGATTGATGCTCTATACGAAAAATGCGCTAGTTCACTAAAAGACAGTCTGTCGAAGCAGCGCGGGTGGCTATAACTACGGAATCGTATATGACGCTAACCTGTCATTACATAAATGAATGGAAAATTCACAGCGCAGTATTAGAGACGCGAGGTTTCGAGGAAAGACACACAGCTGTGAACATTGCCAACTACCTAGTGGATGCGCTTCTCCCGTTACAGGGCGCTTTAAAACAACGGCAACTGAAGCCCCGCAAAAACAAAAACAAAAAACAACAAAAAAAAAAAAAAAAAACAAAAAAAAAAAAACAACAACAAAAACAAAAAAACAAACAAAAAAAAAAACACAAAGTTATTTTACAGTATTATCCCCATCAATATGTGTGTCTTATTATTTGTATAAATATTTTGGATCAGTTTTTAAAAAGATAACCTACCTTTTTCTATGTTTTATAAAACAAATAAAACAAACGTTACTCTGCTTTTCAGTTATTTTATTCAACTGTTATTTTTAACAAAACAATATTTTATTTCAGCAGCATCACAACAGCTGTGGATCAAATTTTTTTTTTTTTTTTTTTTTTTTTTTTTTTTTTTTGTAAAAGGTTCGCAAAAATAAAGTTTAATACAACTTCACCAAACGACTGTTAAGTAGCCCATAGCCTAACGAAAATTAGAAGCCAGCATAATTTGGCTGCGTAAACTTAAAATAAAAATAGCCTGAATATTTTTACCACAGCTATAAAACTTAAAGTTTAGGTAACATAACATTTCTTTCAAAATGATCAGTCGGTAACGGTAAATAAAATAAAGCCGGCATAATTTAACTATGCTGCTTAAACTTAAAACAAAAACAGCCTGACTAGTTTACCATGCATGGCTAATAAAACTTAACATAAGGACTACATATTTTTATTCAAAAAGATCAGTCGGTCTACGTGCTCAGATGAAAGCCGAGTGCGGAGTCTATTTACAATTAGACCGGCGGTGGAAAAAACGCGCTACAAAATAACTTTGTGTTTTTTTTTTTGTTTTGATTTTTTTTTGGTTGTTTTGTTTTTTGTTTTTTTTTTTTGTTTTGTTTTGTTTTTTTTGTTTGTTTTTTTTTGCGGGGCTTCAGTTGCCGTTGTTTTAAAGCGCCCTGTAACGGGAGAAGCGCATCCACTACTTTCTGGTTGGCACGCAGTTCAAGCTCACATGCATTTTGTGTAGATAAATACAATTTGTAATATAACATTTACATATTGTGTATCTAGGCTATGTGATTAATTTTATATACAATGCGTCATGTAGAAAAAGCGCTTCAGCTTCACCTCACGTTGTTATTTCTTTTAAATGTTTACTGTATTAACCACTATTGATGGTGATTTTTAATAATCTGTTGATTTAATTATTTTCTGAATCCTGTCATAGTTTTATCAACAACGTTTTTAACAGGGCTTTAATATTTAAAGTTAAAATATTTAATTGTCGCTATGACGCACACGCCCCGCCCCTCGCTTAAGCTCCACCCCCGATTAATCGAGTACTCATTTCTCAAACCTGTGGATTACTCGAAATGAAATATGATCAGAAATGCCCATCCCTAGTCAAGATGTCTAAAATTGTCAAAATGATTTATTTTGATTTGATTGCCAACCAAGCGCAAGGTAAGATGCAAGCAGCTAAATATTTAATCATTGAATGTTTATCAAATTATTGTCTAGTAATGTTAAAACACTGGCAAGGACATCCAGTGATGCAAACTACTTGACTTTGCTGATATGTCGCGTTTTGAATTTAAAATATATTATTTACGTGATTGTGCAATTTGTAAATTAATGCCAGAAGTCTAAAATTATTTGTAATTATTGCCACAATATCTATTTCACGCAAATTATTTGAAAGTGAGGCCTGTAAGCCTCATAGTATGGCATATGCTATTCTAAGTATGTGTTCTTTGCATGTTCAGGAACCTGAGGTCGCTGTGCTCTTTGCGTTCCAGCACCTTCCGATTTACAAATTAAGTACTGGCAACATGCATCAGTGTGTGTGGCCGTGCTATATGATTCAGAAACTAGACCTCCCTTATTTAGGAGGAAAAAAAAAAAAAAAAAAAAATTAAAAACCCCTTACCTCTTCCACTGTGTCATCCTGGACCTGATTATCAAGTCCAAGTTCTATTAGGTACAGCACCATACACAACACATGTTCAGACATGTTCTGATGATCCATCCAGATCTAAACAAAAACAAAAACAGTTAACAGGTGAAAAGACAATGGGAAAACCATTTATTTACTTCTACTAGATGACTAGACATCTACATATAAAATGAAAACAAGTTTTATTCCATGATTTTACCTTGTAAAGCAGTGTAAAGATGACGATATGTAGGGTTTTGCAGTGCAGAAGGCGCACCAGTCCTTTATAGCAGGGGTGCAGAGGGGTCCTCTCCTTATAGGGCGGCCAGGGGTTCCCCGTATGAATGCCGGACTGTTTCAAACTACAAAAGGCAAATCATTAAACAACGCAAATGGCTTTAGCATAGTTTACATACTAATATTTAAAAAATCTAATTATAAATATAAAGGAATTATATCACCATAAAGGAATTATAAACCTTGTCCACAACTTGTCTTCTGAAGTCATACAATAGGTTGTGTGAGGAAAAGACCCAGATATAAGGCCTTACTCACTGAACATCTTCCACTCCTCAGTAGATGTCATTTTTTGAGACATCAACAGTAACATCAACTTTTACATTGACGTTAACCTTTACTTAACTACTGTGGAGGTAGACATCAAGCAAATTTGTCAACTTAGAATTAAACAAAACCGAGTCTGCATTCACTTTCCATTAAATGGAAAAGGTTGGCCAGTAAATTGCCAACATGTTTGGGTTTTGGATCCATGTTGTGTTTAAGGATATAAAGTACAGTATGACACACTTTGTAAGTGTATGATTCCAGTGATTTACAAAATTAGAGACTAAGAATTGTTATATTAGTCAAAGTACAGACATGTATAAACCACGTTACAATGCACAGCTGATATTATGGAGGTAAAGCCACAGAAGACATGAATGCAGCTGATAAAATGCAAACATACACAACAACTGCAAACAAAAAAAGTGTGCTTGAGAAATACTCTAGCTTTATCAGACTTGAACACAGCTGCCCTGCTTTAAAGACATCACTGACTCCATATATAAATATAAAATATTTAGCCCTCTTGACAGGTAATCCATCATCCAGCGGCTGGACACAAGCACAACCAAAACATTTTCACAAACTGACATGGCCAATGTCACATACAGTGTGTCTGCTGAAAACCACTTACAGTACATGACATCTCTCATTCTAACACTTACTGATTTCATGTTGATCTTGCAGCTATTGCAAAACTATCATTTAACCAGGCCACTGAATTTACAGAGACCAGAATACGCTTTCAAATTCAAGACAAAGAAAAATAACTTCTAATACAGCTGTCATTACTAAGGCCATGAATGCTATTGGTGAATGTTAACGCCAGAGCTTGACATTAACACATTAATTTTATATAGCCTCCAGTAACAGAGCTCGACATTAATGCTTGTGTGGGACAAATAGATTTTTTGAAGGGGCAAATGAAAGAATTTTACTTGCCCGACTGGACAACTAATCTGATTAAAATGAAAATTTTGTAATAATCCAGTGAGATTTTTGTTTGCACAAGGAGTCTGACAACAGCCAGTGCTCCACACAGAGATCTGATCTCATCATCATCATCATCCAGTCCGTCTGGAATGACATGAAGAAACAGAACAAACTGAGACAGACGAAATCCAGAAGAACTGTGGCAATGTCTCCAAGACGCTTGAAGAAAAAACCTTCCTGCAAAGCTACCTGAAAAAATATGTGCAAGTGTACCTCGGACAAAAGCTGTTTTAAACTCAAGGTGTGGTCATACCAAATGTTGATTTGATTTAGTTAATAGAAGTTAATTGATAAATAAAATCTATTTATAGCATTATTTCTGAAAGCATCCTCATTTTACAGCATTTTTACACAATTGCCTAAAACTTTTAACGGTACTATAGCTTTGCAGGTAGGTTTCTTGAAGCATCTTGGAGACATTGCCACAGTTCTTCTGGATTTAGTCTGTCTCAGTTTGTTCTGTTTCTTCATGTCATTCCAGACAGACTGGATGATGATCAGATCAGATCTCTGTGTGGAGCACTGGCTGTTGTCAGACTCCTTGTGCAAACAAAAATCTCACTGGATTATTACAATTAATGGCAAAAATAATGTTTGGAAATGTAAACTGATATTTCCAACTGACATGCTACAGCAAAAGATAGAAATAACTGACTTAAAACCCACAGTACTGTGTGTATGTATATATATATATATATATATATATATATATATATATATATATATATATATATATATATATATATATATATATATATAAAACCAAAATATAAACACCAAATATATATATAAAATTTAAAACACCAAACTTAACATTATTTTTTGCTGTTATTATTTTGCAGTGTAAATGCATTCATGATACATTTCAGCTTCATTAAACCGAATGTGTAAATGCATCTAAATGCCACTTCAGCTGCTTCTGTTTCTTCTGCAGTGGAATGATTGGTTTTGTTAATACTGATTTCATTTGATTGGTAACAGCCTTATATTGTCTTGTTATATTTAGTGACGTTATTAATAAAATGTAAGAATATGATATGAAAGATGACATGCATTTAATACAGTTAGGGGAAAATCCCCTTTAAATGGGCAAAAAATGACCTGGAAATCAATTTAAATAAATTTGAGTATGTACAGGTGCATCTCAATAAATTAGAATGTCGTGGAAAAGTTCATTTATTTCAGTAATTCAACTCAAATTGTAAAACTTGTGTATTAAATAAATTCAATGCACACAGACTGAAGTAGTTTAAGTCTTTGGTTCTTTTAATTGTGATGATTTTGGCTCACATTTAACAAAAACCCACCAATTCACTATCTCAACAAATTAGAATACTTCATAAGACCAATAAAAAAAAAAAAAAATAAAAAATAAATAAAAAATTTTTTTACTGAATTGTTGGCCTTCTGGAAAGTATGTTCATTTACTCTATATGTACTCAATACTTGGTAGGGGCTCCTTTTGCTTTAATTACTGCTTCAATTCGGCGTGGCATGGAGGTGATCAGTCTGTGGCACTGCTGAGGTGGTATGGAAGCCCAGGTTTCTTTGACAGTGGCCTTCAGGTCATCTGCATTTTTTGGTCTCTTGTTTCTCATTTTCCTCTTGACAATACCCCATAGATTCTCTATGGGGTTCAGGTCTGGTGAGTTTGCTGGCCAGTCAAGCACACCAACACCATGGTCATTTAACCAACTTTTGGTGCTTTTGGCAGGGTGGGCAGGTGCCAAATCCTGCTGGAAAATGAAATCAGCATCTTTAAAAAGCTGGTCAGCAGAAGAAAGCATGAAATGCTCCAAAATTTCTTGGTAAACGGGTGCAGTGACTTTGGTTTTCAAAAAAACACAATGGACCAACACCAGCAGATGACATTGCACCCCAAATCATCACAGACTGTGGAAACTTAACACTGGACTTCAAGCAACTTGGGCTATGAGCTTCTCCACCCTTCCTCCAGACTCTAGGACCTTGGTTTCCAAATGAAATACAAAACTTGCTCATCTGAAAAGAGGACTTTGGACCACTGGGCAACAGTCCAGTTCTTCTTCTCCTTAGCCCAGGTAAGACGCCTCTGACGTTGTCTGTGGTTCAGGAGTGGCTTAACAAGAGGAATCCGACAAATTCCTTGACACGTCTGTGTGCGGTGGCTCTTGATACCTTGACCCCAGCCTCAGTCCATTCCTTGTGAAGTTCACCCAAATTCTTGAATCGATTTTGCTTGACAATCCTCATAAGGCTGCGGTTCTCTCTGATGGTTGTGCATCTTTTTCTTCCACACTTTTTCCTTCCACTCAACTTTCTGTTAACATGCTTGGATACAGCACTCTGAACAGCCAGCTTCTTTGGCAATTAATGCTTGTGGCTTACCCTCCTTGTGAACGGTGTCAATGATTGTCTTCTTGACAACTGTCAGATCAGCAGTCTTCCCCGTGATTGTGTAGCCTAGTGAACCAAACTGAGAGACCATTTTGAAGGCTCAGGAAACCTTTGCAGGTGTTTTGAGTTGATTAGCTGATTGGCATGTCACCATATTCTAATTTGTTGAGATAGTGAATTGGTGGGTTTTTGTTAAATGTGAGCCAAAATCATCACAATTAAAAGAACCAAAGACTTAAACTACTTCAGTCTGTGTGCATTGAATTTATTTAATACACGAGTTTCACAATTTGAGTTGAATTACTGAAATAAATGAACTTTTCCACGACATTCTAATTTATTGAGATGCACCTGTAGTAATTTTAGTAATAGTCATAAAACGTTATTTCCCAACAACAAAATTCTGGCCAGTGAAAATGCTGAGTGGCTAGCAATTCTGGAAAACCACTAGCCTCAGTGGCTGGTGAGCAAAAACATTAATGTCAACCCCTGGTTAACGCCCATGTTTCATGTTGGATAACACTGAAATCTGGACACTGAAATCATTTTTATCACTTTTTTTTCACTCAGAAAAATGAACATATGTATATTCCAGAAGTAAAATGAATTTCAATTACAGTTTTATCTTGATTTAAAAAAAAAAAAAAGCAAGCTTGTAGCAAAATAGAAAATAAGTAAAATAACAAAATAAACATAGCTAAATATCAATTAAAATAAGTAAAATAAACAAATAAATATCAGAAGAGGAATATTCAATTGAATAAAATAAACTTGCTTTGGAATCACTTTTTTTTGTTACTGCCATACATATGGAAAATCCTCATGTGGCTGAGATGAACAGGAAATGAGGTAATGTTTGTAAAGGCTGTGGTTGGAGAGGGAATCTGTATTTGAGGTGTGATGTATTGATTCTCTGTGACATGACTCTAATTGGGCAAACTCATTTCAGGTGTAAGTCCCTCCACGAACACCTTCCTCAGAACAAGAAAAGTAGTGACCCTGAAGATAATTCCCTCTATCACAGAGCGACCCTCAAACTCAAGGTCAACAGCACAAAATCGAGCAATGTACGGCTCCATAGGTGAGTTTGGTTTCGGGATGATCAATGAGCACATCTCAGAGAGGCTCCACCTCAGACTCAATGTTTTACAGCAGTTGTTTACCAGCATTACTATAATAAACAATTCATAGAGTCTCATTTCCTCTTTTGCGATTGCCAACTATAGTCCATTTATGCCTTATCTAGTAACAGGAAAATCGCTGCCCTAATATTTACAAAAATTTAACAAATTCACACAATATACGTGTTGTATAAACAGTGCCGGATTTGTGTGCATTTATAAACTATACCTTAAGGAATCTGGATTTGTGCAAAATGAAGTGAAACAGACGGTGCACAGTGTTTAAATAAGAAAGTGAATGTTAAAATGAGGAGGTCTGGAGGATTTCAGAGACTCACAATGCTGCGTATCGATCCATGGCCGACTGCACATCTCTGCGGTACACTGTGCGTAGAATCACCATTATAGGGTCAAACTCTTTCTCCCAGACTTCCGCTGGAAAACACACACACACACACACACACACAGAGAATAAACGCAGGGTGTTAGTTATGAAAAAAAAAAAGAATAGTTTTGAAACAGCCTCAGTCTGCCACCATGTGGCGAGAGCTGAGCAATAAGCTTAATGAGCACAATACAGTCATAAGTATACATAAAAAAAATGTTTTAGAAAATGAGCAGAACACCAGTATAAGCTCATTGTTTAAACACTGTATAAATCTTGATTACATTTTTTGAATGAATGGATCAACCAATCCTGATATTTAGTTGGCGTGTTACCTAAGCTTTTGTCATTAGTCACAGTGAGCTGACTATGAAATACATGTCAATAAATACAATTTGTGTCTAATCAGCATAGAAGAACGATTTCTGATCGATCATGTGACACTGAAGACTGGAGTAAATGCAGCTCAAAAAAAAAAAAAAATCTTTGACTGTAGGAATGAATTACATTTTAAAATATACTTTTTTAAAATATATAATATAATAAAATGTTCATTCAAATTGATCAAATAAATGCAGCCTGGGTGAGCTTAAAAGACTTTAGATTTTTTTTTAAAATCTTAAATAAAATTAATAAAAATCAATTAGAGCTGAATTTTAAATGTACAGAAATCTGTTTGGTCACGTTCTCTAACAGGTAACAGAAACAAAGACACAACTATTGCTAGAGAGCAGATGCTTCTGTCCTACTGCAAAGAAATGTGTCGAACACCACAATCAGAGTCACATTGCCATCTGCAGGTAATGAGAGGTACACACAACATTTCAAAACAGTAAATGTACAGAAAAAAAATAGCCCATGATAGTCTATATGGTGAAACAATAAGGTGTGTCACCTTTAGGCGTGTACATGCCCTGCTGCATGGATCCTCCAGGCTCAAACACTGGGGCTTTAAAATCAGCTACAGCAGACAGCATCTCCTCAAAACTACAGCTGCCCGGCACCACACCGCTCTTAGGGTTCGGATTCTCCGGGATCTACAGCTACAGTCAAGAACAATCATCAAACTCCAACTAATGTGATCAAAATATCTGATTTAAGTCCACAAAGAGATCTGTAATGTGATTAATATTAAACTATTTAACATTAGCTATACAGTAAGGACCGTGTGGCTGTGAAAATATTTGTCGTAATTTAGTTTTTCTCCTTTCTCTGGCCAATAAGAAACCACTTTTCTTTTTTTTTTTTTTTTTTTTAATGAAACACCACTTTCACATGTGAAATCAGCAACAGCACATCTTTCAGATGTTTGTACATACATGGTTTGATAACAGCTTCTTTACATAGCTGCATTATATTATGATTCGTGTGCTCAATTTTGATAAAGTGTCTCTTTTTGGACTGGGGTTCTTTCTGGAATGGGTCATAGTATTTTTTACAATTTAATTTAGCTAAAGAAGAGAGGGGGGGAAGATAATTTGAATCTCATGATACAAAACCAAGTACAACTTGACAAGATGTACTAACGCTTGCAAAAACACAATCAAAGCAGAGTACTTATTGAACTTCCTGTGAGTACATGTTTTCATGGTGAAAGGATACAAGATCTAGCAGGGAACTGTGGGTACGATCATTCATACACAACTGCGACACCATCTCCGCTCTCAAAATCTCATCATCAGACATTCCTGCAATGACACACAAAGAAAGAAAGACATGAGTTAATATCTCCATCTTTCTGAGTTTCCGGGGGGGGGGGAGGCAATACACGAGACAAGCTTGTGCTATCACACTGTATAACGTGAAAGTCAGCTAGCTTTTGAAAGGGTTTCGATTCACACGGAACGTTTATATAACATGCTTTCAAAATGCAGGTGTGAGTCCCATTAATTTTAATAGCTCAATATAAGTGAATATAATTGTATTCAGCACTCTAAAAGAGTCATATTCTAAAGCTGTAAGAAGCCTTAGATTCACTGATCAGAAGTAGCATATTTTATTAATAAATCTTCTGTATGATGTCATATTACTGAGCTTCATTTTGTCAAAATTATTGAGATGGAGAAAATATGCACCCAAGTGTATTCTGAGACTGCACAGAATGACCAGGAAGGTCAGCGCCCCCTCCAGCATGGGTCTCTCCTGCTCTGAGTCCAGCACTGCGTTCTGATGCTGAGACGCCATCGTCAGCAAATCCACCACCTTGAACCTGACGTAAACACACAGCTTTTAGGAACCATCACTGAGTGTGAAAACACAATCCAAGACAGAAACGTTGTCGCACCTCTCAAACACTGAGGAAATGAAGTAATCTGGATCCAGTCTAGACGCACACACCTGAAGACCAAAAATAGACTGAAATAAGTCAATCAAAATACTGTTTAAAATGGCAGCCTAATGACTAAGCTTAAAGGGATAGTTCACCCAAAAATGAAAATTCTCCTCAAGTCGTTTCAAACCTGTAAAATCTTCATTCATCTTCGGAACACAAATTAAGATATTTTAGATGAAATCCAAGAGCTCTCTGACCCTCTATAGACAGCAAGTGAACTGAAATGTTCCAGGCCCAGAAACAATGACATCGTTAAAATAGTCCATGTGACATCAGTGGTTCAACTGTAATTTTTTGTGCGTAAAGAAAATCTGCATCATGGTACTCTCATTAATGACAGCGGACGGTGACGCAGGAGAAGAACTGTTAAATAAATCTTTATTTTAGTTTTCTTTGCACCAAAAAAAAAAAAAAAAAAATTATTGTAGCTTCGTAAAATCACTGATGTCGCATGGACTATTTTGTCAATGTTCTTGGTACCTTTCTGTGCCTTGATCGGGTTGTACCCTTGCTGTCTATGGAGGGTCAGAAAGCTCTTGGATTTCATCAAAAATATCTTAATTTGTGTTCCAAAGATGAATGAAGGTCTCACAGGTTTGGAACAACATGAGGGTGAGCAACTAATGACAGAATTTTCTTTTTTGGGTGAACTAACCCTTTAAGATAATTTACTAATGTCTCAGGAGGAAACATTCAGGATCCATTAACACTCAGTAGCAATGGGCTTTTGGCTCACATAGCCAGTAATAGTTAAAAAACTATAACGACTGCCTTAGCCCTCAATGAATGATGGAATTATTCAGATCAAACTGTCTACTGAAGAAAATTTGCTGCTGTTTCCAGTGTCTTCTAACAACTTTTACCTCAAAGAAAATTAACCAAGAAAGGTTTAAGGAAAAAGAAAGAATATTCCTTATTATTAAGCAATGAAAATGGAAATATGAGAAACACAATCATGTTGTCTAAAAAAAAATGTAAATATCTCTGTTTTGATGCTGTAAGTGACAATTCTATAAAACCAAACAAAACAAAATCAAAAAAGGCAGAATGGCTTTGACATATGAACAAAGTGGTAAAAATAATAAATAATTAGGGCTGCCAATTGAGTACATCAAAATAATTGCATGATGTGCCAAATAATCAAAATAAAATCAGATGTGACAAAGAATTTTGGACCATGGATGAACACCTATTTCAGTACAGAAGTGTTGGGTGAGCGAGCGAGAGCGAGAGTGTCAACATGTTACCTGCAGGAGGTAGATGTCTGGGTCAATCATGGAGTTACAGAAGTGAGACTGGACATAAGTCATGGCCTGACCTTTAATCTGCAGCCCATTTCTCACCCACATATTACTATGGATCTCAGACAGGCTGGCCTGCAAAAAAACACACACACACACACACACAGATCAACAAATGGGTCCCGTCTGCTTATCACACACTGTGGCATTAGCTTCATAACACTATGACATGACATCAAGTCACATGACAGAAGTGAAACACGAGACATCAGTGAAGATTTATGACAAACGGCTGCAACATTACACAACACAATGACCTCTGCTTCAGCAGCATTAATACACTGACTGGCAAAATGAAGCCTTGTGTATGGCTGTAACATTTTAGCACCTAGATCCAAATCAAAAAGCACTCTATTACAGCATAAATAGCATCAGAGGGCAGAACTCATTTACAACTCTGGGGAGTCCTAATTCATCGGATTTTCTTTCTTCCATTAAACATATATTTTTGTGTTTTACGTGTACTGCAGAATGTCCAGGTTATTTCCATACAACACAAGTGCATGTGCTTTACACAGTCACGTTCCAAAAAAACGAAATGTGTGACCCTGGACCACAAAAACCAGTCATAAGTAGCACAGGTATATTTGTAGCAATAGCCAAAAATACATTGCATTGGTCAAAATTATTGATTTTTCTTTTATGCCAAAAATCATTAGGATATTAAGTAAAGATCATGTTCCATGAACATATTTTGTAAATTTCCTACCGTAAATATATCAAAACTTAATTTTTGATTAGTTATATGCATAGCTAAGAACTTCATTTAGACAACATAAAGGCGATTTTCTCAATATTTTCAAGCTTATTTATTAAGCTTTCAGATCATGTATAAATCTCAATTTCAAGAAACTGACCCTTATGACTGGTTTTGTGGTCCAGGGTCACATATAACACCATAACATTATCATAAAATTATTTCATACGACCTTTGTGAAATTGACGTTTGTGTTCAATTCAAAACTCATTTATAATTTAATTCATAAATTCACTGCTCTGTCACAAGAAACAACTGTGCTTAGTGTCGGGGGCACCACAAGTGAACTGTCCAACGGCATTTTTTAAACTGGAATAGATTAAAAAAAAGCATTTGACAAACTGAAAAATGACGGTTGACAGTTTTATTGTTTTATTTAACAACTTTTTTAAAACAAATTATATAGTTTTAAATGTCTATTTATTTTTAAATGTAGAAACTATGTAATATTTTATTAAACTGCAGTTTTTAATTGTCTATTAATTTGTCTACTTAAAAGTGAATTAGTTATTTCCATTTTTATGAGTGAATTAATAAATTGATAACTTGTTCCTTGACTTCATTTTAGTTGTCACTCTTAGTGCTCCATAGTGGGGAAGACTGACAGTGATTTTGATCTGTCCCACACACAAAGCTATCATATGACCTTGAAATTTAGCATGCAAGTCATATCTGCTCCTTTTATGAGATACGACAGCACTGGTAACTATAAGAATGTGTCTGGTCTTTGACATGAGGGTGAATAAACACTGACAAAATGTACGTTTTGGGTGAGCTACTGATTAATTACACACAATCAGATGTTAGTTTTCAGTTGATTTATTCTTCTCTTATCAATCTCTTTATTCACCTTCATTGTGTATTACCTGTATCTGAAGAGGGTGAACCATAATCTTCATAAGCATCTCCTGATCAGGAAGCAAACTGTCTAAATCCAGACCTTGACACTTCACTCCCTGCAAAACAACAAAAAACAGATCAGTTTATAATCGTGCTCAAAAAAAAAAGGCTTCAAACAGACCAACTGCTGGACCCTGTTTAAAATCTGATTCTGGAGCAGCTACTAGCTGAGAGTAAAAAGATCAATACATCATTGATTAACTGTCATTGATTTTTTTAATGAATCTTGCACGATTTTACAAGTAGGAGTGACAAGTGACTGTCTTTGAGTGAGATGTTGAACTATTCACTCAAACGATTTGTTCAAAAACACTGATCGATTCAGGAACACCACTACTGCAGGTTCTGAGTGTGTGAGACTGTGTCAAGCTCACCTTGCTGAGGAACATGGCATAGTATCTATGGAGAGGTAAATGAAAGGTCAGCTGGTTGAGTGCAGGCTGTGACAGAGAGAGAGAGAGAGGGGGGTTACTCACCGGTTCCTCGTTTATCAAGACAATCTTACAGCGTAAACATCAAGACTGTACCTCATCTACAAACCCAATGGCATCAAACCACATCTGAAGCGTTTCCAGACAGTACCGCACCACTGTCTTAGTGTACTCTTGGGTTTCCTGACAATACACAACATGTTTAGTTCATACACAAGCCTCTTTAAAACCTCTTATAAGGGGCTGTTCACACAGAATGCGATTTTGAATTCCACTGCTCTGCTTTTCCATTGTTTTTTAATGTAAAAATTAGGGCTGGACCAGAATATTTGATTATTCAAATATTCGTTCGGTGGTTTGGCATTCGATTTTCAATTTTGAGATTCGAATATTTTTTTCTTTACTTTTTTTTGCGAACACCTCGCATCCCCCACGAAACGGTTTTCATTCGCACTTGAATATGAATCACCCATGAGTGAACGTCATGAATGTCATGATTCAGTTCATCTGGAAGAGAAGACAAAAATGCCGAAGACCTCAGCTGTCTGGGAGCACTTTAAATTGAGTGAGGACAAGACAAAGGCAGTGTGCCAAATATGCGATTTGAAACTGGCCTACCACAACAGCACATCAAGTTTGAAAAATCCAAGTGCTCTCCTGCATTCTACTGCTTGCATTTTGTAATGCAAAAATGTGTTCTGTGTGAATGGCCCTTAATAGAAACCAAGATAAATGTATCTATTGTACTACAACAATAATTCTAGAAGACACAAACCTGCAATAATACATGATTAAACGCTAAAATAGAACTCCGTATGTAGCATCTAAATGAGAGCATTTTAAAAGTAAAAAGATGCTGGAGTGTGATGCATGAAGAGATGTAGCCTCACTTTGACTTTGCAGTGTGTCAGGAGACCCCACATAGGTTGAGCACAGGCCTCCAGCTCAGCTGCAAACGCTGCATAATACGTCTGAGACTCAAACTCCACGTGCTCATTCAGCTCTCTCTTATTCAGATTCATCCCTAACACAGCAAAAGGCACAGAGAGGAAATCCATAACATCAGAGTGAATTATTGACTCACTGAGATCAAGTTTCAGCTGTAACATAACCTACATTGCAGAGAGTTCTTTAAATTTTAATCAACAAGCCTTAATGACCTTTCTAAAATGAATAGCCCTGAATGCTTTTTACTATGTAGTTAGCATTTAAAAAAAGACATTCAAGGCCAAGCCATATTCTAAGTGCAGTCACAATATCGATAGCCGTAACTATTTTACAACAAAGCACAATCTCTCATAACTCACTGCTTAATTAAGCAAACACTAATTAATTTGCATTTCGCTAAATTATTCATTTTGCTAAATTAAAACTCTATGAGTTCGGGATTTTCTCTCAGTTATTGACCTTGGAAGAAGGAGACGAAACTCATCCATAGCAGCAACAGAGAATGATCCTCCAGGAAGCGCTTGGCCACACTTTGGTGCGAGAGGATGTTAATAAAATCACTAACTAAAGGCCAGTAGGTGTTATTCTTCAGAAGAGCTTCACCACAGTTCACCACCACGTGACGATTGTTCTCCTCATCTGTGACAGATTGAAGACATTTCGGGACATTCAGTAGCCAGCCATCCAGTAACTTTGCAAACAGTGCATGGTATACACACTACAGTATAGTAAAAAGCCATTTCAAACAGCCTACACTGTGTTTGTTTTGTTACCTTGCAGTTCGCTCTTGATAAGGCAGCTCTCCATCATGTAGAGGAGCACAGTGACCATGATGTCCAGTAACTGGCACTCCTCTGTAACGTGCCTCGCCAGCTCCTCGTTACTGAAGAGCTGCACGCTGATGTGAACGATGCGGTTGGACATGGTGTCCGACTCGTGACTCTTCATGAGGGTCTTCATGATGAAGGCATAGTGTTGTACAAACGTTTTAGTGAACGTGATCTGTGGCACAGGAGAAGGAGATCCATGTTAGAGATTTTGGTTAAAAAAATAAATAATTTTATAAGATATAATAAAAAAATATATTATTTATAGATTATGGACCAGCTGCACGAGCTATAAGTTATGTAGTGGTGTAAAGGGACAATAAGTTAAAGGGGTCATATGATGCGATTTAAATATTTCCTTTCTCTTTGGAGTGTTACAAGCTGTTTGTGCATAGATAAGATCCCTGAAGTTGCAAAGACTGAAGTCTCAAAACCAAAGAGATATTCTTTATAAAAGTTAAGGCTCGACCACGCCCTCCTAAAACATGTCTACGTCATGGTGTGGGAAGATTTGCAAAACACCGCCCAAATGTTTACGCAATGAAAGAAAGCAGAACTATTATTCTTGCTGTAGTATTGTTGCTGTCGCCGGCACCATGTCCTGGAGACGCTGTCTTTCATTGTGAAAGCGAAATTACTTTGTTTGGGCCTCAAAAAGAGGACACGACTATAAATCAGTGGTTAAGTTGTCTTTACAACACTGTTCCAGAACAGTTCAACCCAAATATTAGAGTGTGTGCAGCGCATTTTACGGAGGACTATTTCCTGAACCTGGAAGAGTAGCCTACAATGCTGGCTTGCACAAAGGCTGTTTCTATTAAGTGAGGCAATTCCAACTTTGCAAGGACAGTCTGGAGCTTCTGACTCACAGCCTGTAAATATGTTTTCCTATTTAAAGAATTTGCCACTGACGATTCAAACGCGAGTTTTGAGTTGTGTAGAGTAGCGCAGCGCTTGTTGTTTGTAATTTTTCCGATCACAAATGCAGACATGCATCGCGCCACGTAAAAAGACAGTACAAGTCATTATAATCAGTAATTATGTCCCCACTGGATGCAACAAATTCCTCGTTTGTAATGGGATTTATTGTTTTTGTGTCGTCGCGCCGAGACACGGCATCACGATACGGTAAGGGGCGTAACATTTCCGTCTCACATTTGAGATATTCGGCCAATCACAACACACTGCATAGCTGGCCAATCAGAGCACGGCTCGCTTCTCAGGACGATGAGCTTTGTAAAAATCGACACGTTTCAGAAAGGCGGCGCATAGAGGAGCAACAATAATGTACAGTATGTGGAAAATAATGTGTTTTTTGAACCTTAAACCGCATAAACACATTGCATTACACAAAACACAAAATAATGTTCTTTTTAGCAAAGTCATATGACCCCTTTAAATTTACACACCATTACATATTTGTAGATATTTGGATCCACATATTTGTTAGACAGATGAATGATGATTAGGAAAAATTCTCTCAATGCTTTTCCCTCGTGTTCCTATCGCAAAAGTACTGCTTTCCCTCGCAAAACCTTTGCGTTCCCTCGAGAGCTACATATCTCCATCACAAAAGTTTTGCGTGCAAAGTTTCTCAGGGAACGCTAAAGTTTTGCAAGTGAAAGGAAAAGTTTTGTAAACAAAAGCATTGAAGTATAATTTTTCTCCCATCTAATTTTTTTTTTTTTTTTTACCATCACCATGTCTTCTTAACAGAACAAACACTGAAGGTAAACTTCATATTATGTGACTACACATTACTTTATGGAGAGCTTACAACCTACTAGCTACAATCAGTCTTAACACATGGTGCAACAAGATAAAGTACAGTGTTGGTTTCTAGTAGTTAAGAACTTATGAACATCTGGTACAACACTACTCATATGTACAAGGTCCAATATTAACACTCCCAAAGTTGTAGAAAGAATAACAACTGGACACAACTCGAAATTTACAAGCGATTTAAAAGTTAATTTTAATTTTGAACCCTGCATATGAAAGAGTTTAACAGAATTAAATACCTTGTAATCCTGATCTGGCAACATGTTGAGCAAAAAAGTGACCATCTTCTGTGGAAATTCATACTTAATAGTCCAGAACAATAACTCTTCTAAAAAACATTTATGTTTCAAGGTGTCCATTATGGATGGATCTAACAAAACAGGAAAAGAGCAAGGAGATGTAATTGTTTTGTTACATTATTTGGGGAATAATTGTTCATGAAATTTAATAATGATGAGATGTAATGGGATCTACCTTTGGTACTGCTACTGAGCTTCACTCTTTTCCTCTGGCCCACACCCTGCAGCCCATCCGGATCCTCCTGTCAAACATAGACATGAATCTCTTTTAATTTGACCCACTCTTCTCAACAATGAGCACAGCTAAAACAATTCCCTTTGACAAATCAGTTCAGCGGCCAAAAAAAGAAGGCTGCATTCTCTACAATGACAAAGGGAAGACACACCCTGCTGTGCTTGTTTGACTGGTTGCTGGGTCACATTTTATCTATCCCAGTCTGTGTGCCTACCTCTTTGCTAGAGTCCTCCACATTGGCACCAGCAGTAGCCCCTAAAATAATAACAAACATGAAGAAAAATATTGTTACCAAAGTTTCAAACATGTCTCACCTAATTACCAATCAGGAATAAAGCACAGAAGAGGCAGCAAGTGTTACCCAGTAGACTGAGAGCTCCTGCCCCAGCTGGAGTGTCTGTTGCCCCAGCTCCTGCTCCTTTCTCCTCCACTGACACCAGACCTGAACTCTTCAATGCTGACAAATACTTCTCATAGTTCCTCTTTGCATAAACATTCTCCTCTTGACCTGTGGGTGTGGGACAACATAAAAGTGTGAACATGAAAATGAGTTTGTTTTTTGAGGATATTTTTAAAGGGGGACATACGAAGTGTATGCATCAATGCATAAAAGTCAGTAACAACAGTTCAGAAATGTTAAGTAATGGGGAAGTAGGATATAGGATAGACTTTCAAAAATAAGGTTCTAACAGGGGATTTTTGCAGCAATGTCACAGAAGAATCATTTTTAAACAACCTTTCAGTGAACAGTTCTTAAAAGAACCATTTGTTTACTGTGGAGAATATTTTAATAAACTGAAGAAACTTGTTCCAACTTAAAGAAGCTTTTGTAGAATGGAAAGGTTCCATGGATTGAAAAGGTTCATCGTGGAATCAAAGATGCCAATAAAAAAACCTTTATTTGTAAGACTGTATGTGCTATTATCCTAAACATTTGTGACCCTGGACCACAAAACTATGGAAGCATATGTGTAGCAAAATTCAATTTGCAATGTAATATGCAAAATGGCAATGCAATATGTAAAATGGCAATGTATTTCTGTATTTAAATTTACATTTTCCCATACCATATGTGCAACATTTAGTGCAAAAAGAAAATGAAAATTCAATTATATAATTTAAATTTGCCATTTTCTACAGTAGTTTTAATATGCAAATTAAAAATATATTTTAAAGCTTTATAAGTGGCAAAATTAAAATGAAAATGTATTACCCAAATTGATTAGATACGTTTAACATGTCCAAGAAAAAACTGTAGCAAAATTATCATTTAAATGCTGCTTTTACTAAATGCATTTAGATTTAGGGGTAGGACACTTGGGATTGCATTTTCATCGTGATACCGCATGATAATTGTAGCAAAATGCAATGAGAGTTTCAAAATGTATTCTGAGACAAAGGTGCAGCAAAATGGTGATTTAAATGTCTTTTATTTTTCTTAAATGCATTGACACTTACATATATGACGTTTCAATTGCATTTTCATTAAATACCCCGCAATGAATATAGTTTAAGTCATTGTGGATTTGAAAATCCATTCCGGGCTCGAGCCCCTGCCCTTTTTCAAAATTATTCAAAAGTGCCCCTCTCAGACAAATATCAATGATATTGTGGTCAATAAAACAAAATGCATTTGAATTCTAATTAACATGACAATGTGTACAAAACGGTAACTAATCGCTCAAGTGTCGGAAAATTCCTGTTTATTTTTACATATCTGTCAGTCTGAGGCGTTGCTATGGGTTGCGTGCGTTTTGCTCGACTGACTGATATTCCATAGTCTGTTCGGAAACCTAGGCTCTCAAGCCATAGCCTATTTGGTTCTTTCAGTGAGTGGGTCGACGGAAGGAAAAAATAAACCAAACAATATTTTAAACTTTTTCATCAATAATCAAAGCTAGTGTGTCGATTGAAATAAAAATCCATATATTATATATTTTAGAATATTACATAATTCATCAGTGCCGTTTGTCATGTATAGTGTAATACACCAACCAATCATGATCTGGTTCAAGTTCAAATTTCATTGGACAATAATGTGAAGTGGAGCAGTCATTTTCCGTTCTCATTCATAAATCGGTAGAAAATAAATCGGCACTGCACAAAACAAAAGTCGCAATAATGGTAATCAGTAGGCTTCAATTCACTTATATTTATGTATGATATCCTACACCGTTTACTATTTCATGAAACTCTCATAGTTAATGAAGCCCAAGTGCCACCTACAGGCCTATTATGTGAAGTGTAGACTGGCGAAATGGTGACGTGAAAGGACTTTATTATATTACCATTTTTGATAATTATGCAGAGCCTGCATTTATTTGATCAAAAATACAGAAAAAACTGTAATATTGTGAAATATTACAATTTAAAAGAATGTTTTTCTATTTTAATATACTTTAAAATATAATTTATTTCTGTGATTCAAAGTTGAATTTTCAGCATCATTATTCCAGTCTTCAGTGTCATATGACCCTTTAGAAATCATTCTAATATGCTGATTTATTATCAATGATGGAAACAGTTGTGCTGCTTAATGTTTTGCTTTTTTATTTTAATTTTATTTATTTATTTATTTTGGAACCTGTGATACTTTTTTGGGGTTCATTGATAAATAAAAAGTTAAAAAGAACAGGATTTATTCAAAATAGAGATGTTTTCAAACAATATCGATCTTTACTATCACTGATTCTATCAATTTAACAAATCCTTGCTGAATAAAAACTAATTTCTTAAAAAAAATAAATAAAATAAAATACCGACCGCAAGCTTTTGAAGGGTAGTGTATATGGTTACAAAAGTTATATTTTAAATAAAATGCTGTTCTTATTTAACTTTTTATTCATCAAAGAATCCTGAAAAATGTATGATAGGTTTCCAACATTGCTAATAAATCGGCATTGCATAAAATGTATTTTAAAGTATATTAAAATTTTGATCAAATAAATGCAGGCATGATGACCATAAGTGACTTATTGCAAAAATATAAAATTTTAATGTATCCAAAATTTTGACCTATAATTTTTTTTTTTTTTTCTCCTCACATTGCCCCTCTTTTTTTTTTTTTTTTACATTTGAGCCCCTGCCCATGAGGAAATCTCTGCACATCCCTGTTCAGGTGCCACGGAACACACGTTATTTTACGGATTAAAAATAAAAGACTAATAAAATATAAGGTAAGGTAGTAAATAAGTGTAGAATAGCACTGTCTGTTTGCTTATGTGCATCAATCCAAGTGTAAATGGTGAGAGAAGTTCAGGCAAGTGAAAAGTGTTTGGTTAATGTTGCCGAGCCCCGCCTTGATGTAATGATTGACAGCTAGGGGGCGTGCTCGGCTCGGAATGCAAAGTGGAATCCCAAGTGTCCTACCTCCAAGTCTAAATGCATTTAGGAAAAACAGCATTTAAATGATAATTCTGCTACAGTTTTTGCTTGGACATATTAAACATATCAATTTGGGTAATACATTTTCATTTATTATTTTATTTATTTATTTTTTTAATTTTAAACTTATAAAGCTTTAAAATATGTTTTTAATATGCATATTAAAACTAGTGTAGAAAATGGCAAATGTAAATTATATAATTGAATTTTCATTTTCATTTTGCAATAAATGTTGTACATATGGTATGGGAAAATGTAAATTTAAATACAGAAATAAATTGCCATTTTACATATTGCATTGCCATCTTGGATATTACATTGCAAATTGAATTTTGCTACACATATGCTTCCATACAAAACCGGGTCAATTTTTTTAAATCATCAATCAGCTATTTACGGTTGGAAATTTACAAAATATCTTCATGGAACATGATCTTTACATAATACCTTAATGATTTTTAACATATAAGAAAAATCAATAATTTTGACCCATATACAATGTATTGTTGACTATTGCTACAAATATAGCCAAGCAACTTATGACTGGTTTTGTGGTCCAGGGTCACATTTAGTTAACTAACAGAAAGTTGCCAAACATTGTGATGTTTATGGCTCCCAAAAAAGTCAAAGTTGAACAAGATCCATGATCATTGCACATTTCCATGCAGTAAATATCGGTAATTGTTTCACATTAGAATACGACAGCCAATCATAAAGGTCATTGGCATATATAGGTTTTTAATGGCACGGCAACAAAAACAGACTTTTTAATTGTAAGGGTGAGAGTGTGGAAATGGTCAAATAAATAAAAACCTGATAATACAACCCCAGGAAACAAAAGGTAATTAAAAACTCAAATGGCTGGAAAAACAAAAACAAGATGCATGCAGACACTATCTGAATAACTTTACTTTTTCAGCTCCACTACAGGCAATCCCCAACACATTTCAGACATACTCACCCATGCTCAGTTCTTTAAAGGTCTGCTGATTGGTTAAGATCTTGGTGAGAACAGTGCGCATGGCCCCGCCCATCTTGGTGAGCTCTTCTAAGAAGGATATGTGCGGCTCTAACTGCTGCAGAACCTTCTGCAGATCTCTGTCAGCGGCCGACTCTGCCAGCACATGATAAGATGTTTGTGTGTGACAAAATAAAGCAGCATATGTTACCCCAGTGGGCACGATTAGCAGGCTCAGCCAATACACGCTATACATATAGGGCTAATATTATTCAAAAGCACAGGGAAAGCAGCTGACGTTATTTCACATTGCTGATGATCTTATTCGTTTTTTTTTTTTTTTTTTTTTTTTTAAATATCCTAATTGTAAAAGCAAATCAATTTTTTTCTGATTAGTTCATAAGCTGAATCCACTGAACCAGCTCCAAACTAAACAGAGACCCCATGAAATGAAAATTGAAGCATTGTGGCTTTTAGTTCATGTCTATGAGCTTTGAGGCAATCTAGTGTATAAATTAACAGAATAGCCTTTAGCTGACAAACACATTTAAACATAGAATTTCTCCAAAAGGAAAATGGAAATACTCTGAAGTAGTTACAGCAGTACATGTGCATTAAAAATGAATGAAGACTGTTGGTAACTGAACAGTTTTGATTACCATTAACTTCCATTATACAGACAAAAATATGGGTAGACAATATGGATAGACATGGAAAATGAAAAATATGGAAGACAACAGGTACAGAAAACGCTTTGATCACCAACATTCTGACATAAAAAATACCTCAAGCAATTCAAGATGTAGATGACATAACTTGCTCACAAATAGATCCTCTGCAGTGAATGGGTGCCGTCAAAATGAGAGTCCAAACAGCTGACAAAAACATCATTATAATAATCCACAGAAACATCTAATAATCATGTGAAGTGTAAAGCTGTAACAAACAAATCCATCATTAAGACGCTTTTAACTTCAAACCATTGCATCCAGCTAAAATAAGAGTCCTCTATTCATAATATTGCTTTCTCCAGGGAAACAGTTGTCTTGTCTGAATAAAGAGAGAAATATGCACAGACCAAGTACAATTTACAAGCCAAAACAGTCCAACACAGTTGTCGGTGGATTTTGATGTGAAAGGACAACTTTTTCACTGGATAAAGCGTTGTTATGCATTATGAACTCATATATTGGTCAGAATAAGTGAATAAGTAACAAATAACTAAGTGATGTTTAAAGTTAAACTGCCTTGATAGATTTGTTTTTTTTTTTACAAACATGCAGCTTTTTACTAAAGATGTTAACTGATGGACTGGAGTGGTGTGGATTATTGTGATGTTTTTATCAGATGTTTGGACTCTCATTCTGACGGCACCCATTCACTGCAGAGACTTGAGTAGTGAGCAAGTGATGCAATTTCTCCAAATCTGTTCCCATAAGGAAACAAACTCATCTATATTTTGGATGTCCTGATGGTGAAACTTCCAACAAATGTTTTTTTTTTTTTTTTTTATTATTCTTTAAGGTTTGATATGGTGTCCTCACCTGGCTCAGTGTAGCCGTCTCTCAAGTACTGAATGATAGTGATGATAAACCGCGGCAGCACCATCTCAGACATGAGCAGCAGATCCCGAGGGACTGATGGCACATTCTCTCCCGTTTTTAACCGATGCCTACTGCAAAACCTGTCACACAAGAGCACTTGAATCAGAATTTAACGTCAGCTGAGCTGAATTAACTGTACAAAAATTTCATTTTCATTGCAATAAATACAAATTCATTTACTGGAAAAACCCCAGTCTTGCCTGCATTAAAGAACATTTTAATCCTATCTATCTGATGTCTGAGGTCACAGTCTGTTTTCATAAATGTCAATGGGTCGATGCACTACAGAATATGCAATTCTTCAAGTTTTTCAATAGCATAGAGGAGGCGTAGGAATAAAAGATCTGCGTTAGATCAGCGCTCAAAAATATCATTACACAACAGTGTATTTTCCCCACTCATGAGATATGTTATGCTGAGAGTTCAAAAATGGGCAGGGCCAAACCAGCCAGCTCAAAGGTGAAAAACAGACAAACATGCACTTAATTATTTTTTGTTAATTGGGAATGCACTATTTATCCCATGAAGCTATGCAACAGACACAATATAAAATATACATTCAATATATTCAATGGCATTTACAAGTCACTTCTAAATTATAAGCATAAAAACGATACTCATGCAAGTAGACTGGGAGTGTGGGGAGAGAGACTCAATTACACCAATCACAATGCTTCATGGGAGTCAGTGGCTGCTGCAGAGTTAATTTCATGCGGCTTTCTTTTCCATGGTAACAGCGACTTCTGTGATTGGTCAATCTCTGTTCAGAATTATGGGTAGTGTATTTCCCTCACAAAAATACCGGCTATTAAAGTCACAGTGAAATGCAAGCAGTGACATTTTCTTTCGCATTCTGACATATATCAGAGTATAAAGGCTTAATGAAAAAGGAGAGTGAGGACTAAATTCTACACATCGGTTGTTGATTGGATTTTGAGATGTGGATGTTCCACTAAAACCATGGAGGCAGATGAATGACCAAATGGTTTTGGAGGGCTGAAACCACTGACGGAAACAGCAGCATTTAATTAGCGCTTTTCAGATGTCGCGTTTTGACTTTGTCAGCATCTATTTTGTGCACACAAAGTGGATAAGCTACAACAGGTAAACGTCAGCTGTGTACATGCTAGGGCTGGGTTGACAATAGTTATTTTTGGATTTTAATTGATCTTAATTTTGATAAACCAATATCGAAGCTTAAATCGCATTAGTCTAAGCTGTTTCTAACATTAGAACAAAATTTCCAAACATTACTTGTAGTGCTTCTCCCATCCAACAATTGCAATTGTTAGTTTTGATATGAAACAGTTTTAGTCACTCTTTTAATGTGTTCCAATGAGGCGTGATGAACTGAGCCGGCTAAAGCAGTCTAAGCAGTAGTAATTTTTGAGTCTCAATTTGATTAATTAATTGATTAAATAAACTATTTTTGGTTAGCAGCTAAATGAAAACTAATGAATGACAAAGCATGTCAGTGCATCACTTATTTAAGCTCTGGAACCCCACAGTGCTGTTTTAGCATTTATTGCACCTGTCACGTCACATATTACTGATAACCTAAAGATTATGCTGTAAGAAGGACACACAGTAAATATCTTCTGTAAACTTGGCAGTAAACATGGCTAAGTAGACCATGGATTTTTAAATAAGAATATTTATATAAGAATAGAGATGACTGGGTCTAGTGGACAGTGACTTTGAACCAGAAAGAACATGCAAGTAGTTTGACGTCACTCTCCAGAGCAAAAGCAAGTGTGTTAGCAGAGCTGATGTTTTTTCACACTACACTCCTTCCATGAATAAAACTGGCAATATCCTCATTCCTGTACAGCAGAACACTTCGTGATAATTAAACCCTTTACTGATCAAATACAGCGAATCTTTTGAGCTCCAGCTGACAGCAGTCATATCTGGCCCCCATTTGTGAACCTCCACACGTCTGTCTATCTATCTCGCAGCACAAACGTTAAAGTGAAGGCCCTGTGCAGTGTGAGAGGAGGAAGGGAAGAGACCTGTCACTGACCCTGTGGGTGGGTTAAAAATAACCCAGACTGTGTCACTCTCTGTAAGGCAGTGATCAGGTGCCACAGCCCACTCTACACTATTAACATGTCTTTGGTGCCCAGAAACACCTATGGTATAACCCAAAGTTCACTACGTTTGAGGGCATTTTCGTTTTGAGATTCAAACCTGCTAATTCTGGGGTGCTCAAAAATAATGCTGAACTAAAACACCTCTATAATATGATGCTGATTTAGAATACGCCAGTGTTTTCATTCTTTCTGTCTAGGTAGGCAGCAGCACATTAAGTTTGTGACAATGCCCAAAAACGGTGTCAATTCCGGATGGATATATGATTTGATGTCCCAATCAGCACGAAAGGTTGGACACCTATGATGTTTCAGGCCTAGGTAGTCAGGTCACTAGCTTGAAAACATGATGCACAAAAATACAGCAGACTTAGAAACACTGATATCCAGTAATGCTGTCTTTAATTGGTGAGGCTGCTCACTAAGTTTTGAGACTATTAGGAAAAAACACTTGCGGAGTCGGGATGTGCCTATACATGGTTTCCAAAAACAAGGTCTAGGTAGACAGCTCATTAAGTTTAAGACTGTGATGCCCAAAATGTCTGCTTATTTGTGGTACTCATGATGCTGCTGAACCAGAATGCAACTATAATGTGATATCAACAAGCCACTGTTATGAGGACCAAAAATTGTGCTGATAATGATGACTAGGTAGACAGCGTACATGGTTTGAGATTATTACACCCCCAAATACTGCATATTTAGAATTCACCTAATACATCATATAACCAAAAAGTTGTATGGGTGGTCAGCATGCAAGGTGTTGTGACTGATTGCTCTAATACTGCTGCAGATCTGGGACACGATTATCTTATGATCAGTGTTATTTTATCATCATTAATACACAATTATATTTTTGTTAATATTGTGAATTAGATTTTATTTTTATTTTCCGTTTTTATTTTGGTTTTACTTTAATTTTATGGTTTTAGTCATTTTGTTTGTCATTTTTATTATTTTAGTACTTCAACTTACACTAAACAAAAGTGAAAAATGTTGCCTTTTTACTAGCTGACATAAAATGTTTACTTTTTAAAATTTATTTCAGTTAAGTTTTAGTTAACAATAATAGCCCAGACTGTTATGTTTTAAATATAAATAATCATCATCATCACCATCATCATAATTATAATAATAGATCAAGACAGGCAACTTTATGATATAATCCCCAAAACAGCTTCTAGCTCTGGATGTGCCTATATTACAACTCACAAAAATGATGTGTCAGTAGGTTTGGGACTATGACGTTAAAAAACTGGTTATTCAGAGTACTCTTACGATGCCCAACATGCAGCTGAACCAGAATGCACCTATAAAAATTACAAATATGCTGCGGATTTGGAACACACTGATGGACAAAAAAAAAAAAAAAAAACAGACTGGGTAGACTTAGCTTACAAATGATATGAATTCACCTACAGTATCACGCTATTAAAATGCTGTCTATGTAGTCATCACATCAGGCTGGAGATTATGACCCTTAAATTCTGCTGGTCATTTGTGACCCTGGACCACAAAACCAGTCATAAGTAGCAGCGGGTATATTTGTAGCAATAGTCAACAATACATTGCATGGGTCAAAATTATCGATTTTTCTTTCATGCCAAAAAACCATTAAGATATTAAGTAAAGACATTTTGTAAATTTCCTACCGTAAATATCAAAACTTAATTTTTAATTAGTAGTATGCATTGCTAAGAAATTAATTTGGACAACTTTAAAGGTGATTTTCTCAATATTTTGATTTGTTTGCACCCTCAGATTCCAGATTTTCAAATAGTTGTATCTCGGCCTATCCTAACAAACCATACATCAATTAAAAAAAGCTTACTTATTCAGCTTTGAGATGATTTATAAATCTCAATTTCCCAAAACTGACCCTTATGACTGGTTTTGTGGTCCAGGGTCACATTTGCGATATGCTTGTGTTATGATGCTCAATAATAATAATGTCGAGATAGGTTTCACATTATGATCTCCAGAAACGCTGCTGATTTTGGCTGCGCCTAATCGCCTACATTATGCTATGACGCCCAGATCTGCAGCTGGCTCGGGATGCGCCTAAACGCTGTCCAGGTAGTCAGCTCACTGTCGAGGGTTTGAGACACAGCCCCTGTCAGTCTGTGAGTGTCTACTAACCCGCTCTCTCTCATCACGTTCCCGTCCCCGCAGTCACAGGCCCCGCCGGCCTGACTCCGGAACATGTTAAAATCGTGGCCCGTGTGATCGCCGTTATTGAAGCACTCCGCGCACAACGACATGCACGGCGAGATGCCGCAAGTCCGGCAGCGGTACGCCACGAAGTTGGCAGTCCACACCAGTCCGCAGAGGGTGGCGTTATCGTAGGACCGGACGGTCCGGCAGAAGTCGTCGAAGCCGTCGCCCCCAGCCAGCAGCCATTTACACCACTCCAGAGACTCCGGGTCCGAGCCCCGCTCCGCGTTTAGCACGCTATCCAGCAGCTCCTGCAGTTGCCGCAGCCCCGAGCTGTTGTCGCTTCTCTTGAGGTCTGCCTTCAGATGGGCGGCGGTGGATTTCTTGTCCCGGCGCAGCAGCGACGCCGCCATCATTTGTGCTCACTTTATTTTGGTTGTCTTGTTGCTGTGATCGCGGCGCTTCTCGCGAGATCTTGTTGTTACGGCTCTCTTTGCGCGTCTCGCGAGAGTGGCGTGAGACGGAGAACTAAAAGAGGCAGAGGTTTGCGGATCAGGAATTACATTTATTTTATTGGAGGGTTTTATGTCCATATATTTAAATATACTAAATGCAAACCCCATTTTAACTTCTTCAAACAAGAACTGAAGTTGTATTTAAATACAATTTCGTCGTCTCTTGTTAAATCTTTAGTTATTTATGTTTGACTATAAATAGGCTACACATGGTTAATGCTCGTGGATATGTTATGTGAAATCAGAATTACAGAGTAATCTGAACTGGGTCAGAGCTGACAGCAGGCTGAAAAAAAAGTTATAATATAGGGCCTATATATATATTATATAATATATGTTATAATATAAATGCTATATATAATATTAATCACAAGAAACAGCTAAACCAGGGAAACAAAATCATTTCTGAGATGAAATGACATATGAGATATCTTCTAATTGTGATAATAAATGTAAATATACTAAATAAACAAGAAAGCTATAAAAACATCTAGAACCTGTGTCATGTTTAATATTCTTTCTTAATATACTTGTATCTTTATTTGTGTGCCCTCTCTCTCTTTACTCCTTTCTGTCTATTTCTTAAGAATTTTTGTTATATTACTTATGTTAACTACTAAGCCATAATTCGTGTATTCGTATTCGTATTCGTATTGAAAGTTTTTTTTTGTTGTTGTTTTTATGTACTGTATTTTCTGTTAATTACGCACTGTAATCTTTGTTTGTTATTATTGCAATAAAAAAAGAAATTAGGCTTCATTTACAGTCAGCTGTTTACATTTAGCAGATGTTTTAATCCCGTGAGAAACAGCGCAAGAAATTTATCATAAAGGAGCCAACAACATTTACATTGCCACAAGTTTTAAGAAGCTATAGTACAAAATGCTACAGCAGAGGTTTTGAATAAAATGCAGTAAATCTTTTGTTTAAAAATGTGTCTCTAACTGAACAGATATAATGAGTCTCAATCAATTATATTCCTAATTTAACTTCCCACTGTGTATTTTCAATTCACTAGAATGCAGTTTCTCTTACTAACCTAAATTTACCCAGTACTGTAATCTGGAATGTCTTTGTTAAGGAATTATATCCCTTTTCTTCAAATAAAAATTCAAATTTCCAATATTTCTATAAGGATGAAGTAAAAATTTTAAGAACAAAATATAAGAAATTTCCAGTTGCACCAAAAATTTTATTTAACTCTCCACTGGATCTTTTCAGTTCACTGTCACGTGGTACCTGTTATTTTTTGCAGTGCTGGTAAACACTGACCAATCAGCTGTTTGAGATTGCTGGCGTGATATAATGATTTTAGCAAGATTACTGGATCAAATGTCAATTTGGATGAATGGGACTCATAATTGTAATTAAGAGTTTAAAGCGATTAGGCCTATACTTTTTGGTGTAGTTTTCTACAATAAGGCACAAACATCCTAACATTTGAATGCATTTCAATGGAGGATTCAGTTTTCAGTCGAGTCTGAGAAAATGAGTCTGATTGAGTATTTGGGGTCTTTCTCGTGATGTTTTGTAAGCCTACTTTGCGTAGTTCGTGTTTTTCTTGCGATGCTTTGTGTTTGATTTATACAGTGGGGTGAGTCAGGTGGCAGGGTGAGATTTGCTTATCTGACAAAAGCACGCTGGTTACTGAGACTATTTTGGACGAATATCTTTAATCATCATCACTAGTAAACAAGTCTTTATGACTCAACAAAATTAGTTGTCCACTAGGCATCATTCATCTTATTTTGGTACAGTTAGAAGGATGTCAGATTGCACAAATCTCAGTTTGTGTTTACATTGTTATGCTGATGATACTCAACTATATATCTCAACAAGACCATATGAAACTTCAAAATTATCTAAGCCAACAGAACGTGTTAAAAATATAAAATATTGGATGATCAATAATTTTCTCCTATTAAATTCGGATAAGACAGAGATATTACTTATTGGACCAAAAAAACAGTACACAGAATCTCTTGGATTAGTTTGCATCTAGACGGATGTACTGTTACTTCCTCTACTGTCAAAAATCTGGGTGTTATATTAGACAGCAACTTGTCTTTTGAAAACCATATTTCCAATGTTACAAAAACAGCATTCTTCCATCTTAGAAACATTGCCAAGCTACGAAACATGTTACCTGTTTCTGATGCAGAAAAGCTAGTTCATGCATTCATGACCTCTAGACTGGACTATTGTAATGCACTTGCTAGCTGGTTGTCCTGCATCTTCAATAAACAAGCTACAGGTAGTCCAAAATGCAGCGGCTAGAGTCCTTACCAGATCAAGAAAATATGATCATATTACCCCAATTTTACAGTCTCTGCACTGGCTACCTATTAAGTTCCGTATCAGTTACAAAATATTACTACTTACCTATAAGGCCCTTAATGGTTTAGCTCCTGTGTACCTAACTAGTCTTCTACCACGCTACAATCCATCACGCTCCCTAAGGTCGCAAAACTCTGGACTTTTCATAGTACCTAGGATAGCGAAGTCCACTAAAGGAGGTAGAGCTTTTTCACATTTGGCTCCCAAACTCTGGAATAGCCTTCCTGATAACATTCGGGGTTCAGACACATTCTCTCTGTTTAAATCTAGATTAAAGACACATCTCTTTAGCCAAACATTCACATAATGCATCTCATAATCTTGTACTGCAGCTATATCTGATTAAATGCACATTATTATTCTTTAGCTTTGGTTGAAAATTCATTTTTGCTTGGTTGGAACAGCTATGCTAATTATGTCTCTATTTGTTTCTCTGTTTCTAGGAATTACACAAGCTTCAGTCTGGATCCACAACACCTGACGAGAGATGATGCCAACCCCTCAGAGGACCTCAGATGATTGATGCCAACCCTGAAACAACATTCAGAACTACCAAATTTTGCTATAAGTTTGATTGCAACCAGGGCTTGACATTAACACCCGCCAACCCGCCAAATGCGGGTGGATTTCAGCTGTGGTGGGTAACCAAGCGGCAACCTCCCGCTCTCTCGTGAAACCAACCCGGAAGTGACTAAAACTGCAGTTCATCGACTGGCCGCTAGAGGCTGGCTCCAAAAGGGAGTCAGTCCCATAGACTCCCCATGTTAAAATACCCAACTTTACAGCAGAAAAAAACATGTTTACAGCCTGGTACAAAAAGCGGTTTTGGTCTATATAACTAATTTTGCCCTTCATGACAACTGTGAGGGGGGTGAATTTTTTTTTATAAGTCATCCGTTTAAATTATATTCAGCCTTAAAGTTCTGCATAATTAAGGGCGTGGCCACTTGAGTGACAGTTGGATTGCCGCTGCTGTCACCGCTGTCGAGCTAAGTGGGCGTGGTTTCAGCAACCAATTTCCGCCTCTTTGCCCATTTTCGATTATCCGGGAGTGATGCGCGGTGACGCGCTGCCAAGATGGCGACGGCCGACTCCGCCCACTTTGAGCTTCAAAAACGCTCTTCATAAACCTACGGGTGACGTCACGGACACTACGTCCATGTTTATATACAGTCTATGCGGGTAACACAGTCACGTCCACTAGCCACTCTGGCGGGTTAAATTTTGTACAACAGAGCTCGACATTATTGCTTGTCCGGGACGAGTAGATTTTTTGAAGGGGCAAGTGAATGAAGAGAATTTTACTTGCCCGACCGGAAAACTGATCTGAATAAAACATCTAATTGCACCAAAATTTCGGCGAGAACGGTTATGATTTTATTACATTCGGTGTAAACGGCGATTGATAATGGATAATCAGTAACAACAAGGTCGCGCCAGTTGAAGCTCACGCAGCCTGTCTATGTGAGAGAATCTCGTGGAGAAATCAAAACAAATGAACGCAACTGCACACAGAAGAAACGTACAAATATAAGTTTTTTATATTTATAACATACAGCCTAGTTAAGCAACATGACGACCAAGAGAGGCAAGTTCCCTGAAAACCACGATTGCAAATTTGACATTTTATTAGACTCTATTAGATTATAACTTTAAGAGTTAAAACGAGAAGTTAATATACATTTTATTTCAATATTTGAATTTATTAAAAGGATATATTGTTAACGTTGACTGTTTTTGCTCCATTTGGTTAATGAAAATATCCAAACGCATCTCTGAGCAACGCACAGCGGTGTTTTGTTAATGAATGATTTGCGTTTTTGAATTTTGAATCATTTGAGTCAATGATTCAGTGGTCCATTCATTAGGACAAGCACTTGCTTCATTCTTGAATGAATCAGCCGTCTGAAGGAATCTTTTGAAGGCATGCTTCAATGACTAATTAATTAAGATAGTCACTGCTGCCACTTACTGGCGGTTTACTTTCATAGTAGCTTATCTTTGCATTTTTTACAACATTACATTTTGGATATTAAAAAATACATATTTTAAAACTCCAACCTCACAACATTATTTATGCTGTTATAATTTTACAGTGTAAATGCATTTGTGCTATATTTCAGTTACATTGAACTGTCTGTGTAAGTGTATCTGAATGCCACTCCAGTCACTTCTGTTTCTTCTGCAGTGGAAAGATCGATTTTGTAGATACTGATTTCATATGATTGGTAACATCCCTATATTAACTTATTATATTAAGTGAAATTATTAATAAAATTTAAGAATTTGATATGAAAGAGGATGCATGCATTTAATACGGTTAGGGGAAAATCCTCTTTAAATAGGTCAAAAATGACCTGGAAATCAATTTAAATACATTTTTGCAGTATTAAGTCATATAAAACGTAATTTCCCAACAACAAAATTGTGGCCAGTGAAAATGCTGAGTGGCTAGTAAATTTAGAAAACCACTAGCCACAGTGGCCGGGGAGCAAAAAAGTTAATGTCAAGCCCTGATTGCAACATATAATCATTGCTGTTAATAGTGTTCATCGTATGTTTGATTATGTCAATAACTGATTTTACTGTACATTTCTGCCATATGTACATCAAATTGACATAGTCACCACTGATAAACTACTACTAAATATATTGCAGAAACTTTAATTTTTTTTAAAGCTGCTTTGCAACGATTTGTATAGTGAAAAGTGCTATACAAACTTGAATTGAAAACCTTACCAATGTGATAAAAATATACCTTATATTGATTTATCACTATAAACAAAATTAAGCCTACACTGTTAAAAATCGCTATAAAAAAACGGCCAAATTTTGACAGTAACATGCTGTTTTCCATTAAAACAGTGCATTCTGGGTAATATTTGGTAACATTTGTCATTTTCGAGAAAGTAGCCTGCTGCTATACTGTATATATATATATATATATATATATTAGGGGTGTCAACGTTAACGCGTTAACGCATGCGATTAATCTAAAATTTTTAACGCGTTAATATTTTTTAACGCAAATTAATCATGTGATAATGCTTGACCCCAACTTCTTGCCGTCATCGCAGCGCGGAAGGTTATCTATCAGTGTGTGATGAGGGTACAGCGAACCAGTGTTGCCAGGGTAACGGCACAAGTGGGCTATTTTGAAAATACAGTTGCAGGAAAAATTACAGAGCCGCGGGTTGCGGTTTTTTGGGTTACTTTTATAATGTACCGCGGCCGCCCAAAGTGTATATAGACAAAAAAAATTAAAATAGATCCTGTTACTAATGTGTATTATAGTTGGAATGTATACCTGGCAACTTAAGAATGGAGAGGCGGTTGTAACATCACAAACAACGCTGAGTTTCAGCCAGAGCACATGTTAAAGCTTTTACACAGCAGAAATAAACATGACAACAGCCACTATAGATTATATAAGATAATAAACACACGATTACGATAGGATATGGTTTGTATCAGTGTTAATTTTGACAGACATTTTTGATTTAGTCTTAGTCTTAGTCTTGAGATGAAAATGCTTAATAGTCTTAGTCACATTTTAGTCATTTGAGTCTTTCATAGTTTTAGTCTAGTTTTAGTCGACGAAAAGTCATTACATTTTTGTCAACTTTTAGTCATTACTTTTAGTCAAACTGCAGTTACCAACATTTATTTAGGTAGCTATTTTATATGTAGTCTTCTAACAGAAATAGTCATTAATTCTTCTCTCTTTAGACCAAATCAATTAAGCTCATGAGAAATTTGAATCAAGGACTGAATTTGGAAAAACTGGAATGAATGACAATTTTAATTTTTGGGTTGAGATACAAATTAAACTAATTTTTAAGATACAGTAGGTTCCCTGCTGAAAAAAAAACAATAGAACCCTGCCCAAAACACAATAGAAAATGTAATGGATTTAATGGTTATAATGGGAATTGTATTGGTTTTAATGGAAACTATAATGGTGTCTACTGGTATGTGATGGATTCTATAGGTGGGATGTTAAATACTATTGGAAAAATGCCTAAAACACACTACAAAAAGGAATTTTGTAATGGTTTTACTGGAAAAAGCTAATGGTTCATAATGGTATTTTAATGGAAACCATTGGAATTTCTGTGATGGTTTCTATTGGGCTTCTTTTTTTTTTTTTTTAGCAGGGTTTACTTAACGTAAATACATTTAACATCTTTTGTTGGTTAACATTAATGACAGATAGGTATTTAATTAGGAATGCTGTCCCTTTAAGACGGAAGGCATGCATGTAATATTGACACACATTCAGTTTTCACCCACCTGTTTACGTTCACTTAAGCCATAACTGACTATTTATGTGAGATACTCTACACGATGCACATTTGAACTGCTGTGTGTGTATTTGATCACTGAGAACTGATCGCGCGCTGTATGAGAACTGAAGAAGTGGATCGTGCGCGCGAGAGAGCACTTCTATCAGCGCGATTCCGCCTCTCCCGCCTTTATTAACCTTAAATTAATGGAATTGAAACGAATTGTGACTCCCGGGAAAAACGGGACGTCAAGTCACCCTATCTCTAACCTGATGCCATTGTTTCAGATCGCTAGTTCGCGTTTTGTCCATCCTCTGCGGCTGCCATACTGAGACTAGATATGCAAACGCCCCTCATCCGATCGCAATCCAATGACAGACAGACTCACAATTTGAAAGACAAGACAGTTAACTTATCCTATAGGAAGTATTTTGAATGTCCCGTAGTCCTCAGATATCATTCTAGTCCAGTCTCGTCTTGTTATCGAAGACGCGGCATACATTTCGTCATAGTTTTATCAACAGATATTAGTTTTAGCTCGTCAACGTCTCGTCTTAGTCACAGAAAAAATGTTCGTTAACGAATATTTTTTCGTCATCCTCTTCGTCGACGAAATTAACCCTGGTTTGTATGTGATTTTCTTGAGATGAATGTGTACATCTGAAATGCTAATTTGTGAAGCGATATAAAAGGCTATAAAGAGCATATTTTAACAACAGTAAACGACCAAATTCCACATGTGATCGCAAAATGAAGTTATTACAAACACTCGATGATGGTTTGAAGTGAGTTCTGAGTAAAAGTACACTATTAATCTCATAAATTGTCTTATGAAGCGTGATGCTAATATTAGCTCTAATGCACTTGCAGAACAGGTCCAATTCTTCTTCTTAATGCATTTTGTCATAATACTTCACGTAAGGTCGCAAGAAAATGTTGTAATATTTATTTAGAAATACTTTTGATAATAGTTGGGTAAATGTAAACTGGGATTGAAGCGATGTGGCTTGGTAAATGTTTTATTGCCAGTATAAAGACTGATAATGGCTGAATAAAAACAAATGAATGATAAAAGAATAATAAGGATTATATCTCATACCTGGCGGAGGTGTGAAAGGTTATGTTTCCTTAAACTAGTTTGTCATGCATTTCATTTCAACACATTTACAGGTAAATCCTAGTATTTTAAATGTGCGATTAATCACAGTCCATGACTGTGATTAACGCGATTAAATTTTTTAATCGATTGACAGCACTAATATATATATATATATATATATATATATATATAGTAAGGTTAGCAAAGTTTGAAGAAGTGGTAATTCCTGTGTAATTAATTGGGGAAAAAATTACCTATGATGGCACCTACCATCAATCACTCAATAAGTACCTTGGTCCATGTTTATACCCCCCAACTTGAGTGCCGCACAACTTATTCTGTACATTAACTAATATGTACATACACCAGTACATACATAGTAAGTATATGGAAATAGGACTGTAAAATAAAGTGAACCATTTTACATAAATATTACACAAGAATTACCAGTTACCAGTTCTTCAAAGTTTGTTAACCTTACCATGTATATACCATTAGTAAGTATAGTAATGTGTCTTATTAGTTACCATATACGGATATGGTAAGGACGTGCCTGTTTGTACCCACTTGTCCGTAAGTACTACATATTTACCATGTATAAACATTAGTAAGTACATTAAAGTATCTAATTAGTTACCATGTATGGGCACTACCTGTAAGTGACCGTTCTTACCACTGTTCCTAGACATGATCTGAAGTATACAAACACACAAAATAGCCTATGGTCATTTCTGCAAATATATATATATATATATTAGTCTTCCATACTGGCGAACAAAATTTCGTATCACTTGGACCACAGTGCCGCAAAGAAGAATAAATACTAAACTAAACAACAGTAAAGACACACTAGAAAACTGGGTAGGGGTCTGTGCAGTAGGGGTGGGAATCTTCAGGCACTTCACGATCCGATTCCGATTCTGGGAGTCACGATCCGATTCCAAAACGATTCTTGATCTACATTTTTTTCCCCAATTAATTCTTCTGCTGTGCAAATACATATTTACAACTTTATATTTTAACCAAAATTGCAGTGTCTATGCTTTAGAATATTCAGAATCGATTCTGAGCTTGTTTTTTTCCCCGCATTTGGCACGTGTGCACGCATAGAGACGCGGCAGGCTTCATTGCACAGAATTTGCGCTGTGAAACGTGTGCGCATTGCTTGACAATGTGTGCTTCCACCCGCTGTGTTTTCTTTAGATATGCTTTCATTTATGCTGCTTGAAATGCATGACTGTACAACTCATTAAACAATTAACATACTATCCACAGGAGGCCGAGTTTTGGGTGTGTGTGGGGGGAGGGGACAGTGGGGGTATGGGCATTGTAGATTTCATAGATTGGTGGGAGAGCAGTTCCTATGAGTTTACTAGCTGTCTTCTTCTGTAAGATCATAGGAGTCAGAAAGTAATGCAGCTGACTGAAACACTCTCTATAGCAGTGGTTCCCAACCACGTTCCTGGAGGCCCCCCGACACTGCAGATTTTGCATCTCTCCTTTGTCTGACACACCCATTTCAGGTCTTGGAGTCTCTACTAATGAGCTGATGATCTGAATCAGGTGTGTTTGATTAGGGAGACATGGAAAACATGCAGTGTTGGGGGCCTCCAGGAACGTGGTTGGGAACCACTGCTCTATAGTATCTCTGTAGAATGTGGTGAGGATGGGTGGTGGGGGACTTTCCTTGATTCCATCAGGCGTCACAGGAAGTGGAGAAGTTGATAATCCATCATCTGTACATTTTAGAGGGGGAAATATGGTCTAAAAAGATATGTATCCCACTATAACATTTGCCAAGTAACAAGAAAATTGTCCATATTAATCACTGCTATTAAATATAATGTGAAGTATTGACAAAATAAAACACTTGATGATAGGCCATCATCTGTACATTTTGGAGGGGGGATACTTTTTATAGCAGGTCGAAAATACAGCCTGAAAAGATAGTATCCCACTATAACCGTTGACGGGTAACAAGAAACTTGTCCATATTCATCACTGTTATTAGACATGATGTGAAGTATTGACAAAATAAAACACTTGATGATAGGCCATCATCTGTACATTTTGGAAGGGGGTACCAATTTTGGCAGGTCGAAAATACAACCTGAAAAGATATGTATTCCACTATAACTTTTGACAGATAACAAGAAACTTGTCCATATTCATCACTGTTATTAGACATGATGTGAAGCCTGATAAGACAATTATACTGTAATCGCGTTTTGTGTTTTTAAATGCAATGCATTAAATTATTTTGAAAAGGGGGAATAAAGAACAATTTACAACAATATCCAAATTCTATGTTTGCTTTATTAGAAAAACGATATGGTTCTCTTGGTTTTTCAGTAACGTTAGACATTCTCAATTCAGTGCAATGAGGTTGGATCGTTAACCTACAGCAGAATAAATCATTTATTTTGATAGATGGGCCATGTGATAGCTGTATTTGCTAAACCTCGTTGCTAAAACAACAATAGTAAAAGGATAAATTTGAAGAATTCACGTGTTATAGCTTTATTAACCTTGGCGATAACATCAATGGTCCGCCTGTACTGCTGCATGCATGCGCGCTCCCGCGACTGGGGATACACTTTTTATCAGGGGTAAGTACCTTGGCACTACACCGGCGATGCATTATTGCCAGATATTGCTATTAAAAAAACAATAATAATATGAAAAATAAATAAAAAATAACCGAAATTATTTAAAATCGTTTGCAAATAAGATACGATAAAGATATCACTGATCCTAAACTGCAACTTCCTACTTTATTAACTTTCTAAAGTTTTAAATTAAATGGAAAAGACAAGTCCAAAGACGCTTATAAGAACTGGATTTGGCAACCCGGAGGCTGCTCCCCGCCATCATTCACAACTCTCTCATCCCTCGTTCACTCCGCCAGCGTCTCGCAGGGATCATTTTCATGCCAGGGACACTAAACATTCTTGCAAACTGTCTAAACTGAATTATACATGTCATGCAGACATTCATATGAGGAGTTCAACAGCAAATTAGTAATTCAGCCCAGCAGGCACTAGACGTCTATGTAACGTCAGGTTGACGTTGGACATGACGTCGGACAGACGTTGCATTTTGGTTGAAAATGAAAATCGGGTTGACGTCAAAATTTGACGTCAATTTGACGTTGACTTAACGTTGGATTTTGGTTGCACAACCTAAAAACAACAAAATCTCAATGTCAGCTGACGTCGGTATTGAACATCAATTTAACATTGACATTAGACGTTGAATTTACGTTGAATTTTGGTTACCCGACGTCACAACCAAAATTTAACCAAATATCAACGTCTTATGACGTGTGCCCGTTTTGTGCCTGCTGGGAGAGAACAAATTTTATTTTTGAACATGAAAAATTTACCGAGGTCCAGAGCTCGGTGGCCTCATAGCTGGCTAAGGGCCTGAGTCCAAGAGTTCTCCAGAAACCCTGCGAAACCCCTGCAGCCGTCTTCCACCTGCAAATTCCAGGCCTTCCATCCATTTTGTTGGCACTTGCGAATAAGAATTTGTGCTAGCTCTTAACTCTTTCCCCACCATTGATGGAATTTTCTGTAATTTATGAGAAAACTCATTGTTCAGCTCAACTTTTTGTTAAATTGTTGCGTTTTTCATGAATATTACCCACATTCAACAAAATATTCACATACAACAAAATATTGTGAACATTAAATATTATTCACTGAACACAACTGTAGGTGTCCTTTTCTCTTTAAGGTGTCCTATAGATGACTGATGACATTGCACTTAGCTTCTTCGCCACGACTCTTCTGTCTTTGCTGCCATGGCAAGCAGTGGCTGTTCTAGCTTGTATGGAGCCCTGGGCGAACCTCTCCTTCTGTCACCTCTAAATGAAATTGATTTCACAAAAATTGTACTATTTTATATATACAATAGTAAAAGTTTTGTAAAATCAATTTATATATAAATGTGTTATACATTTGTCTACATTTGTATATAAATGTAGACATTTATATTTAAATTATTGCAATAATAACTTTAATAATTTAAATATATATATAAACCTGCACAACTGTACAGTAAAACATTAATAAAGATAGTGATGTTACTTTTTTTAAATTACATTATATTACAAAGTCACATTCTACTGTCTTTTTATATAAGCTAATTGGACAGAAAAAGTAATGTTGTTGGCCTGTATGTAATAACATAGCATAAAATAAGTGATATATAAGCCTAACCCTCCCACTCTCCTTACTTAAGTCACTTTAGTGAAAGTGACTTAAAGCTGCAGTCCATAACTTTTGGTGCTCTAGCGGTTAATAAACAGAACTGTGTGCGTGTTGCGGAAGAACATTGTAGCCGGAGCTACTTCTCTCTGTTTATGTCTATGATGAATCACGTAGGTACTGGGCTACTCTGCAACAGTACCTACCCAAACCAGTCTAAATAGTCCGAATATAAACACTTATTATAGGTGTACCATAATGATTCAGGACAAGCCAAAAACACGATTTGGAAAATGGATTCATGGTGTACTCGCGTATTATATAAATTTTGTAAATTTTGAACACAAAAAAGTTACGGACTGCAGCTTTAAGTGAAAGTGAAATAAAGTGGAAAAAGTCTAAATGACATGAAAAGTGTCAACATTATTAAATTAAATGAAGATCTGGCATTAAATTTAGATCTGCTCATTCTGCATCATATTTCTTTTGACGTGTTTTTACAGCGTTGCACGTTATAACCAATCAACACGATTTCATTGAGTTTATGAATGCAACGGCCAATCAGAGGCATTCAGATGAGTCATCGCTGAAACACCAGAGTTTTGTTCAAAGCGCATGCTCACTGACTGAATCCTGCACTCTTGCGAATTCTCTCATTGTAAACAACAAAGTATAGATAATTGTGCAATTTAATTAAGAGGTTCATTTCACAGCGTAGACAGCTTCAATTATTACAAGAGTTTTTTGGCATGACATGACACTTATATTTGGTTTGTAATGTGCGTGGTTATTAGGCTAGCCCCTAGAGTTAATTCACCCTCCACCTATGCATCTGAGGGAGAAATAATAGGCTATATTTTCCCGGCGCACACTCTGAGGGTGCTTTCACACTAGCACTTTTGGTGCGCACCCGGGTTCGATTGACGTCACAGTTCGGTTCGTTTGGATGATGTGAACGCTGCCTGCCGACCTCGGGTGCGCACCCGCGAACCGTACTCGAGTCCGCTTAAAAAGGGTGGTCTGGGGTACGGTTCAAGTGAAATCCGGTACGGTTCGCTGCTGATGTGAACGCATTTGTACCAAATTGTACACAATCGTGGAAGTGAACCTCTGTTAATGCCGTATTATTTGATAAAAATGTGTATTTGTGTGTGTTTCACTCACTTTCCTGACGAGCGTGACTGACACACTGCAAGCAGAAAGCTGTGTCTCATTTCTGTACGCTTTCAGTGTTCTTTAGAGCATTTGCAGTACATTCTTAAGACAGACGTAAGTGCTTTATGCACTGAAGCTTTGTAAACAAAATGAACGGTTCAAAAACGTAAATATATAAAAGCGCAGAGAGCAGTCTTATGCATTTTGCCACCTTCTCCCACACCGTTGTTACTAAGCAACGGGGTAAACAGCTGCTGACTTGAGGACGCAAACGAACCGCGGTTCGGACCCAAATAAAATAATATGAACGCAGTCCAGCAGGGGGAGAGGGGAGCAATCGAACTCAGGTTCAGACCAGCCAAGTGAACCAAGTGTGAAAGCACCCTGAGTCCCGACCAGGTTAACTGACACACAGTGACATGACATTGACATGCTGTGCACATTCCGTTTTTGTTTTTTGTTTTCTTATGCGGGCTCCCTGTGCCTCCCCCATCAAGATGCCACCCTGGGCACCTGCCGATGTCACCCATGCCTAAATTCGCCACTGATGGCAAGCCAATTCACTGGATCTTTCTGGGCATCTCATACAGTGGTGTTCTGCACAGGTTGTGCATCACAAGTGTCTCCACTCTCTCTGGTGCTCTATCCCCTCTGATACATCAATTATGGTGTTACTGCCCCCCACTTCGTCATTTGCCTGGAGTTTCTGAGGACTGTGGTTTGACTCATGCCTTGGCCTCTATTCCATCTCACCAGGTTGCCCTGCACATTGCACACTACTTGTAGGTTTGTGAATGCCTCAGCTTGTCTGGAGTATCTTTAAACCTTCTCATTTTTTCATGTCTTGCCACATTCACAGACCCAAAATACATTGCTTGGCTGATCCATAGTAGATTGTGATCATGGTTTGTGATAATAGTGGTCTGTCCTTTGGGTCGATCATCCTTATCCAACCCTGGGGATATCTTGTTATATAACTTTCCATAGCAATCAATGTTGGATTTCCCCTCACTGATAAAAAGCTCACTGAGAATGAGCTTCAGCTTGCCAATCCTCCACACCCCTGCTCTGGTCATTTCCAAACATCAGCAGTCTTTCCTAGCTTTCCTGGAGATATTACTACTACACAATTTCACCATTTTTAGATGTGAGCGAGGATGCTATGGAAATGTGACGTATTTACTGTTATGCAATATACACTCTCAAGTAAAAATGCCTTTATCATGGGAAAATATAGAGTGGCCCCTTTGAAGACTTTTTACCATCCCTTGAATTTAGCTTCTTTGTCACCGCTATGGCTATCTGCATTGTTGTTCTGTGGAAGAACTGGCCAATTTGGTTCCATTCCCCCAGCATCCTCTGGGCTTCTTTCGATTTCTCAAAATACCAGAGCACATCACAAACTTGATAAAAGTCTATTACAAGGAAACTCCAGCAGAACATTAAATGGGCCAGGACGAAGATCAATCTATTCATGTCAAAAAGCATCTGTATTCTCAAAGGAAAGCTGTCTGTCCAAAGGTTCTTCATTAACAACGACCCCATACCAACAATACTGGAAAAGCCCATCAAGAGGCTTGGAAAATGCAATGATGCAAGCCTCAAGGACTGTGAACAAGTCCAGCAACTGAAGCAGGATGTAGGCAGGGGTCTTGAGATCATATAAGTCTATGCTCCCTGGAAAGCTAAAGCTTCAGTGCCTACAGTTTGGACTGCTGCCCAGACTGATGTGGCCCCTAACCATGGTTGATATTCCCCTCACAAAAAAGGGAAAGATGGAGAGAATAATAAGCTCCTATATGTGAGAAAATGGTTCAGTGTTCCACTATGCCTAAGTAGCATTGCTCTGTACAAGGCATGGCATTCTCAAACTGCCCATCTCAAGTCTGTTAGAGGAGTTCAAATACATAAAAACAAGGCAAGAAATGACCCTCTTAAAGTCCAGAGGTGGCTGCAGGTCCACATATAACATCAGAATGGAAATGGACTCAAAAATGAAGCTGTTAAACAGGAAAAATCAGCATCCCAGCAGAGCGATATTGTGGGCCATGTTCAACAGGGAAGGACGTCTGGGTCTGTGTCAGGACAGACCTCAGTGGAACAAGGCTACACCCCAAGAATGGCAGGAACTAGTAGTCCTGGACATCCGACATCAGGAGGAGGCAGCAAGGCATGCTAAAGCAGTCACTCAAGCCCAGTAGGGACAATAGACACACTGAAAGAACATAGAGAACAAAAAAATCAGCTGGAGGGAATTGTGGGAGATGGAAGCAAGAAGAATGAGCTTTCTGCTCAAGGTAACCAATGATATCCTGCCCTCACACAAAAAAAAATTCTAGCAGCGGTTGGGGGAATATTCATCATGTTCCCTATATCCATGTAGTGTGCACACAACAGAACCTAAATGGTTCCACAGACAGTAGTGCATTGTAAGAAGAGCAGTGATCCGACTACTTTGAAAATCGTACAGTGTGAACCCAGTAATACAGGTTGCAAGTTAAGTCTGTCTCAGGGGAGGCACACATGGAGTGCTAAAATGCCAGGCTGCAGCAATTAAAACCGAAAGAACAGGCACCAACGCCCTTCCCTTCAGAACACCAAGCACAACCCAGGCAGTGCTATTTATCTGTGAAGGGCAGAATCTACAGGGAACGCTTCCTCCATCGACCTGGGGTGCGTTTTCTGAAACCTTCTTAATACTACGTCATTCTTAAGTTATACCTTAAGCTGTACCTTAATGTTAATATGTGTTTCCCAAAATGTTCTTAGTTAAGTATACCTTGTGTAAGTCATATGTTCATAAGCTTGGTCTGGACCATTCTTAGCTATACCTTATCACTGTTGACAGTTCACTCCTCTAGTGGCTGCCACTGTGCAAAAAGATTTTTTTTACATCTCAGTCTATACAGATATAATTCTGAAGTTGTAATACACCCAGTGTTCAATTAGGCTAACTGTATTACACCGATGGCTGTTAGCTTTTTAATTACATTATCCAAAGGTACATCAGCTGGCAAACTATTAGGCAGTAATGGCTTAGAAGTCTATTTAATAGGGCTGCAAAGGGATGGAAAATTTCCATTAAAATTCCACCTTTTTGCAACCCTGCTATTTAAAGAGAATGATTGTGGTGGGGAGTTTGGTCAAACAATGGCAGCGATACAATGAATAGTTATGCACCAGAACGGCCAGGGATAAGAACACTTTCTTCCCTCAGGCAATCCATCTTATGAACAGTTAACTTGCCAATAAACATACACATCATTATTTATACATGTATTTATTATTCTATTTTTATTATTTTTTTATTATCTGTGTCACTGTCATTCTGTTTTTGCGCTGTGGAAGCTTCTGTCACCAAAACAAATTCCTCACATGTGTAAACATACCTGGCAATAAATATACACACGTTTACATCCTTCTCTCCACTCTCTGAGGCAGAAGTCTCCAAACTCATCCTTTCCAATCATCCTACTACTTGTCTGCTTGATCCTATTCCATCTCATCTCCTTCAAGCTATTTCTCCTGCAGTTGTATCTGCACTCACTCACATCGTTAACACATCCCTTCACACTGGTGTTTTTCCCTCAACATTTAAACAGGCTTGTATAACCCCACTTCTTAAAGGGTTACTCCACCCCAAAATGAAAATTTTATCATTAATCACTTAGCCCCATATCGTTCCAAACCCGTAAAAGCTTTGTTCGTCTTCGGAACACAATTTAAGATATTTTGGATGAAAACTGGGAGACTTGTGACTGTCCCACTGACTGCCAAGTAAATAACACTGTCAAGACACGGAGGAGACGAATTGTTGAATAAAGTCATTATTTTTGTTTTCTTTGTGTACAAAAAGTATTCTCGTAGCTTCATAGTGTTACGGTTGAACCACTGAAGGCAGATGGACTGTTTTGACGATATCTTTCATACTTTTCTGGGCCTTGACAGTGTTATTTACTTGGCAGTCAATGGGACAGTTTTTGCGAATCTTTTATGGGTTTGGAACGACATGGGGGTAAGTGATTAATGACAAAATTTTCATTTTGGGGTGGAGTAACCCTTTAAGACACCCACTCTTAACCAAACTCGTTCAGAGAACAACAGACCGGTTTCCCTTCTACCTTTCATTGCAAAAACACTTGAACGAGTTGTGTTCAACCAAGTCTCTGCCTTTCTCACAAAGAGCAACCTCCTTGACAGCAACCAATCTGGCTTCAGAAGTGGACATTTGACCGAGACTGCCATGCTCTCAGTTGTGGAAGCCCTAAGACTGGTAAGAGCAGCTTCCAAATCTTCTATACTTATCTTGCTGGATCTGTCTGCTGCTTTTGATTCAGTGAACCACCAGATCCTCCTGTCAACCCTATTGTAAAATGGTATCTCAGGAACCGCACTCCAGTGGTTTGAGTCTTACCTCTCAGATAGGTCCTTCAAGGTATCTTGGAGAGGTGAGGTGTCTAAGTCACAACATCTAGCTACTGGGGTGCCTCAGGGCTCAGTTCTTGGACCACTTCTCTTCACTGTCTACATGGGATCACTAGGTTCTGTCATTCAGAAACATGGCTTTTCATATCACTGCTATGCTGATGACACTCAACTCTACCTCTCATTCCATCCTGATGATGTGACGATGGCTGCTCGCATCTCAGCATGTCTAACAGACATTTCTTGTTGGATGACGGACCATCACCTTCAACTCAACCTGGATAAGACAGAACTGCTTGTGGTTTCAACAAACCCATCACTTCATCACAATTTCACCATCCAGTTAGGCTCATTAACCATAACTCCTTCAAAAACAGCTAGAAACCTTGGAGTTGTGATTGATGATAAGTTGAATTTCTCAGCCCATATTGCTAAAACTGCCCGGTCCTGCAGATTTGCCTTATACAACATTAGGAAGATCAGGCCCTTTCTTTCAGAACATGCAACACAACTCCTTGTTAAAGCTCTTGTTCTATCCAGACTGGACTATTGCAATGCTCTCTCGGTAGGACTTCCAGCCACTTCTATCAAACCTCTACAATTAATCCAAAGTCAAGTCACCTTTATTTATATAGCGCTTTTAACAATACAGATTGTGTCAAAGCACTTAACAGTATCAAATTGGAGGATAGAGTGTCAGTAATGTATAATAATAAGATTAAACACTCAATTTTCAGTTAAAGGCATTTCATTATTGAATTCAGAGATGTCATTGTCTAGCTCAGTTTAGTTTAAATAGTATCTATGAAATCAAATTGACGATAATCGCTAGAAATTCAGTGTCGCTGCAAGAGCAACCAAAATGCCGCTGCAAGATTAATCTTCAATGAGCTGAAAAGAACGCACGTCACACCTCTGTTCATCAATTTGCACGGGCTACCAATAGCTGCTCGCATAAAATTCAAGGTATTAATGTTTGCCTACAAAATCACCAATGGCTCTGCACCTCTTTACCTAAATGCACTACTTCAGAGTTGTGTGCCCTCTAGAACCTTGCGTTCTGCAAGTGAACAACACATTATGACATTATGGCATTATTTTGTGCCATCCCAAAGAGGCACAAAATCACTTTCACTGACTTTTTCATTAACTGTTCCCTCCTGGTGGAATGACCTGCCCAACTCAATACGAGCAGCTGAGTCCTTAGCCATCTTCAAGAAACGACTAAAAACACATCTGTTCCATCTTTATTTGACCCTCTAACTCTAGCACTCTCTATTCTATTTTAATTATACTTTATCTATTTGTCTTCTTTTTTATTTAAAAAAAAGCTTTCTATTTTACTATTCTATCTACCTGTTTTTATTTTTGTGTATGTGTGTGTGTGTGTATACAGTGTGTATATACAGTGGGTACGGAAAGTATTCAGACCCCCTTAAATTTTTCACTCTTTGTTATATTGCAGCCATTTGCTAAAATCATTTAAGTTCATTTTTTTTCCTCATTAATGTACACACAGCACCCCATATTGACAGAAAAACACAGAATTGTTGACATTTTTGCAGATTTTTAAAAAAAGAAAAACTGAAATATCACATGGTCCTAAGTATTCAGACCCTTTGCTCAGTATTTAGTAGAAGCACCCTTTTGATCTAATACAGCCATGAGTCTTTTTGGGAAAGATGCAACAAGTTTTTCACACCTGGATTTGGGGATCCTCTGCCATTCCTCCTTGCAGATCCTCTCCAGTTCTGTCAGGTTGGATGGTAAACGTTGGTGGACAGCCATTTTTAGGTCTCTCCAGAGATGCTCAATTGGGTTTAAGTCAGGGCTCTGGCTGGGCCATTCAAGAACAGTCACGGAGTTGTTGTGAAGCCACTCCTTCGTTATTTTAGCTGTGTGCTTAGGGTCATTGTCTTGTTGGAAGGTAAACCTTCGGCCCAGTCTGAGGTCCTGAGCACTCTGGAGAAGGTTTTCGTCCAGGATATCCCTGTACTTGGCCGCATTCATCTTTCCCTCGATTGCAACCAGTCGTCCTGTCCCTGCAGCTGAAAAACACCCCCACAGCATGATGCTGCCACCACCATGCTTCACTGTTGGGACTGTATTGGACAGGTGATGAGCAGTGTCTGGTTTTCTCCACACATACCGCACAACCATGGGAATAATAATACTTGATAATATTACTGAATATATTTATTACTTGTAGCTACCATACAAGAAAGTTAGCATCTTACATATGGACGTACATATGAAATCATGAAGTGAAATGAACTCATCACGTGCTAATTTATTGTAATACAGATTCCAGATCAAGGAAAGTTTTTAAATTAGTTTTTAATTAAACAAAATTAAAACTTTTTTTTTCCCCTCCAAAAAATTACAATAATTAGAACTGAATTGGGTTATGTACCACATAGGTAAATGTACGAAATACGCTTTTGTACTTCAACTTTGTGGACTGAAGATGTAATATAAATGTATATTATACTATATTAAAATAGCATACTAAGATAAGAATGCTCATTAACATTTATAAAACCACCTCTAGATAAACAACATCAAGAAAACTCCACAGAAAGTTTTTTTCTAAAAACAAAGCACAGTTTATTAAACATTCAGTAACAAACAAACAGCCCATATGAATCAAGAAAAACAATATTTCTGTTTTTGTTTGCAAATTTTACACACAGGCTTCTATACAATCCTATTGCAGGGGTATATGCATGAAGTAAAGATGTAAATAGCAGATCTGGCTTTATTTTTCAGAGATCTCCTGAGATGCTTTTCAAAGGATCTAGTTTGGATGATGGCTACTGTTAAAATAGAAACTGAATCACGTTTGGGTTATTTTTATGTTGGTTGTTTTAGATGTGCTGAAATGAAACTAGGCCCAGATATTACAGAGGTTATTAATGCAGAGCAGAAGCTTTATACAGCAGGAGCTGATGAGGTTAAACATGAGATGTAACGATTGTCCCAATGCAGTATTCACAGGTGTGTCATGCTGTATTGTCATTATAGTACAATGCTGTGTAATAATTCACTGGCCCTCACTAAACCTGTCTATTAGGCTTCCTTTTGAGTATTGATGGTAAAGGCGTGTGTTTAGAGTGTATTCACTGATAAACTGATCAAGCATTTATGAACTATGTGCGTCTGGCCTGTCAAAGCTGATACATGGCTGCTGTGTCGGTTTAACATATTATACCTCTGACGGCACATACAAAATACAAAACAATTATACAGTCAAACATAAACATATAACACATGGCATACCAGGACACTCCTACAATACATCAATGTGTTTAAAAATAATAAATTAAACAAGAAATTGTGTTTAAGGCTTTTGTTTTTTTTCCCATTGTGTGGGTATTTTATAAATTAATACATTACCATTTAAAAGGTTGTTTTAGTAAGTTTTCTTATCTTTTAAATGAATTAATACTTTTATTAATTGAGGATGCATTAAATTAATCAAAGTAATAGTGAAGACTATTCATCAAAGAGTCTTGAAAAATAAAAAGTACAACACGTTTTCAACATCATTGCTAATATGAAGAAATGTTTCTTGAGCATCAAATCAGCATATTTGAATGATTTCTGAAAGATCATGTGATGTTAAGGACTGGAGAAATGGCTTCTAAAAATTACATTTTAAAATATATTAAAAGAGAAAGCAGTTATTTCGAACTGTAATAATAATTGCAATAATACATTTTTTTTACTGTATTTTTGATAATATAAATGCAGCCTTGTTGAGCAAAACACCTTTCAAAAAATAAAAAAAAACTTTTAAAAATCTTATTGATCACAGACTTTTGAATGGTAGCGTGAATAAGTGCTGAACTGTAATAACTTTAGTCTGCAAACTGTCATTTCAACTCTTGTTGAAATGTTTTCTTCTAAGAAAACATTTTGTCCAATTCATATTTTTCTATTTTAAGACATTCAAAATCCTCATTATGACATCAATGATGACACTCATGACCCCATACTATGAAAACTGAATACATTACAGGTTAAATGGTGGATGATCACTTATTTCTACATGCAGGTATTTGTACAATAATTCTTACCTGTCAAATATTCTACATTCTTTAAATTATCTTAATGAACCCGTGAAAAATATATCTGCTGCAAGATGTTGGATCACTAAATTTCTTTTCACATCCAATCATCAACCACATTCTATTACATTCTGTCATCATTCTTTTACTCTCATGTCGCTCCAAACCCATTTTTGAATTTGAGTATGAGCTAAAAGTATCATAAAATTTAGGAATTGACTGTTCTCTTCCCATTGGACCTCTAAAATAACATTTGCACTTACGCATATTCAAACTGGCATGTTGCAATTGGTTATGATAAACGAGACAACCAAAGCCGTTCAGCATCATAGATATCAAACCTGATGTGCTATATTTGAATATATGTGAACACAAATGAAAAATGAGAGCTTTTTCGGTTTACTTTCATTGAATGGAAAAGACTAAAACTTATTAATCTGGAACAGCATGAGTAAGTGATGACAGAATTCAAATTTTTTGTTAAACTTTTCCTGTAAAACCCCTCAATACAACTGAACATACAACAACACCCAACTACTGGTCTGTTTAGGACTCTGAAAGCTCTAAAACACATCACCCTAAGCCTTAATATGACATTCAGTGATGTTACTACTCCTAGTTCTGCAATTCCTGCAATTCCCACAATTCCAGTGTTCTTGTATTTTCTTAATCTATTAACTCCCCAGGCCACAAGTCATAACGGAGCTGGCCAATAAACGCTACAGGAAACACTGTGTACAGTAAGTGCACATTCCTAATGATATGATATAATGTAAATGACATCTATTGTTGACATAGAGCATGTAACATGCTAGAATCTCTTTCCTCCGTCTCATAAGGTGTGTCCCATACTGCTGCTGACCAGTCCTTTAACATTTGTCACCGGTCTGACATCATGTAGCTGTTTGCGTCGGTCTATAAATGCAGCGAGTCTGACAGTGTCCAGCGGTGTTTTGGAGTAATCTCCACTATGAGCGCTGACCCATGGGTGCTGCAGACATGTGGCTGAGCTCGGCCTCTTCCTGGGGTCCTGGTGAAGCGTGGACCCAATGAAGTCTTTGGCGGCCTGGCTAACATCACTGAAGTACTCCTCAGGAAAGCAGAAATCCAGCCTGCAGATGTTGACGCAGGTCTCCTCTAGACTCTCGTCTAGGAACGGGGAGACTCCGCTGAGCATGACATAGGCGAGCACCCCTACACTCCACACGTCTGTGGACAGGGACACCGGGGTGCCCTGGATGAGCTCTGGAGCGGCAAACTCAGGGTTCCCCAGGAGGAGATGCACGTAGCGGTGACCCGAAACCTGTACAGCATCGCCCAGATCTGAGAGCTTCACGCAGGGCACTGGCACATGGAGGTCCACCAACAGGTTTTCAGGCTAAAGAATGAGAAAGAGCTGAAAACTCAAGACTCTAAAGTAAGTTTCTAAACCCTTCTTTAGTGGTCACCTACTTACACTCTTAAAAATAAAGGTTCCAAAAGGGTTATTTCACAGCGATGCCATAGAAGAACCAGTTTTGGTTCCCCAAAGAACCTTGCAATTAACAGTTCTTAACAGAACCATTTTTTTTTTCTGAGTGTGAAAAACATTTTAATAATCTAAAGAACCTTTTTCCACTATAAAGAACCTTTTGTGGAATGAAAAGGTTCCATGGATGGTAAAAGTTCTTTGTGGAGCCATTGATGCCAATAAAGAACCTTTATTTTTAAGAGTGTAGCGGGTGCATGCTTGTACAAAACTTAAAATGCAAGTGATGTGGAGGTTTACCAGGGTGTACACAGGCTATGTGGTTCTTAAGGTGTTCTGAGTGCTTTTAGCACATTGCTGTGTAGTTGATGGGGTGTTGTTGGGTTTTTATCAAAGTCCCTTTCAAAGAAAGTCAGTAGAACACCTCTGGACAGCTATGGTATTTTAGGCATGTAAGACCAACTCCTATCTACTTGAATGGAGAAATACAGAAATCTCATAAACGTCCTACATTTCAAAAGCATATTTCAAACCAGTAATGAAATCTGATATTAACTGTCTCTTAAATGCTATTTCTTACACTCAAATAACACATTTTTTTTAGGTTGGTCCAGCCAATGCACATGTGCAGTGCTAAGCGCAAGTCTCCGGATAATTTTATTAGATCCACTGAATTGTCTTGCAGTCACTCCCATTCATAGTAAGAAATGATCTTGGTGTATACGTAACCCCTTCGGTTTTACTCCCTTCATTTGCTCTGAGTGGGATTTCGAACCGGTGTTTCTGGAATGGGAGGTGGGCTAACAAGGATGCTAAAGACCTAGCGTCAGTCACTAGCATGCCTCTTGAAATCAGGGGAGTGAGGTTTACCCACACAGCTCTAACCAGCTGGCCTCCATAACACTCACCCCCCTAAACCTCACTCCCATCTGGGTCACGGCACCAATGTAACCCCTCCTGTTCTACTCCCCATACACAGCTCTTACCAGCTGACCTCTGTTACATATCTTGGCACACATCTTGCATCTTGCACACATCTTGGTTTATACAGTCTTTGGTTTTATTTAGGTTTTTAGCATGCAGGGGTGTTGCTAAAATCTTGGTATACTGGGTTATTGCCCTAAGGTTATTAGGTTTTATTTACAGTAGGGTTTTAGAACACTGCTTTATGGTTGCTATACATACTTTTGGGTGCTAGAGCATTGCTATGCAGTTGCTAAGGTGTTCTGATTGGGCTGTTTTGGACAAGCGTCTGCTAAATGACTATTTTTTACTAAACAAGCTGTTATTTTATTTTGCATGCTGATGTGGTGGTATGATATTTTACCTTGAGGTCCAGGTGAGCTACTCTGCATGTGTGCAGGTGCTGCAGAGCTTCCAGAGTGTCTTTAATGAAGAATGCCACCTTCTCCTCCATCAGCTCATCGTGAGCCACCAGATAGTCCATCAGACGCCCATCCTCAACCCTAAACACACATAAATATGATCATATCATTGCAGGTCATTCTTAAAAATAAATTCCACATGAGTTTGTATGTGTGCGGAAAAAGAGATTGGTGTTCCACAAGGAGAATGTTCATCCTGTTTCATACAGCAAAACAGACTAAATTTTCATTGGTAATTTTCTTTTTTTACTGAATAGATTTAGAATATGTTGAGTCTTGGAGCTCTACTGCCCTCTATAGAATTCTGCAGGGATGACGTCATTTTGTAGGTCATTCTGGAAGTGACCATCATCCTGGTTACTTTGACAAAAAGTCAATAGGTTTTTTTTTCTTGTTGGCTTTTAGATTATTGCAGAAAGCATGATTTTTATGATTATACATTTTGTTCATCAAGACATAAGATAATCCCCATTGGGCGCTCTCTCTAATCAGGGCCCCTGGAATTGTGCCATGATGCGGTGCCCCGTCTAGTCCCATAATTGTGTAACTGAGCGATGGGCTGTCAATGGAAGTGTATTTGCTTTTAAATGGGTTTTCTCACAGCTCAAGAACCAGCATGTAGGCTGTGGGCGACTCATAGGTATCAATCAGCGCAACCAGCTGCGGATGCTGGACGTGTCGCAGGATATCGGCCTCATGGGCCACCTGCTCTTTCTTCTGCATTTTCTTATTGACAAACTTCACAGCAACCTCCTTCTTACTGGCTTTACTAAGGCACTTCCTCACCACTGAGAAACGACCCCTAAAACAGAAAACATACGAGTCAGTGGAGTTTGTTATTGACAGAACAAAGGATGATGGACTGCATTTTAAAAAAAAAAGTAAAAATAAATAAATAAATAAAAAATCTATACCGTCCAATTTCACATAATTCTGTGAATGCAGATTCAAAGTTGTCTTTCCACTGGATTCCAGTGCCGTCGTATGTCGAGGCTTCATAAAAGAGTAGAAAAAATGAGAGTATAAGATATGTATTTCGAACAGATGAATTACACTATTTATAGCGCTATTCCAAAACCTGGTGCTGCCTCCATAGACAATACTTTATAGGCATCATAGGTGCGCTTTTGATATGAAGACTTTTCCGAAAGGCATAGGTGGCATATTCTTTCTAGAATACATTATTTTGGCTAAAATGGAAGGCAGCATTGCATGTATCTTTTGCAGAGAAGTCAATCCGAGATTGCAATGTGACAAGCTCTGTTATTTATTTATTAATCGTAAAATACTAAAACTACTTGCGCATCTAAAATTCAAATCCATTTTATTAATAATGGCACGGCTGATGGTACCGATCGCAGCCTGGGTGGTTGGTTTATGAACTCTGTAGGATATTGAAGAGTTAAAGGGATATTGTATGTAATATATATATATATATATATATACACACACACACACACACACACATATACATACTGTATATACACTAGTGCTGTCAAACGATTAAACAAACATACAAAAACTTATAAAATAAAAGTTTTTCTTTGCATAATGTGTGTTCTGTGTATATTTATTATGTATACATAAATACACACACACACATACAGTTTATATTTTGAAAATATTCACATATATTTACATGTCTCTATTTATATTCATATAATTTATATTATAAATAAATATATTTAATATATAAACAACCTATTTTTCTGAAACATGTACATGCATGTGTGTGTATTTATATATACTTAATAAATATACACATCACACATACATATATTATGTAAACAAACTTATATTTTGGATGTGATTAATAGCGATTAATCATTTGACAGCACTAACACACACACACACACACACACAAACATATATATATATATATATATATATATATATATATATATACACAGGTGCATCTCAATAAATTAGAATGTCGTGGAAACGTTCATTTATTTCAGTAATTCAACTCAAATTGTGAAACTCGTGTATTAAATAATTTCAGTGCACACAGACTGAAGTAGTTTAAGTCTTTGGTTCTTTTAATTGTGATGATTTTGGCTCACATTTAACAAAAACCCACCAATTCACTATCTCAACAAATTAGAATATGGTGACATGCCAATCAGCTAATCAACTCAAAACACCTGCAAATGTTTCCTGAGCCTTCAAAATGGTCTCTCAGTTTGGTTCACTAGGCTACACAATCATGGGGAAGACTGCTGATCTGACAGTTGTCCAGAAGACAATCATTGACACCCTTCACAAGGAGGGTAAGTCACAAACATTCATTGCCAAAGAAGCTGGCTGTTCACAGAGTGCTGTATCCAAGCATGTTATCAGAAAGTTGAGTGGAAGGAAAAAGTGTGGAAGAAAAAGATGCACAACCAACCGAGAGAACCGCAGCCTTATGAGGATTGTCAAGCAAAATCGATTCAAGAATTTGGGTGAACTTCACAAGGAATGGACTGAGGCTGGGGTCAAGGCATCAAGAGCCACCACACACAGACGTGTTAAGGAATTTGGCGACAGTTGTCGTATTCCTCTTGTAAAACCACTCCTGAACCACAGACAACGTCAGAGGCGTCTTACCTGGGCTAAGGAGAAGAAGAACTGGACTGTTGTCCAGTGGTCCAAAGTCCTCTTTTCAGATGAGAGCAAGTTTTGTATTTCATTTGGAAACCAAGGTCCTAGAGTCTGGAGGAAGGGTGGAGAAGCTCATAGCCCAAGTTGCTTGAAGTCCAGTGTTAAGTTTCCACAGTCTGTGATGATTTAGGGTGCAATGTCATCTGCTGGTGTTGGTCCATTGTGTTTTTTGAAAACCAAAGTCACTGCACCCATTTACCAAGAAATTTTGGAGCACTTCATGCTTTCTTCTGCTGACCAGTTTTTTTTTTAAAGATGCTGATTTCATTTTCCAGCAGGATTTGGCACCTGCCCACACTGCCAAAAGCACCAAAAGCTGGTTAAATGACCATGGTGTTGGTATGCTTTACTGGCCAGCAAACTCACCAGACCTGAACCCCATAGAGAGTCTATGGGGTATTGTCAAGAGGAAAATGAGAATCAAGAGACCAAAAAATGCAGATGAGCTGAAGGCCACTGTCAAAGAAACCTGGGCTTCCATACCACCTCAGCAGTGCCACAAACTGATCACCTCCATGCCACGCCGAATTGAGGCAGTAACTAAAGCAAAATGAGCCCCTACCAAGTATTGAGTACATATACAGTAAATGAACATACTTTCTAGAAGGCCAAAAATTCACTAAAAATGTTTTTTTTTTTATTGGTCTTATGAAGTATTCTAAATTGTTGAGATAGTGAATTGGTGGGTTTTTTTTATAATGTGAGCCAAAATCATCACAATTAAAAGAACCAAAGACTTAAACTACTTGAGTCTGTGTGCATTGAATTTATTTAATACACGAGTTTCACAATTTGAGTTGAATAACTGAAATAAATGAACTTTTTCATGACATTCTAATTTATTGAGATGCACCTGTATATACACACACACACACACACACACATATATACACACACACACACACACACACACACACATACATATATATATATATATATATATATATATATATATATATATATATATATATATATATATATTAGGGGTGTCAACGTTAACGCGTTAACGCATGCGATTAATCAAAAAAAATTAACGCGTTAATATTTTTTTAACGCAAATTAATCATCTGATAATGTTTGACCCCAACTTCCCGTCATCGCAGCGCGGAAGGTTATCTATCAGTGTGTGATGAGGTCACAGTGAACCAGTGTTGCCAGGGTAACGGCACAATTGGCCGTGTGCTATTTTGAAAATACAGTCGCGGGAAATATTACAGAGCCGCGGGTTTTTGGGATAACGTTACTTTTATAATGTACAGCGGCCGCCCAAAGTGTATATAGACAAATAAAAATGAAAATAGATCCTTTTACGAATGTCGGAATGTATCCTTGGCCACTTAAGAACTGAGAGGCGGCTGTAACATCACAAACAACATGAGTTTCAGCCAGAGCATACATGTTAAGGGTTTTACACAACAGAAATAAACATGACAACAGTCACTATAGATTATACAAGATAATAAACACACGATTACGATAGGATATGGTTTGTATGTGATTTTCTTGAGATGAATGTGTACATCTGAAATGCTAATTTGTGCAGCGATATAAAAGGCTATAAAGAGCATATTTTAACAACAGTAAACGACCAAATTCCACATGTGATCGCAAAAGTAAGTTATTACAAACACTCGATGGTTTAAAGTGAGTTTTGTGTAAAAGTGTACTATTAATCTCATAAATTGTCTAATGAAGCATGATGCTAATGTTAGCGCTAATGCACTTGCAGAACAGGTCCAATTCTTCTTCATAATGCATTTTGTCATAATACTTCACGTAAGGTCGCAAGAAAATGTTGTAATATTTATTTGGAAATACTTTTGATAATAGTTGGGTAAATGTATACTGGGATTGAAGCGATGTGGCTTGGTAAATGTTTTATTGCCAGTATAAAGGCTGATAATGGCTAAATAAAAACAGAAGAATAATGATAAAAGAATAATAAGGATTATGTCTCATACCTGGCGGAGGTGTGAAAGGTTATGTTTCCTTAAACTAGTCTGTCATGCATTTCATTTCAACACATTTACAGGTAAATCCTAGTATTTTAAATTTGCGATTAATCATGATTAATCACAGTCCAGGACTGTGATTAACGCGATTAAATTTTTTAATCGATTGACAGCACTAATATATATATATATATATATATATATATATATATATATATATATGCAGCACTGAATAAACAGCACACTGCTTCTAGATAGACTGCTCTAGAATATCATGTACTTTCCAAACTAATACACTTTCAAGAGCCTTTCAAGATAATCCATTTTAGTTATGATACAGCTACCTAGACAGGAAGATGGTTCAATTTGGAAAAGTACTTAAGTTTGATTTGAGTGTATTGACCTGTGCTGGGTAATGTCACCATGTTTGAGGGTTCACTGGGTGGGCTGATGCCCCAGGGGTTACTGGCACTGACTCTGAACTGATAATGGCCACCTGGAATCAGATTCTCAATCTTCACACACACGTCTGCAGTGGAAACCACCGACTGCTGCCACACCAGAGAGTCTGCACACAAATACACACACACAAAGGTTATAGACAAACAAAACTTTGATATGAAATTATTATTTCTGAAGGATCATGTGACATTGAAGATTAAAGTGATGTGACACTAAATGGCTAATACACTGTACATCAAACTCTAATTTCAAAATTAGTAGTTTTCCATTACACGCCCCCTTTAAGTGTCTCTCATTACAACAGAAAACAAGCAGTAGTTCTCACGTCTCCCAGTGGATGTTTGTCTGTTTGACTATGCTGAGACTGCTGGGAATTTACAGCTGTGTAATTGTTTACCTTCCTGCCTGTATTCCACAGTGTAGCTGGAGATGGCAGAGTTTCCTGAGCTGCCTGGAGGAAGCCAGTGGACAATCACTGCAGTGCTGCTGGCTTCCTGTGCCACAGGTCGAGCAGGGGCTGCTGGGATACCTGCACCAGAGAAAGTGCGGACATTCAAACATGTGGAAAGCTGAGTTGTACTCTCCCCATCTTTATTCCTCTTTGTTTCTTTTTACCTTGTACTTTAATTGATGCAGATGAGGAGGCAGTGCCATGATCATTCACAGCTACACAGGTGTAGATGCCAGTATCCTGAGGCATCAGATTACAGATCTTCAACACTATATCACCTGATTCCCTAAAGTGGAGCAGGCACAGCACACAGAGAGAGCGATACTTTAGAAAGCTACTTTCAGAAATAACAATAAAATGACAAAATTATAATTTTATAAATCTTTAACGAAAGCAATTATATATATAAATATATATTTATATTCAAGTTTATTATCTTTAAGGAGGTCATTTAATACAATTAAATGACATTTAATACAATTTAAAGACAATTGTTTCATTATACAATTGTTTTATTAGTTATAATTCATTTGAGTTTTTCTTGCTAAAATAAAATAATGCAATAATGCATATAACTGTTTTATTTATTCTTTTTATTTTATTTTTTAAGTTCATAATCCAAAACCAACCACCCACGTGAAAAATGAATTGCCCCTTAAATGTAAGATCTGCTTTAGTTCAACCACATTGGAGGGATTTTCGATCATGAAATGCCCGTTTAAGTTCCTGCCACAGCATCTCAGTTGGAGTGAAGTCAGTGAAGTTTGAACCATTGTCTTGCTGCATAATCCAGTTGTGCTTGAGATTCAACTTCAACAATAGATTGAAGACCATATATTCTCCTTTAAGAATTTCTGGTAGAGAGCAGAATTCATGTTTCCCTCAATTATTGCAAGTTGCCCAGGCCCAAGCAAAACATCTCCACACCAGAATACTGCCACCACCGTGCTTGACTTTATAAGTATGATGGGGTTTTTGTGTGTGTGTGTGTGTGTGTGTGTAATTCAGTGTTTGGTTTACATCAGATGTAACCCCTGTCTTCCAAACAGTTCCACTTTCAACTCATCAATCCATAAAACATTCTCCCAAAATGTCTCCTGCATTAGCAGTGGTTTTCGCCTCACACTTGTCCATGGACACCATTTTCGGTCAGTGTCTTCCAGTTAGTGGAGTCAAGGACAGTGACCTTTATTGGTGCAAGAAAGGCCTCCAGTTTCTACAATGCTGTGCTTTTGAAAGAATTTTGTAAGGTCGGCCACTTCTGGGAAGGTTCGCTACTGTGCTGAGTTTTTTTCCATTTATAGATAATGGCTCTCACTGTGGCTCTTTAGAATTCTTTGAAATAGCTTTTTAACCCTTCCTTGATTTAAATCACCTTCTTCCTCATCATTTTTGGAATTTCTTTCACCTTTAGTGTGTTACTAGAAAATAAATACCTTTTAACAAACTTCAAGCAGTTGAAAAAGGTGTAGTGAACAGGTGGAACAGGGCTGGTGGTGATCAGGTCTGGTCGCGTCAGGTGAAGTCCAGCTGAACACCATTATGAATGCAGTTTCATAGATTTGGGAATTAACTACAGGGGCACATACATTTTCACACAGGCCTAGTTGGTATTAGATACGTAGCTGTTTTGCTTTTTTCCCTTTAATGAGTACATTGTTTAAAACAAAATTTAAAAACTATTTTGTGTTTACCCAGGCTGCCTTTATGTTAGATTTTGTTTTAATTTCTGAAGCTACTTATCTTTATAGCATTGGGTGGGGACTGAAAAATTACAAACCATGTTTTGTGTGTACAGTGCTTTTGTACAGGTGGGTTGAGAACCACAGTCAATGCAAAGAAAAAAGTCAATGCCATTTTGCAAAGAAAAAAACCCTGAAGAATCATTGGACAGTTACATAACAATGAGACTTACGAGACTTACGAGCTTACATGGGTACTGTTTTCCCACAAAAAAAAAAAAAAAAAAAATTCAGAACACATAATCTGAACTTGAATGCAAAACATTTCTTTGTTCCTCAACACTTTCCTGAAAGCAAGCTTACTTTTTAGATTTTACTGCAATATACACAATAAAGGTGCAAAGCTGTCTCTGGGGCAATACTCTTGCAAATGGTACCTGTATTAACATGTATTATTTGGGTACTAATATATACACTTTAAGTAGAAATGTGCCTTTGAGGTACTAATATGCCCCCTTTAGAGGTAAATAAGTACAAAGGTGTACCTTCTGACAGGGTACTGGCCCAGTGACAGATTTGCATTGTGACTGATTGTGGATTTGTACCTGATGTTGATAGTGAATCGGTTATTGTTGACCAGCAGACTTTGATCGGGTCCTTTCAGGGTGATTGTGGGCTTGGGTCGAGCACAGACTTTACAGCACAGAACCACCGTCTCCCCCAGAGCACATGTCACATCCGCTAGAGGTGTCAGGAACTCCGGAGCCACTGTACATGAATATACAGCACAATGTCACAATGATGGATTTTCTCTTTCATCTCACTTCATTTTAAGGAAATAGCCTATTTAATTCCATTTCTAAAACAAGCTACAGGTGACATATGTATGATCACAATATATACTAGCAGAAAATACAAACAAACTAAACATCACAGCATCAGTACATTAATAAACTCACCCTCTTGGATGAAATTAGGGTTCAGTAACTGCAAAACAGAGATGAGTGTTACAGGTGCATACTTTAAGCATTCTACAGTGTTAAAAATTGCTGTAAAAATGGCAGAATTTTGACAGTAACATGCTGTTTTCCATTAAAACAGTGCATTCTGGGTAATATTTGTCATTTTCGAGTAAGTAGCCTGCTGCTATACCAGACTGACTTTATTTCTGTCAGACGTCTACAGAAGTTCTGATTGAGAATTAAGGGTTGATGATGGTTTAGATGATGTTTTATTGTTTCGTTTGACGTTACCATTGTGGAGATCAGTGTTTGCTTTAGTTGGGCTCCTGACCCTTCACTTCTAAACATTAGTTTTTGTTTGATTGCTATAACTATGTCTTTAAGATGCATTAGTTATGGCAAAATTGTTATGGTTGGTCAAGTGATGTTGTCCATTTCTAATTGTCTCAATCATTATCTACTAGACTGACTTAGAGTCTCATGTACTGGACACATTCAGAGTCTAATTATATGAGTGTTGTTTTATATTTTTTGGTTTTCCCAGTGACTCTACAGCATGAGATCAATCAGTGTTGTGATAACCAGAAAATGAGAAGAATTTTAAAACAGTTTGGGTTTAAATCATTTTGAACTATGTCATTTACACTCAAAGAGAGACATCAAGAATCAGTATATGAATCTCAACAATGGTGTCAATCAAAAGCTTTATGCTGAAATGTGTGCTGGGTACCAGCATAGGACCAAACTCATCCATGAGTCCCAGCATGCACTGCGGTATGAATGAATTATGCCGCTGAATTGTCCACTTATTTTCTTGAATTCTTACTGTGTGCTTTTATTTTTGCTTTTGTCTCCTTTTGTTTTGTTGAGTTTTAGTCGCATGTTTTGTGATGTTCAGAGTTGATCTGTTTATTTATTTTGTGGATTGTCACCATTGTTGAGATTCATACGCTGATTCTTGATGTGTGTGTCTAAATTACAACAAAGCTTTTTTTTTAATGAGTGATGTGTTTTAATGGTCTTTCATAACTGATTGCTCAGCAGTGCTTGTTCTTTTGCTCTAACAATACTATTCAGTAAAAGAAGAGACACTGGATAAAATTAGTGAATCAGGAGTAAGAGGATGATTGTTATTATCAATCCATAAACAACAATACCAGATTTTTTTCTTTAACTCTTTTTTTTGCATAACAAACATGTTTCAGAAGCACATTGTTACAGCAGTCAAAGAAAAGTTAATGTTAAAAAGTCAAGGTTCAAGAGCCCACCTAAAGTAAACGCTGATCTCTATCGTGGTAGTGAGAAGAAAAAAAAAAAGAAAAAAATCTACAACTCTGTAATAAGAAATTACAACTCTGTAATAAGATAATCTTAAAAATCTACAACTCTCAATAAGATCTTCTGTAGACATCTGACAGAAATAAAGTCAGTCTGGTAATAAGTGAAGATGGTAATGCTGTTTTAGGAGTCATTTAATCAGATCTTGAGAGATTTAATGACTTCTTTTATTTCAGTTGATTTCATCTAAGGCTGTGGCTGAAGTCAGTTGTAGTTCTTTATCTTTCTTTCAGTGATTCTGCTTGTTAACAGCAGCTGTTCATTACTAATGCACAATCATCATTTAATTAATCACATAATTATCTCATTAACTTCAGCACTGATTCAGTGTTACTCTAACACTCTGTAGTGTGGACACATTTTAAGTGTTCATTTAAAACTGAGGATTTTGTTGTGGGGTTTGAAGGGTTAAAGATGTAAGATGAAAAAAAAACCCCCAGCATGAAATGTAATTTAACAGTAATAAACTCTAATTAATTTATGGCAACAAACTATAGAAAAACAGTAACATGCTGGCAACCAGAGATGCTAGTAGATTACCGTTGATTCAAGGAAAAAAACAGCAATATACTGTAAAACGTAAGTCAGATTTACCAAACAAAACAAGTCAATTTTACTGAAATATTAGTGAATGTTCACAGAAACAAAATGTTATGCTAAGTCATTAACTGATAAGGAGATTAAATATGAATCTGAACTGTATTTATGTGTTTTTGCAGAAGAGAGATCTGTTAGTCTAATTTAGTTTTGTGGGTCACCATTGTGCTGGAGAGTAGAGCCTGTGGTTCAGTCAATGATGAGCCACAAACTCTGCTGCTTTATTTAAAGGCAGTAACTGTGGAGTTGCTGATTCAATGATGATCTCTTTACTAAGCCTCTACAAAGATTTCAGTAAAAGTCATGTTTTGGTTGCTTTACTTTTACACTTTAAGTTTTTGCGGTTTTAGAGTAAGAAATATTTCTGATTGGACTCCAATGAAATAAGTATATATATATATATATATATATATATATTTTTTTTTTTAACTTTAATGGTTTGAAGCAATCGGTTTCCAAATGAAATGAGTTACCACATGGTATAATAACGGTAACATACTGCAAAAATGAAGAGCTTTATTGCAATTTTTTTACAGCGCAATTTTTTTTACAGAGTAGAGTAGACTATCAGAGAGTCATATAAAGCACTGAATCTATCTACAAACACAAAAAAGGAGGAAGTTTTATGTTGTGTCATGTCAGCACAAGCCAACAGAGGGCAGTACCATCTCATGACATCATAGACACTGGCTATGTTTGAAATGACATACAACTCATACCATTTTTTCCATATAAAGATAAGGGGGAATTGTAAATGTTGTATGTTAGTATGCTATTTCAATTTCAGCCATTGTGTATGTTCAGAATAGCATACTAGCATACTACTAGTATCATTTCTGCAGTGTGCTATTATTGTGTAGTATGTCAAATCCTGAATCCAGACCAAATACATTGGGAAAATCAGAGACATACATCCAGAGCACACTGCTTGTGATTTCCAGAAACACAATGTGCTCTGACTGACCTTGGATTTCCAATGTGATGAATTAAAAATATCAAACACAAATATATTTGATTGGTAACACGTAATATGTTGGCCGTCCATCTTTCAGTTAAAAGAGCCAGTCGTCTTTCTGACAGAGGCCTAACCTGGTCTTTCTGTTTTAGAGCAACCAAAAACAAAAACAAAAAAATTATCCTAATTTCAGTAAATCCTATATAATTTTTTTTTTCAGTGCTGGATATACTGCCCAGTATGCAGTAAGCATTAAGACTTTCATTCAGTATTTCATTCTGAACATTGCCAAAAGCTTTACACTGGGATTAAGGCCCATTCACACCAAGAACAATAACTGTATAGCTAAAACAATAACTAAACTAGCAGTCATTCCAGACTATACCTGATATTAACATTGTTTATCATGAGTGTGTGATATGGTTACTAAGTTTATTCTGATGTGTGAATGGCGGTGAATGTTTTTATCATTCATCAGCTGGAGGGGTGTTCTGAAAGTGATTTTATTTTAGCTGTGGTGTGAACTCCCTTGTTTTTATAGGTTATAGTTATAGTTATTGTCCTTGGTGTGAAAATGCCAGTCACTCCACACAATTAGTTAAAATAAAAACTTACCAACAACTTATGCCAAATAAAAACAACTCATGTAAAAAGAGGTTTAGATATTTCTTCATAATAGAGCTTTAAAAAGCGTATCTATTTACTAATAAATTCAGTTTATTACAAAATAATAATTACAATAAATAATTAAAAAAAAATCTTATTGGGCAGCATGCATCGAGATCAGTATCTCTACCTCCATACTAGTTTTGGGGTCTAGTTCATCCTCACAATCGGACTCATCCGAGCTGCGGGAATCCTGTGGTTTGGGTTGAGAAAGAAGAATGTTACACACTTACAGTACAGAAATACAGAGGGATGGAGAACTCCAGGCCAAAATGACAGGAAGACAACAATCCTTATGTTTTGAAATTAATTACTTATTAGTGTCATTAATTACAAATGAAGAAAATTGAACTTTTATACTGTGGCATTATTCCAAATAATAATAATAATAATAATAATAATAATAATAAAGTTTATTAAATACATTTTACTAATTATTGAGATTATTAAAAAACTAAGGCTGAAATATTGGGGTAAAAAACAACAACAACAAAAACAAAAACAAACAAACCCTACCCAACCTTTATATTTTAAGTGTGACACATAGTTGTATTCCTCTTAAATTGTTAGCAGATTATGCAGTAATCATATAAAACATATTTGAAACATTGTTTGTGACTGTCAGTGTCATGCTTTCATTGGACAAACGCAAGCTGGGTGAGTGATGTGTTCAGTGTTTATTTACACACAGGTGAGGATGTGCAGCCCACACACACACACACACACACCCTCCTACTCACTTTCACAGTGACTTTGCTGCTGAGAATTTCCTTTGGCTTACGCAGTCCATTCTCAACTTTAATGTCACTTTTGAGGGGCGCACTGTCCTTCTCTGCACGCTTGCGAGCACGAAGCGTGTTCCATGAGAGAGATTTCCTGTTGTGTCAAAATATCAAGTTTCATCACATCAAACCCACATACGCTGGAGGAAATGCAAATCTAACAGCGAGGAAAAGAAACTTAAAGTGCTTGAGGGGAAAAATTTTCTCAGCAGGGAAATAGGAGGGTCCACAAAAAGAAAAAGCAAGACTTGATACTGTTAACCTATTTTTAACATTAGCAAAATGTATAGAGTTCTATCATCCATTTCCACTTCCAGAGACCTCAGAAAGTACAAATACTTCAACACACTGTATTTCAGTATCACACAAGTATAACTGATTTTTTGTTTTATCATATTTAGAACTCAAGAATCTATCAGATCTTGCATTATATCTAAAACACTATCGTTCAAAAGTTTGGGGTCAGTAAGATGTATGTATGTTTGTTTATTTATCTATCTTTAAAAACAAATTAATACGTTTAGCAGTGGTGCATTAAATTGATCAGAAATGACAGTAAAGACATTTATAATGTGTGTAATGCATTATAAAGGGTTATTAAAGAGTCTAATGCATTATAATTATTCATAAAGTGCGTTGTAATACATTATATCTTGTAAATAATTATAATTGAATTTAAAATGCATAGAGTAGCAATGAATTGATGTGTTATAATGTATTAACTGTGGTTACAATTCATGAGATTGTACAATGCATTATAAGGTGCATTACAAGGCATAGTTGAAACAGTTAAAACTACTTTTATAATGCATTATACATAAAGGCTTTAAGTAAAGTGTTAGCAAATACTGTTATTTTAAACTATGATAATAATAATAATAATAATAATAATAATTTGCAGTAATACAGTTTTAATTATATTTTTGATCAAATAAATGCAGCCTTGATTTGTATTAGAGACTTATTCCAAAAAATCTTACAGACTCCAAAATTTAGAGCGGTAGTCTATGTATATAAATCTAATCTATAAAGCTATATCCTTACACCATGGTGGACACATGGTTTGTGTGAGAACAGCAGTCATTCATTTCATTCACAACAAACACTGTTTCACACACAAACCTTTACTGTCAAGGACTGGAGAGGTTAGTACAAACACAAAATAAGTCTTCTACACACTACATTACAAAATGAAACAAATTAAAGAAACAAATCAAAAATAAGGTGCACCACTTATACACTCTAAACAAAATGGATTTCTTAAAATTTACTATTACCATTTGCTTGTAATTATAATACTTTGTGAAAATATGAAAACAAAAATAAAACTGTATTTGTCGTGTTAAGTCATGCTCATGTCAAAATTTTATTTTACATATTTAATATAATACATTTAAAATCATTAGTTACACTACAACATTGCAACTGTAGTTCTATTGCACAAACCTGACTTCATTAATAAAGGTTCACTTAAATAGTGCAAAAAGCTCTTTACAGGAATGTGCTACAAACAGTAAACAAACCAACAGTATTTACAGTAAATGGCCAACATGTGATCCTGTAGAATAAACAAAAGAAAAAAAATCTATACAAAAATACAATTAAAACAAATACACAACCTATAAAAAATTGCCATAGACAACAGTATATGTTCTCCATCAGGAGAAACAAGCCAAAATCTTCAGAAGGAAGAATCTTTTCTTTTCACAAACACAAGAACAAAACAAAAATTATATCAACAAAACAAAGAAACAACAAAAACAGGGTGTTAGGAACTGAAATAAGTGTCCAGACGTGTCCGTTTCCACACTGATGTAAGATTCTTCACAAATCCTCAGTCTACAAAACAACAATGACGTGGCTTCGCTAAAGTCCTTTCAACATTTATCTGTCTTTGTTTTTAACTTTTAGCCAAGAAAAAAAAAAAAAAGCTCAAGAAGAAAATCAAAACTTCCTGTGCAAAAGGGTCCAAAACATCCGGGTTAGTTCCAACAAAATGGGGTGGGGGTGTTCAAAAACGGGCGTGCAGTCTTAAACAATCCAATCAGCGCTCCAGTTAGTGCTGATTGACACTTACTTGATGTTTGAGTCTGCAGCAGTGTCTATGAGGGGTTTAGTGAGGGGGCCCAGGATGTGTCCCGGCACCCAGCCCTCCGCGGCTGGCGACTGGCTGTTAGCGGGTCGGTACACCAGGTACATGTTCTGCTGGTTAGTGGCCAGTATCTGCACCGTCTCACCCTGCGTGACGCAGATCTCATTCTCTTTCAGTGCATTATAGTCCTGAGTCACCATCAGGGAGGACGACGTACCGTTACAGCCCACACCGTCAAACTGCTGCAGGAAACACACACACCGCATACAAACAAAAATAAAACACTTAATATATCAACCAAACCTTAAACTTCAGTAGTCATGAACACATTAGCACTTTCAAAGGATATGTTGATATGTCAGTTGCACTTTATTTTACAGAATGTGCACTTACAGTACATTGTACTTACCTAAGAAAGGTGACTACATGGGTTAAGGTTAGGTTTAGGTGTAGGTTCAAGGTTAGTACCTAGTTATTACCCAGTTATTGTAATTACTATGATAAGTAGGCAACATACTATGCACATGTGGAAGATGACTGTAAAATTAAGGTTAGCACTTTATTTTACAGTCCTGTTCCTCATGTACATACTATGTACTTATTATAGTAATTGCAATAACTAGGTACTAATCGTGAACCTACACCTAAACCTACCCCTACCCCTATCCCATGTAGTTACCAGGCATTACCAGAACTTTCTTAGGTAGGGACACTATAAGTACAGTGTAAGTACACGTACTGTAAAAAGTGCAACCAAATTAGGTGCTACTAAATTTTCTGTGGGGTGTTTTTCAAGTGTCCAACTCCCTGCTGAGGGGCATAAAATCAAGGATAGAAAAAAAGCTGTTCATTTCTAAACAGTAGGGATGACCCCGAATAGTCGACGATTCGATGCTTCGATAGGAGGAGCCCGATTCGACTACCAATCTCACAGTCGAATATTCGCGGGGTGTTATGATCATGCCGTTTTGGCTTTATGTGGGTGCTCAATGTCTGATTTCACATAGAACTACCGGTTTTCTCCCAATAAGTTAATATACAGCCTATTAAGACAATGTTGTAAATAAGAATCTGAAAAGAAAGAAGCTTTTAATAAATATTTTTAACGTGCGTGAATAAATCCAACCACCCCTATAGATTTAAGTTTCACTTAATCCAACATCTTGGCGGGACAAACAACAATGCAGAATATTAATAACTATGACTGTCATATACATAACAATATAATGAGAACACTATTATAATAAAACGCTGTGAAGTTTTAGAGTTTAGTTGCCATGTTTCTGCGCGTTGTTGCGTGAAGAACGCGTCCACAAAAGCAGTTCATTCAGAGCCGTGCAGACGTTCATGACGTGCATTTGGGACATTTTGTGCAGATAGCCTATAAGTCATAATACTGATGTTATGTTGTATAAATAACGACACGTATTCTATATGAGATAAATGATGTGTTAAATCCCATTGATTAAAAACCTGCTATCAAATGCTTCACTCTACTGGTCACCTTCAGCACGAGAAGCTCAAATGCAGAACATTAATAACCGTCATATACAATACGTTATAATGAGAGCACTGTCGTAAAAATGTTGTGAATTCTTAGGGTTTCGCTGACGTTTAATGTTAACTTATCTTTTAATCAAAACATAAAACATTTTTGTATCTGCGAGGCGTCCATTACACATTTTCCCTGTGTGTTAACGTCAATAATTATGACTGTCCAATGTCTGACTTGACTCTTGGTAATATATTTTGCACCGCCCCCAAACATATGATTCGACTATCAGTCAACTATCGGCAAGATTCGAAAATTCCAATTGGACTATGAAAATCCTTAGTAGACACCCCTACTAAACAGTGGAGAACAGTGTGTCAGTAACACTGATCGGTTAACTGCCGGAAGTAAACTCATAGTTTCAGCTTAATATCTCTGTATTGCAAGTCATTTTCCCAACCTAATTTCATGATTTGAACATTTTAAAATCTATTTTGGGGTTGTAGGGACATTTGAGAATTCACTATTAAAAGTTTGGTCACATTTACCGTTGCTCTACAAAATTACATGCAAGGGAATTTTGGGGAAATTTGCGTGAGGACAAAAAAATGTACCCATGCAAAATGTGCATTAGATTAAGGATAGTCACAGAAATTTGCAGGGTTTATTAACAGAAAGCTGCTTGGTTTGAAAGTGACTTCTGTGTGAGCGCTGCTTTGTGCATCACTACATTATTGGCAATAGACATTGGACCTTTTTACGCAAAATTTTACGAATGTTCGTACTGTTTCTATGTTAAATTTAACCTTCCAGAGAAAACGACTTCTGTCTGGTTACGTATGCAAGACTTCTCCAATCATTTAGTCAGCAAAAACCTGCCAATTTGAGCTTGCATTCATCTGCCTCCATTTTTAGAGAGCCACGCCCACATCTCAACATCCAATCAACACGTGATGCATAGAACCAAGTCCCCGCCCTGAATTTTTTCTGATTCAATAATCTGTTACACCTGTATGTGTGCCACAATACAGAAGAAAAGATCTGTCACTACTTCCATTTCATTGCGATTTTAATCTTTTTGACAACACTTGGAAGCAACAGAGGCTTATTTCAGAGGGCTTGTTTTAAGAATCCAGTTAGGTAATCTGTCAAAATGAGCCAATGGACTGTAACAGTTCCTCAGCATTATTTTGGAATATGGTCATGTAACTAACTACAGGTGGGGTAGAGGCTCTTGTGTAGTCTATGAATTAACTGCCATCTGAAAATCATGGATGAGTCACGCAAATATTCTTGTACAGACACCACCCTAAGAAAAACAACATGATTCAAGAATGGATTTCTATGGAGCCACCATAAACACTAGCGTGCAGATGTTTAATGTTAGCAGAGGTGCTGTGTCCTCACCTTGTGGTATCTGTCCGAGTCGTGGCATGGACCACTGCTGGAGGTAGTTAGCTTTATGGGGGTGGAGCTCCGTCCAGACAGAGAGGGTTTCTCTGCCCCCAGAGACACAGTGGAGCTGGGCCTGCTGTTGGACTGACCCATTCGCCCACCGCTGGAGGAGTTTCGGGTCAGAGACTGAGAGCCGCTGCGCTCCTTCTGATACTCGATGGGAGACTGCAGAGCTGTAGACAGACGCACCAATGCTTTCAATAGCTTAACAAAAGGAGAGTTTATTATATTCATATTGATGTGACATCTTACCTGACAAGAAGTTGCTCTGTAAGTCTAGTAGCTCAGTGATATGCTGAACCCAGACCTGTTTAATGTCTGTGTTTGCAGCTTGCAGGGTGAAACGTTCGGCTGAGCCGCGACACGACAGCACAAACTTACAGGGGTCATTTTCAACATGCTCTTCCAGGCCGAGGAAGCTCACCTGCACACACAAACACAAGTCAGTATCGCACCTGGTTTTCAGCCATCTAGTAGCCAGGGTTGTGATTTTCAAAACTCCCAAAAAGTAAAGCCCAAAGTGTGCTTCAGTTTTAATGAAACTACTTAGTGTATGTGTACAACTAAACACGCTGACTTTTGTGTGTTTGATACACTGCTTTGTGAGCTTTGAAAACTCTGAAAATTTGTTTCGAATCAGTGATTCTGAGCATGCGTCAAACTGCCAAAGTAAGTGGTTTCAGCAAACAAAGGTTGGTTAAGTCATAACTGTCTAGAAACTTTTCGAAATTTCAATGTTTCGCCGCTAGGGGACAATCTCTGTGAACCCATAAACTAGTGTCTAGATGGTTTTTACCTCGTCTCGGATCAGTTTTATGCATACGCAGATATTTTTAAAGACATTTGTAGAACAAAAAGGAAGCGTTGTAATTAATAGTCTCTTATTGCCCTGAATAACCAAGCTCTCAATAATAATAAAATATTACAACATAATAAAATAAGACATATAATACAGATACTTCATGTCTAATGGTATAAGATGATTTGTTATTTTCATTTAGTAGATTACACTTTAAATAGAACATTTGCAATGTTTTGTGAAAGGTGTTTTTAGGCTTGTTTGGGTTGCGTTTTCATTGCATTTACAGGCATCACCAACGGGTGGCATATAGAGCACTCTGAATTGCCACTGATTCAACGTTTCCAAAAGAAAAAAAAAAAAAGTTTCATTTCTGCTATCACTAGGCAGTGTTGCCACCTTGTGGACAAACAAATTAGTGCAAATAAACCTCAAGGCACATGTGGATAGAAAAAATTGTATGCATAAAAAATGAAAAATACTTTGGGATTAAAACAACAGCGAACATGCTACATGGCTAAGAGTTGTGCGGTTACCTTGATGCTCTTTTTAAACTGGTATCCTGGCGTGGTCGAGCCTTTGCGTAAGAGCTCGCTGAAGATGACGATCTGTTCAAACAGGAAGACCCTGCGCTCCTTACTGCGGGACAGAACGCCAGAGTCCTGCTCCGTCACAAAGAACGTCTCCTGCTGCAAGAGCTTTCCCTGACTCGTCAACTTCCCCTGAAGCACACAAACACATCAGTCTGACAGTCTCAAACTCACTGATATATTCAAGTGAACATTAATAGATGGCGCAAATTGTGGAGAACTCGACTTATGTTAAAATGCTAAATTTAAGGGTAGGATTAAAGAGAGTTGCCCTAATAAGTCAAATTCTGCCATTGTCACCCTCATGTTGTTCTAAATCTAAACCCATACGTTTTTATTTTTTATTTTTTATAAGTAACTTGAGAGATTTCTATCTCTCCATTGAAAGTTAATTACCAAAACTTTCAAGCTTTAAAAAGTTCATAAACAGACCCATATGAATCAAACAGTTTCATCCAACTCTTCTAAAGGGGAAAGCTCACTTCATATGATTAACAGATTCAGATTTAGGTTTTTATTCACATATAATCATTGATCAATGCATATATATATAGAGCAATAGCATACATCAAATATGGTAAATGGAATCTCGACCATACTTGAAACAAACCTCGCTGGTTTTTGTGAAAATTCAAACATGCTTGCGTTACAAGCTTCCACTTACAATATTTGATGAGCTCGATGCATGTGACAAACCTTGACAATGAAGAGACAGAAATCGCTCAGGTTTCATTCAAATATTTCCATTTGTGTTTCAAAGATGAAGGTGAGTAACTGACGACAGTAGAACTCCCCTTAATCATGGTAAAATCACTGTAACCTTTTACAATGTCTTTTTAAGTACGCATGCTTTGATGAAACTTCAGAATGAGTACAGTGAAGTTTTCAGTGTACCTCAAATCCCTGCAGTCTTCCCAGGTTCATCATGTCATTGCACAGCTTGGGCACCTGGGACATCAAGTCTACTGCTTTCTGTTACAGAGAAAACCAACAGAAACCTGTATTACAAGCTGCTTCAACAAACTTTTACAAACACCTAAAATGCATAATCCTCAGTTTATGACTGACCATTCTTTTATTATTTAAGACATGTACTTCAGCTTCATTTTTACCTCTATATCCTGACAATCCAACCCTGCCTTTGCGCTGTACTTCAGGAAGTCCTTAAGAGATAAAAAAACAAAAAACAAATTAATTATATAAGAAATTATACACATTAACAAAACATTATTATTCATTATCGATCACAGCATCAACGACTTCTTTTCTACTGTACCTTTAGTAACAATTGGTATTTAGTAATTCTCTGAATGGGTTTAATGAGAAAATCACTGATGCTCAGTCTTGAGTTGACGTCTTGTTGAATCCCCTTTGAACCAAAACAGACACATGATTTTAAACTTGCAATGATTGCTTATTTTTCATTTTAGAGTGATTTTATAGAGTCCCAACTCCCATGAAATCCTGCTTCCATTGTCCCAGAGTTAATGTTACTTTGTCCCAAACAAGTGGCTAAATGGGAATACAGAAGTTGTTGGGACATTAAATGTCATCACACTGAACTCCTCCACACACCAGCTCACTTATACAGCCTTGTTGTGTTGACAATCATGCTCTTGTAAACTATACTAACTCAAACTTTCCAATGTTCTAAATAAAGATTGAAGAAGTTGTCTGTAGCTACTGTAACTGTCAGTGACTGTAGTGTAGTTTGTTTATATCTTTATAGCTTGTATACATCTTGTATATAACATTAGCTTTTACTTTTGCATTCTAAAAAGTTCAAAACTTGCAAAAGTTTTGAGTAACTTTTTTTGGTCACAGAGCTTATTTACTGCAATAATCTAAAAGCCAGTGGAAAAAATCCTATTGTGTTTTTGTTGAGGGAACCAGGGTAATGTTAACTTCTGTCTACAAAAAATCCCTCATCACCGCAGCACTATACTGCAGTAATATAAATTAGGTCTTACCTCAAAGTATGAATCATATTCTGCAACAATGAATTCAGATTTGGGTTTGTTCTGGCAGTAAACCACATACATGTGCAGTCTTCTCTCCTGAACGCATATAAACAGGAAACACTTCATGAGCCATGCGTTTACACAGCTAACATATCAGACCTGATGTCAGTAGCATACTCACATGTTTACTGAACAGCCCAGGCAGTTTTTCATGATCTTCAAGACATTTTTCCAGTTCACCAACAAAAAAACTTCAGACAGCAAATAAACATTAAATTAGTTTCATATTAGTCATTTTTCAGTAAGAGGAGCTGAAAGAATCTGAGACACTTACTCTTTGTGCCAGTCGTAGATTTGGTGAATGTTTCCAAAGACGATCTTATCTTTTCCTTTCATATCATCAGGAACTCCTTTCTCCTCTATTCTCTTCATAAACCCCTTCAGAAAAAAAATGATTTCATATATATGAGTCCCCACTTATAACAAATACACATGCAAGTTCATAAAGGCAACAGTACTTCACATGTCTGTCTACAGTGGCTGTAAATGATGATAAATGAACACTAGAATGATAGCACATTCACTCTGAGCAAATAGTGATGTAATGCAAATGCAAATAAGTAATTACACAGCCGATGATGCCAAATGAGGAAGATGCAAATAGCTTTGATCTTAAGACAAAAGACAAATGAAGAAGGATAGCAATACTAGAGTGTTTTAAGACAGCATTTTCATGCTAAAGTCAAAATATGCCTATAGTCACAGAATTTACCTATTGGTAAGCCCCACCCCCATTAGTTACAGTTGAGAACTCGGACAAACAAATGGAGTTGCTAACTGTCTTGCAATGACAGCTGTCAATGTGAAAACCTTGTCCCTATATGTTTTTGATAAATTTTGGATACAGAAGGGACACCATTCGAATGGGACTTAAATATGCCATGGAGGGATATATAAAAGATTTTAAAATAAATATTGTAGGTATTAATTTGGAAGTGAGGGTTTACAGATCACAATGCAAGCGGGAGAAGTCTCATGTTACAGTCGTCACGATTGCAGATGAAAAAATCCCGGATAAACACTGTTCATGTACCGCAGGGTAAGATTATACTAATTTACATTTAACCAGTTTAATATGAAGAGACAGTGAAATGTAGACCTTGGTTTATGTTTTTTGCCCAACACTGTGCATGACGTGAGAACAGTTCACTATTTAGGTTTATACATTAGCATGGACTCACTAACTTTAACATTAACTAGTTTTAGCTAGAGATATCTTGCTGAAGCACAAGATGACTTTAACGTTCTGCTTGAGCAGATGAAAATGAGAGTATGACAACCAGAAAATGAACGTTTTTGTCTTAATTGGGATTGGGGGTGAATGCTTGGGGACATTTAGCTCTGTTTTGTTTGGGTTTAGGAAATAGAATAAAATAAATTATATTGCCTATCCTCTCAGGATACCTGGAATCAGTGTTACAAGTAACCCAGGCACATCGTTTTTCCATTTTTGTAGCATAAACCCCATAAAAACGATGAGAGCTTCGGATCTTCCAGTGTTTCTCTATGGCGCTGAAACCTAAAGATGTCCGAGTCCCGCTCCCTGTGCAACTGGTACTCAACTGCCATTGGCTAGTCTGCGTTCAAGGGGAGGGGCTTACCGATAGGTCATTTATGTTTTACTGTCAGGATGTCAGCTATTCTCACCTCAACCACGATACCCAAATCTTTCACGTAGTCTTTTTCTGTCTGGATTAATTCATTCACAACAAACCTACAATAGAACAAACATAATTTTTTTTTTTTTTATTAAAAACTTTTGCACAGGCACAAAATGATTAATCTATAAAAATGTGTCAGGTTTAGCAATGTCACACTTCCCTTTAAGTGCAGAGTGAAAGAAAAATTCAAATAAAAAGGCCAAATGCCTAGCTTTCCCATAAATATCTCTGATCTTTAATGAGAGCCATATCATTCAGGGAGATGATTTTCTCAACACTGCCTGTTACACGAACATGGAATTAATTTCAGATCTGGTGGCTTTACAAGAATCAATTGCATTTCACCAGATGTAACCAGATTGTTGTTTTGTTTTTTGTTTTTCTTGAGTTAAGTCTGGGCAATACAGTGTAAAAAATCTTGATATTTCTTTTTCACTCTGAAATGGCTTGGAATGCAGCTTCATTTATTTAAAAAAAAAAAAATAAAATAATATATATATATATATATATATATATATATATATATATATATAAAATTTCTTTCAGAAGAATTCTTTCAACAGTGTATGTAAAAGTTAAAATATAGTAAAAATATAGTTAACAAATAACCAATATGTTTTCCACACTAGTTCCCACTAAATAAATAAATAAATAACCATTCATTTATAAATTTTAATATAATGTTTATTTTTGCACAAAAAATAATATAAACAAAACATAAATATTTACCAAAATAAATAAATAAATAAAACATGAAAAATGCAATGCAGGGAAATGCGTGCACACTTTGCGTGACGACACACATAAATTATATTTTAGGTTAACGTACCTGGGAGCCAAACTACACAAATATATTTTATAAATAAGAAATTAATAAAGCAGTTTGCCTTACATTGCATTGGCAGCACAAATAAACCCATGATTTGATCACTGTGACCTGAAATCAGACTGTAACATTTGTAGAATTTACTCCCAGACCAAGCCACATGAGTGAAGAGTGTATGTCTTACATTCGTCCACGCAGTGCTTTGGCTTTCAGCTCCAGTTCAGGGTTTCTGGGTGGCGCTGGGCTCTGCTCTGCTGGGTTCACTGTGCTGAATCCTGGGTATGAGCCTGGCTCCAGCGTCTAGAGCAACAGAGACGAGACAAACACAGATACAAAAGACTCCAGTCAGCATTTTGAAGCAGGCCTGATGTGGGAGAACAAACACAGCAATTGAATGGTTTATATGCGACATGGCCCTAAACTGCGGTAAACACCATCAGAGCTGCTCAGAAGATTCAAAGGGGAGAAAAACGTCACTCTGGTCCACAGAGTGAGCCATAATATCCAGCAAGTTTGGGAGGATTTTATTACTTCACCACAAAAGGCCTGCAATATATGACAGTTAAGGATGAACACAATGCATGAATGCACATGCTTGTGGACTTAAAGGAAATGGAGTCAGCTGTCTTTATAATTCATGTCTTAAATTAATATATATAAATATATCTTAAATATATCTAACCCTCCATTTCAGGAGGTTCTACCAATAAGCAGATGAGTTGGGAAAAACTGTCATACCCTCCATCAACATTTGCATGCCTTTTGCCATAAATGCCATAAACAACAATTAAGATTAGTACACTTATAGATCCTGAACTCTATTTAGGTTGGAAATGTGAATTGATACACAGGAATAGACTACATTAGACTTATATGTGATCACCGAAACTCCACATGGTTTCTTCATGTTTACAGACATTGTCATTATACTAGATTTTTCTGATTACAAGATGGATATTACTAGATTACTAAGATTTTTTTGTTCATATGAATGCCTCTAAAATAGTTCCTAGAGGTGCTGAATCAAAATTCTTGTTGTGGCACAAATTAAACACAAATGAAAGAAATAAATTCATGTACAAGTTGCACAAGCTATCAGAGGCATTTGTGGCATAATGGTGACACAAAAAAGCACACACATACATTCCTTCATACAGTGGTGTGAAAAGTTTTTGCCCCCTTGCTGTTTTTTAAATTTTTTTTGCATATTTGTCACACTTGAATGATTCAGATCATTAAACATATTTTATTACACAAAAATAACCTGAATAAATACAAATTGCAGTTTTGAAATGATTTCATTTATTAAGGGAAAAAACCTGTCCAAACCTGCCTGGCCCTACATGAAAAAGTAATTGCCCCCTAAATCTAATAACTGGTTGTGCCACCCTTTGCAGCAACAACTACAATCAAGTGTTTGCAATAACTGGCAATGAGTTTTTCACATCGCTGTGGAGGAATTTTGGCCCACTCTTCTTTGCAGAATTGTTTTAATTAAGCCACATTGGAGGGTTTTCAAGCATGAAAGGACTGTTTAAGGTCATGCTACAGCATCTCAATCGGATTTAAGTTCGGACTTTGACTTGGCCACTCCTAGTCAAAACCTTAATTTTGTTTTTCTTGAGCCATTCAGAGGTGGACTTGCTGGTGTGTTTGGGTTCATTGTCCTGCTGCATAACCCAAGTGCGCTTGTGCTTGAGGTCACAATCTGACAGCCGGACATTCTCCTTCAGGATTTTCTTATAGAGTGCAGAATTCATGGTTCCATCAATTATGGCAAGTCGTCCAGGTCCTGAAGCTGCAAAGCAGCCCCAGACCACCACACTACCACCACCATGTTTGACTCTTGGTATGATGTTTTTCTTATGAAATGCTGTGTTGGTTTTACGCCAGATGTAATGGGACACGCACCTTCCAAAAAGTTCAACTTTTGTCTCATCAGTCCACAGAATATTTGCCCAAACGTCTTGGGGATAATCAAGATATTTTTTGGCAAATATGAGACGAGCCTTTGTGTTCTTTTTGGTCAGCAGTGGCTTTTGCCTTGGAACTCTCCCATGGATGCCGTTTTTGCCCAGTCTCTTTCTTATTGTTGAATCGTGAACACTGACCTTAATTGAGGCAAGTGAGGCCTGCAGTTCTTTAGATGTTGTTCTGGGTTCTTTTATGACCTCCTGGACGAGTCATCGTTGAACTCTTGGAGTAATTTTGGTAGGCCGGCCACTCCTGGGAAGGTTCACCACTGTTCCAAGTTTTCTCCATTTGTGGATAATGGCTCTGACTGTGCTTCGCTGGAGTCCCAAAGGCTTAGAAATGGCTTTATAACCCTTTCCAGACTGATACATGTCAAGTATTTTGTTTCTCATCTGTTCTTGAATTTCTTTAGATTGTGGCATGATGTGTTGCTCTTTAAGCATGCTTCACTTTGTCAGACAGGTTCTATTTAAGTGATTTCTTGATTCAACAGGTCTGGCAGTAATCAGGCTTGGGTTTGGCTAGTGAAATTTAACTCAGCTTTCTAAAATAATGTGGTTAATCACAGTTCTTTCATGATTTAACAAGAGGGGGCAATTAATTTTTCATGTAGGGCCAGGAGGGTCTGGACAGCTTTTTTCCCTTAATAAATTAAATAATCATTTAAAAACTGCATTTTGTATTTACTTGCATTATTTGTTTGATGATCTGAATCTTTTAAGTGTGACAAATATGCAAAAAATTAAAAAAATAAAAATAGGAAGGGGGCAAAAACCTTTTCACAGCACTGAATATAAATGTAAATGAGGTCAATTTATCAGGTCAATGTATAGGTGAATGGTAATTTTTTTTGAGGATTTAAAATCTGTTAAATCTACTGAGCAGTTAAATTAAATCTACTTAAGTCAAAACTGTACCAATGTAAAGCTGTTTAAATCATTTTCAATGCTGTTTTAGGACTTAAGGTTTAATGTATTGGCTCCATTCGCTTTCATTTTAAGTACCTTAATACCAGACTTTTTTTATTTTTTATTTTTATTTTTATTTTTAAGAAAAAGAGTGACGAATGGAAAATAATTTGGAAAATTCCTTAAATGTCAAAAATATAACATAACTAAAGCCACACAGGTGTGGACAAATAATATTATCTAATAATAATCTCATAGCCTAGCATTTCACGCAATGCAATAAAATCCTAGTGTGATTTCTCAGTCTTTTCTTTTCTTTTATTTTCTTTTCTACCAGTTTAAATGCTTCAGTTTGTTTTTATATTATTATATTATATTATAAACCTAGTAAATAATTGAGATCAAAAAAGGATTTCATAAGCAATAACTGCTTCTATTTTCATATTATATTATTATAAAGAAGTGAACTGTTCTGCATGAGATTTTTTTTTTTTTTTTTATGATTTTAATAGAATTTCTTGGTAAGCAACACAGCACTGTAAAAACGTTTTCTCAGGTAACCTAAAATGTGAATCAATTAGTTATATCAAAGGTCAAATTAAATATAAATAGATCAGTAAAGTTAAAAGTTATACACTTTTTGTGTGTGCACTGAACAGGTCTGGTATGAAGAATGTTTTTGCACAGGTGGCTGAAATGTCCGGCCAAGAGAAAAATTTTGCTCATCAAGAAAATAAAACAAAAAAAAAAAAAAAAAAAAAAAAAAAATGAGGGAACATTGTTACTCAGGACACGTGTTTTAGAATCTGTCCGATAATAGAGACATTTTATGCTTACAGCAGCTTTAATGAAAACGTCTTGATTACATAGGTAACCCTCGTTCCCTGAAGGAGGGAACGGAGACGTATGTTGGACTGATTGACGAATAGGATTCTCACTAGAGAGGCCAATCTGCTTCGAGTGTAACTAAAACGAGCCAATGCACATTGGCATGCAATCATATGCAGCAGCTGCTCACCTCGCAGCGCGGGTATATAATGAGCAGCAGGTGCGTTGCATCTTCAGGTTTTCGCTGAGGAGCCGAACAGGTAAGGTGGCAGCATCAGCGGGGTCCAGTGACTGTGGCGACGGGACGTACGTCTCCATTCCCTCCTTCAGGGAACGAGGGTTACCTATGTAACCAAGACGTTCCCATTCAGTCGATCACGTTTGACGTACGTCGGACTGACCGACGAATAAGAATCCCTACCAAAGCGCCACAGGGGCTGCCCCCTTCCAGTGCTCTGTAGCAAGCCTCCTGTACCCCCTTGCTCAAGGACGGTGGGACAGGGCAAACACAGAGAGTGTCGATCACTGCTGTTCCCCAAAACCCATTCAGTGAGACTTTTGGATAACACTGGGAAAGCGTATCCTTTCACTGGAAAGGAACACTGCGGAAGCCACATCCTTCCCCGAAGGAGTTATGTGGAGAAGACATATGGACTAACCCCGTAAGGCTGTACTACATATGGAAGTACTGGGGTGACTCCAAACTGACGAGAGGTGGGTTCTCCCACCTGAGGTGAGAACACGGGAGGAGACCAGCTCGACACGAAGGCTATAGAATCTAGCGAACGTGTTAGGTGTCACCCAGCCTGCAGCTCTACAAATATCTGTCAGCGAGGCGCCACGAGCCAGCACCCAGGAGGATGCCACGCCTCTCGTAGAGTGGGCAATGCAACCTAAGTGGCAGGGCACGCCTTGTGCTTGGTAAGCCAAGGCAATGGCGTCCACTATCAAGTGGGCCATCCTCTGCTTGGAGACAGCCTTTCCCTTCTGCTGGCCTCCGTAACAGACAAAGAGCTGGTCTGAGGTCCTGAGGCTTCGAGTTCTGTCTATGTACAGTTGCAAGGCACGAACTGGACAGAGCAAAGCCAGGGCTCAGTCTGCCTCCTCCGGGGGCAGCGCTTGCAGGCTCACTACGTGGTCCTTGAAGGGAGTGGCAGGAACACTGGGCACATAGCCAGGCCGGGGTCTCAGTACCACATGGCCGTCACCCGTCCCGAACTCTAGGCACGAATCGTCGACCGAAAATGCCTGCAGGTCCCCTACCCTCTTGATGGAGGCCAATGCAACCAGCAACAAAGTCTTCATAGACAGAATCTTTAAGTCTGCTGACTGCAAAGGTCCAAAGGGAGCAATCTGGAGTGCTCGAAGCACCAGAGCAAGGTCCCAAGAGAGTATGGAGGGGGGTCGAGGAGGATTTAACCGTCTCGCCCCCCTAAGGAACCTGACGACCAGGTCGTGCTTACCCACAGACTTACCATCGATGAGGTTGTGGCATGCGGAAATAGCGGCAGCATGAACTTTGAGGGTGGAGGGAGACAGCCTACGCTCCAACCCTTGCTGCAAGAAGGAAAGCACGACACCGATCGAACATCTTCGGGGGTCTTCTCGGCGAGAAGCACACCACTCGACGAACAGGTTCCACTTCAAGGCGTAAGCACGTCTCGTAGACGGTGCACGTGCCGAAGCGATGGTGTTAAGTACCTCAGGGGGTAAGTCACCTAGAACCTCCGCGTCCCGTCCAGGGACCAGACATGGAGTTTCCAGAGGTCTGGACATGGGTGCTAAAGGGTGCCCCGTCTCTGAGAAAGAAGATCCTTCCTCAGAGGAATTCGCCAAGGAGGGGCTGTTGCGAGGAGCGTGAGTTCCGGGAACCAGGTCCGGTTGGGCCAATAGGGCGCAACTAGCATGACCTGCTCCTCGTCCTCCCTGACTTTGCACAAGGTCTGTGCGAGTAGGCTCACTGGGGGAAACGCATATTTGCGAAGGCCCCGGGGCCAGCTCTGCGCCAGTGCATCTATACCGAGTGTCCCCCCAGACAGGGAGTAGAACAACTGGCAGTGAGAGGCTTCTGGCGAGGCCAACAGGTCTACCTGAGCTTCGCCGAACTCTCCCCAAATCAGCTGGACCACCTGGGGGTGGAGTCGCCACTCTCCCGGCAGCGCAGCTCGTGAGAGCTCGTCGGCCGCACGGTTGAGCACACCAGGGACATGAATGACGCGAAGCGACCTCAGATGCTTCTGACACCAAAGGAGGTCTCATATGAAGCAAACCGAGTGGGGTTACTGCCGCTGCAGCTGTCATATGCCCAGGAGCCTCTGAAAAAGTTTCAGCGGGACCGCTGTCCTGCCCCTGAATGTATTCAGGCAGTTCAACACCGACTGAGCACGTTCCTCTGTGAGGCGTGCTGACTGTTCGACCGAATCCAACTCCATACCGAGAAAAGAGATCCTCTGCACTGGGGCGAGTTTGCTCTTTTCCCAGTTGACCTGAAGGCCCAACTGGCTGAGGTGACCGAGCACCAAATCCCTGTGTTCGCACAACTGCTCCCGAGACTGAGCAAGAATGAGCCAGTCGTCGAGATAGTTGAGGATGCGAACGCCCTGTTCTCTCATGGGAACAAGGGCTTCCTCCACGACTTTCGTGAAGACGCGGGGAGACAGGGCCAGCCCGAAGGGCAGGACCTTGTACTGATATGCTCGACCCTCGAATGCAAAGCGCAGAACGGCATGTGTCGAGGAAGAATCTTGACATGAAAGTACGCATCCTTCAGGTCGAACGCTGCAAACCAATCTCGGGGACGGATGCACTCGAAAATGCATTTCTGCGTGAGCATTTTGAATGGTAGCTTGTGAAGGCTCCGATTCAAAACTCGCAGGTCCAAGATTGGTCGTAACCCACCGCTCTTCTTGGGTACAATGAAGTAAGGGCTGTAAAACCCTGACCTTATATCGGCTGGAGGGACCGGCTCTATCGCGTCCTTCGCCAGTAGGACTACGATCTCCGCATTCAAGACATGGGCATCGACAGCTTTCACTGAAGTGAAGTGGACACCTCTGAACTTGGGGGGACGCCGGGCGAACTGAATCGCATAGCCGAGCCTGATGGTCCGAATGAGCCAGTGAGAAGGACTGGGGAGCGCTAACCAGGCTCGCAGAGACCGCACAAGCGGGACCAAGGGGACCGTAGGCGTACCCGCAGTGGGGCAGCGAGGTGGAACGCAGGGACGCGGCTCGGGGGGCTCTCTTTGCGAGGCGGCCTGTAGCGGGGTCTGAGTGTGCTGTACACCACATACCTGGTTCCATGGTCGGACTGCTGTTTCATTGAAAATTTGGGTACTGCTGACTGTTGGGCCAACGGTGGAACAGAAAGAAAAGGAAACAAAGGATTTACCACCCGGCCCTCCTCCAAGTGAAGGAGCGGTGCAGTCACCATCTCCTGAAGAGAAGTCCCAACCATCTCCGGGTCGCCCGTCCTAAGGCCTCTTGCTCCTGGCTTTGCTGCCCCTCTTGGCGGGGGCCTGGACGGGCTGGGGACCCTGCTTACGACTGGCTCCATGGTGCCGCTTGGGTGGAGGCTGCTGCTGCGGCGCGGGAACCGAGGCAGCTGCAGGGGGTCACCCTCGGCAACGAGCAGGCTGAGGTGCTGCCGGCAGTGGGGTGGACAGCGGACCGCTGTGACAGGATGTGAATGATCGCCTCAGACTGCTTCTGTACAGCCGAGAACTGCTGGGCGAAGTTCTCGACCGCGTCGCCGAAGAGGCCAGTCTGGGACACGGGGGAATTAAGGAACCTGACCTTGTCGGTATCGCTCATGTCGGCCAGACACAGCCAGCGATGGCATTCCTGGACCATCAAAGTGGACATCGCACGACCCACTGACCGCGCCGTAACCTTCATCGCCCAAAGCTCGAGGTCCGCCGCGGTACGAAGTTCCCGAAGAACTTGCGGATCATGACCACCCTCGTGCAGGCCCCTCAACGCCATAGCATATAAGGTGGAAGCGGCTTCCCCACAGGCCTGGTAAGGGAGAGACGGCTCCCCCCGCCAGGTGGAGTTGGGGCACAGTTGCATAGCAACGGCCCACTCCACAGGGGGGATGGACGTGTAACCCTTAGCCACACCGCCATCAAGGATGGTGAGGGAGGAGGGCCCACCGGCACGGTTTCGGGCAGTAAAAGGTGCCTTCCACGTACCAGTGAGCTCTTCATGCACCTCCGAGAAGAGAGGAACCGGGGTCGGTGGCTGAGAACCAGCTCGTGCCACCCCGAGAAACCAATCGTCCACCCTCAAGGGATTGGGACACGATGGAGGATTCCACACGAGCCCGACCCTGTTGGCGGCCCGGGAAAGCATAGCCATCATTTCCGGATCTGTATCGGGCACAGCTACCGTACCCGAAGGAGGCAACTGTGCCGACACGTCATCTCCAGAAAAATCTGACTCACCCTCTCTGTTGCAGCTATCGACATCTGGTCATCGGGAGGAGTGCCGAAGGATACAGATGGTGCACACCTTTGAGATGGCCCACCGCGCTCCCCCGGCAGCTCTACTGGCTGCGGAGTGCAGGAGGAGTGAGGGTTCCTAGGGGGTTGGTTGCCCGAAGGAAGCGCACTCACTGTAATCCTCAGATCACCAGCGCCACCGCTCGCAGCAACCCTCTGAGGAGGATTGGAATGAGGCAGCGGCACTGGGACTCTGCCCCTTTGCAGGAACTGGAGTCTCGACCGCAACTCCGAGACAGTCATCTTCCCACAATGGGTACATGACTCATCCACAAACACTGCCTCAGTGTGCGCTAAGCCCAGACACGCGATGCAGCGCTTGTGACCATCCCTCGGTGCCAGGTAACGACTGCATCCAGAAACACACAAGTAGAATGTCATCTTTAAAAAGACACAAGCTCTACTTGTGTAAGCTCTTTTAGGGACTTTGCTCTTTTAATCAGTGCTGAAGCACGCAGGGGAACGGCCGCGGCAACACAGACAAGGATTGTGCAGCCTGTCGTGTGCTCTCTTTCTCTCTCTCGATGACGCTCTCTTACCAGCTGTAAAAACAGCTTTTACGCACTCTTTAAGCGCACCGTTTAGCAGCCGTGAGAATGGCCTTTTCAGCTCTCTTTGCTCAAAAAAAGGCAAAAAAAGAGAAAAGGAAAAAATGGAGAGAATTCGACCCCGCTGCTGTGCTGTACGCCCGCACTTCCACGCAAAAGAGATCGTCCTGCAGAGACTCGTTTAGCACTTTCAGCAGAGAACAACTGTTCAGCTCCGAAGCGAAAAGCTGAAGATGCAACGCACCTGCTGCTCATTATATACCAGCGCTGCGAGGTGAGCAGCTGCTGCATATGATTGCATGCCAATGTGCATTGGCTCGTTTTAGTTACACTCGAAGCAGATTGGCCTCTCTAGCGAGATTCCTATTCATCGGTCAGTCCGACGTACGTCGAACGTGACCGACTGAATGGGAACTGAATCTTTGAATAGAGCAAGCTGATGGACAATGAACAGAAACCGAAACATGCTCTTAAACAAACAAGACTACATAGCACAGATTAGCATGTTGACATTCAATACAAATCCTAGCAGGTTTGTTTACACCTATAAATGAGGCCAAGAGTACAGTAATATTAAAACAATAAACAGAGCCACACAGAACAAAAGACGCGCATGTGAGACTAGTGCAGAAGATCTCAGTAGTGCAAGAGCTAGTGATTGTCTCAGAGCAAGAGAAATTAGAAAGGAAATGAGGAAATCCAGGAGGTTAGTCTATCAAACCTCCCTGCTCGGGTTCAGTGGCACACTTACCATCTTAGTTTTGACCAGTTTTTCTATAGCACTGACAAGCTCAGCAGCACTGGGGACGTCAGCCGAGCTCTGCCGTGAAGCCAGCAGCACAGATGACTACATGACAGCAGGTGAGGAGGAGAGAGACATTAGCAGGAGAAAAGAACACACAGGCAGATCAGAACAGCAAGTGCTCAGGATGCTGGGTTAGCCCAGTTTATCAAGCTTTGCTTTGGGGAGAAGAGAAGCAAAGGCCATGCCAAGAACATGCCAAACATTTCACCTCCAAATCAAAAGAAAAATAACTACTTATAGTCTCCATATAGAAAATGAGACCTACTTTTAAGACCTTTACAAACTGTGCAAAGTGACACTGCAATTATTTTTACGACAATTAGTAATTTCTCCCCACATTCTCATTATTATGATTATTTTTAATGGGTAAAACAGATCTAATGTATAATATTTTACAACAGTATTTGTTGTATACACTACTGTTCAAAATTGTGGGGTCTATAAGATTTCTCTATAATAAGTCTCTTATGTTCACCAAGGCTGCATTCATTTGATCAAAAATACTCTATAAAAGGGCTATTGTGAAATATTACAATTAATAAACATCTGCTTTCTATTTGAATATATTTTAAAATGTAATTTATTACTGTGATGAAAAGCAGAATTTTTCAGCATCATTGCTCCAGTCTTCACTGTCACATGATCCTTCAGAAATCATTGTAATATGCTGATTTGCTGCACAAGAAACATTTCTGATTATCAATGTTGAAAACAGTTGTGCTGCTTAATATTTATTGTGGAAACTGTGACACATTTTTATGATTCTTTGATGAATAGAAATTTAGAATAGAATAGAAGGAACAATATTTATTTGAAATAGAAATCATACATTTCTTTACTGTCACTTTTTAATTCATCCTTGCTAAATAAAAGTATTAATTTTTATTTAAGCATTAAAACAATCTTGTGAGAATTGGATTCCTTACTATGTTACTGTACAGAGAGTCTAATAATAATAATAATAATAATAATAATAATAAACAATGAAAATAATGTGAATAAAACAAAAAAAATGATAGAGATAATCTGGGTTACATGAATAATAATAAATGTCGTAATGCAAGCAATCATAATGGTCTTAAAACTAGGGTTTTTTACTTTCGATTTTGGAGGGAAATAAGGCCACGTTCTTTTTGAGATTCATCCTGTCAGACAGCATTGGGTTGTAAACACATTACAACTGCAATCGCAAGGCACAGCGTGTGAAAGAGCCAGAGTTGGGTGCAACAGTAAAAGTTTCACAACTACATAATTTAAGCTTCATTGCAACAATAGGGTGGATTTGTGGTTCGTTGAATGTGACACAAGGAGCCTCCACCCCAGCAGTTACTGGCGACGTTGACATCAGGGAGGAAAAACAGTGTTAGTAAAGCCACTGTGTGTGTGGGTGTGTGTGTGAGGGGTCTATGACTATGAGGGAGGCAGGTGGAGATAGTTATGAACATATGATGAGTGACACAGTATGCATTTAATAAATCTCTCTCCACATTAATAACCCTGCTGACCTCTCCTATAACACGACTCTCCTCACACTCCTCCCTTTCTGTTGTGTGTGTACCTTCTCTTCCTGAGCAGACGGGTCTTTGATGATCTCCATTGGAGGAGGGAGGGGAGTGTGTGACTCGTCCTCAGGCTCTTCCTCTCCTCCGCTGTGCATCCCTGATGAAGATTTGGAGAGTGTTCCCTCTTCTTTACGCACTCTCTGCAAACACAAGAAGTCAATCAGCAAATTCACAACATGTTATATCAGTTCCTAGTGACTACAGAACAGATCTCTTCCTTGTGAAAAAGATGTGCACTTTATTGTATTGAATGTACTTGCAGTGTACTTCAAATCTTAAAAGTATATTTAAAAAAAAAAAAAAACGGTTCTTGCAGATTTATTATTAATAAAATAAGGCCACTTTATAAGTGTACTTAAAGAGAGTATGCATTCATGTATAAAACACATTTTATACATTTACATTTAAAATATTTGATATTAATTTTAACCATACTGTAGTATGGTATATTTTTTACAACATTAAGTTAACATATTTTGAATGTACTAATTGCAACTTTATTATTACGAATGTATAAATACAAATATATTTAAATACATGATATACATGTTTCAATAGAAATTACAATATAGTTTAGTTTACCAGAAATTCTTGCCAGTAGATTCAGTAATATGACTGTGGTATTTTAAAAACTACAGAAGCAAATTTTGAAATTGCATACAAAGATGTACTTAAGTCCTATTTAAGATTAAGTTGCTTACATTCAACTAATTGCATTTAATACAAATCTAAACTATAATACAAAAGTTAGACTACTATAATATTACTTTTTAAAGTGTATTTTCTGTAATAAGTACTTTGTTTTTAAATGTATGCTAAAATGTATGGCTTTTTTCACAAGGTTCATTCATTTGTAGAAACATCTTTGAATGTCAAACAGCCTACAGAGAGGTTAATGTACATAATACTTGCCAGAATAATGGTCAGCAGTGGTGCAACAGATCACAAAACTCACGGTTCGGATCATACTACGGATTTTGAGTCACGGATCGGATCATTTTTCGGATCAGCAAAAAAAGTTTGCTTTTCATTAATTACTAAAAGCTTACTTTAAGTACTTCTATACCCCAGCAGAAACTACTACTTAAGTCAGTAATAAAAAAAGAACAATTACACAAATTACAAGCATAGATGAACAGCCTACAACATAAAATTATAAAGACAGTAACAGTAGTATTCAGGTGCAGAAATGTAAAAATTAAGTGTAAAACAACACAATAATGCTTATTGCATAAGTTATATACAGATGATTAGCAGACAGAAGCAGGTAGGCCTATTATAGGCTGCTGTCTCTAAGACTAATGCACGGACGTAGGCTACTGACACACATTCGGTTTCTTTCTCAGCTGTATACGTTAACTTAAGACATAACCGACTGTGTTTACCAGAATACTTGCTAAAACGGGTATTTTAACATAACTTTGTGTGTATGTATCCATCCGTTGAGGCAATGTCTGAAACGCGATATCTGAATCGCGCCTCTCTCTCTGTGCGTGTGCTCGCTTCAGTGTGTGCGGCAGAGGCTGAGCACAGAAAACGGTGCGCGAGTCCCGATTCGAATTCTCCTTCATCTGAATGGTCTGAAATTGCTTGAAATTGTGTAAACTGGCAAGACAGAACACGTGCAAATGATAAACTTTCACTCTATGATGGTTAAACTTAACAATTAATCCGCGAATCACATGCGTGCCGAACCGTGGGGACTGGTCCGTACGGATCACGATCCGTTGCACCCCAAAAGTCAGAATAAAACCTCAAACTGTGCTATTAATTTCGGTGATGAATAATCATCATAGAAAATTATGAACATCAAAACAATCCTCAAAATATGCACTGTGGCACAGTTTTGCAAGCGTAAGCACCTCAGAATCTAGTTTACAGAGCAATCATTGATAATTATGTAGCTTTGTATATTGAACACTGATGTCATACTACTGAGGACCATAAATGACACGAAGCAACACATTACAGTGATATTATCACTTATGCCAAAATCCTTTACTTGTGATAAAATCACTGTAACTGTAACACACAGCCTCAAGTGGTTTATTGCTTTATTATTTGGCTTCAGTGCACTAGTTTAAATGCTCAGAGTTTGTTGTTAAAGAATTTGCTCTGAAAGACAGCAGACACGGTTAATATGGGCCATTGTGGTGGGGTTCACATACCCTGCTTGAGGAATACAGAGGCTCTTTTGTACCAGCACATTATATGGCGCACAGCTTTAAAAAGTCAGGCTAATCATCACCCTCCGATCTGAACGGCTGCTGCCGGGGCCATAGCAGCCCTTTAATACACCATTAATACAGCATACAGAACAACAGGCCTACTTTTCTCTGTATGGTCATGATTGCGTAAAAAATTGTGATGGAGAATGAAGGAGCGGTTATAAAACACTCTGACGTAAAAGCTGCTGTCCACCGTCACATGCTGTTACACAAATGTAAAATATTGACAACAAACCTTGTTTTGAGGAATTCTTATGGAAATGTAAAAATATTTGTTCACACTTTATTTTAAGGTCCAATTCTCCCTATTAACAAACCATTAACTATGACTTTTGCCTCAGTAAACACCAAATTTGCTGCTTATTAATAGTTAGTAAGGTAGTTGTTAAGTTTAGGTATTGGGTAGGATTAGGAATGTAGAATATGGTCATTCAGAATATGTGCTTTGCTTTATAAGTACTAGTAAACAGCCAATTTGTTAATAATAGGCATGCTAATAAGCTAGTAAGTTACTAGTAAGAATTGGTCCCTATACTACAGTGTTACCAAAAATTCATTAAATAAACAAACTATGGTGATTTAGCTCAGTCTGTCCTGACTTTACTGATAAGATTGGACTGGATTTATGTAACAGCTGTTATTGATGTGTAGTTAAAAACATAAAATTGTTATTTGTATTGTGACAATCATTTATTTATTTATTTTTTTATTTTTTTTATTTTTTTTGGTGAAAAGGTGTTGAGGTATTTCCTTCTGAAAAAAGGAGTTGAGGGGAAAAAAGACTCATGGAGTCTTTAATGCTGAAATAAAAGTAAAAACACCTATGCAAAATAGACAAAAAGGTGCTGGTCTGGCCATGTGAGAACTGGAGAACAAAAACACAGTAAATACACTGTATTGCAGGGAGAGTGATTACCATCATGGTTTGGTGGACATACCATAGTAATAATGGTATTGTGTGAAGTTCTTTGGATTACCATGGTATAAAAATAAGGTAATAAGTCAGGGTCATGGTATTATCATTTAATTCAATCAGATGGCTGTGAGTTTTTCCTCAATGTAGTATAAAAAAATATTAACTTTCCAGTAAGTTGAAAAAAAAGTACAGTACCTCCTCCAGGGTGTCATCCTGTAGTTCAGGCGGCCCCAGATCTATGCTCTTTCGTCCATCACGTTTCTGCTTCTGTTTGCTAGGGATCTTCTTGATGTTGCTGCCGTGACTGAGGCGCCGGACAGGGCTGGTCAACCACTTCTTCAGTGTATTTCCAGAGCGCTTGGGTCCAGGGGAGCTGCTCTGCAGGGAGTTCATGGACGCCTGCGGCTGCAGTGTGGTCACGGACTCCGTCTTCCCTTCTGGGCCGCTAACTGCATAGTTTTCTGTAGGACAAAGAACAGAGAAGAAGGGTGAATGAAAGTAAAGTCCATTATGAAGGTGATGATCAGGCCTAAAACAACTTTTAAGGAATACTCCAGGTTAAATACAACTTAACGTTTGTAATTTCTGCATTACTGGCATTACCAGTTGGATTTGTGAAAAAACTATTAGAGAAAAATAGGATTCTCAGATACACCACCCATCTACCCAATGGCCAGAAAAACAGGCAGTCCCACCCCAAACTCACACCTCTGGTTGACATAATGGTTGGGATACTCAAACAAACAGAACAATGCTTTGAAAGCATCAAAAAGCCACAGTGTTTATGCTTTTTGGGGAGCTTACAGACTATGAACAGCATCTGTGGCATGTTGTTGATTACCATATTCCACAGACTCAGCCCTCAGATTGTTAAAAAGAAAACAAGCAGAAAATACATTTACAATAATAAACTTACATTGGAAGTCTAACAGACAAGGAATTTATATAAATTATTTAGTAAACATGTTTATTACGAGCGTTATTAAGTTTGAAAGAATTGAATTAACCCTAAACTAGTGAAATATTTATTTCCTCCCAGTCTCATTCAAAATCACTTAAGTCATTTTCAATCAGCTCTCTTCTTTCCTGTCACAGAAAAATTTGCTTTAGTCAGGCATCAAAAGAGGACATTCAATAGGGACTCAGTCCGGAAGCTATGCAGTTGGCAAAACCCACTTTCAGATGATCAATCCTCAATCTCCTAGCTTTCGAAACCAGACTACCAAATCCTCCTGTGTATCATCTCAAGCCTTGGTTCCTTGGAATCTGCACTCTGTACTCATTTAGGGTTATTTTGGAGAGCAGGGGTTTAAGTCACATTAAAGGTGCACTAAGTGATTTTTTAAAAACGCTTTTGACCACAGTGACGGACTGAGTCCCAAAACACACTTGTAGCCAATCAGCAGTAAGGGGGTGTGTCCTGCAATGATAGAGAGAAGAGAGCGCACAATTTGAGTGCACAGGACTGATATTAGCAGATAGACTATAGATAGAGAGAGATTGCAAATAAAAAAAAGAGGAAAATATCAGAGAAAGAAAAGTCAGAAAAACTCAAGGAGCAGGAAGAGCTCGAATTGGATGCCGAGGTTGCTTTGTTTCTTCTAGATAGGTGAGTAACGTTGATTTTGCTTTGTTTCACACAACTTATATGTGTTGGTTTTTGTTTGAATATGCTTGTGTGTCATCTTCACTTGTTTCCGCGATCATGGTTGCCATGGTTGCATACGTACATGTGGGGTGGAGATTTCAAAATAGGGGCGAGGTCCTGTTGGGGTATGGGCATGTTTGCTGGTGCTTTCAAATATCAACATCGTTTGGCAAAAATCGCTTAGTGCACCTTTAACTTTCCACAGGGGTGCCTCAGGGTTCAGTGCTTGGCCCTCTTTTCTTCTCAATATAAACATCAACACTAGGACCTATCATCCAGTTTCTATTACTTTTTACGGTGTTCAACAGCATTCTCAGAGAGTATAACTAGACAGGTTAATCTGTTTAAAAGGAAATTAAAATGAGGTATCAAAGTAATCCAACAAATAAAGTTTTCATCAATTTCAGCAATAGATGGACTCAAGGGCTAAACCTAGACTGTATCCTTCAATCAGACACAGCTAACAGAAGTGCAGTACAGGAAGAATCAGCAATGCCAAATGTTTCAAATCTAACATCAGCCCAACATTAACCAACAGCCCAACATTAACCAACCAACGTGGAGAGAGTCGGTAGCACTAAATTCCTGGGAGCGCACATCACAGAGGATCTCACCTGGACCACCAACGTCATGTCACTCAACAAAAAGGGACAACAGCGCCTCCACTTTATCTGCCGGCTGAAAAGGGCAAGTCTCCCTCCACCCATCCTCACCACTTTCTACAGGGGCACCATTGAGAGCGTGCTGACCACCTGGATCACTGTCTGGTATGGGAACTGCAGTGCTGCTGACCGCAAGACCCTACAACGGACAGTGAACACTGCCGCAAAGATCATCGGTGCCCCTCTCCCCTCCATCCTGAACATTTTCCTTACACGATGCTCCAGCAAGGCCTCCAGCATCGTGAAGGACCCCACCCACCCCTCCCACAACCTCTTCCAGCTCCTGCCATCAGGTAAAAGGTACCGGAGTATCAAAGCTCGTTCAGTCAGACTGCTCAACAGCTTTTTTCCCCAGGCTGTGAGAGCTCTTAACTCCAATCTCCCTGTCCCCCTTTGAAACCATGAACACCTCAGCCCCCCAACTCATAAATAACTATTGACAATTTTCCTAAGTGCAATTCTAAGTGTGCTACACACAGGTGAGTGGGCTATACAAACCACCTGTAGTAATGCACTCGTCCCACTATATGCACACTAGACACTTTCTATAAACACTCCCTGCTACAAAGACTCAATAAGATAATATATGTTTACTTGAACATTGCACTACAAAATAATGTTTACTTGAGCATTGCACTATTAAATCTTTCTGCACTGCTTCCCACAAAACCTCTCTTCTGAACAATTTAATGTACAAAATATATATTTTTCTGCACATTTTCATGTACAAATATCTCTTTAGCACAATTTCATGTACAGTATTTATGTAAAGTTCTTGTACAGTCTCAGTTTGTGTATGTGTAGTCAACTAGGTATAGTAGTTATAGTATTTATAGTATATGTATAGTCAGATGGTTAAACTGTTTTATAGCTCTATTGTTTTTTCCTATATTTGCATTGTTGTATGTTTATCTTATGCTTAACTAGTATGTAGCACCGTGGTCCTGCGAGGCACGACATTTTGTTCCACTAAATGTCCGCACATGCAGCAGAATGACAATAAAGCTCAACTTGAACTTGAACTTGAACTTGAACTCCTGCTAACTGGAAACCAAATATCACAATTCACTGTGAATAACGATAAACAAACATTTCAGATAAGAACTGAAAAACACCTACAGAGCATCACAGTACTGCTATTCTCTTCAGATGTAACACTATACACACATTCGTTCAAAGTTATTGATCACATTCCACAAATGCAAACCACACACCTAACAAAGTCAATATTCTTGTGGAGTAGAAGAAGATCAAGCAGACATTACCCACACTACTAAAGCACATTGCATCTAAGTCTTTGACACTGTAACTGCTATATCATTTAAAACGATTGTAGACTATTGTCAAAGTCTTTTCTGCTGGGTGTTCAAAAATTGGTCATCACTGACTTACAATTAGTTATAAATTAAATCAAATTTAATTCATCACATTTCATTCTAGAAATCCACTGGTATATGATGCATAATATAACTGCTAATATCAGCAGGTTTTTAAATGATCAGTATCCATCTGATTAGGTAACAAACAGGAGATAGGCAAACAGTACATAACATTGCTCATCATGTGAAATGAGTATGGTTATCAGCCAAATTTTTAATGTTAGTGCATTCCTAATTCTAATCATGCACTATTTAACATTAAAATTTCAAACAAATTGGCATTATATCTCACTGAAGCATCGCTGAAAACATTCTATGTATTTTTCTCTCTTGCGCATACAAGCCTGATTCATGATAAGATCAAGTATCATTACCAGCAGAAGAACTTGTTCTCCAAATGCCCATTGTGTTGATGACATCTGTGTGTGTTGAGTACGGCCTTTAATGGCTGACTCATTAGAGGAAGTGACCTTGTGAGAGTTGATCATAAAACTTGTTATGAAAACATAAGTGAATTTCTACTACAACCAGTGTTGCCAGATTGGGCTGGTTTCCGCCCAATTGGGCGGTTTTGAATTTGATTGTGCAGGTAAATATTGGCTTGGGTGGGTGGACAAAATTTGGGCTGGTTTGGGGTCAGTTTGGCGGTTTTCAAACATATAAATTATATAGACTCTGCGCGATCACAGATCTGATTTTGAATGTATAACTGTATAAGTGATCATAATGCCTAAATAAGTTACATGGTAAAGAGTGGGGAGTGTTTTAACTCTCAAAACGTGAATTACATCTGTTGAGGGAGAGATGACACGAAAACTCTATCACTGCAACTCCGAAATCAGGGCACAGTTAAATCAAAATCTATTTACATCTATAGGATCCTGTCTTTTATCTTTTAAACAGTCCAGATTGGTATATCCTTGAAAGCTGCTGGACTTGTTATTTTTGACTGTGCAAAGTTCTATATTATGTTTAATATGAACTTCACGAAAGACTGATTGAAAATGATGCATGTGTTTTTTCGAGGGTATCTGTTAATTTCCTGATTGCCATTTTGACAGTGTCTGCTTGCATATTTTATTCATATTTGGTAATTGTATCTTTAATGTATTTGCCCCGATTTGATGCATGGGAAATGTATCTGGCATTATATTTATATTATTTTGTCGTCATTATTTTGTTTTAAGGAGTTAAAAATCAACCTTGATTTACATTCTATCACATTATTTTGATAGTTAAAGTTTTGGGTGGGTTTTTGTGAGCTTTTGGGCTGGAAATCGTCCATCCAATCTGGCAACACTGACTACAACACACTGATTCATCAGAAATCACAGCCGTCTGAACTGAGCATTCTGCTTAAACAAAACGAACGCTGCTCTTCACACATGCTCGCCAGGCTCGAGACAACACATGTGAGCCATTCACGAGAACCAGCCATCACAGCAGTGTGAGTCCATCCGCTGTTTGATGGAGTGCATCCCATCAAGTGCTGCAGTGCTTTTTGAAGAGTGAACCTGCTTAATAACACAGACTGACTGACGACAAATGTGCAGTCTTGTGAGTGTGTGATTATGTGTGGAGTAAAGAGAGGCTTTAATGAAAGCAGTCATTAAGCACTGCCCTTTACACATACACACACACTTCTCCTGCTGCTGCCTCAGTAACCGAGAGACAGACAGAGAGAGTTCTTTGTTCTTTTAAGTGGTCACATCACATATCCACAGAAAGCAGCATCTGGATCATATGACTACTTTTACTACAAAGCAAAAGCAGCTAACAGGAACTCCCACTGACACATATCAGAGTCCTGCTCCTGCAAGAAATCTTGAAATCAACGGGACTTAACATGTAAGAGTATGCAAAAATTCTGAATAAAATGTGACTTTGGCAAGTATATTATAATGTGTCGTAAGTCTGTTAATCATCATTTGGGTAGTAACTTTATTAGGAACTACAACATTACATGCATTAAGTTAAAAATATAAGTGACCTTTTTAGATGAAAGTGACATGAACAATTCAACCCAAAACGATATACAGTAAACACTCTTTGCGGTTTCTTTTATACAACTTAATTTAGACAAGTATTTCTCACATTAAAGGAATAGTTCACCTCAAAAATGAATAAATTATGACAGAATTTATATTTTTGAGGTGGATTATAAATTAAAATAATAATAACAATAATTAAAAAGTGGAAAATAGAGTTTCATAGCCAGTGAATTTTATTAATTTCACTTGTCATTGGAAGGTGTTATATGTGAGGGATTTTTCAGGAATTGTTTAAAAATCCCAGTAGCTACTGACACTGTCAAGCAACGTCCTTTTGCACTCTTTTCCATTCCCAGCTTTCTTAAATGTTTATTTAACAAGAACAATGTAACTTAACAAGAATACACTGACTTTTACAGTACTACGGTATTTAAGAAAAAAATGTGTGTATATATTTACATACAGTACATACAGACAGACAGACATAGATAGATTATAAATCACCAGTTGTGACATCACTTCATGTTCTGCTCTGCTACTCACAGGTACTTCACTGGCCTTTTGAAACTTAATACAGCGGATCTGTGCAGTAAAAATACCACACATGGCTTCTTTTGAGGAGTTTAGTGGCATGGTAACTCCTTTGAAAGGCACAAAGAGAAGAAAAAATCCCAAAAGTATTAAACACTTGAGTCACACTAAAAATATGTGAATGTCGCTTTTCTTAATAATTTCTGCAATAACTTTTAATCAGCTGCAGTGGATCTTTGAAGTCATTTTTCCTCAAAGTCACACAAAGGTGTAACCTTTAGTTTTACCACCATTTGAGTAACACAAAACATCCACGTACCACATTAAAACATGTTTGCACTATTTTCTTTATAATAAATGTTTTAACCTGTTTGGATTTTTTTTTTTTTTTGCATGTAAGTGTGTCTTGAATGTCCAAATACTCTGTGTTAAAATTAAAAATAAGACACAGTGGCCTCGTTCAACACAATTCACATGAGTCAGAGTTCCCGGCGCTGTTGTGAAAGAGTGACTGATATTCCCTCCTCATACTACTCATAAAAACACTGAAAGTGATGATGTCATGGTTATTAATTTGACATGAACAATAAGAACGTGAAACAAGAACTAATAAGCAAGCTGTCATTTAGAAGCATATGCTCTGGACCAGGATTTACTCTCAACATCTGCTTTAAAACTAGTAGTTCTGCTCCTGGATGCTGATTGTGGTTCCAGCTATGCTTTCCAGCGGGAAAACAGGGACTGCATTTTCTAGCAAACGGAAGAATGTTTTTTTGTTTTTTTTTCACAGTAAAAATAATGTATCATAACTCGACTTAATATGCAGAGACAACTATAAGAAATGATTCCAGCTTTAGGTTTCACTTTAAATTTAAGGCCCTCATATTTGAGAAATATGTACCATCCATTCATAAATTCCTTCATCTGCCAAACAATGTGACGTCTCCCACACAACTTCCTGACACATAGAGGTGTGACTGAGTGAATGGTTTAGTCTTCACTGAAGCAAACAGGCAGATGTGTCCTCTTTTATCTCCTGTTGAGTCTTTGAACTGACATTCCTCGCTGTCAATAGAAACCCAGGCATGTTTTAAACCGTGTGGCATTTTTCCAGATACTTCACCCAATCAGATTCTTCTGAGCCGAGCTGGTTCTGAAACACACAGGCAGTCCAGACGGACCGCATTCCATTCATAGGTGAGGAGTTTCATATGCTTTAACCTGACAACACCTCTCACCTCACAAAGCATTTCTGCTGACTGTACATTACAGGCATTACTGACTGTAAATGTCCCAAGCGCTCAAGAGGAAGAAAAACAAGGGAATCATTCCCATGTTCCCACATTATCTCTCTCGTAGAGCCGTCTTCAAAGAGCCACTAAAGCTCTTCTGATGAAAAGAAGATTTGAACTAATTTGCTTTTCAAAGATCGCAGGAGTCATGTTCAAGCCCTGGACAGACAGACCAAGCTACACATTAACAGATCATTTTGCATAATTGTGTAACACAAGTGTAATCAAAGTAATGGTTACACTTTATTTTAAGGTGTCCTTGTCAGAGTGTAATTATACATTTAAGTACTGAGTAATATTAATTAACTACATGTACTTACTATATGGTTAGGTTATATATATATATATATATATATATATATATATATATATATATATATATATATAAATAAATAAATATATATGGACAGTTTCATCGCTAAAATCTGATTGGATGAGATGTGTTGGAAGTCGTAAAAAAGACAATAGGTATAGGTTATTATTTTGTAACATTTTTAACTAAAACTATTAACAAATAAATAAAGAAATAAAATTCAACATTGTTACTTGAAACAAAATAAACGTTAACTGAAATAAAAGTAAATGGTCAAACTTTATTTTAAGGTTCAATTTTCACTATTAACTATAACTTTTGCATCAAACTCCTTATTTGCTGCGTGTTAATAGTTAGCAAGGTAGTAGATATGTTTAGGTATGGGGTAGAATTAAGGGATCTAAAATATGGTCATGCAGACAAAAGGCATTAATATGTGCTTCATAAGTGCTAATAAACAGTCAATATGCTGGAAATATGCAAGCTAATAAGCAACTAGTCCATAATGAGAATTGGTCCCTATTAAATAGACATATTCAGCTAGTTGCAACATTTCTCATTTTCATTTAGTTTACCTTGAAGCACTAAAATAACTAAACCTAATAAATAAATAAACAAACTTTATATAGAGTTTAAAAATAATACAAATGACAAAAAAAAAAAAACAACAAAAAAAAAATAATAAAACTTTAAAATTAAAGTGAATACAGAAAAGTATTTTGCAATACAATGTGAACACAATAAATATATTGTACTTATTTTTTTGATGCAAGTACACAGTAGTTAAGGCCACTTAATATTAGGTGGGACCAAAAAAATCTAATTCAGATTATTAACAAAAAACTATAATAGTATATGAGTGATACTAAAATCACAATGATGCATACTTGTGTCACAGTCGAAATACTACAAGTGACACAGTGACCGACAAACTAATTATCACCTCGTGTTAAACTCCATGAGGTGTAGACTACTACAGGTTTCTTGTTTGGGACACGTCCTGCTTGATTTTTGGCATTCCTTCACATTTTGTCTTTTGTAATACTTCAGCCCGCTGAAGCTGCATGCATATGGAGGGTCATTTACATAAAGCAAACACTGGCTGAGTCTAGTCAACTATTTGACTTGATAACTATTTGTCCCAGGACAAAATTTTTAAGGTGGGATCCTTCACCAAGACACCTAACCCTTTTGGCAATGACAAGTTGTTAAGTAGGTAACACTTTAGTATAGGGACCAATTCTCACTATTAACTAGTTGCTTATTAGCATGCCTATTAATACATATTAGCTTTTTATTAAAACTTATAAACAGTGTTGCCAAGTCTGTGGTTTCAATCCCAAAAGTATTTAAACACTTGAGTCACACTAAAAATATGTGAATGTCGCTTTTCTTAATAATTTCTGCAATAACTTTTAATCAGCTGCAGTGGATCTTTGAAGTATTTTTTCTTCAAAGTCACACAAAGGTGTAACCTTTAGTTTTACCACCATTTGAGTAACATAAAACATCCACGTACCACATTAAAACATGTTTGCACTATTTTCTTTATAATAAATGTTTTAACCTGTTTGGATTTTTTTTTTTTTTGCATGTAAGTGTGTCTTGAATGCGCAAATACTCTGTGTTAAAATTAAAAATAAGACACAGTGGCCTCGTTTAACACAATTCACATGAGTCAGAGTTCCCGGCGCTGTAGTTTTGAGTAGCAATTGGGTGGGTTTTGTTGTGAAAATTGGCAACCCTGCTTATAAAGCACATATTAATGCCTCTGCATGACCATATTCTACATCCCTAATTCTACCCAATACCTAAACTTACCAACTACCTTACTAGCTATTAATAAGCAGCATATTAGGAGTTTATTGAGGCAAAAATCATAGTTAATGGTTTTTAATAGCAAGAATTGGACCTTAAAATAAAGTGTGACCGTTTAGTAAAACAGATAAGAAGTGCTCAAGGAGTGAAGCATAAACTATAACCCATTGTAACTCCTGATGAGAATCTCAGATTACTACAGAGGACAGAACCTGTAATAAGTGCACTGCATTGATGCATTCACGCCATAATTACTAGATGACAACCCGGACGTTTCACTCAAAGCCATTTACGACCTCAGACCCAGAAATATGTGTTACTATGACAACTCTGTTACACCAAAATGTATGTGTAATTTGAGTAATCAATAGACAAAACCACAATACAGCAAGTAACAGTGGCTATCAAATTGCCTAATAATGAAAGTTTATTTAGCTTATTGTGCCGGACTTTCGAGAGTCATTCGACTCTGTGCTCACTACATTATACTGCATTGTATGTCTTCCATTTATTTTTATTTTATTTATCTTGCATTATTTAGACATTAACAACAGTCAAGCAAGACAGAATCTAACTGGAATGGTACTGAAAAGTCCATGTAGATCTCTACCTGTGGGATTTTGTGGGTGGGAGTGAGACAAAAAGTAAAAATAGCAGGCGGAAGCCAGAAGAAATATAACTCCTTTTTAGCAGGAGCGGGACTGAATCTTGCAGGAGTGTGCTGGAGTGCGACAAGAAAAAAAAGATCCCTTGTTCAGACTGTCAGTCCAAATACGATTATTTATGTATCTGATTGGAATCTGATTCAAATGTTTGACTGTCTGTACTGTTTACTGCAACTGTTCAGATCCGATTTGTGTGTTCCATAGCGCTCTCTTTTTATTGACTATTTGCATTGGTGTCTATGGCAGTGACGTCACGTTGGTAAGCCTATATATGTTTACAAAAACAACAATAACAGCAAAACAGTTTTCAATACAGATGTTGTCTTATAACATGACAACATGTTGCCGTTGCGCTGGATTACTGTATATTACATTTTATGAGACAGTGGCCATCCGAAAGGTGGGAAGTTGGAATGCGTGGTTTTATTCTGTGCTGACGTTTCTCCGTCAGTCTCAAAACGCAAAGAGGTGTATAGACTAGCAGTATATTGTCTTTTTCTGCTTGGCTTGCAGTTCGCAATAACACAACCTTGTTTCTGCAAAGACATTCAACATGTTTTCTACAAACAACGTCTTGTTTATGTTTTCTGTGGCGTGAGAAAGTGACACTGAAACGGATTTACAAAAAATGCAATTCGAGTTTCAAAACACATATGAATGTAACTTGAAATGAATTTGTAAAAATCAGATTTCACGTGATTTTTTGCCGTTCACACTTGCTAAATATGATCAGATTCCAATTGGATATGCACAAAAATCAGATTTGGACTGATGGTCCGAACAAGGCCCAAGTTGCAGCTGTCAGTTTATCAGTTGTTTCACAAGTTCTATGCAGAAGCGAATGTCAGAATCTCATAATTAACACACCTTTACTAATTGACAATATACTTACTTTTAAAAGAGTTAATAAGCATTTCAATTGCCCCACTTTGGGTTAAGGCTGAAAAACCATAGAAACCAAAACCATAACTCCATAAACCACAGACTCCAAACAACTTCAGAATAATAACTGTGGTTTATGTGATGACATCACAACAGAGGTTGTGTTTTTAGCCTTGTCTCTTTCTGCAGGACAACTTCCTGAGTTAATCAGTATGGAAAGAGAGAGAGCAAGAAAGGGCACTTTAGTCCACATTAAAGAGGAGCAGAGAGGTACTTCAGCCTGACATCAACACATGCGTGTGAAAACAACCCTCATCTACCCATGACACAAGACAGAGTAAACAACTGCAGCTCTACAGTCAATATCATTTTAAACCATGAGCCAGAGATATGAAAGACATGCAAGATAAAACAAATTATGTAGCTAATAAAATTAAGTAACAAATACCCAAAAGTAATTATTTCAATAACAGTGAAAATGTTGACACTATCACTGTTCAGCTGTGCCATCGGTTTCTGTGGTGTAACATGATATATTTCATCTAAAGCCATTTTATAATTATTAAACTCAGAGTTTTCCCTGAGCTCATATCATTTGAGTGACTGTATGGAATATTTGTATGTATTTTTATTTGTCACAACAAATGAACTGCAAGAAGCCTAATTTGATTAAAATAGTAAAAAAACAAAAAAAAAACAAAACAAAAAAAAAACAACAACTGATAAATGCATGCAACACTTAAAACGTAATTTCCCCCTCTTACTAACATTATAATCCTTACATATACAGTACACATTGTAACCAAAAATATTTTTATCCCTTTAGAAAAAGCAGCACACTTTAGCATACTTTTTGTTGTTGTTGTTGTTGTTGTTGTTAAGTAGCTTACTCATTATGAAGAAAATATACTTAAAAACAAACTGAATTTAATGTTTCCAGACACTTTTTTTTGCATGTTATTTGTAATTAAATGTTAAATAGTTTAAATAAATTCATATTAAATACAATTAGTTGAACATAAGCATGCTTTTTGACCCACTTAAGTAGAACTTAAGTGCATCTTTATATGTAATTTCATAATTACTTCTTTTGTCTTTGAAATATATTTAAAGTGTACAATAAAGTGTCAAATGTACTGCCAAGTATTTATGGTATACTAAAATATACTTTAATGTCATTGCAATTGAAACTTGTATGTCATGCATTTAAATATATTTGTACTTACAGTGGTGTAATTTTTTTTTTTTTTTAAATCCTGTTTTTTATTTTTTTGCTTATTTGACACACTTGAATGATTCAGATCATCAGACAAATTTTAATATTATACAAAGATAAACCGAGGAAATACAAAATGCAGTTTTGAAATAATGATTTCATTTATTAAGGGAAAAAACCTGTCCAAACCTGCCTGGCCCTACATGTAAAAGTAAGTGCCCCCTAAATCTAATAACTGGTTGTGCCATCCTTTGCAGCAACAACTGCAATCAAGCATTTGCGATAACTGGCAATGAGTCTTTCACATCGCTGTGGAGGAATTTTGGCCCACTCTTTGCAGAATTTTTTTTTTTTTAATTCAGCCACACTGGAGGGTTTTCAAGCATGAAAGGACCATTTAAGGTCATGCCACAGCATCTCAATCGGATTTAAATCTGGATTTTGACTTGGCCACTCCAAAAACTTAATTTTGTTTTTCTTGAGCCATTCAGAGGTGGACTTGCTGGTGTGTTTGGGATCATTGTCCTGCTGCATAACCCAAGTGCGCTTGTGCTTGAGGTCACAATCTGACAGCCGGACATTCTCCTTCAGGATTTTCTGATAGAGTGCAGAATTCATGGTTCCATCAATTATGGCAAGTCGTCCAGGTCCTGATATTATTTGGCAAATGTGAGACGAGCCTTTGTGTTCTTTTTGGTCAGCAGTGGCTTTTGCCTTGGAACTCTCCCATGGATGCCGTTTTTGCCCAGTCTCTTTCTTATTGTTGAATCATGAACACTGACCTTAATTGAGGCAAGTGAGGCCTGCAGTTCTTTAGATGTTGTTCTGGGTTCTTTTATGACCTCCTGAATGAGTCATCATTGCGATCTTGGAGTAATTTTGGTAGGCCGGCCATTCCTGGGAAGGTTCACCACTATTACGATTTTCTCCATTGTGGATAATGGCTCTGACCGTGGTTCGCTGGTGTCTCAAAGCCTTAGAAATGGCTTTATAACTTTCCAGACTGATACATGTCAACTATTTTGTTTCTCATCTGTTCTTGAATTTCTTAAGATCGCGGCATGATGTGTTGCTCTTTAAGCATGCTTTACTTTGTCAGACAGGTTCTATTTAAGTGATTTCTTGATTCAATAGGTCTGGCAGTAATCAGACTTGGGTGTGGCTAGTGAAATTTAACTCAGCTTTCTAAAATAATGTGGTTAATCACAGTTCTTTCATGATTTAACAGGAGGGGGCAATTAATTTTTCATGTAGGGCCAGGTGGGTTTGGACAGCTTTTTTCCCTTAGTAAATTAAATCATCATTTAAAAACTGCATTTTGTATTTACTTGCATTATCTTTGTGTAATATTAAAATTTGTTTGATGATCTGAATCTTTTAAGTGTGATAAATATGCAAAAAATAAAAAAAACAGGAAGGGGGCAAAAACCTTTTCATGACCCTGTATATATTTTCAATGGTGAAGTTGCAATTTGGTACATTTAAAATATATTAACTTGAAATGTAATATCAAATAACACGTTACAGTTAAAATTAACATCTTTATACGTGCTTTAGCATGTTAGTCAACATAGCAAAATCAGTGTACTACTTTAAAGAACGACAAACAATTATTTAAACAATAATTTAAAATGTACTTTAAAGTAAAACTTTTAGTTTCACATTATTACAAAGTGCAATTTTACTTAAGTTTGTTAAATTGTCATGAAAGTGAACTTAAAAGTACACTTTGGTGGACTTTTATAAAAATACAGTTTTTAAAAATAAATGGTTACATTTATTTTAAGGTGTTCTTGTTACAGTGTAATTATACATTTAAGTACTGAGTAATATTAATTAACTACATGTACTTAATATATGGTTAGGGTTACTTGCATGCAATTATGCATAATTTATTGTTATTATAATAGTAAGTACAAGTAACGTGCAACAAGGACACCTTGTGTTACCAAATATACTTTTAAGAGCTGACGTACACTACAAGTTCAATACAGGTGAGCACACTTCAACAGGTCGCATAGGTGAACCAGCTCAGTATATGTATACATCATATGTATAAAGCCTTTGTTGTGTCACAAACTTGCACTATGTACATTAGTTCTGTACTGACCAGGTCTAGAACAGCATTTGTGAAACCCACCTCCCACATGACAGCAGCAGCAGCAATTAGTGAGAATCCAGCCGCAGCAAGAGCGCACACCCTTATCACTCCTCATGACCATTCAGAGATGCATGTCTCAACACAGAGAGTTGTTCCTGGAGGACTGCACTTGTGCCAATGAGTAATTACTCTCACTCAGCCTGACTTTACAGAGAGAGAGAGAGAGAGAGAGTGAGAGAGAGAGAGAGAGAGAGAGAGAGAGAGAGAGAGGCGGAGCAACAGGACTCTCTCATGTTTCACATTCAGACAAAGGCCGCAGTCAGTTTGCTTGACGTGATAACATGAACCCATGACAATGTGTCCAGCTATAGTATGCTTACGGGGCACCACAGGGGTCGACACTCTCTCCGACTATTTTCTCTCTTACTTCTCTGAAAGCACTTTAAATGAGAAGCCAGTGAAAAAGGAAACACACATTCCCATGCAGCTAACTTGAGCTGAACTTCTGAACTGGACAAGAGAGAAAAGACTCACTGATGCCTAAAGTTCATGTCAGAATGAGTGAAGATTGCATGAACTTGATACAGAATGACTGGCTGTTGTTGTTGTTTGTGGCAGCAGGTTAAACTGTGTTATCAGGAGATTGTCGCCTGCTGTGTGACGCCATACTGTGTCACTGGAATGACAGGAATCATCCACACCGTTTCTAAGTAATAAACAACACATTCAGGTCAGAGATTTAAAGGACTGATAACTGCATAAGAGTATAAACAGCCCTTATGTGCAGCAGCGCCAAAATGCATTTAGACATGTAAACCACATGTGAATCATGTTGATAGTTAGTGTGACTGCCTACACCTGTGGATACTCTGCCAGGACACCTGTGTGAACTTGAGGAGAACTGACTTCATAAATCCACAAAAAATAAATACATAAATAAATAAATACACACATACATACATACATACATAAATAATCACCAAAACAACAGTTAAAGGTCTCTGATTCCAGCTGGACATAAATCAGTCATTGTTGGAACTATAATAAAATGGTGTAGGACCATCTATGAAAATTTGTGAAAGAGAAGAGTGCATAATTGTATTGAATGTGCACTTGTAGTGTTCTTCAAATCTTAAAAATATATTTAATAAATAAATAAATAAACTATGAAATAAGACCAAAAAGAGAGTACACATTCATGACTGTATCATTATATACTAAGAAAGGCTTTTCACAGCCTTTTTTTGCGCTTAACCCCGGGTTATCATCGTTCTAAACACCGCTTTTAACCCCGGGTAAAGACACGTTTCACACCTGTAATTTGAAAGCGGTGTTAGCACCGCATTTTACCCGGGGTTATGAAACCCTGCTCTGGAGCAGGGTTGGCACTGCATTTGTGGTGTTAACCCCGCATTGTGGTGCTAAGTTTGTTCAGTGTGTGAAATGGAGCGGTGTTTGCTTGTTGCTGCTGGATGCTTGGCAACAGACAGCCAATCAGAAATTGAGCAGCGAGGCTCATGTCACGTCAGTAAACAAGAAACGCACAGCCAGTGAGAGAAAATTAAGAAATATCAAAAGACAGAAAGCGTGTGAACTGGAGTGAGGAGACGGTAATAATACGGTAAGAATAATCTTACGCTACTGTACAAGTAAACACTAATGTTAGTCTCTCCACACTTAAAGGGAATTCAAAGAAATATTCACATACTTTGCTCCTTGTTTTCTTTCTTTTGTACTTTTGTCTTTGTTTTCTTGCCTTTTTTGTGCGTCTCATGTCACGCCTAAAAACGAGTAGAAAATGTGCGTCTGCTGTTGCTAAGCAACCATGACCTGCGCTCTCCATGAAGACGCGGAAGTTTCAGCAAAGGATAAATGGATTTCCAGCACGGCTGTCCCTGTACAGCTATGATCAGCTGTTCCTCCATCTTCTCTGAGCTAAAGACATACGCGGCGACATTTTTTTAATAACGGGCAAGATGCGGGAAAAGCCATGTAAATGGGTTGTCTGCTGTTCGTCCAATCAGTGACACCGCAAATATGCAAATAAGAAGGTTAACCCGGGGTTTACGAATGTACAGTATGAAACGTCTGTTAATGAATACCCAGGATTAACAGTTAACCCCAGGTATAGTATGAGCAGTGTGAAAAGTGATTACAGATAACCCAGGATTCCGTTTATCCGGGATTTAGGATAACCCAGGGTTAACAATTTCAAGTGAGAAAAGCCCTAAAGTGCATTTTGTAATATGAAATTAAAACTGTTACTTTGAAGTACATCTTAAATCATTATTTTTAATAATCTACAAAATATTTAAAAGTATTAATGTATAATTTAGTTTAGTATAAATGCTTGTCAGCACAATTTATTTACATTTCAAAGTCACTATAATTATAAAATTACATATAATAGTAAATCTTACTGTACTTAAAGTAAAAAAAAACAAACAAAAAAAAACAGTTAAACTGTATTTTAAGATGTCCTTGTTATAGTGTAATTATACATTTAAGTACTGAGTAATATTAATGAACTACATGTGCTTACTATATGGTTAGGGTTAGGCTTGGGGTTACTTGCATGTAATTATGCATAATTTATTGTTATTATAATAGTAAGTGCATGTAACATGTAACAAGGACACCTTAAGTGCATGTAACATGTAACAAGGCATGTAACATGTAACATGTAACAAGGACCCCCCCCCACCCCCCCCCCCCCCAAAAAAAACATCTGAAAACAATACTTTCAGTTTGCACTTTAGTGTGTTCTTTTAAAGTATGTTATTTCTGAAATTAGTGCTCTTTTAAAAAGTATGCTAATGTGTACTTAATTTCTCACAAGAGTGGTGGTTATAGCTCCAGAGTTTTGCCAGTTCAGTAAGTCTTGAACATCCACTCAAACAGCAGCAAATTGGAATGATGAAACCCTCTGCTGCTGACCGGTGAGATGCATTAGATTTACAGGTGCATCTCAATAAATTAGAATGTCGTGGAAAAGTTCATTTATTTCAGTAATTCAACTCAAATTGTGAAACTCGTGTATTAAATAAATTCAGTGCACACAGACTGAAGTCGTTTAAGTCTTTGGTTCTTTTAATTGTGATGATTTTGGCTCACATTTACCAAAAACCACCAATTCACTATCTCAACAAATTAGAATACTTCATAAGACCAATAATAATAATAATAATAAAAAAATAAAACATTTTTAGTGAATTGTTGGCCTTCTGGAAAGTATGTTCATTTACTGTATATGTACTCAATACTTGGTAGGGACTCCTTTTGCTTTAATTACTGCCTCAATTCGGCGTGGCATGTAGGTGATCAGTTTGTGGCACTGCTGAGGTGGTATGGAAGCGCAGGTTTCTTTGACAGTGGCCTTCAGCTCATCTGCATTTTTTGGTCTCTTGTGTCTCATTTTCCTCTTGACAATACCCCATAGATTCTCTATGGGGTTCAGGTCTGCTGAGTTTGCTGGCCAGTCAAGCACACCAACACCATGGTCATTTAACCAACTTTTGTTGCTTTTGGCAGTGTGGGCAGGTGCTAAATCCTGCTGGAAAATGAAATCAGCATCTTTAAAAAGCTGGTCATCAGAAGGAACCATGAAGTGCTCTAAAATTTCTTGGTAAACGGGTGCAGTGACTTTGGTTTTCAAAAAACACAATGGACCAACACCAGCAGATGACATTGCACACCAAATCATCACAGACTGTGGAAACTTAACACTGGACTTCAAGCAACTTGGGCTATGAGCTTCTCCACCCTTCCTCCAGACTCTAGGACCTTGGTTTCCAAATGAAATACAAAACTTGCTCTCATCAGAAAAGAAGACTTTGGACCACTGGGCAACAGTCCAGTTCTTCTTTTCCTTAGGCCAGGTAAGACGCCTCTGACGTTGTCTGTGGTTCAGGAGTGGCTTAACGAGGAATACGACAACTGTAGCCAAATTCCTTGACACGTCTGTGTGTGGTGGATCTTGATGCCTTGACCCCAGCTTCAGTCCATTCCTTGTGAAGTTCACCCAAATTCTTGAATCGATTTTGCTTGACAATCCTCATAAGGCTGTGGTTCTCTCGGTTGGTTGTGCATCTTTTTCTTCCACACTTTTTCCTTCCACTCAACTTTCTGTTAACATGCTTGGATACAGCACTCTGTGAACAGCCAGCTTCTTTGGCAATGAATGTTTGTGGCTTACCCTCCTTGTGAAGGGTGTCAATGATTGTCTTCTGGACAACTGTCAGATCAGCAGTCTTCCCCATGATTGTGTAGCCTAGTGAACCAAACTGAGAGACCATTTTGAAGGCTCAGGAAACATTTGCAGGTGTTTTGAGTTGATTAGCTGATTGGCATGTCACCATATTCTAATTTGTTGAGATAGTGAATTGGTGGATTTTTGTTAAATGTGAGCCAAAATCATCACAATTAAAAGAACCAAAGACTTAAACTACTTCAGTCTGTGTGCACTGAATTTATTTAATACACGAGTTTCACAATTTGAGTTGAATTACTGAAATAAATGAACTTTTCCACGGCATTCTAATTTATTGAGATGCACCTGTATGTAGGAAACATCTTGAATCAAAGTCAACATCTAGATCAACATCTCAGAGTACATGGGCACGTGCTGGTTTGGCATGTGTCTTATTACAGCTGCCTAGTTTCTAGCTGTCTAGTCCCCGAGACACACTGCACGATTTTCACAATCCTATACGATCATTGCATGTCACACTGTGAGACATGGATCTAATAAACTTGGCTACGATATGTTTAGACTGTACGATGATGACACCTATTGACTCGTACGCTACGACGCACGTTACTATAAAAGAATAAAACGTCATCAGCTTTGTGCTAGTGGTAAACAAAAAGAGCATGATAAATCACACTTTAGCAGTTGTAGTTTTTAATGTTGATCAGGCTGTATTGTCGGTTATCTTTGGTTGCAAGACCGCGACAACGGCCGTCTTAGAAACTCTCTTACTGTATGACACAGGACCACCGATTAGGAGCCATGATCACAGAAATCGCCACAATTTGTTTCACAATGCCAGTCTTTCATCTGGGACAGCTGAAAATCATGCAGTGTGTTTAGGGCTTTAGAGAAGGAATTCAGACCCACACACACCTCAGTCTTAGATGGACAGCATTATCAAATGGAGAAGAATTTCTCAAATAATAACCACTTCTGACTGTAATAGTTGTGTTATGTTGCAGAGCTGCATGGACACTGTCTTCATTTCCATATTGAGGTAACTTGCTAGGTGTTCTACATTAGGCCGTTTTTGCATTTTCAAGCGGAATCTTTATGGTTGTGTCACGCAGTATCCCAGCACAACAGACAGGAGGAGTTATGCAAATCAGGCAGACTCTAAAATAGACCCAATATTAAAGGAGCAGTGCAAAACAGCCTTCCCTCACACACACCACTGTACGCAACAATCAAACCACGCAGCTGACTAACCTGACCTCAAACGTATCATCTTAAGTGCTGAACCCAAATCCTTCCGAACAGTTTCCCTGCTAACAGGCAACATTCTCAGAACTCTTATCAACACATTCTTCCAATAATGTTAACAGAATATTCATTCATTCATTCAATATTCATATTCATTCAAGTTATCTGGTCTTTAAGAACATCCTCAAACAGTAGCACAAAAACCTTTGTTTAGAGTATACATTGTGTGTTTTTTTTTTTCATCTTTAGTTGGATGGTCATAAACATTTTTTTTAAAGAACTAACTTAACTACTTGTTTCAGAACGTTCAGAGAACATTCAGAATAACATTCCTATAATGTTTGCAAAATGATAAAATGTAATTGTTCCTGTAATGTTTTCTGTAACATTAGCATAACCAAGAAAAAACTTTTTAAAGGGGTGGTTGACTGTTTTTTTTTTTTTTTTTCTAGATTTGATTGTGTTTATGGGGTGCAGTCAAACGTGTTCATGCTTCATGTTTAAAAAAACGCATTATTTTTCACATAAGTTACCTTTATTCTACACCGCTCTGTCCCTTCTCTGACAAATGCCTCGATTATTTCCTGGTTTTATGAAGCCCCTCCCTCAGAAATACGCGATGGGCTCAGATTGGTTAGCGTGTTGTGATTGGCTAAACCGCCTCTAGTGCACGTCTAAACGTCCTGCCCCTCAGCTCAGCGGCATGTGCTCCAGTTGTATTGTAAACAATGACGTCGTCAATATTGCTTATCAGTTTGAGCCCGATTGAGACCCAGAGAATATTAGTGAAGAGGATCGCGCAGAACCTGTGCAAGCACAGCTCTTAATGGTATGTTTTTTTTGTTTGTTGTTGGTTCATACTTTTAGATATGCTGTTATTTGTAAGTGCTACTGCTTCTGTTAGCTTTTAATATACGGTTTTATCCTGATTAAAGCTTTAATTCAATTCAATTTAATTTATATATGAATAGATTTTTACATGCACCCCTAGTTTTCTCTTCCTCTTCTCTAAAGCAGCACACCATAGCCTCGCCCCCTTCGTTGCGTGTACCTGAGGGCAGGATTTATCTGGGTTTGTGACGTAACGGACCCGGGAAGTAACTCATTGTAGTCCCTATGAGCCGTTTTTGTAGGCATTAAACTGCCAGAATTTTAAAAGACATCTTTTAAAAGGTATCTCCATTTGCACTGAACTTTCAGCGTTGCAATTTTGCAGATATTGTTTATATTCAAACAACAACATTACACACTAACTAACGTTAAAAAAAGTGAAATCGCAATCAACCACCCCTTTAAAAAAAACATTTTAGATATTTTAGGACATTCAAAAGTAACATTTTTTTTCTTCTTTTTTTTTTTTTTTAATAGGCCTAAGTGTTACTTAAAAACTTTTTTAATATATTTTTGTTAGCTAAATCAAAAAAAAAAAAAAAAAAAAAAACTTGGCTGACAATTCATGAATTGTGCTTCATCTTGAAGCTGCAGGCAGCTATAATAGAAGACACTGACATTTCCACTTGAGCAAATGAATCACATGAGTTACAGCAAATAAAAGATGAATGTAAAATTGCAACACGCATAAGAAAATGGAATGTTCCACATTCCACAGAAAACTTCCATTACTTCCCATTTTTAGGGCATTCCAGTGTGAGTGTAATAGTGAGTAATAATGCAACACTTTGCATTATTCCTTTAATGAACAAGGGAAAAAGTCTATAGGAATGTTGGTCTGCAGTCAATAAGCAAACAGACCATTCACTTCCTTAATTCATGCTTCTGGTATTACTGTGCATGATTCATTGAGGCAAAATATCCAATCAAGTCCTCATCATGATTTACTCTGAAATATGCCACATTATAAAAGTTATATCAATTCTTTTTTTCATTTTGACTAGAAACAAATCTTCAATGCTGTATCTTGTGAGCTGGAGATCATGCTGATGCCAATAGGATCACAGCACTGTTTGGGGTAAACTGCCTCAAAGTATCTGTGTGTAGAGACCTCTCATGTTACCGAAAATAAACAGTAAGTGTGCCCAGCATCATGTGTTTACTGAGGGCATCTGGACATCAAGTCATTCTCGCACTGAGACAAACATGCTAATGCTGCGAATAAAGTCATGAGTGATTCGGGAGTCAATGGCATTTCTGTCTGTTACCCGAGGGACTACTAATGACAGCGTAGAGTTATGGTGTCCTCTAGGGGACAAAAGTAGTAGTGTCAACGTGGTCATTGTGTACTTTGGCAGAAAATACACAAAATGCAAGCACTTTGGACAGGTTACTGGCTGGACTGTCACCTATTAAACTACTGTAACAACAGGAAGGTTCAGAATAGCATGCTACCTTAGCACTCATACGGTTTCTGCAGTATGAAGTACACTCCCACTGGTTCGGACACACTTGACACTTGAATTTATGTTTCTCATAATCTTTTGCTCAAAAGCTTCTGCTGGCATACAAATAGAACTGGAACACTGTATCCCACAATGCAATGCACTCAACAAACAAACCGGCAGTAACATCACAAACAATGACAGCATCTCCTTCTTGACTCATTAGTTGATCAGATTGGGAAAAAAAGCTATTTATGTCCAAAATGAAAACATAGGCTATAACTTATGTACAGTATCTTGCAAAGTGTTTGAGGTCAGTAAGGTATGTTTTTGAAAGAAATTGATTCATGTATTTAGAAAAGATGCATTAAATTGATCAAACGTGACAGAGGTTTAAATGTTACAAAATAGTTTTATTTTAAATAACTGCTGTTCTTTTGAACTTTGCGGAAAAAAAATAACACTTTTTACAAAAATATTAAGAAGTAATTGTTTTCAACATTGATAATGTATTTCTTAAACAGCAAATCAGCATATTAGACTGGTTTCTGAAGGATCATGTGACACTGTAATGATGATGAAAATTCATCTTTGACACAGAAAATAAAATACATTTTAAAATATATTAATCTAGAAAACAGTTAGTTTAAATTATAATAATATTTCAAATTAGTACCATTTTACTGTATTTTTGCTCAAATAAATGCAGCCTTTGTGAGCAGAAGAGACTTCTTTCAAAAATATTTTAAAAATCTTACCAACCCCAAACTTTTGAACAGTAGTGCATACTCTAAGTGAAGAAAATCATATGCTTATCTACTAAACACAAGAGCAGAACCGAGAATCTTTCAGTCGATTGAGAAGCTCCTGATCTTACCTTTGCCTGCTGGGAAAAAGCAGTCCATCTCCACACTGCTGCGAGAGTGAGAGATACACAGAGCGCTGCTGGGCACCAGTCCCTCCTGAGGAGGGCTCTTGTCTGTGGTCCGTACCAGACACCATCCCGGCCGGTCGCTGGGCCGCTCCAACAGCTCCACCGTCTGACCAGTCTGGACGCTGAGCTCAGACGCGCCGCTCGCCACGAAGTCCTGCAGGACCACCGTCAGCTCACACCCTCCAGAGAGCTAGAGCGCAGAGCAGAGGAACAGACAGCATGATTTTAGTGGGGGGTTTTGTGCCAAATCTGAGGTTTATATGAGCCTAAATGGAGGAGGGGGAAATCAGGTGTATTCAGTTAGATATAAACACATGGATCAAATGTGACCCTGGACCACAAAATCATACGAGTCAATTTTTGGTAAAGAAAAATGTAAAAAAAAAAAAAAAGAGATTTACACATCACCTGAAAGCTGAATAAATAAGCTTTCCGTTGATGTATGATTTGTTAGGATAGGACAATATTTGGCCGAGATACAACTACAACTTCAAAATCTAGAATCTGAGGGTGCAAAAAAAAATCTAAATATTGAGAAAATCACTTTTAAAGTTGTCCAAATGAAGTTCTTAGCAATGCATATTACTAATCAAAAATTAAGCTTTGATATATTTACGGTAGGAAATTTACAAAATATCTTCATGGAACATGATCTTTACGTAATATCCTAATGATTTTTGGAATAAAAGAGAAATCGATAATTTTGACCCATACAATGTATTTTTGGCTATTGCTACAAATATACCCATGCTACTTAAGACTGGTTTTGTTCTCCAGGGTCACAAATAGCAAAGTGGTCAAGGAAAAAAAAAATAAATAAAATTATATAACATCATATTATAAAAATGTCTCAGTACTGGCATACTGTGTTACTACACACTCAAATAAAAAGGCCATTTAGTGCATGCCGAATGAAAATTGGAAAAACAGAAAGATAGAGAACAAGAGAGATATGAAGGAGGAAGTCTTCCTCTGTTACAGTAGGGACTCTTCACAAACAGGAAACTGATTCCTGATCAGATGTGGCATTTCAGCAGCGATTGAAGAGAAAAAAACACTGTGTGTGTGTGTGTGTGTGAGGGGACGTTATGGCTGCTGGATACATGAACTCTGCTCAGAGTGTACATCTCTTATCAGTTTTACAGCTTCTCAAGCTCTCAAATATTAACAGCAAAAAGACTGATCTAGCTGACATGTACATTATTGTTTTTTTGCAAGTCCATGTGTTTCATCATTATTGGTGTTTAACATGGATGCCAAATCAGCTTTAAAAAGTATCACGTAAAAGGTCAGAGGTGTGACTAGAAACTGCCTATTGGGATGTAGTTTGACTAAATGCTTTGACAAAACCGTCCTTTTTTCTTCGCTGAGACATTTTCTCTTTTCTTTCTTTCTTTCTTTCTTTCTTTCACTTAATGCAAATATTGGCAATCTGCACCTCAGTGTTGTAGTGCATTATAAAACAGTATGCAACTAGAGATGCACCGATTGCAATTTTCTTGACTTTTGCCGATTCTGATTTTCTTTCTAAAAACTATAATTGATAGCATATACAAACAAAAATCTATAATATTTTTTAATGCAAAAAAAAAAAAAAAAAAAAAACATTAAACATTACAATTCCCCCAATCTGGACAAAGTTACAGATAATAATTAACTGAAAAGGAGTTGCTGTATTTAACAAAACAGATGTCATTTCCCACTAACGTTATTTCTTGTTTCTTAAATTGTCATTTTTTCACTAACCTTGTGTAAAATGTAAGTCACTTAATTTTAATGTATTGTTTATTGAACTTCTATTGTATAAAATCACATTGCAATCGTGTTGAAACATTTTGGTCGTGCAATGTTGCATACCTAAATCATATAAATGTATTATTTAGTTATTTATTTTTTTACTACCGCAGTACGCATCTATAACTTTCTGTGAAAATCGGCTAATTCCGGTCCCTGGCCGGTCGATCGGTGCATCTCTAATAATAACGTATTGAGTGTAAATTATAATATTGAATGAACGGTTATTTTCAAATCCAGTCAACGATTAGCTATGCTAATGTTGACTAAACTAATAAAAACAAATCCAGCCAACACTGAGATCATTCTGCACGTGCATGCGCCTGAATGACTTCGCGGGAGAAACAGCGCCATCTTGTCAAGTCCACAAGTCAGGTAAGTCTCACCAAATAAATGTTAATTTTTTAGACTAAATTTATCGACAAAACATACAGCATATCCAATGTTTTTGTGTGGATATTTAGAAGTGTTTTATAAGTCGTGTGCCTGAAGAAAAATGAATATTTAGGCGATGTTAAATGTAGGCCTATGTCAAGTTCACGCGTCAGGTAACGTTAAGTGGAACTGAATTTGTACTTTATCAGATTTTACAGACTTTGACAGATTTTATCAATGCTTGTATATTAAAAAAAGGTGTAAACGTATTATTTAAAACGTATGTATTTATACACAAACGTACAACATATATAAAAAAAAAAACATTGAATAAGCGTTGTATGAATATGTTTGAGGGAAATTAACTGTTTAAGGGAACGTGGTCTTTCTTCTCGTTTAATCCATAAAACACTTAATGTCAAAAACTGTTACTAAGATGAATTTTAGGTTTAATTTTGGCGTGTTGTATGATATTTTTGTGTTTCCGTGACGTTAAAAGATATGAAGAGATTGCGCGGTCTCTCTCTTTTATAACCCACTGATGCTTACTACGACGAAATGTGTAAACCACAGTAATACGCTTATTTGAAGTTAACATGGGCATGTTGAATGGGTTTTTGCAATTGTCCCGTGAAGCTAAAAGTCGACATTAAACGTGATTAACAACTGGGCTCTTTTCAAACGGGGCGGATTACACGGCATTTCTGTCTCGTGAAGGTGCTTCGGAGAGGAGTTCGTCGTTCCGAACGAAAATAAACAACTGAATCCTTTCACAAGGCTGTTATCAAAGCAGACTGCATCTCAGTCAGTTCCCTAGGTAGTGAATCACTAGATCGTGCACACGAATGCCTGCACTGGTAAAGAGACCATGGCTTAGATCAATTGTCCCAATGTTTACTATCAATTTATAAAATGTCACCACGAGTATTTATCAACAACAGGCAGGCATATTTTGATATTATTTTAATGCTGTTTAAAGTAGACTTATAATATGAAATGTGCATGTTCTGTTACAAATCCTTGCAACTAATGAACAGTCAACATCAATGCTCCCTATGTTGTGCGATGGATTGAGATTTTTTTGTGTGCAAAAAAAAAAAATGGTTGCAACTTCTGTTTCATCACAAATTTAATTAACTGGTATTACATTTTAAATTATTTAAAAGGCATCATTTAATTTTTTGATATAAATTGTACTTTGTTTCTCCATCAGGATGTGGCCAAAGGCTTCATTGGTGCTTTCTCATCATTGCAAGTTTTCAGATGCTGGCCAGTCACTTCTTCCAAGGCACCAAACACTGCCATGTGACCAGACCACTCCACTGCAACGACATAGTGTGTGTCTACTTTCAACACTAAGACTTAAGGTAATATGTGTAAAAGTTTAGAGTGTTTACTACAATTAAAATGTGCTTTATTGTTCTAAGTGGCATCTACGCTAATATTAGACTGTCTCATTCTTATTCCGAGGTCACCGTAGCCACCCAGATCCAGACTGTATCCATCAGATGGTCACTGCAGTCACCCAGATCCAGTCCGTATCCAGCCCAGATGGTGGATCAGCACCTAGAGATGACCTCTACAGCCCTGAATGTCAGCGGAGACCAGGACAACTAGATGAGCCCCAGAGACAGACCCCAGTGAAGAGCACGTCACCTAGACAGCCATCAGGACAAGACCACAGGAACCAGACCAGTTCTCTGCACAATCTGACTTTGCTGCAGCTTGCAATTAAACTGCTGGTTTCGTCTAGCCAGAGAAGAACGATGGTGTTTTGGTTCCTTCGACACACAATTTTTCTGTTTAATACTGTAAAGCTGCTTTGACACAATCTGTATTGTAAAAAGCACTATGTAAATACAGTGACTGGACTTTACTTGACTCAGTTCAGCTGAACTGTAACACCTGGTTCATTTATTTATTCTGACTTCTGCCTCATTTTAAAGATGTAATTGTGAACATTAGTAATATTTGTAAATGTTTGTTTGCAAACATTTTGTTTAACTTTAGTCTTTTTTAAGTTCATTAAACAAATGTTCAAAATAAATTTTGCAGTTGTATTACAAATGTAATGTTTGACAACTGGAGCACTTTAAAGGGATAGTTCACCCAAAAATGGAAATTTGCTGTTATTTTATTGACCCTCTGGCTATCCCAGATGTCAGTGACATTTTTTTCTTCAGTAGAACAGTAAAGAAGATTTTTTTTTCTGAAACTGTTATCCTTGGCGATTCATACACTGCACGTCTGTGGCTGCCGGTTTTTGATTGTTTAGCTTCTTAAGATCTCAATGTGTCCCCAGGAGCCTTTGGTAATTTGGTCTTGTCTGTATATGTTTATTTGACTCTCAAAAGCCGGTAGCCAGAGACGTGCAGTTATGAATTGCAATGTTTTCAAAGACAATGTTTTCACCTAAAAATTTCCTTTACTGTTCAATAGAAGGAAAAAATTTAACTACATCTTGGATGGCCTGAGGGTGTCAATTAACAGCAAATTTTCATTTTTTTGGGTGAACTATCCCTTTAAGCCTGCATGTTTAGTCTGTATGACAAATGTTATAAATGCAGATTGTTGTTAAATAAAGGCTATTGTGTTTTGTAATGTGTGTGTTTTAGTGATTGATAGACACTAGGTAATAATTTTCTTAAACTCAATATAAAATATAATAACTGGTTCTACAGCAATTTCTTATGATGCCCAAATAATAAATCTTTGTTGAGGTAACATGAAACACGAATTAAATTTTAATTGACACAATTTGCTGTAGTTTTCTAAATGTTTGACCAATTAAATAATTTTGGTGGAATGGACTATAAAACTTTCAGTTGGTTGAGCCAACTAAAAATGAATAATTCAGGCAACACTTTGAAGACAGAAATTGACTGAACGTAAAATTTCTGTGGAACTTGTTACTAAATAATAATTAGTTGAAACCGCTTTAAATTTTTTACAGTGTTCATTTTTATTAAAAATAAATGCCTTTCCGATGTGACAGGAGATTTGATAAAAGCAAATTCGAACCCAGGGCGATTGCGTCTGAAAGACTGCAGTACTCATTTTGCCATCTACACCACTGGAGCTGTTGTTAGAATAGCGTCTTTTAGTGTTCACAAGACCAATCACACGTTGGTGGGTGGAGTTAGTGTAAATAGCCACTCCGATATTAAATATAGCTTAATTATAAATATTGTGAATTTTGCTTGATTTTGGCAAGAGCTAGACCTGCATATAAAGGTAAATAATTAAAAATACGAGTTAGCCTATACTTTTATCAAATGTATCAGCCTATCAAATGCATATTAAAAAGGACTGAAAAAACATGGGCTAACTCAGCTGGGTCAAAGTGTATTTCTGTAAAAAAAAAAAACAATTGCATAATCACAAGAAGTCATGCCCCTAAACAATATACACAACAGTACATCTGTGCAGTGGCTGAATTTCAAGTGAGATTATTTGCATTAAATAAAGCATATTTGTGTTTTATCACAGAGAGAAAGAGACAGAGCCCCTCTCACACAAATGAAAGACAGATAAATAGAGGAAATGAAAAGGGAGGTCAAATCTCTGTCAGAATAATTCAACATCTGCTAGAAAACAGGTGGAGTTCATCACATATATTAATACACAGACATCTGCTGAAGACCCTACAAACCACAGCAAGTCACACACCAAACCAGAGAATATTTGAACTTTTTCTGAAGAATATATGAGTGGTTCTTACATGCATAAACACCTCAGTAAGCTGCATTATTTGAGATCATGTCTGTAGCACCAAGAAATGTTGCAAGATGAAGTGCAATGCTTACTTTTAGTGGTTTGTTAAAAACTCCTAATAATCAAACATCAGACTCAGGTAAACAGATGGAGGAACAAACAGGTGTTAATCACAAGCATTAACACTCAGACATCTGCTGAATGATCCAGCAAATCAAGAAGAGCTCTTCAATAACCAAAAAAAAAACAGCCTTACTGACAAGTGACCCGCAGTCTCAGAAATAAACTGTCCTAACGCCATCACTGGGGCAATACCAAACACAAACTCCTCTAGCCTCACTGAGATGTAGCGTGCAGCCGCTTGATACATCAGACCATCATCTGCATTTCCTGTATATGTCCCTGTTTCCTCCATCTACCACAGAAACCTTCAGTGATGCATGCCTTAACAGCAGAAGCGATCAAAGCTCATTTTAAAATAAACTAGTGAAGATTGTCCTACTGGGATCTGCAGCTCCACACCCAACAGAACTCGACAATCACACCAATACGCTGTTTGATCGCTATACAGTCAGAAAAATATCATTATTTAGAGGAGACAAAAGATAAAAATATAAAAAATGTGTGTAATGAAGATTTTTAAATAGACATAGAAAGCAGCAGAAAAAAATCCCAAAATGGGAGTCAAGACGAAAGAGTTTCATCATTTAGAGTTTCATTAGTTAATGAAAGTAAAATTTGTCACAAAAGTGGTTTCATTTTATTATTTCATTTGTTTTCTATTCAAACATCTCCTGGTTTTTGCATTCAGATTTGCCAACATACTCAGATTTTCTTGCAGTCACAGGATCTCAATATGAACAATCATCATTAATTGTTTCAATTGTTTTTTGTTTTTTTTTCTCCCAAGGAATTTTAGGAGAAACATATGGGACAACTAAACTGAATTAAGAACTCAGTTAGGTCTCATAAGCTTCATTAGGTCTAAGGAGCAACCTTTGAATAAAATACAACACACATAATACAATTTTATGACAGATCAGTCAGTAAGTGTTATTTTAGTATCACATATATTTTATAGTTTTAGAATTTTTATTGCGTTTTTATTAATATTCTTATTGAAAAATAAGTCTATATCATTTTTATTTTTGCATATTTATATCATATTTATTTTTTAATCTTTAGTAATTTTAGTACATCAAGTTAAATGAAATGAAATGAGCATTGTTGTATGTGCAACTATCTGAAATATGAGTTTTATTTGTAGATATATTTTATTTCATTTTATTTAGAAATGGTGCTTCATTTTAATTATTTATTTTATGGTGCTAGTTTTAGCTAACTTTAATCTACATGCTCAGAAATGAGTCAATTAAATCAAATTCTTTTTTTTTCTTTTTTTCCTGGATGGAAACATTAATTTATTTACATGATATGCAATGGCTGATAAGACTCTAAACTATTATGTCTTATGTCTTATTATTCATCATATTCAGTAAATTCATTAGAAGTGCCACTATCTTACAAGTCATAAGTTCACTGTATGAACTATGAACCAAATGGTTACAGTGAAATAATTACACAGGCGTAATAAGGCCACTCTTAATGAATGAGATGTGAGATTGTGCTGGTTATGTAATGTCACACGTAACAGAGTCGCAGGGTCAAAGAGCAGAAAACATTCCTGCTGCTTATACACATGACATATACCATATGAATCACTTCTTATAAGAGAAACATAAAACATACAAGACATTACTAAAGCAGCCATATTTAGTCTGAGAGTGCTGTGGAATTTCCTAATCATATTTTGAAGAAATTATAATTAAAGTAGTTAAATTAGTAGTTATATTCATGTTAATACAATAGTATATAAAAATGTTTAAATAAACAAATCAAACAACAGTTAGTGGATCATGAAAATCTGTGAGAAATCCAGTCGTGTTCATGTGATAAACCAAAGCTGTGATTACTTTTTTAGGACACCTGTGTCCACAATAAATCAGTCAGGTCAAAAAACATTCACGAGACAAAATGTACAAATTACAAACGGGGACATGATGTTATGCTGACATCATATAAGGCACCATGCGGAATGAGAATGCTGTTCAATCCAACTCCTGCTGATATTACTCAACAACACACCATCAGCAGACCAAACCACAGAACCACTGACAGAAGAGTCCAAATACAATGCTTAGATCCGAACCAGCAGAAAGAAGTGTAAAACCAGTAAATGAGTAAATGTCCACAATGTTCCCAGATGACAGTTCTCAGAGTCACAGCAGGTCACTGGTCAATGTTTAATTAGAGATCATATTCCTCCAGATTGCGTGAAGATTACAGAACTAGACAGCAGAATGAGTCTATGCAACAAGATTAGTCCATATGTACTGCAGTGATCCTAACCACACTTTTAGATGATTAATACAAAAAGCATTAGTGTGGTGTGTGTTATCCTAGCAGGGATGAACTGCAAAGACATAAATAAAGGCAAAAATAAAATGCTTTACCTATTTATAACTTATTTAAACTCAATGGACTTTAAAAGAAATAAAAAATTTAATTAAATTAAAAAGAATATTAAATAAATAAAATTAAAAATACGATAAAATAAAACAAAAATAATATAATATTAAAAATATATAAAAGAAAAAAGGAGAGCAGAGGAAAGAAGAGAAGAGAAGAGAAGAGAAGAGAAGAGAAGAGAAGAGAAGAGAAGAGAAGAGAAGAGAAGAGAAGAGAAGAGAAGAGAAGAGAAGAGAAGAGATGTTACTGCCACTACACAGTGTTTCAGTGGTCTTGGTCCTGAAAGTATATTTCTCATTCATTTTCTACAGAGACATTTCATAAAGTTGCAAACTTTTCGAATGAGGATTTCATAGAAATTGAATGGCATTGAATGGAACGTCACTGTTAAATATGGGGGAAAAAAAGAAGAAGAAGAAAAAAAGGTATCTCACAATACTTTTTCTTGCAATTGCAAGTTTGTTCAATTTCGATTTAAATTCTCATTTACTTATTTATTTGTTTATTTATTTGTTTCCCTGTGGCATAAATGTACTTCCATAGTTAAGCAGTGAACTTTACTAAATGCATGCAACAAGCTTTATGTAGGGTTTTTTGTCATTGAGCATGTAGTTTTGGTCAGTGTTCAGCAGATGCGCTCAGTCTGCTTCCTTGTCCACACTCTCGCACCATCTGCTTGGCAGAGTATCAGGTCGCCGTAGCAATTGAGAGGAAAGGTGGGTTGCTAGGTAATTTGGGGTCTCAGAAGGAGAATATCACACGTCAGAAAGGATCAGAGGAGTCTCTGAGCGGTATGAAGAGACTGTGTGTTTTCACGCTGAGGACTGCAGGTAGACGTGCCACTTCCACACATACAGATACAAAGAACAATTATCTGAGATGTCTGAACACTGCTTTCCATCTAGTTTAAGCTCCGTTTACAATATCACAATAGCAAATTATTTTCTTGTGAAGCTACACAAATATCAGACCCAATGACATCCAGAACATGTAATCCATTTTATGTTATGAAACGTGAGAACCAATCATATCCCATACAGCAAATAAATAAATACATACATACTCTGGCCAGAATGTATTATATTCTGGAGTTCCAAATGTATTATATGTATTATAAATTATATGCTAAATATATGTTATAAACAGTGTGGGTCATTTAAACATATTTTTTTGATACTGAAAATATATTTAGTTTTAATCTTCATATACTAAAATATATTTCAAAATGTATTTCAGGGGAAAGAAAATACATTTCCAATCTTACAATGTTTAGATTTGTAGATTAATAATAATGCAATAATATTTACGTTTTTAATATATTGTAATGTTGTATTTTTTGTACATTGTAAAGTATATTTTTTTGCTGATTTTTTTTTTCAAAAATGTTCATATTTGTTACAGACAATAAAGTTGTTTAAATGTTTTAAAAATAGATTTATATTTTTAAAATGTATTTTCAAAAATAACAAAATCCAAAAAAAATATTAGTAGAAAAAATATTTTTACATACATTTATTTTGAAACACGTTTTAGCAAATATACATTTTTGCCCATTATTTTGAGTATATTTAAAAATACACATATTTTGTTCACATATTTAAATTGATTTAACATGATTAATATTTGAAAGCTATGGCTGACATTTTCATTAAATAATGGTTGAAATTTCAATTTGCTCCTCAGACAAATCTATTGTACTGCAAATCACACTCACTACTGCTTCGAATTTTATTTATGTCTGTCTGTCTGTCTGTTTTTTCCTTATCTGGAAAAGATCATCAGAAACATTCTTCAAAACATCTCTTTTTGTGTTCTACAGAAGTAAGAAAGCCCAATGGGTTCAAATGAGTTTACAAAGACATGAGGGAGGGCAAAGAATAAAAATGACAGAATTTTCCTTTCACTTTAAATATGATAGCAAAAAAGAGGGTGTGTATGGGAGATTATGTCAGTGTGTCGACTGTGTTAATAATCCACTTCCTGCCACTGCTATATCAACCTCAGTGTAACATTTAAATGTCCTTATGGAATGCTGTAGTACTGACACACACACACACACACACACACACACACACAATATAATAACTAACATCTGAGGGACAGCTGTTGTGCTTCAATAAAACTCTTTTCACATATTACTAAATGAATACAACTTATATCTAATAACATGGGAAGTAACACCTATGCAAAAAAAACAGTTTCACAGCACAGCGCTCAGAAAATAACTAGTCTCCACACCTTCAACCAGTGTGATCACAGACATCCGGCTCACACGCTCAGTCAATAAAGCCCTGATATCCTCTGTCTCTCTGTCACATACACCGAGACCATTATACTACATTTGGCTTATAGAGTCAAGAAAGAAATAGAAACGATCAGATGAAGCTCACTTACACGACTGCTCTCTTTGAAAAGTTTAAAACTCATCCACTTTGGCATGACGTCTTATCTGTCCTCCTTCCACAACTCTGTCCTTGCTTTCTGTCTCTCTCTCTCTCCATCTCTCTCTCTCTCTCAGTCTCGCTCTCGCTTTCGCTCTCGCTCTCGCTCTCTCTCTCCCTCTCTCTCTCTCTCCCTCTCTCCCTCTCTCCCTCTCTCTCTCTCTCTCTCTCCCTCTCACTCTCTCTCTTTCTGAAGTGTCTATGATTGGTTGAGTTCAGTAGAGGTTAAAGGCTCAGCAAGGCTGCCTTTCTCATTAGTGAACACCTTTGGTTGTGTCTCATGTGTCTGAATTTGTCTTTTTGATTTACCTGTCTTCATGCCTGTATGTGTAAGGTGACCAGATTTCTGAAATGGAAACCTAGTTCAGTGGTCAAAATATAATTGAAATCTGCATTGTTATTATCTATGAATTTAAAAAAAATGGGACAAGTTAAAAAAAGAATAATATAATATAACACAATATAATATATATATATACACACACATACATATACATACATACTACACACACACACACACACACACACACATATATACAGTGGTGTGAAAAATTGTTGGCCCTCTTCCTGATTTTTTACTTTTTTTTTGCATGTTTGTCACACTTTAATGTTTCAGATCATCAAACAAATTTAAATATTAATCAAAGATAACACAATTAAACACAACATGCAGTTTTTAAATGAAGTTTTTTTTATTATGAAGGGAAAACAAAATCCAAACCCACATGGCCCTGTGTGAAAAAGTGCTTGCCCCCTAAACCTAATAACAGGTTTGGGCCACCCTTAGCAGCAACAACTGCAATCAAGCGTTTGCAATAACTTGCAATGAGTCTGTTACAGCGCTGTGGAGGAATTTTTGGCCCACTCATCTTTGCAGAATTGTTGTAATTCAGCCACATAGCCACAGCATCTCAATAGGATTCAGGTCAGGACTTTGACTAGGCCACTCCAAAGTCTTCATTTTGTTTTTCTTCAGCCATTCAGAGGTGGACTTGCTGGTGTGTTTTGGATCATTGTCCTGCTGCAGAACCCAAGTTCGCTTCAGCTTGAGGTCACGAACAGATGGCCGGACATTGTCCTTCAGGATTTTTTGGTAGACAGCAGAATTCATGTTTCTATTTATCACAGCAAGTCTTCCAGGTCCCGAAGCAGCAAAACAGCCCCAGACCATCACACTACCACCACCATATTTTACTGTTGGTATGATGTTCTTTTTCTGAAATGCTGTGTTACTTTTACGCCAGATGTAATGGGACACACACCTTCCAAAAAGTTCAACTTTTGTCTCGTCAGTCCACAGAGTATTTTCCCAAAAGTCTTGGGGATCATCAAGATGTTTTCTGGCAAAACTGAGATGAGATTTTATGTTCTTTTTGCTCAGCAGTGGTTTTTGTCTTGGAACTCTGCCATGCAGGCCATTTTTGCCCAGTCTCTTTCTTATGGTGGAGTCATGAACACTGACCTTAACTGAGGCAAGTGAGGCCTGCAGTTCTTTGGATGTTGTTCTGGGGTCTTTTGTGACCTCTTGGATGAGTCGTCGCTGCGCTCTTGGGGTAATTTTGGTCGGCCGGCCACTCCTGGGAAGGTTCACCACTGTTCCATGTTTTCGCCATTTGTGGATAATGGCTCTCACTGTGGTTCGCTGGAGTTCCAAAGCTTTAGAAATGGCTTTATAACCTTTTCCAGACTGATAGATCTCAATTACTTTCTTTCTCATTTGTTCCTGAATTTCTTTGGATCTCAACACGATGTGTAGCTTTTGAGGATCTTTGTGATTTTAAGTGATTTCTTGATTGCGAACAGGTGTGGCAGTAATCAGGGCTGGGTGTGGCTAGAGAAACTGAACTCAGGTGTGATAAACCACAGTTATGTTTTAACGGGGTTGGGGGGGCCCTTTTTCACACAGGGCCATGTGGGTTTGGATTTTGTTTTCCCTTCATAAAAAAAAAAAAAAAAAAAAAAACCTTCATTTAAAAACTGCATGTTGTGTTTACTTGTGTTATATTTGATTAATATTTAAATTTGTTTGATGATCTGAAACATTAAAGTGTGACAAACATGCAAAAAAATAAAAAATCAGGAAGGGGGCCAACAATTTTTCACAATGAATTAGAATATCGTGGAAAAGTTCATTTATTTCACTAACTCAATTCAAATTGTGAAACTTGTGTATTAAATAAATTCAATGCACACAGACTGAAGTAGTTTAAGTCTTTGGTTCTTTTAATTGTGATGATTTTGGCTCACATTTAACAAAACCCACCAATTCACTATCTCAACAAATTAGAATATGGTGACATGCCAATCAGCTAATCAACTCAAAACATCTGCAAAGGTTTCCTGAACCTTCAAAATGGTTACACAATAGCCTATACGATCATGGGGAAGACTGCTGATCTGACAGTTGTCCAGAAGACAATCATTGACACCCTCCACAAAGAGGGTAAGTAACAGAAGGTCATTACTGAATGGTTGGCTGTTCACAGAGTGCTGTATCAAAGCATATTAAGTGAAAAGTAGATTGGAAGGAAGAAATGGGGTAGGAAAAGGTGCACGAGCAACAGGGATGACCACAAGCTTGAGAATACTGTCAAACAAAGCTGATTCAAACACTTCGGAGAGCTTCACAAGGAGTGGACTGAAGCTGGAGTCAGTGATCAAGAGTCACCACGCTCAGACGTCTTCAGGAAAAGGGCTACCAAGCCACTTCTGAAACAGAAACAATGTCAGAAGGAGAAAAAAAACTGGACTGTTGCTCAGTGGTCCAAAGTCCTCTTTTCAGATAAAAGTAAATTTTGCATTTCATTTGGAAATCAAGGTCCCAGAGTCTGGAGGAAGACTGGAGAGGCACAGAATCCAAGCTGCTTGAAGCTCAGAGTGAAGTTTCCACAGTCAGTGATGAATTGGGCTGCCATTTCATCTGCTGGTGTTGGTCCATTGTGTTTTCTGAAGTCCACAGTCAACGCAGCCATCTACCAGGACATTTTAGAACACTTCATGCTTCCTTCTGCTGACAAGCTTTATGGAGATGCTGGTTTCATTTTCCAGCAGGACTTGGCACCTGCCCACACTGCCAAAAACACCAAAAGTTGGTTAAATGACCATAGTGTTGGTGTGCTTGACTGGCCAGCAAACTCACCAGACCTGAACCTCATAGAGAATCTACGGGGTATTGTCAAGAGGAAGATGAGAGACACCAGACCCAACAATGCAGATGAGCTGAAGGCCACTGTCAAAGAAACCTGGGCTTCCATACCACCTCAGCAGTGCCACAGACTGATCACCTCCATGCCACGCCGAATTGAGGCAGTAATTAAAGCAAAAGGAGCCCCTATCAAGTATTGAGTACATATACAGTAAATGAACATACTTTCCAGAAGGCCAACAATTCATTAAAAATGTTTTTTTTTTATTGGTCTTATGAAGTATTCTAATTTGTTGAGAATTGGTGGGTTTTTGTTAAATGTGAGCCAAAATCATCACAATTAAAAGAACCAAAGACTTAAAGTTTATATATAAACTTTAAGCTTTTCAAATGTTATTTTGCGTTTGCTATTTTGAAAATGGATCTTTACTGCATTTGGGCTTATTACATTGCATTTAAGGCTCATTTTGAGTACAAAGTTTGTGCTTTCTGCAATCATTATTGCAAGTGTAACTGTTTAGTTGATTTTTTTTTACTTCTTTGATTTTTCATATTGGGTTTACTTTAAACCATGTGGCATAGAATTGTGACGACCGAACTTTCGGGAACATTTAAAATTGCATGCAAAACAACTCCATACCCTGTTGAGGACCTGTCATACAGTACATACTGTACAAACAGGCCCGTAGCCAGCTATGAGGCCACCAAGGTCCGGACCTCAGTAAATGTTTCATGTTCAAAAAAAAAAAAAATTGTTCTCTGAATGACAAATTTGCTGTTAAACTCCTCATATGAACATCTGCATGACATGTATAATTCAGTTTAAACAGTTTGCAAGAATTTTAGTGTCCGTGGTATGAGAACGATCGTTGCGAGATGCTGACGAAGTAAACTAGTCTCTTTGAGAGAGCTGTGAGGAAGGACGCGGGCGCAGATCCGTGTTGCCAGATCCAGCTATTATAAGCGTTTTTAGACTTGTCTTTTCCACTTAATTTGACGCTTTTGAAAGTTAATAAAGTAGGAAGTTGTAGTCTGGGCTCAGCGATATCTTTAGCTTATCTTATTTGCAAAAGATTTGAAATAATTTCAGTTTATTTTTTGTTTTTGATAACAATATCTTGCAACACTGCATCGCCGGCACTCAAACTGACGGTAATCAAAAAAGCCCATGGCATAGACAGGTTACTGCTGACAGGACACGACATTCGGTAAGGGAAAAGCATAAATATCATGATATTATCTGTCAGAAACGTTATCAACACTATTATCAACGCTGTCAATAACAGTATTTAACACTAGTACACAGATCTGTAGAACAAGTAGGTTACATAATGAAATGAAATGAAATGAAATGAAATGAAATACGCAAACGCTAGCCATGAAGAAGTCTATGCTATGTCATTCAGTATAGTAATTAAATGTTCACAAATCATGTTATAAACATTCATAAGAGCACTAGACAAAGTTATCAGCTATAGCAATGGTTATTAAAAAAAACTATAACAGTAATATATTGTTGCATGAATAATAAACAACTGATAAAATTATCCACCCCTAACTATAATGCAGTATAGACGGTTTCATTGGGCACACGAGCCTGGCCCTAAGTTAACTTCCGGTCTGTGTTTGTTTAACGATCTGGCTAGTGGCGCCGGCTACAAACGCAGTTAAAGTTAAAGTGATGAGTAATGAAGTTGGACTCAGGCGGTTGTGCTGTGGGATGTGTTTCCCATACATTTATTTATTTTATATTTATGTACAAACTAATCTGACATGAACAGCTAGTATGTGAATACCTTGAAACCGATTGCACATGCTTTTAATTGTAATGTAAGAATGACTGCGTGACTCTTGCTGTTGTGAGTGATTTAAATCATAGACATATGGACCGTCTGCTAAAGAAAACATCTGTCACAACTCACATTTGGTTTTAAAATGATTCCATAGTCAAAGGGGGGAAAACTGCACATTTTAATGAAAAATCGAAATACGGTTTCATCTTAAGATGAATCTAGAAAGAAATATCTAATGCCGTATGATGGTCTTGTGACATGTGTTCAGCACTGAGCTGTACGGATAAAAGCATCATTATGCAGTATGATGAATGTGATTTCCGCAGTGTACAGTAATAAACAGACCCTGAGCTGTTGTGAGTGAATGAAGGAAACTCTTATTCCACAGAGACACCACACACACACACACACACACACACACACACACACACTGTGAATGTGTCTTTAGCTCCCATCAGCCTGAAAACAAGAGGGAACTGACTTCAGCTGACATTCAGGAAACCTGTGTGGAAACAGTCATTATTCACCTTTAAAAGCTGAACTTGTGTGATGCACATTTTGTATCACAGGATACACAATGCATCAGTTAAACTACTGGATTAATTGTATATTTCTAAAAGACATGTTTCAAATGAGGTCAAAACCTGATTTACAAATGCAACACTGGGTCTAGTCAGCAGATTGCCTGAATGACTTTAAAAGGGACACAAATTTATAACAAATGTATCATTTTAACCTTCTTAGGCTATTCAAAAAAATAAAATAAAATAAAAATAAAGGTTTTGTGGTAATTTTTGATCTTATTCACCCCTAAATAATTGCGCTTAAGATTTGAGGTACGCTCTTGATCCTGACCTTTGACCCTTTTGGTGTAAGGTTTTTTTATGAAAGAACACTAATTTCCTGGAAGTAGAAACAATGAAATTATGCACTTATTTGGGGATTTTAGATTATTTACATTTTAAGTATTTTTAAGTATATTTACATGCAAATTTCTTATTTTCACCATCATTTCTATAAACAAATAGGCAAACTTTTGAATGTCACTACAGTAAAAATCTTCTGTAAGCTAAAACATTAAGCAAATATAAGAATTTATCATGTATTGGGCCAGGTTGCTGCCAACATGTGAAAAAAGAAAAACAACATGACTTCATGTCAGGTCAAAATCATGTTATGACAATAATGACCAGTAGATGGCTGATACAGTTGGATATTTATTTAGACATTATCCTAATAATTAATTGTCAACTTCCTAGTTATTATTTATTTATTTTTCACAGTGAAGCTTACAGTCATAGACTCTCAACTCTCTCTGGGTGTGTAAGTGTGTGAATCTTTTATACTCTTGGACGTTTTATAGTCTTTCTCCATTTCTGTGTGTTTGTTCAACATTGTGGGTGATATATACTGTAGATACAGATTATTCAACACACTAAAAATTGCTCTGTGTTAGGGTCTTTACCTACTCACTTCCCATTGTAGGTTGATTTTGACCGTGAAAAGCCAAGGTGTGAATTTTTTGAATGACTATTTAGACTAGCTTTTTTTCCCCTTCAGACTGCATTTCTATAAAAAGTCACCAAGTTTTGATCCATTCAGGCAGAGGGGAAACTATGAAAAACAAAACAAAAACAAAAAAATTCTAAAATTAAATTGGTAAAAAATGGCAGCACAGTCTATAATTAAAGCGTATGAGAAAGTTTTAGCATACTAAAGGTCTAAGTCCAGAATAAAAAAAAAGAAGAAAAAAAAAAAAAAAAAAAAAAAAAAATATATATATATATATATATATATATATATATATATATATATATATATATTAAAATATTAAGATAAATTCATTTGTCAACCACAATAAACAACCAGCGGGTTTCTGGATGATTATTCGAGTAGTCAGCCATCATGGTCCATCTCAAAACAATTTACTGTAGCTTACTTTTAGCTTTCCTGTAGCTCAACTGGTAGAGCATGGCGCTAGCAACGCCAAGATCATGGGTTTGATTCCCAGGGAAAACAAGAGCTGATAAAAATGTAAAAAACTGTAACCTGAATGCAATGTAAGTCGCTTTAGATAAAAGCGTCTGCTAAACGCATAAATGTAAATGTACTGCATTCAGAGACTTCACTGTCTCATTATAAAGTCAATCTATGTTACACATATAATATAAAGGCATGAATATGCTCGACTGCTTCCTCTTTTACAAAACAACACAACAATGTAGAGGATAGGCAACATTTAGTTGTGTAAAATGCAGTCAGAGCAGATTATTTTAAAATCCCACCAGGAGGAAACTGGTGAAGGAAGTGATACTGTTCAAACAGAGTCAAGAGTTGGTAACACACATTCTCCTCTGAGCAAAAGCATGTCACAGTGATGCAGTCATCTCCAAAACAAACTAACCTCACAACACAAACACGCACAGCTCATAAAACACCACAAGCTATAATGGAAGTGCCTAAAACACCAGCACAAACACGTGTGCTCAGTGTGTCTTACTTTGATTTGATAGGGCGTCTCATAGCTCCTATGAGGGCTGAATCCAGCACACAGTTTGAAGAGACTTTTCATGGCTAAACATGACTGTCTAACACATCTGTTTACAGCTCATAAGCGCTGTACTCATCATCTGTGCTGGAGCATGACAGCCCCTGCTCCATTACTAAAGCAGGGAAACCCTGTGGGACATACACCTGTCAATCAATGATCACCTGACCCTTCAGGGGGCGAAGTCTGGATTTGGGGTCTGATTTTTAGTGGAAAGATCAGCATTCTAGTATGCTACTACTCTAACTCTTTTTTTTATAGCTTTGTATTGCAAAAAGTAGTATGCAGTTCAGGTCAGAACTTACCTAAGAATTCAGTTCAGTAGTTAACTTACTACTCACACTATTTTTACTGTATCCAGTATATGCAAATATGTCTATAAAGAATATCTAAATGACTCAAAGTTTGGCTAGTTAGTACAAGTCCTTTAGCACCTGATGGCCCCCCCACCCCACCCCACCCCACCCCCACCCTGTGTGCAGCTTCTGATGCCTCAGCTCAGTAGAACAGAGAGCAGCTCCAGAGGTCAGAGGTCAGATCTGTGCGTTTGTACCTTGTCACTGTCCACAGTGTTCTGAGAGGTTCTGGATGCGATGGAGATTGTGTCCGGCTGACTGCTACCATCTCCCTGACTGTCAGCATCCTCACCAGCCTCCCTGCAACCAAACACATGAATAAAAGTCCCGATTAGGGATGTGCCCGAAGCTGAATACTTTAAACTAATAACAAATTCAAACAAATAATAATATTCGTTAGATACAGTCAGTCCTTGTTCTTGCTGGATAACAGGAGAGCCAGATGACAGCACAGTATTTTAGACCACTGAAGTGTGGTACACGCGGGCTACCTCTACTGGTACGCAGAGGAATCACTGAATTAAATATAAATTAATGTTAAAACACTTTAAAAAGTTTGCAAGGTGGCTAAGTGCCAGTGTTTTTTTTTTTTTTTTTTTTGATAAAGTACTGTACATTTTTTACTTTACATTTAAGTACAGTACAGTTTTTATTTAACTTTTAGGAACAGTACATTTTAATTTAATCATTTAAGTTTTTTTATTTACCTGTATGTAAGCACAGTGTAGAGTTAATGTTCAAACTGTGCATTTACAATGTTAAAGTGGCCGGCAATAATACATTTTCTTATTAGGGATGTGCGGGTGTAGCAGTACAGCTCCTGCTAGTTGACACTGAAAACAATTACACAACAGAAAAAAAAAAAAACGATGATTTTATCATTCAAATTACCATCATTTTAACATTACATTTAAAACATTTTAAATAACAAGTTAAAATAAATCTTTTGAAAAAGAATACATATCAAAATATTTAAATATTTTTAATGCGTATTTGGGCGGAAACTACATTTTTACCTCAGACCTCGCATGCGTTTTCTTCAAAATGACCACGCGAAGAACCAGCAAGCTGTGGGATTATTTTGAATTAGAAGGAAACGGAAAAGTTTTGTATAAACTGTGCAATGTCAAATTGTCTTACAATAACTCTACTGGAGCGATGCGTAATCATATTCAATACAGGCACGTATGCGTAGCTTGGAGGCTAGCCAAAGCCAGCAAATGTCAATCATGTCATACACTACAACCCGTCGCTGCGGTCCGCGATCCCATCCGCGGGTCTATTCCTCTAAACGAAGACCCACTTCGGTGGTGGTGCGGGATTTCCAGGCTCTTTTCGAAACTGTCTGCTTGCTTGTAGTTATCTCTCTGTGTGCCTGTGACTTCAGTTCCTACTGAGCGCGTTTTTTTTTCCAAGTGCAGAATCGGCTCTAGTCCTGTCTTTCGCCAGACCACGTTAACATGTTAAATTCACTGAACAAATGCACATGGTCTGAGTAAGTAAAACGAGCATTGTTTTGTTTTTAGACAATTTAGCCAACATGAAGTACATTTTTAAAAGCCGTTTTAATGCTATTCCTTGACAAACTTTCCTATTGTTTTTGACTTGTGTTTAATATGTTGGCTAACGTTATATGAAAATGAAGAATTCTGTCAGTCTATTGATTGATTTTCCATTTCTGCAATGCTCCAGCCGATCTGAATAAATAAGCTATTCACTGGTTTATGTTGAGTGTATGCTCTTCCTTTTTTTCTGTTTAACAACCGCCTAAAATTAAATGATGATAACGCGAGGCAAGCATATGGCATAATCTGTCGTGACCTATTTTTAGCAGAATTCATTGAAGGATTTGACAGTGTGATTCAAAGATTAAGTATTTCAAGTGTAGGCTGTTATATAGACACACACACAGTTTTTTTCTTTTGCCATTTTTTGGGGGTTTCTAGCATTTAGACTAGTCGACTAGTTGGATACAAAACTTTCGTTTAAACGACAGTCAAATTAGTCGTAGCGCACATCGCTAATTCTTATTAGGAATAAAACGGCCTCATTTTTGAATTGTGCATAGCTGTAGCTGAATAATTACGCCTACTACGCTACTGTAGTTTAATCTTGGTCATTATGGTGTTACTTGGAGAGCCAAATATTTTCTGAGGTGGTACTTGGTGTAAAAAGTTAGAGAATCACTGTTTTAGACAATGCAAAAGTGACCCAATCTCATTATATTCATAACTATTGACATTTTGGCGAATTGGCGACTAATTCGTATGAATTTGTAAGATCTCATTCATACCTTTTTGCATCTGCTTACACCCCACTGATTGTTATATTTAGGGGTGGAGCTTCATGCTTTTTTTAAAAAAATTGTATGTTTTGTACAAATCATATACAAATTCATTAGAAAGCACAACTTCATTACTATTATTAATTTTTCTAATGAGATCTGGTTAGAATAAAAATGAGTCACTTTGCTGCTTCTGATGTGCAACAGCAAGCTGCACATTTGTATATAAATGGCTTTAAAGAAAATATATTTACAGAAATTTTGTAATAAAAAGGAATCAAGATATAAATTATAACAGGGATCATGTTTGCCATATGTTAACCATGAAGAGAACAGAATCCCATTTAAAAAGGGCTTTATTTTGTACAAACTTTCTTTCTTTTCAAACTTTCCCTGCCCATGTCAAGTTTTATCAGAATACAGACACAAATAATTTTACTATTGCAACAGATATTGGCTTCACTGCACATCCTTATTCCCATGTGCACACATTTTAACAAGCAATTGAAGCTTGCATGAGGAGAACAAGATTCCAAATGTTTATACATGAACATAAGCGTCATGCATTTTCATGCATAAATGGTTATGAATATTCATGAATGTAGTGTTTGGTCTCATTCTTTCTACAGATTTGCATTTAGTCATTTAGCAGATGCTTTTATCCAAAGCGACATACAAATGATCTGATCACATCAAACAAAGCAGAATCTGCAAATAGCAGCATTTACAACTGCAGTATCTTTGAGAGTTGAGATTATGATTATATTATGAATTAAGTCAGTGTTTCATTTTTAGGACTGTGTGTGTAGAGTATGTAAGTACAGTATGCAATGGTAGAGAGTGTCTGACCTCTTGCTGTTGTTGCGGGGTTTGGCAGGGGTTTTGGGAACGTGGATTGGTTCCTTCAGCGCCCCCTTCAGGTGAATGATTCTCTCCTGGATGACCTCTCGGATGTTTTTAATCCATTCTTGCTTCACCTCAATACTGGACGCCTGACACAGACACAGTCATGCACATTAAAAAGAGAAGATCCATGTTTTATTCCAAAAGGACAGTAGGACGTCATGAAAAAGCAAAAAAAAAAAAAAAAAAAAAAAAAAAGCAATCATGAAAAAAAATCAGGAAATGTTTATGAAAATCTTTGCTCATTAGCAATTTCACTGACTGGAACGTGTTTATGAATACTTACCAATCTAAAAGTAATTTACTTCTGATAAAATGGTAAATAAAATATTAAAATGGAGTGAATAATGTACCTTGAGGACAGTCTTGTTGTCAGATGAGGGTGTGCGTCCCACCCACAGGGCAAATTTACACGGGTCTCCTTCCACATGTTCTGTCACCCCCAATTCAGAAGTCTGCAAATGCAGAAAAATCAGAACAGCACACACAAATATTAAAATGAATTCAGTATGCATGGAAAATGTATTTAAGAGCATAAGAATATGGAGCATTTAAGAGTGAGATAACAAAAGAGTGAACTTAACTGAAAGCGTAACTCTAATAAATTTGTCTAACAAAATTGAAAGAAAGTCTTAAATTGTGTTTGCGAGACAATTCCAGATGACCAGAAGAAAACCAAAGGCACATCTGGATCTGTTCACAGGCATACTGAACACAGAGAGAGGGGTGACAAACGCCCCATATGGTCCACACACCTGCACGGGCTGCTTCCAGGTATGTGTGGATACACTTAACAGAGTAACACAATGTGGCAAAACAGATGGGAAATGTAAAATTCAGATATAACTGTGTTCATGTGTGCACTAACTGACCCTCACACAGGTCTTTCCTTTCATTTATGACACTGAAATGGTCTAAAACATTGAGATCGCTTCCTGTTCCTGCCTGCCGTGCTGCTGTTTGTAGCTCCGTGTAGCATTGTTTATCTGAAGAAATCTCTATCTTACTCTATTGTTTATCTGAAGAAATCTCTATCTTACTCTTTCTGTTGTTGAAATCGCTCAAGTATAATTAAGCCTCTCATTAAAAAACCACAACTTGACCCCAAATAATTAATTAATTACAGAACGATCTCGAATCTCCCTTTTATGTCAAAGATATTAGAAAAGGGAGTATCCTCACAACTATGTTCCTTTTATTGAAAAATGCTATATGTGAGGATTTCAAGTCAGGTTTCAGACCATATAGTACTGAGACTGCTTTCATTAGAGTTACAAACGACTTGCTCTTATCATCTGATCGTGGTTGTATCTCTCTATTAGTGCTACTGGATCTTAGCACCGCATTTGACACTGTCGACCACAGCATTCTTTTAAACAGACTAGAAAATTATGTTGGCATTAGAGGAAGTGCACTGGTATGGTTCAAATTGTACTTATCTGACCGCCATCAATTCGTGGCAGTAAATGAAGAGTTATCATACCAATCACAAGTGCAGTATGGAGTACCTCAAGGCTCAGTACTAGGCCCCTTACTTTTCACGCTTTACATGTTACTCTTGGGAGATATCATTAGGAAACATGGTGTTAGCTTTCACTGTTATGCTGATGATACTCAGCTCTATATTTATTTGCGACCCGATGAAACATACCAATTTACAAAATTAATGGAATGTATAGTTGATATCAAAAATTGGATGACCAGTTAATTATTGTACCAAAAACTTTTGCATGTAATAACCTAGATCACTGTCTAATACTTGATGGCTGCTCTTTAAATTCTATGTCATCAGTTAGGAACCTAGGCGTACTTTTTGATAGCAATCTTTCCTTCGAAAAACATGTTTCTAGCATTTGTAAAACTACATTTTTTCATCTTAAAAAATATCTAAATTACGACCTATGCTCTCAATGTCAAATGCAGTAACATTAATTCATGCGTTCATGACCTCGAGGCTAGATTATTGTAATGCTTTATTGGGTGGCTGCTCTGCGCATTTAATAAACAAACTCCAGCTGGTTCAAAATGCAGCAGCTAGAGTTCTTACTAGAACCAGGAAGTATGCCCACATTAGCCCGGTTCTGTCAACACTGCACTGGCTCCCTATTAAACATTGTATACATTTTAAGAATACTATTATTATTACCTATAAGGCCCTGAATAATTTGGCACCTCAGTATTTGAGTGAGCTCTTATCACATTATAGTCCTTCATGTCCGCTGCAATCTCAAAACTCTGGCCATTTGATAATACCTAGAATATCAAAATCGACTGCGGGCAGGAGAGCGTTTTCCTATTTAGTGCCCAAACTACCTAACACTGTTCGGGAAGCAGACACACTCTGTCAGTTTAAATCTAGATTAAAGACCCATCTCTTTAACTTGGCTTACACATAATACACTATCGCATTTCTATAAGTTCATATCCATTAAAGGATTGTTAGGCTGCATTAATTAGGTCAACCGGAACCGGGACCACTTCCCAAAACACCCAATGTACTTGTTACATCGTTAGAAGAATGGCATTTATGCTAATATTAGTATGTTTCTTTCTTATTCCGAGGTCACCGTAGCCACACAGATCCAGACTGTATCCAGATCAGATGGTCACTGCAGCCACCCGGATCAGTCCGTATCCAGATCATATGGTGGATCAGCACCTAGAGATGACCTCTACAGCCCTGAACGTCAGCGGAGACCAGGACAACTAGATGAGCCCCAGAAACTGATCCCCAGTGAAGACCCTGTCTCCTAGACGGCCATCGGGACAAGACCACAGGAACCAGATGAGTCCTTTGCACAATCTGACTCTGCTGCAGCCTAAATTTAAACTGCTGATTTTGTCTGGCCAGAGGAGAATGACACTATTTCGACACACTATTTCCCCATCTAAATACTGTAAAGCTGATGCAAAGCCACCCAGTTTTATATCAAGCTGGTGTAACACAGTTTGCATTGACACAGTTTGCATTGTTAAAAGCGCTATACAAATAATAGTGACTTGACTTAAAACAGGGCTCAAAAAGGATTTATTTCTGCTTGCTCTCATTTATTTATTTGAAAAATAAATATATTATATGATTTTTTTATATGTATTATATTTAGAATTTAAATCATAATATTAAATTTTTTCTCGATTGCTTAAACACATTTCTTGAAATCATGCCTTTTTTTTGGTGAAACTCTAAACACAAATCCATAACTTCTAACTCAATTTCCCAAACTTCCTATATTCAGGTCAAAATGAAGCTACACGTATTAAATCTAGGTCAAAACCAAACTTTGGCCAAAAATATATATTTGCTAAAATATATTTATATAAATATATTTTATACCAATATATTTTGCCCATATATAAATATATATACTTTTTAAAAAGCATTTAAAAATATATATTTTGACCTCTATATATTTCAGTCCAAGCAAATGCATTTTCTTGCCACAGAAATACATTTAGGAATACATTTTTGTATATGATGGTTGAAACTAAATATATTTAATATTTCAAAAATATATTTCATTGAGCTTCACTGTTTGCAACACATATTTAGCATATTTTTCAAAAAATATATTTTTTGGCATATGGGCTTCCTCCTCTTCTTCCTCTTTCTCCTTCTCCTCTTCCTCTCCGTACTCCTCCTCCACCTCCTACTCTTCCTCTTCCTTCATTTATTCCTCGACTCCCTATTCCTTCTCCTCCTTTATGGTGTCCTCGACCTCTTCCTTCACGTCTCTCTGGATCCATTGTTTGAAACCTGAATGAGCTGACTTTGGCCCTTTTATCTATCCATCGAAGGTTCTGATTGATGTGTGATAAATTTTGACACCTAGTGTTTCCACTTGGGTAGCTGTGTACTAATTGAGCTCAAACTATGCTGACTTGAGTGAACAATATTGAGTGCTAGTGCTTTCTAAATGACCACATAGTGTAAGCACTGAGAAATGTAGGGATTTGTGAGTAGAGTTTTGCAGTAACAGTTCACCAAATCTGACTCATGTGTCATTGCAGGGGAATAGTGTTTATAGTTTAGGGAAATGGGTGTGCTTTTTTAAAAATGGCGTTATGGTTTTGAAATTTTAGTTCAAAAACCTGGTTATAGTGTTTTAGTAATCGAGAAAAACTGTAATTTAAGCTTGAAGTCTTCTTAAAAGAACAATATTTTTATTATTTTTTTTATTTAGAACTAGAAATGGCTACATATTATACAGATATAATGTTACTTACTTCATGACAGTTTTATTATTAATTCATGGATTATAAATTTTTTTCACAGTTTGAAGGACAAAATTATGGTATATAGAGATTTGTTTTTAGTTTTCAACCAATTTTAAACACTTTAAAACTTTGATAAATCTTAAAAATGTTAACTTGTCGGATAACTTTACCTTAGTGACATTTTCACATATTTGCAACAACAATGTGCAATAAAAGACAGAATACCAAATGTCATGGTTGGATCAGGCATGCAAGAGGATTTTACCCCCGCTGCCTGCCCAGGGCAAATGTAGCCTGTGATGTTGAAGAACCATGTTGTTGATGTTAATCCCTGTCCTAGACCAAAGACAGGATGCTGGGGCAGAATAATTATTTTTGTTGTTGCTTGCTGTACTGTACTCTACAGTACATTAAATTAAGGAATAAAACACTTGGGGATTACCACAACACTTACAGTTTTTCTTATTTGCTAAGACACATTCAGTGAAACTGGGCTCCACTTGATCTTCACCATCACATTCTTAGCACAGCAGAAGTCTTCTCTTTCAAATGCCTTAACAATTTTTCATTTATTTCACACATTTTCCACATCCTTTGTCAAAACCACAGATCCCATTGAAAGACCCCAAACTCTATGGGATTCACTGTGTTGAACAAAGGGAAAACATCTATTCATAGCTGATAGAAAGTACTTGCATAATTATGAATCTCCAATGCACCTGTGTGAAACTTGTTTGCACAACTCTTCAATCAGCAATCAATCCTCATCCCTCTACAAAAGATTCCACCTCTGTCCTGCAATTTGCAAGTATGGATCAAAGAGGCCAAAGGCATGGACGGAGAGTAAAAGACCATGGCAGGGGCCAGAGAAAGAGAAGTTTGCATACATGGTGGAGGAGTTGCATTACTGTAAAAGGAGAAAATACAGCTCAAGTTTCAAATGAAATTCAGGAAACAATTATTGACCATGTCATTAATCATAGTTTGTCCTTTAGAGAGGCTGGACAAAGGGTCCAACTCATTCTGAGTCGGAGCACTGTGGCATCTATTGCCAGGCATTTTTCAAAATGACAACAGGTAAGTCACAATGTTACTGTATACCACTGTGTATTTCAGCTTTACTGTATTGCCCTGTTGGCAGAACAAACCGTGTCTACAGTAATGCAGATGTTTCATCAGTCCCATTTATGTGTTTGTCATAATGTCAATTTTGATATGTTTTATTATTGTAATTGCAATGAATTGCTATACCATATAGTTACATGCAACTGGAATAAATTTGCTCTATGATTTATTTATTTTATTTATTTTTTTAGAAAATAATGTACTTGAAGCTGAAGGCAGCACATCACAAATTGATTTATGTGGAAAGTGAGGAGATGCGGGAGGAACATTTATTGGGCAGAGGGTCACTGTTGCAGTGCCAGCTCAGAGGGGCGCCAATATCACCATGTGTGCTGCCATCTCCATTGATGGTGTCCTTTGCCACATACAAACTATCAGTTCAATACAGAATGCCTCATCACATTTTTTGATGCACTAAATGAAAGACTGGTTTCACCTAAAGAGAGAGGGCTGTTGATAGATTTGCCATGGAAGGAGGTAGTTCCATTGGTGCATTGCAACACTGCAAGGGAAAACATCCAATGTGAAGTTCTGAGTATTTCAACTCTTTATATTGTTTTTTTTTTGTTTTGTTTTTTTAGAAATTCCCACCCATAAGTCTTTGTTTTTTGTTTTGTTTTTTTTTAAACTATATTCAACACTTCTGAGTTTGAACAGTGTAATTTCATATTGATAGCTGTGTTTTGTATTTTGTTGTCCATTGTGTAATGATTGATTGAAAGAATGCATTAATTTGACCACAAGTTGTGGTGTTAGATGAAAGTATTTGCTTATGTTGATTGTTTTTAATGTTTTGTGAGTGTTGGAGCATTTTGCAAACAAAATGAGTCATTTTGGCCATTGAAATTCAGTTTCACCCTGTGTGTTAACTGTTTTGAAAATGTGATGTCTGAGTGGACAAATGTGTTTAAGCAATTGAGAAAAACTGTATTACCAGTTTTTGTAGTATTGTTTTGAATTTATCTAATCAGTGTGCAAGACTGTGTTGTAGTGTGTGTGTTTTTGAGGGTTTGTGTGTCATGTCTGAGAGCAAAGTTTGTTTTTTCAGCAAGATTGAGTTGTTTTGAGTGGAGAGCTTCATTTTGACTTGAATATAGGAAGTTTGGGGAATTGAGTTATAAGTTGTGGATTTGTGTTTAGAGTTTCGCAAAGAAGAGGCATAATTTCAAGAAATGTGTTTAAGCAATCGAGAAAAATTGTAAAAAAAAATCGTACAGACCCCAAACTTTTGAACAGCCCTATGTGTGTAGACTGAGTGATATAACTAGGTACCAGTAGTTTGTTCTTGTAGATGTATTTGGATCGTCCCGCTGAGTCTTTGATTTCTTTACTGAAGACAAGGGAGATCTCAAAGAGGAAGAGGTGGCGGTCTCGTCCCTTACGGATCAGTGATTTGGGGTCCCACACCTGGAAGGTGTCCTGCAGGATGAGCTCACCCTGAACATCCAGATTCTCATCAAAACCTGACGGAAGAAAACATTACGTCAGAGGCTGAAGGCTTAAGCGTATCTGTGGAAAGTGTGTGTGTGAGTGAGTGAGTGAGTGAGTGAATGAATGTGTGTGTGTGTGTGTGTGTGTGTGTGTGTGTGTGTTCGGTGATGTTGTACCCTCCAGCATGCTGACGTGCATGGCGTCGTTGGCTCTCTTTGGGACACTCAGCATGACCTCCAGCCCGTCTTTAATTTCACCTTTGCCTTCTTCACAGCAGGACAGCAGCTCCTGTAAGCACACACACTGTACTGAACACTACACAGCACACCGAACACAACGTCTAACCTTCTCAAAACAAACACTGAATGTCTGGGAGACACGCGGTACCTTGAGCAGCAGCTGGTATTTGGTGATTCTCTGCACAGGTTTGATGAGGTATGATGATATAGAGTTGGCCAGACCATGTCTCTTCTGAATCTCCTGTTCAGAGCAGACAAAAACAATCATCATATATGAACACAGCATCATTCATACACTGACCCTCTGAATACAGTGACATCCTCAGGGTCAGTAACTCACTGACTACATTTACATCGACATCAGTAATCTAATTATTTACCTTATTCTGAATAAGACAATATTATGATTAAGGTGTTTACATGAGTTGCTTTTAGAATAATCCTTTCATGTTCCCGTTTTACATGTTATAGTACATAGATAGATTAATGGCACCTGTCATTACGTCCCCATGTGACGCCATCCGACGTCCCCTCCAGAATTTCACGTATAAACATATAGTTCGTCTTCATGATGATGCCATATACAATTTTGGGTGTTTCATTTTTAATTTTATGAACGCTTCAAGTGCAGTTAATTATATGTACGTGCATACAGACGACACCGGTGTTGTAACTCTTTTATTTGCCGTCAAACGGTTGATCACTGCCGTGTGTGTATCCTGTCGCAAAATGCGGCGAAAAGTCCTACATGATGGTAATAGTTTGATTAAGGTGTGTACATGTCTATACTGCACTTCAATAATGCGACTAAAATAGGAATACTCCACGTCTTAATTCGATTTGTGTTTACTTCGATTATGACTTTAGCCGGATTAAGGTAATCAAAAATCTCTGTTTACATGGTAGACTCTTAATCAGAGTATTGTCTTAATCGTATTAAAATCTGAGTATTGATGTCCATGTAAACGTACTGACTTACTCCATCTACTGACCACTTCATAGTGCTCTATTGAACATCAATGAGTAATTTCATTTCAGCTAAATTCACTTTAGTTCATTGCTATTTAAAAAACACAAATTGCTGAAGATGCAAAAGATGTCAAAATACATTCTGAGTTATCAAATTGATGATTTAGAAAACTCATGTGTACTTACGTCAAAAAAACTCCCAGCATGCTCTAGGATGAGCTGACTGGAATCTGGTTTGTTTTTGCAGTACGTCACATAAATATTAAACCTATCAGCCTGAAACACAAACACACAAGCTTTAATTCAGCATATCAAAGGAAAAAAAAAAAAAAGATCTGTCATATTTCAATGAATATTTGAAGTGTTTAGCTGATTGTCATTTTATTTTATTTTATGTTTCTTTTTTTTATTATAAAATAAAATACAGAATATTACACAGACACAGTATATGGTTAAGTTTAGGGTTAGTTGCTTGTAATCATGTTTAATTTACTGTTATTATTCTAGCAAGTATATATAACATGTTTACAGTTTATTTTTTAATTGCTAACAAGCATTGTTCAATATTGAAGCCACATTTTCAAAATTGTTCACACATTCAGCGATACAGAAGTCTATGCGAACCAAACTGTGAATCATTTTCATTGCTTTCAGACAAAATACATGCAATGACCACATTTTTCAAAATCCACAAACACTTTTGTCATTCATACTCCACAACCTGCAAAACACTACATTTTTAGCACATTTTTCAAATGCTAACAAACTGCTTTCAAAACTGATAAAAGCACATTCAAATCAGAACAATGGCAAACTCTGTCCATTTCTGCAGGAATTATATTGAAATATAAAATCTTAGCAGAATATTTATTATGAAATTGAATAATAATTATTCCAAACACAACTAAATACAATTTCAGCTGAAAGGCAAGCCAAATGTCCAATTTTTAGTCTTTTCTTCTTCTTCTTCTTTCTTTATTTCTTTCTTTTTGGTTATCTTTTGATAAATGAATGGCTTTGGAATGATTTTGTTTGGAAACATGGATCAAGGAAGACACATTGGTGGGGGAAAAAAGAGTGACAAATCATTCAAACTTCAAAGATAAAAGTTAATAGTTTATGTAATGCTCCTCGTTGTTAGTGTTTTTTAGATCAGTGTGTTATGAATGAAATGTATGTTTTCTGAATGAGAATTGTTGCCAGTGTTATGGTGAAACAAGCTTATTTTGAGACCTATATGAAGTGTTTTGTTGGTCTGAGTGAGTTTTGGAGGTGAGATCAACTGTTTGGCCAAGATTCATGTTGGTAATGCAGACTGTATGAACAGTTTTGAAAATGTAGCTTCAATATTGAACAATGCTTGTTAGCAATTGAAAAAAAATGGTAACAAGGGCACTGCAAAATAGAGTGTTAGAAAACAAACAAACAAATAAATAAATAGTTAAAAAAAACATAAATTGTGTGAGTTGTTAGGTGCACAACAGCATAAACAATAACAATTTTCTGAGCAAATGTAATATTTTAGAAACACTCACCCATGTAACAAAGCAATGGCCCACATCCTCAGGTAACTGCTCATAATTGATCAGCTCTTTCAGAAATATACTATAATACACACAAAACAACATGTAAATGAGTCATAATCACCGCATTTCCATATCACATGGGATACACAATTTTCATATGTATAATTTTAATTGGAAAGCATATTAGTCACCTCTTTCATCTGAGAAAATAAGAAAACTGTGTGTATGCTGATAAAAAGCTCAGTGGCTTATGGGCTAAAAATGTCATTAATATTTGATCTAATGAGAGAAGCTCACTTATTATGGAAGTCGTAAATCTCCTGGATGTTTCCAAAGATGATGTGCTCTTTGTTGGCGATTCCTGAAGGGATTTCCTCTACACCATTGGTCATCTCCCACAAATACGTCTATAAATAAATCCCACAAAAAGAAGTGAGTAGACGCAGGGATTTACTTTACTTACTTTACTTTTATTCATTTAGCAGACGCTTTTATCCAAAGCGACTTACAAATGAGGACAACAGAAACAATCAATTGTAGTGTTAAAACAACTAAAACTGATCCAAAACTAAGAGCTAAAACTTTATAAATTTATATTTATAAATTTACTGTCTGCAATCACTGGCATGCAATCTCTCAATGTATACCCCAGTAAAAAAGTATATATTTAAAATACATTTATTTCATACTAAGTATATTTGAAATCAGATAACTCGAGACTTAGTGATATAAAAATGATAATTAAACTTTACTTGGCATATTACTTTTGCACAAATACTTAAGTCTAAAATGTGTTTTAATGTCACTTTTGATGAGGATTGTATGATCTTTGAATAATATCAGACTTTAAATGCTAAATATTTAAAGTGTACCTGAAGTATACTTGCAATAGTTCCACTTTAGCACAATAAAATATACTAAGTATATCTTTAATTATAATTCAGCACTACTTCTGCACAATTAAAGTGCATTAAAGTGTTAATACTTTTAATACTTAATACTTTTTGTGCGCAAAGAAAACAAAAATAACAACTTTATTCAACAATTCATCTCCTCTGCGTCAGCGTAGCTCCATTTTGGAGAGTATCCACTGGAAGCAAACTGCGTATGCTGTTCTATTTCGTTTAGTTTTTGCGCACAAAACGTATTCTCGTAGCTTCATAACATTACGGTTGAACCACTGATGGCAGATGGACTATTTTGACAATGTCTTTCATACTTTTCTGGGCCTTGACAGTGTTATTTACTTGGCAGTCAATGGAACAGTCACAAGCCTCCCGGTTTTCATCCAAAATATCTTAAACTGAAGACGAATGAAGCTTTTACGGGTTTGGAACAACATGGGGATAAGTGATTAATGACAAAATTTTCATTTTGGGGTGGAGTAACCCTTTAAGTACAAAATTAGTTGTTCCAATTTAGCAGACTTTAAGTATACCAGTTTAGTATACTAAAAGTACAATTGCAGGACATTTTTATTAAGTACATAAATATAAAAATGTATTTGCAGTATACTTAGCATGAAATAAATGTATTTCAAATACATTTAAGTATATTTATTTTTCACTAGGGCGGTGGATGTACAATAAAGACCTTTAGCATCTTACACGGGTCGTATCATGGCAAACGTATTTCTTTTAAAACAATGGATTGATGTACATATAGACAGAGATATAGAAGACTTGAAGGTAGAGCAGCAAAATGTTTAAATAAATCTTTATTAATATTAATAAAACTGAAATACTTACCTCTAAACATTCATGCAAGTCCCTCACATAAGCCTTTTCTGTCTGTAAAAGCTCTGCTATAATAAACCTGCAACAATACAAAGCAGAGACCGATTATAAGAGTCTGAAACTGTGATGTGTGTGTGGAGCTGCTGTCTGGAGGCTGTGTATGATCACTTACTCTTTCTTCCGGGCTGATTTCCTCTTTTCCTCATTGATCTCGTGGTTGGGGTCACGCAGTTTGACCTCTGGGTCAGTCAGACTGGCTGGAATGATATCCAACTCCAGATCCTTATTATCCTGAAACACACAGACACACAATCAGATCTCAAAAAAAAAAAAAAAAAAATCCACATGGTTATGTTCAGAACACACTGCTGCTATGTGTGGTCTATGCACACTGTATGAACTGACACATTTGTCAAAATGTGTAGTATACTGTACACACAAGATAACACACTGCATTAGATGTACTTTCCATTTCAACTGTGACTAATGAAACAAAATCCATATGAATGGGTTGGGAAAGAGTTTATTTTTAAAAGCAGAATAATTTCCTAATAATTTTCATATTACAACAACAAAAAAAGAATATAAAATGAATTTATAAATTATCTTTAAACATATATATGTTTTTTTATATACATATTTTTTATAATACAATAAATAATAAAATAATAAATTATATGTTATAATATATTATTATAATATATTATATATTGTTATATATATTTGTTATAATAAATTTTAAATAAAAACTAAAAACTTTCCCGGAGTTTAGCAGCTTAAAATGATCTGATCACAGACAGAGATGCTAAAATATAACAGTGATTCTTGTCTAAAAACCTTCCTTATGCTTTTTACTTTTACTTCTGCTATAAAGTACTGATATACAGTTTAGGTATAAAAGTAGGTATATAGTTCATGAAGATTAATTGATTAATTAATTGACATAAAACAAGCAATTTCCTATCAGCGATACAGTGCAGGTTAAGCGGCTACAAATAAAATAAAATAAAATAAAATAAAATAAAATAAAATAAAATAAAATAAAATAAAATAAAATAAAATAAAATAAAATAAAATAAAATAAAATAAAATAAAATAAAATAAAATAAAATAAAATAAAATAATAAATTAAAATAAAATAAAATAAAATAAAATAAAATAAAATAAAAAATTAAATAACATTAAATTAAATTAAATAAAATAATATAAAATAAAATAAAATAAAATAAAATAAAATAAATTGCTGGTTATGTGCAGTACCTCAGAGTTGATGCCCAGAGCATTCTCCAGACTGCAGCGGTATTTGCCCATGCGCAGGGAGAAATCTCTGTAGCGCTTGTCCACTGACGTCACCCACTTCTTCAGCTCGGTGACGTGCGTGTGGCCCTTCTCCACAAAATTATCTGCCAGCTGGATCAACATCTTCACTTTCTCTTTAGTTTGCTGCGTCACACATGAACATTATGTGTGTGAGTGTGTGGTTTGATCATTTATGCTCAACACGCATCATGTCGTTCAAAGTGACAAGATGCATCTTTTAAAAGTTCCTCAGAGAGAATGACTTGTTTGAAGAGTTCATGTGGCAGTATGTGTCACGCATTAGAGACTAATAGTAAATGCAGGAGGAAGAGGTGAGGGGAAGTGTTTGTGTCTCTGTACCTTGGCAGGGACTCGGAATTCTTCATATTCTTTGAGCAGTTCCTGAGTTTTCTCCACCGAGTCTCCAGGGGACGTGTGAGAGGCCAGATACACCTCTCCTGCCTCCTCGATCCACTCTAACGCCTGACACAGAGACAGACAGACTCCATCAGATGATCCCAATCAACAAACAGATCAGTCTGTACAGCTGAAGTGTCCTGTGAGGTCTGGGATTCACACACACCAAACATTCACCGAATCAAAAACACCCAATGAAGAATGTTCTAATATTATGATAAAGTGAATGTGTGAAAAAAAATAATTTGAATGTAATGTAATGGAACTATATCTGCCAGCATTTTACCTTTATTCTTCCAAATATGTCAGAGCTTAGTGTTTTTTTTTTTATGTTTTATATTATTGAGTTATGAGTAGACTCTTTGGTGTGACTGGGGAAGGTTGTAACACTAAAGATCATCCGCGTACAAATATGAAAATTTCCTTTAATAAAAGTACCAATCTATGGAAGAGGATTAGAGTCAAACAATAATAAAAAAATAAACCATCTCGAGATTAAAATCGTTAAATTTCGAGAAAAAAAGTTGTTAAATTTCGAGAAAAAAGTCGAAATGAAATGTTGAGAATAAACTTCTTAAATTACGAGACTTTTGTCTCGAAACTTAATGACTTTTTTCTCATAATTTAACGAGTTTATTCTCAAAGTTTTATTTCAAGTTTTTTCCCTAAATTTAACAAGTTTAATCTCGTATTATAATGACTTTAATCTCGAGATGGTTTAATTTTTTTTTTTATTATTATTATTGCTTGGCCCTAACCCTCTTCCATACCAATCTAACCTATTTTTTTAATTATTATTATTTTTTTAAATAAATCTTAAGGTTGTTTTTTTTTTTTTTTTTTTTTTTTTTATAAATGAATTGAAATATCTTAAGCAGCTAAATAATTATCTTATTTAATATCTTAAATAGGAAATACTTATAAATTGGAAACATATTTTTGTTTGTCACCATTTACAAACCACTAGACAATGCGCACAAAATAGAGAAGGTCTCAATGCATGTTTTTAAAACTGAACTACTTCATTTGACACAGTGTGTCACTTTGCGTCTCACAGTCTTAAAACACAGCATAGGTCGTACATGCCAAAGAAATACAACTCCGTACTTTGCTGTCTAACACGTGACCAATTATTAAAAATCATTGCAGACAGAATTCAAGAATGTGTCTTCTGTGTGTCTTCACAAAAGCGCAACACATACTCATTCATACAGATGAAGATAAATACACAAACTAAAAAAAGTGCAGTTGCTAGAGTCTGCAAACACACACACACACACACACACACAAACAGTGATGTGAAGTGCAGTTCAGTGTTTTCACCTGTTTGGCGCTGTATTCAAACACCACATACTGCTGACACTGATCCAGACGCCGCTTCTTCATGGTCCAGAAATGCAGAACTCTGTTTTCCCTCTGTAGCAGTTCATTCAGGATGGCTGTACAAACGCAACACAACACACATGACAAATGATTAACATGAATAAATGAATGACTGGATAAATCAAGAATGAAGACTTCTAAGCTAAAAAATAAAGAGAATAGAAAAGATGGACACATATTTATTAGATTGTGATATAATCAGCTTTGAAGCTCTGACCTTTGACCTGTTGCTCAGGGCCGCGGGTGTTGCTAGATGATCCCTGAGTGCTGACGTTATTCCGATGGATATATTTCAGAAAAACCTCAGCGTTTCGCCTGGCCAGAGTACATGCCTGAGGAACACAGCAGACTTTACAGATCCAAAACAGACCCTCACATACACAGTGCAAAGCTTGGGCTGGATTTCTTGATATTAATTTTGCATAAAGATAAAGATACAGGAAATTTTCCCTGCTCTTCTGTAAGATGCAGGAGACTCTTTTGCGATCGTTATTATTAAGTCGGTAACTTCATCTGGACTGACACTGAGAGATCAGTTCAGTTCAGTTCAGTAGTGACCTTGAGAAAAGCCTCTTTCTGCTCCAGGTGTTTGCTGATGAGCGGCAGAACATGATCCATCTCTGCTGAAGATCCCAGTTTATCATGAGCTCCACACCAGTCCTCATCTCTGCGGTACTCCTGCTCCAGACTCTCCAGCACGCTACACACCTGTGAATAAGCCATTCGCATGACATTTAGCATCACGCAGGGTTGGGTAACTAGCTGTCACTAGTGTGTCACTAGCTGGTTAGATATTATTGATATAAATAATTGAATTATATAATTTAATGTATTTACTGTATATTTCATTATTTTATTTAAAACTGTATAATTATTTTTAATAATACAGTTTAAAACTTAAATTTTATCTTTTATAATAACATTACGAAATTATTTTCCAGACCAGACCCCAACATGGTTCTTGCTCAGTGGAAGAGTTTTTTAAACCATCAAGTGTACCCTTGAAGAAGACGACTTTGCATCTCATAATCAACAGATATTTGCTAGCAAAATGTGAAAATAAGTACACTTTAGCATACTTTTAAAAGAGTACTTAGTATGAAATTATATACTTCAAAGGAATATACTTAAGTACAAACTGAATGTAAAGTTTTTGGACACTTTGGGCCAGTTTTACTAACAGCTTGCGCCAGCGCAAACCGTCTTTTGGTATTAAAATAGTACTGTCAGGTTTTACTAAAGACGTGCAGTGACAAATTAGTGCTGAAAAGGCGTGGACACAGTCATTTTTGCACCTGACCTTATTGAATATGCATTTCTAGGAGTTTCCCTTTCAGATGCAAAAGTTATTGGAGGAGAGTATTCAAATGAATCATGAAACGCATTTTACTAACGTTTGCGCTCGTCAAATTACTGGCATTTGCGCCATTATTTAACGGCCAAATAAAGCATGTCTTAAACTATTTTGCGCTTGAAATGGCTGCAATTACTGTTGCTAGGAGAGGCACCACAAAGAACAGAGAGTGCGTGGTAGAAGGTAGAGGATTTTTTTCAAATATATTAATTTATTTAGAAAGCAAGAAGAACACATTATCCAAACATATTGTTTGCCAAGCCATGCTATTTTTAATTTGCTTCAGGAAATAAAAGACGACTTGGAACCCTCAACTAGGAGTCACACAATACCAGGTCTATCAAAACTTCTAGCAAACCTTCATTTTTTGGCATCCGGTTCTTTTCAATGTACTGCGACTTTTTATTTCTTTATTCTTTATTTGCGACTATGCTAATTGCCACTGCGTTTGGTGTATTGCGTTGGTCGATATGTTCTTTAATTTGCGTGTTGTTAGTAAATCACCCGCAGAAATTTCCACGCCCATCTGCAATGTTTTGGAATTGCGCTCTCGCGCTAATTTGCCCTTAATTGTATGTTATTTACAATTAAATTAAAATGTATTATAGCTAAAATTTATGTGAAATGAAATAAGTTGAACTTTACTGAAATGCCCACTTTAGTGGACCCACTTTAGTAGGACTTCAGTGCATCTACATTCTGTAATTGCATAATTGCATTGGCTTTCGAGAATGATTAAAGTGTAAGGCCAAAAGGTATGAATAATCATTTAAAATGCATAAAGCTAAAATAATCTAATGTGGCTTAACTTCCATGCCACGTATTTAAATATACTTACATGACATATTACATTACTTATATTACATATATGTAATGATAATGATGAAGATTTACAGTGGTGGCCAAAATTATTAGAACACTAGTATTTTCACCAGCTAAAAAATGATTTTGAGTCAGTTATTTCTATCTTTTGCTGTAGTGTGTCAGTAGCAAATTTACATTTCATTTTGCCATTAATTGTAATAATCCAGTGAGATTTTTGTCTGACAACAGCCAGTGCTCCACACAGAGATCTGATCTGATCATCATCCAGTCTGTCTGGAATGACATGAACAAACAGAACAAACTGAGACAGACTAAATCCAGAAGAACTGTGGCAACCCCTAGTGAAAAAATAGTATACTTAAGTACAATTTATTCGTTTGTACTTTAGTATACATACATATATTTGTGGCACACTATACATTGGTATACTTAAAGTCTGCTAAATTGGAACAACTGTGCTAAATGTATTTTAGTTGTGCAAAAGCAGTGCTGAAGTTCAACTAAATTTGTATTAAATATACTTGTTTGTGCTAAAGTGGAACTATTCCAAGTATACTTAAGTACACTTTAAATATCCACTCTTTTACTTAATTTTTGAAATGCAGAATTCCTTCAGCATAAGCTTCAAATGTATTTTGGTGACATTACAATTGCAATTCAATTACACTGTAAGAGTGCTGAACATACATTAATATTATACTAATAACAAACTGAGGTCATAGGATCCCTTACTTTTAGTGACTTTAAAATGCATTGCAATGGCATTCCATGTAAACTTGAAGTGTGCTAATGGCACAATTATTGTGTGCTTCTAATGCAATACATTAACATTTATAAATAATGGCTCAGTTTAAGAAATTGCCTTTTACTAATACCCCAGCATACCAGACAACTCAATTATCCAGAGAACATCAGTGGAACACTAGACACAGACATTTGAACATTAGCTGAAGGAAACTCTGCGGACTGGATTCAAACCTGGGTCGCTACCACACATGTGCACTCGCTTTACCAGATGCGCCACCAAAGCAGACATGTGCTGTGATAAACTGCGGTTACTTTGTAGTCTTTCTATACTGTTACAAATACTACTATAAGTAAACAGTTCTACTCTATACTGTTACAAATACTACTATGAGTAAACAGTTTTTTCCGTCAATGACAGCACAAATTATATGGACTTAAAGACTGGGAATTGCCGAAAAGTATAGGCGCAGTAAGCGGTCCGTGGAAATAAACGTGAAATGGCGTGGAAATAAACGTCAAATGGCCTGTATAGAACACGAAAGTGCGTTAAACTTGAAGATGTTAAAGTCGGTGGACACAACATTAAATATCATCTGCAGAATGTTTTGCATAATGTTTTGCTTACCTGACATGATCTGTCATTAACGCTTGGATAACGCTTGGATAACAATTGGATAAACTGGCATAACATTAGTTTTATTCTTGTACATGCACTAAAACACAAACAGTTCCGTTAGTTGGTGGAAGAATGCACGTACTGCTTATGTTTCAGTGCATGCGGAAGGAATAAAACCATCCGTAACATCTCTGCCCATTGTCTCTGCACACTTCAACTCTCAATGCACTGCACAAATATTAATGTAAAACGCGATGAAATGTTTTGCCGGTTTGACGGTCTCGCAGTACACTGTGACGTATGAATTGAAATTATTTTAATACATTTTGTTACTTTTCTTGTAGTTAACGTCTCTGAATGTATTTGACATTTTAACTTTTTGTGTAGTTTTGAGGGCTGGTCAGGATAATTTCAATAATTTGTTTAATAATTAATAATATTTTGACAGCCCAAAGAGCAGCAATCCACATTTCCCAGTGCAATGTTGTCATTGTCCGTATGGGACATTAAAGAACCATTAATGGAAAAAAGTGTGTTGGTACAGGTGCATTGGACTGTATTGGGAATGTACTAAATAAACCTAAGTTCGTGAATTTCTTTCTCCGTTTCAAATCCATGAATATGTTGTTTACATGTCTTTACTTTTGTAACTACTTTCTATATGTGACCATGGACCACAAAACCAGTCATAAAGGGTCAATAAAAAAAAACAACAACTTTCCATTGATGTAGGTTTGTTAGGACAGGACAATATTTGGCTGAGATACAACTATTTGAAAATTTGGAATCTGAGAGTGCAAAAACATCCAAATATTGAGAATATCGCCTTTAAAGTTGTCCAAATTAAGTCCTTAGCAATGCATATTACTAATCAAAATTAAGTTTATATATATTCACGGTAGGAAATTTACAAAATATCTTCATGGAACATGATCTTTACTTAATAGCCTAATGATTTTTGGCATAAAAGAAAAATTTATCATTTTGACCCATACTATGTATTTTTGGCTATTGCTACAAATAAACGCATGCTACTTATGAGTGGTTTTGCGCTCCAGGGTCACATATGTATGTAAAACTGCTTTGCAACTATTCAAAATTATGAAAAGCACTATGAAGTGTGGTTAAATAATTGAAAAGGTAAAGTTCATAACTATACAAAGTACTGCACCATTATGAATTATTATTATAATTATTTGCAACTCAAAACATTTATTTTTATCTATACTATTTTTATATTCAACAAGTAGAACTCCGATACAGTGTATTGTACTGTGCATTTAATCATAACATGAAAACAGAGGATTCAACTAAAATAAATTACTGAAGTATTATTTCAGTATTTAACAAATTAAATTGTTTTATTTGCAAATCCCCCATTGTTACATTTGTGCTGTAGGCAAATGATGTGTTTGGAAACTCTGCTCTTACAGCACCTGTTAGCAGAAACATACTGGATGTTTCAATTCATACCTCACATTTTCTTTGGCTTGCCCAAAAAGAAAGTCTTATCTTAAAAAATAAAATAAAATACACAGCATCATCTTAAAATAATTTAATTATTCTCATATTTGAAATACATGGTGAGATTTGTGCCTTTAGCTGCAATGAGTTTCTAGACTCTAAAGCTTTCTTCTGAAAAATGTGCCAAATCTGCAACACAGATTCCCAATAGTGTGCACTCTATCGAGTTCAGATGTTTAGCAAAAGTACAGCAAAACCGATTGTTGGTGAATTTCAGAGCTCATGAAAGTATAAGGTGAGGAGAAACTGACTTATCAAACCCCCTTTACTGAACATACTGTAGCCTATATTTAGGCCGATGTTAAAATCACATTATTAAAATACTTAAGACACTTTTAAGGGGTGAAGGAACAAACAAATATCAATACTCAGAATGTGATATTGTCTCTTGCGCCATAGATTTAGGTGAGAACTCATACAGCGGCCTTGTTTACTTACATGATATGACAACATACAATACAAACAATCCCCACAGACATACATTATATGGCCTTCATACAGCTACAGGATCATAAGATGAGTTGCTTCATTCATCTCTTATTGACACTAATTGTTGAGATGAGTGAGCATGGACATGTCATTAGGGTTTATGAAGTGGCGTCCTCTTTCAAAGGTTTCGTCCAGTTAGTTTATATGGGTATATGTATGAAAATCAATTTGAACAAGTTTCAAACATGTAGATGGAATTAACCTAGCCAGTGTACTTTCTTAAAGATGAATATATATATATATATATATATATATATATATATATATATTTCATCCTTCCCCAAATGCATTTGTAAAAAGTATAGTATTTTACAAATGAATTTGTAGTGCACTAAGTTTGTGCTTGATGAAAGCATGAAATAACTACATTTAGAATGTATTTTCAATTAGAATAGACACGTCAGTCTATTTTTAGTATACTTATCATGAAATAAATATATTTGAAATACAATTAAGTATACTTATTTTTCACTAGGGACATATCCAAGATGCTTCAGGAAACCTACCTGCAAAGCTACAGTACTGTTAAAAGTTTTAGGCACTTGTGTAAAAATGCTGTAAAATGAGGATGCTGTCAAAAATAATGTCATAAATAGATTTTCTTTATCAATTAACTTCTATTAACTAAATTAAATCAACATTTGGTGTGAGCATCCTTTGCGTTTAAAGCAGCTTTTTCCCTGAGTGCACTTGTGCAGAGTTTTTCAGGAAGCTTTGCAAGTAGGTCTCTTGAAGCATCTTGGAGACGTTGCCACAGTTCTTCCGGATATTTCCTACTGACACACTACAGCAAAATATAGAAATAACTGACTTAAAACCATTTTTTAGCTGGTGAAAATACTAGTGTTCTAATAATTTTGGCCACCACTGTATATTACACATAAAATTATTAAATGTAAATATAATATAAAATAACATGCTACAGTTAAAATTATAATCAAGTACTTTACACGTGCTTTAGTATGCAGTTAGTTGGAAGTACACTACACACATTCAACACAATAAAGCACAAATTGTTTTCACATTGGTAATGTGCCACTGAAACGTCTCGGTTACATAGGTAACCCTCGTTCCCTGAAGGAGGGAATGGAGACATATGTCGGACTGACCAACGAATAGGAATCTTGCTAGAGAGGCCAATCTGCTTCGAGTGAAACTAAAACGAGCCAATGCACATTGGCATGCAATCATATGCAGCAGCTGCTCACCTCGCAGCACGGGTATATAATGAGTAGCAGGTGCGTTGCATCTTCAGGTTTTCGCTGAGGAGCCGAACAGGTAAGGCGGCAGCAACAGCGGGGTCCAGCGACCGTGGCGACGGGATGTACGTCTCCGTTCCCTCCTTCAGGGAACGAGGGATACCTATGTAACCGAGACATTCCCATTCAGTCAGTCACGTTCAATGTACGTCGGACTGACCGACGAATAAGAATCCCTACCAAAGCGCCACAGGAGCTGCCCCCTTCCAGTGCTCTGTAGCAAGCCTCCTGTACACCCTTGCTTAAGAACAGTGGGACAGGGCAAACACAGAGAGTGTTGATCAGTGCTGTTCCCCAAAACCCATTCAGTGGGACTTTTGGATAACACTGGGAAAGCGTACTCCTTCCCCGAAGGAGTTATGTGGAGAAGTACATATGGACTAACCTCGTAGGGCTGTACTATATATGGAAGTACTGAGGTGGACTCCAACCTGACGAGAGGTGGGTTCTCCCAGAGGGAAAGACACGGGTTTTGTTTAGGAGCAACCTGTGGAATAACACATATGGGATCCCCGCAGGGTCACACATATGGAACCTAGCCTAAATCCGGTTCTCAAGGATACAACGGAGTAAGGCCTGGTGCCAGACTCTCCGCCACATCTGGCTGCCGAAGGGTGATCGGAGGACTCAACAGGGTCTGCCTTGTAGGGACTCTCTGGAGCAATAAGCGTATGTAACGCAGCAAGCCGACACTAAGCCGGGACCTCTCAATGCCTCTGACCTAAGGTGAGAACATGGGAGGAGACCGGCTCGACACGAAGGCTATAGAATCTAGCGAACGTGTTAGGTGTCGCCCAGCCTGCAGCTCTACAAATATCTGTCAGTGAGGCGCCATGAGCCAGCGCCCAGGAGAATGCCCCGCCTCTCGTAGAGTGGGCATGCAACCTGAGCGGGCAGGGCACGCCTTGTGCTTGGTAAGCCAAGGCGATGGTGTCCACTATCAAGTGGGCCATCCTCTGCTTGGACACAGCCTTTCCCTTCTGCTGGCCTCCGTAACAGACAAAGAGCTGGTCTGAGGTCCTGAGGATTTGAGTTCTGTCTATGTACAGTCGCAAGGTGCGAACTGGACAGAGCAAAGCAAGGGCTGGGTCTGCCTCCTCCGGGGGCAGCACTCGCAGGCTCACTACCTGGTCCCTGAAGGGAGTGGTAGGAACCATGGGCACATAGACAGGCCGGGGTCTCAGTACCACGTGGTCGTCAGCCGGCCCGAACAATAGGCACGATTCGTCGACCAAAAATGCCTGCAGGTCCCCTACCCTCTTGATGGAGGCCAATGCAACCAGCAACAAAGTCTTCATAGACAGAATCTTTAAGTCTGCTGACTGCAAAGGCTCAAAGGGAGCAATCTGGAGTGCTCGAAGCACCAGAGCAAGGTCCCACGAGGGTATGTAGGGGGTCGAGGAGGATTTAACCGTCTCTCCCCCAAGGAACCTGACGACCAGGTCGTGCTTACCAACAGACTTACCATCGATGAGGTCGTGGCATGCAGAAATAGTGGCAACATGAACTTTGAGGGTGGAAGGAGACAACCTATGCTCCAACCCTTGCTGCAAGAAGGAAAGCACGACACTGATCGAACATCTTCGGGGGTCTTCTCGGTGAGAAGAACACCACTCGACAAAAAGGTTCCATTTCAAGGCATAAGCACGTCTCATAGACGGTGCACGTGCCGAAGCTATGGTGTTAAGTACCTCAGGGGGTAAGTCACCTAGAACCTCCGCGTCCCGTCCAGGGACCAGACATGGAGTTTCCAGAGGTCTGGACGTGTGTGCAAAAGGGTGCCCCGTCTCTGAGAAAGATGATCCTTCCTCAGAGGAATTCTGAGTTCTGGGAACCAGGTCCAGAGGGGCCAATAGGGCGCAACTAGCAGGACCTGCTCCTCGTCCTCCCTGACTTTGCACAAGGTCTGTGCAAGTAGGCTCACTGGGGGAAACGCATATTTGCGAAGGCCCCGGGGCCAGCTGTGCGCCAGTGCATCTGTACTGAGTGTCCCCCCAGACACGGAGTAGAACAACTGGCAGTGAGAGGTTTCTGGCGAGGCAAACAGGTCTACCTGAGCTTCGCCGAACTCTCCCCAAATCAGCTGGACCACCTGGGTGGTGGAGTCGCCACTCTCCTGGCAGTGCAGCTCGTGATAGCTTGTCGGCCATACGGTTGAGCACACCAGGGACATGAATGGCGCGAAGCGACCTCAGATGCTTCTGACTCCAAAGGAGGAGATGGCGGGCGAGTTGCGACATGCGATGGGAGCGCAGACCCCCTTGACGGTTGATGTACGCAACGGTCCCATTGTTGTCCGTATGGACCAGCACATGCTTGTCCTGTAACGGCCCTTTCAGGCGGCTCAGGGCAAGGCGTACCGCTAGCAACTCGAGGCAGTTGATGTGCCAGTGCAGTTGGGGGCCCGTCCACACCCCTGACACTGCATGCCCGCTGTACGTGGCACCCCAGCTGGTGGCAGAGGCATCCATGAAGACCACAGCATGCCGCGACACCTGCTCTACGGGCACTACTGCCCGAAGAAACAAGGGGTCTGACGACGGGCTGAAGGCCTGGGGGCATTCCGGAGTGATTGCCACTCGGTACGTGCCGCGTTGCCACGCCCGGGACTCGGCCGTGAAGCCAGTGCTGAAGCGGTCTCATATGAAGCAAACCGAGCGGGGTTACTGCTGCTGCGGCTGCCATATGCCCCAGGAGCCTCTGAAAAAGTTTCAGTGGGACCGCTGTCCTGCCCCTGAATGTATTCAGGCAGTTCAACACCAACTGAGCACATTCCTCTGTGAGACGTGCTGACTGTTCGACCGAATCCAACTCCATACCGAGAAAAGAGATCCTCTGCACTGGGGCGAGTTCGCTCTTTTCCCAGTTGACCTGAAGGCCCAACTGGTTGAGGTGACTGAGCACCAAATCCCTGTGTTCGCATAACTGCTCCCGAGACTGAGCAAGAATGAGCCAGTCGTCGAGATAGTTGAGGATGCGAGCGCCCTCGAAAATGCGTTTCTGCGTGAGCATTTTGAACGGTAGCTTGTGAAGGCTCCAATTCAAAACTCGCAGGTCCAAGATCAGTCGTAACCCACTGCTTTTCTTGGGTACAATGAAGTAAGGGCTGTAAAACCCTGACCCCGGCTGGAGGGACTGGCTCTATTGCGTCCTTCGCCAGTAGGAATACGATCTCCGCATGCAAGACATGGGCATCGACAGCTTTCACTGAAGTGAAGTGGACACCTCTGAACTTGGAGGGACGCCGGGCGAACTGAATTGCATAGCCGAGCCTGATGGTCCAAATGAGCCAGCAAGACAGACTAGGGAGCGCTAACCAGGCTCGCAGAAACCGCACAAGCAGGACCAAGGGGACCATAGGCGCACCCGTAGTGGTGCAGCGAGGTGGAACACAGGGACACGGCCCGGGGGGCTCTCTTTGCGAGGCGGCCCATAACGGGGTCTGAGTGTGCTGTGCTACACTTACCTGGTTCCACGGTCGGACAGCGGGTGCAGGAGAGGCTTCGGTGACCTTCTCGAACTGCGCGCTGCTGTCCGCTGGCGATAGAAGTGGTGGATGAGAGTGGAGAGGTTTTTCCCCTCCCACTACTCTCCGAGCCCTCTTCGGACCCGGAGATGATAGAAACTGCTCATTCATTGAAAATTTGGGTACAAATTTTGCGGAACAAAAAGAAAAGGGAGCAAAGGATTTACCATCCGGCCCTCTTCCGGGGGAAGGAGCAGTGCAGTCACCATCTCCTGAAGAGCAGTCCCAATCATCTCCGGGTCGCCTATCTTAGGGCCTCTTGCTCTTGGCTTTGCCGCCCCTCTTGGCGGAGGCCTGGACGGGCTGGGGACCTCGCTTATGACTGGCTCCACGGCGCCACTTGGGTGGAGGCTGCTGCTGCGGAGCGGGAGCGGGGGCAGCCGCAGGGGGAATTAAGGAACCTGACCTTGTCGGTATCCCTCATGTCGGCCAGACACAGCCAGAGATGGCGTTCCTGGACCACCAAAGTGGACATCGCACGAGCCACCCCGAAGCGCGAGGTCCGTCGCGGCACGAAGTTCCTGAAGAACTTGCGGATCGTGACCACCCTCGTGCAGGTCCCTCAGTGCCTTGGCCTGATGGACCTGCAACAATGCCATAGCGTGTAAGGCGGAAGCAGCTTCCCCACAGGCCTGGTAAGCCCTGCCGGTAAGATCCGATGACTGCTTACAGGCCCGGGAAGGGAGAGACGGCTTCCCCCGCCAGGTGGAGTTAGGGCACAGCTGCATAGCAACGGCCCGCTCCACAGGGGGGATGCGCGTTTAACCCTTAGCCACACCGCCATCAAGGGTGGTGAGGGAGGAAGGACCAACGACACGGTTTCGGGCAGTAAAAGGTGCCTTCCACGTACCGGTGAGCTCTTCATGCACCTCCGGGAAGAAAGGAACCGGGGTGGGTGGCTGAGAACCAGCTCGTGCCACCCCGAGAAACCAATCGTCCAGCCTCGAGGGCTCGGGACACGGTGGAGGATTCCACACGAGCCCGACCCTGTTGGCGGCCCGGGAAAGCATAGCCATCATTTCTGGATCCATATCGGGCACAGCTACCGTACCCGAAGGAGGCAACCGTGCCGACTCATCATCTCCAGAAAAGTCTGACTCACCCTCCGATGCAGCTATCGACATCTGGTCATCGGGAGGAGTGCAGAAGGATACATCTTTAAGATGGCCCACTGCGCTCCCCCGGCAGCTCTACTGGCTGCGGACTGCAGGAGGAGTGAGGGTTCCTAGGGGGTCGGTTCCCCGAAGGAAGAGCACTCACTGTAATCCTCACCAGTGTCACCGCTCGCAGCAACCCTCTGAGGAGGATTGGAACAAGGCAGCGGCACTGGGACTCCGCCCCTTTGCAGGAACTGGAGTCCTGACCGCAACTCCAAGACGGTCATCTTCCCACAATGGGTACATGACTCATCCACAAACACTGCCTCAGTGTGCGCTAAGCCCAGACACGCGATGCAGTGCTCGTGACCATCCTTCGGTGCCAGGTAACGGCCGCATCCAGAAACACACAAGTAGAATGTCATCTTTAAAAAGACGCAAGCTCTACTTGTGTAAGTTCTTTTAGGGACTTTGCTCTTTTAATCGGTGCTGAAGCACACAGGGGAATGGCCGCGGCAACACAGACAGGGATTGTGCAGCCTGTCATGTGCTCTCTCTCTCGAAGACGCTCTCTTACCAGCTGTGAAAACACCTTTTACGCACTCTTTAAGTGCACCGTTTACCAGCCATGAGAACGGCCTTTGCAGCTCTTTCTGCTCAAAAAAAGGCAAAAAAAAAAGAGAAGAAAAGGAAAACCAGAGAGAATTCGAACCCTGCTGCTGTGCTGTACACCCGCACTTTTCACACAAAAGAGATTGTCCTGCAGAGACTCTTTTAGATCACTTCCAGCAGAGAACAACTGTTTGGCTCCGAAGCAAAAAGCTGAAGATCCAACGCACCTGTTGCTAATTATATACCCGCGCTGCGAGGTGAGCAGCTGCTGCATATGATTGCATGCCAATGTGCATTGGCTTGTTTTAGTTACACTCGAAGCAGATTGGCCTCTCTAGCGAGATTCCTATTTGTTGGTCAGTCCGACGTACGTCGAACGTGACTGACTGAATGGGAACTAATCTTGGGACACCTGGCTGTCTTTTGTAGTACTGTAAGTCTTCTAGGGTTGTATCAGCCATGGTGAAGTGATGCAGAAGTCAGGAGGATCAGCTGATATGTGTGTGTTTCTCAGCACCTGTTCTGATGTCTTGTAGAAGGCCACGGAGGCATTGACCAGCTTGAGTCTGTCTTCCATCTTCAGCATGAGCTGCTGCCAGTGTACTGCCACCTTCTCAGCACAGCTGCGGATGGCCTCAGGGTCAAAGTGTCCGGCCTGTAACATGATCTCAGCCTTCTGCTGCACCTGCAGTGCACTCTGATGAGTCTTCTGAAGAGAGTTGGCGTGGAACAAAGACTACAGGGAGAGAGAGAACAGCAAGTTAAATATACCTTAGCCCGGAGGTCGACAGCAAAATCAACAAACAGTAAATATGGCACTAACCAAACCACTATCATACAGTGGTGGACCGTAATGAAGCATTTTTGCATACATTTAGATAAAGTATCTGAAATATCTAAACTTTATCAGTTTTTTTTTTTATTATATATTTTTTTTTGGGTAACTTTTACTTTTACAAAACAAAATATTGTACTTTCCACTGCAGTACATTTACAGTTTTTTTTTTTTTACAGCAAACAGCATCCCTTCACCGGCTCAGATTTTGGTGACACACCGGCACAAGAATTAGCACTATTTAGTTAAAAAGTGATTACAGAGAACAGTTGAATACACTTAAATTAAAATGCTACTTTTAAATGTTTCATTTTTTATTTCTAAAATGCTTGCTGAATGAGTTTAAATGTATGTAATATTGTAAATTATGCTGTATTCACCCAAATAAATTCAATCTGTTTTGTATTTTGTCCATGTGTTCTTGCTTAATAATAAATGTTCATCTTTTGACTATTGCTGTTGCCTCTAGTAATACAATTTCATTTCCAGCCCATTTTAAGGCAGCCATACAATAATTTTTAAACAACAGTTGACTTAAATAAAATTTAATCAACTCTTAAATCACAAGCATTAAAGGAGACAGATAATTAAAAGTAAACAACTATTAGAGTAGATCATTTGAGCATCTTTTATGGGACATCATCCAGCGGCCTTCCTACTCCAGACCGCTGACAGCTTTAGGTTTTCTACAGTCAAACGCCGTCCTGTGTTTTGTCTCCTGGCATTGTCATGATGAAGGAAAATATAAATCTAACTTTAATAGTCAGCTATGGACATTTACTAGTAGAGTTGCACAGGTAGAACCTCGTCCAAAGCAGGAAATAGAGACCGCTGCCTGGTCCTGTGATAAATGACATGACTACTGTACTGAGAGACAGACTGATAGCAGAAAGCATGAGTCATTCCTTTGCTTTGCTTGAAAAAATCTAAAGACTAAAACTGTTGAGAGTGAATATTGTCTGCCAGAATCTGCCCTTATGTCACCAAGTTTACACAGCGCTCTCAAAAGAAAAAGCCGTGAATTGCAGTAAAAACAGCGGAGAGGCTCTAGACTGTCTGTGGGTCATAAATCCTTCAGGAGAATGTTATGATCCCTGTGTGAAATTTTATGAATAAACAATTCCTGCTGGATCTGTTTGGAATATCCTCAGAGTAATCACTTCCATACATCTCTCAGTCTTAAAGGGATACTCCACCCCAAAATGAAAATTTTGTCATTAATCACTTACCCCCATGTCATTCCAAACCCGTAAAATCTTCGTTTGTCTTCGGAACACAATTTAAGATATTTAGGGTGAAAACCGGAAGGCTTGTGACTGTCCCATTGACTGTCAAGGCACAGAAAAGTATAAAAAACATCGTCAAAATAGTCCATCTGCCATCAGTGGTTCAATCTGAATTTTATGAAGCGGCGTGAATACTTTTTGTACGCAAAGAAAATAAAAATAACGACATTTACTCAATTTGTCTCCTCTCTGTCTCTCTGTGCCAGCGTAGCGCCATTTTGGAGAGCATCCGATGGATGCAAAGTGCTTCTCTGTCACCAGTAACGCATGGATATGTGGCTTCCGTTCAAATTAAAGAGTAAATAAAACACAGTACAATACGTATCCATGCGTTACTGTTGACAGAGAATAGCGTACGCACTTTGCGTCCATTGGATGCTCTCCAAAATGGCGCTACGCTGACAAAGAGAGTAGAAGAATTGTTGAATAAATGTCGTTATTTTTATTTTCTTTGCACACAAAAAGTATCCTCGTCGCTTCATAAAATTCAGATTGAACCACTGATGGGAGATGGACTATTTTGATGATGTTTTTTATACTTTTCTGTGCCTTGACAGTGTAATTTACTTAGCAGTCAATGGGACAGTCACAAGCCTCCCGGTTTTCATCCAAAATATCTTAAATTGTGTTCCGAAGACGAACGAAGCTTTTATGGGTTTGGAACGACATGGGGGTAAGTGATTAATGACAAAATTTTCATTTTGGGGTGGAGTATCCCTTTAAACTGTTTGCTGAGAGCATGGAGTAGGAAGGTTTTTGACTAAAATTGAAGAGAGGAGATGTGATATTATAATATATCAACATAAAATGCAGACACATTTTATGTTGATAGATGCTGATATGTAAATGTGAATGTGATTTCTGAACATTTTAGACTCCATAGATGTTTTTTTTTTGGACTGGCGAGGGATTTTTAGTGCATTTTTGAGTATGTCTGCACAGCATGTCAAACTACTCTTGTTTTTCTTTTTCCTTTATATGACCTTTAAAAAAGAACAAGAGAGATAGAAAGAAAGAGAGAGAGAGAGAGAGAGAGAGAGAGAGAGAGAGATGGGGAAATGGACTATACTCATCTATGTAAAGGTCAGGGCTGAAGTATTGTTACTATAGATGTCTCACAGATAAAAGTTATACAAAAATGTTCAGAATGTACATAGAGAGAAACAGAGACAGTGAGGGATAGAGCCTGTGCGTGTGTGTGCGTGTATGTGTGTGTGTGTGTGTTTACCTCTATTGCGAGTTGGAACTGTTCATGTTCTCTCTGTAGTTGTTCAGCCTCTGACAGTGAACTTGCGTTCACCATATTGGCATCCAACATAGACTCCCCATTACGAATCCAACCCAGAACCTAAACAACACACAATACAACACACACAACTTTAGCACTGAAACACAGCACATAATATGAATATGACCTTATTCAATACATCTTCAATAAATCTTTGTTAAAAATAATTACACTTAAGCATACTTTTAAAAAGAGTATTTAGTACGAAAATAATATACTTTAAATAATATAATATACTAAGAATATACTTGCATGTGAATTACAGTAAATGTATTGTTTTTGTACATTTATTTGCATACAGCATTAATTGCAATAAAATGAAAATGTATTAAAGTTTACATTTACATTAAATGCAATGAGCTGAACATGTTTTTTTGACCCACCTAAGTAGGACTTAAGTACATGCAATTTCATCATTCGAATTTCTTTGAAATACGGACGAAGTGTACTGCTGAATGTACTGAAAAACATTTAAGGTTAACTAAATATATTTTAACGTCAATTTCAACTTGTATTTTATGTATTTAAACATACAGGTGCATCTCAATAAATTAGAATGTCACGGAAAAGTTCATTTATTTCAGTAATTCAACTCAAATTGTGAAACTCGTGTATTAAATAAATGAAATGCACACAGACTGAAGTAGTTTAAGTCTTTGGTTCTTTTAATTGTGATGATTTTGGCTCAGATTTAACAAAAACCCACCAATTCACTATCTCAACAAATTAGAATACTTCATAAGACCAATAAAACAAAACATTTTTAGTGAATTGTTGGCCTTCTGGAAAGTATGTTCATTTACTGTATATGTACTCAATACTTGGTAGGGACTCCTTTTGCTTTAATTACTGCCTCAATTCGGCGTGGCATGGAGGTGATCGATTTGTGGCACTGCTGAGGTGGTATGGAAGCCCAGGTTTCTTTGACAGTGGCCTTCAGCTCATCTGCATTTTTTGGTCTCTTGTTTCTCATTTTCCTCTTGACAATACACCATAGATTCTCTATGGGGTTCAGGTCTGGTGAGTTTGCTGGCCAGTCAAGCACACCAACACCATGGTCATTTAACCAACTTTTGGTGCTTTTAGCAGTGTGGGCAGGTGCTAGATCCTGCTGGAAAATGAAATCAGCATCTTTAAAAAGCTGGTCAGCAGAAGGAAGCATGAAGTGCTCCAAAATTTCTTGATAAACGGGTGCAGTGACTTTGGTTTTCAAAACACACAATGGACCAACACCAGCAGATGACATTGCATCACAAATCATCACAGACTGTGGAAACTTAACACTGGACTTCAAGTAACTTGGGCTATGAGCTTCTCCACCCTTCCTCCAGACTCTAGGACCTTGGTTTCCAAATGAAATACAAAACTTGCTCTCATCTGAAAAGAGGACTTTGGACCACTGGGCAACAGTCCAGTTCTTCTTCTCCTTAGCTCAGGTAAGACGCACAAGAGGAATACGACAACTGTAGCCAAATTCCTTGACACGTCGGTGTGTGGTGGCTCTTGATGCCTTGACCCCAGCCTCAGTCCATTCCTTGTGAAGTTCACCCAAATTCTTGAATCAATTTTGCTCGACAATCCTCATAAGGCTGTGGTTCTCTCAGTTGGTTGTGCATCTTTTTCTTCCACACTTTTTCCTTCCATTCAACTTTCTGTTAACATGCTTGGATACAGCACTCTGTGAACAGCCAGCTTCTTTGGCAATGAATGTTTGTGGCTTACCCTCCTTGCGAAGGGTGTCTTCTGGACAACTGTCAGATCAGCAGTCTTCCCCATGACTGTGTAGCCTAGTGAACCAAACTGAGAGACCATTTTGAAGGTTCAGGAAACCTTTGCAGGTGTTTTGAGTTGATTAGCTGATTAGCATGTCACCATATTCTAATTTGTTGAGATAGTGAATTGGTGGGTTTTTGTTAAATGTGAGCCAAAATCATCTCAATTAAAAGAACCAAAGACTTAAACTACTTCAGTCTGTGTGCATTGAATTCATTTAATACACGAGTTTCACAATTTGAGTTGAATTACTGAAATAAATGAACTTTTCCACGACATTCTAATTTATTGAGATGCACCTGTATTTGTAATTGCACATTTGTAATGTTGAAGTTACAATTTGGTACGTTTAAAATCTATAAACTTTAAATATAATGTCAAATAACACACTACACATTACTTCACATAAAGTACATTCTTAAAGTACTTCACATGTGCATGTAGTATTTTCTAATCTATCTATCTATCTATCTATCTATCTATCTATCTATCTATCTATCTATCTGATCTTCGCATCTTTAAGCTGTCAGTCCGATCTGAATATGATCCGAGGAGACTGAGCAGAATTCATAACTCTCTCTGCTCATTTCTCTCCATTAGCGCTCGTGTAGTGGCAGACACTTTAAGGCTGTCCCTGGCGACAGCACTTTGAGTCCTCTGATTAAGATTAGCTGTGAGAGCCACACTGAATCTCTCTCTATTGATTATCAATCAGAGGAACCGCCAGTGACAGAGCCAACAGAGAGTCACACGAGAGCCCAGCACTGATACATCAAGAGCGTGAGAGCAGAGAGCAACCTCAGACAACCAATATTTTGTTATTTTTGATAAATGGATCAGTGAGGGTGAATCCTCTTTAAAGAGCTGTGGCATTATGGGTAAAAGAAAAACACACATACACTACTGTCCAAAAGTGTGGGGTCAGTACAATTGATTATGTATGTATATATGCACAGTATGTATTTATTTATTAAGCAAGGGGCAGATTAAACTGATTAAAAGTGACAGTAAAGACTTGTTACTTTAAATGAGTATTTACAAATAAATTAAGAATAAATGCTGTTTTTGAACTTTCTATTCATTAAATAATCCTGAAAAAGTATCATAATTTCAACAAGTGTTTTCATTAAATCAATCAATCAATCAATCAATCAATCAATCAATCAATCAATCAATCAATCAATCAATCAATCAGTCAGTCAGTCAATCAATCAATCAATCAATCAATCAATCAATCAATCAATCATTTAAAAACTGAGCACTAATTCAGCTTTCCCATCATTGGAATAAATTAAATTGCAAAATATATTAAAATAGAAAACAGTTATTCATATGCAAAATATTTATACTATAATACTAAAAATAATACTTTTACTTACTTTTAATAAAATAAATGTAGGCTTGGTGAGCATAAGTGATCATTACTGAAATGCTGAAGGTCTCTTTATATCACTCTATAATTCAGAAGTGATTTACACACATTTTATTTTTAAGAATAAATTGACAGGTGACATAAATCAGCCAAATTATATATTTACAACAACAACAACATAAGCTTGATGAGTGTTACTAAAATGGAGATTTCTGTCTCATTGCATGAGGGGGAAAAAATGAAAAAAGGCTTTTAAAGATATGTACTGTAATTGAAATTCAAAAACACAAATAGTCAAAGTGTAATCAAATAAACACATTCATGTGTATTTTGGATGTTTTCCTTCCACTAGTCTGAAAGAAGACAAGTTTGGGAACAAAACAGCAAAAACCTCAAAACTAACATCTAGCTAAATAATTATAATAATAAAAAAATAACTATAAAAAATACTTAACATTTATGTTGATACATTTAAGAATTACTGTAGCAGTTTTGCATTTAGCACCACTTTGTATATTCTATGGTTGTGTTTCCCAACCTTGGTCCTGGAGCACCAGCAAAAAATCACATTTCGAATGTCTCTCTTATCTAAGACACAAATTTCAGGTCTTGGAGTCGCTACCAGTCAGGGTTGGGAAACACTGCTACGGTATATATTATGGACAGTATGCTAAATGGAATATATCTTTGGGGAATCATTTCAGCTGTGGCTCTGAACATCTGCCTGATCTTTATCCCAAGACTGCACTAAGAATATGAAGAAAACAGAACAATAAATATAACTTTGAGTAGCCAAACAGCAGGAAGCATTTTTCATTGATAAAGTTTCGTTTTTGGCCCTGAGATGGATAAGCAGATGGACAGATAGACGAACAGACAGATGCTGGAGAACGTGTATAGTGAGCTGTTATAGAAGTTACTGACTGTGTATGACTTCTGTCTCATTTCTAAAATTTATGAGTGTCAATCTGGATGTGATGAGCCACTATGTTGAGTATTTTGTGTGTTACCTGTTTAACCTCAGCCTGTAGGTGGCGCAGCTGCACACACTGCTCCAGGCGTTTCTGTGTGTGTTCAGCGCTCATGTCCAGCTCATGCTGTTTCTCATTAAGAAACTCCAACAGCTCCTGAACTTGAGTGGCCAGATCCACCTCCTTCTCACTGGTCAACTCAATACCTGCATATCACACACAAATACACACTTCTATTTATATTCCTGCAGAATCATTATTGTCTGAAAGAACACGTTTACAGCTTATCACCACTGGGTGGCAGTATGGAAGCTAGTTCAAATCCACTACAAAACCACTCTCCTCATTCAGAACTACTACACTACAGTATATCATAGATTAACATTCAAGGCAAATTTAATTTAGGGATAATGTACAGTCAGCAAAATAAAACTCAACATGTATGAAGTGATAGAGGGATGTGAGGATAACCAGGAAAAAAAAAAATATACACATCTAAAAACATATACATCTAAAAACATATTTGATCATGGAATGCTGCAACTGATCATTTAGAATCAAGTGTAGCAGGCAACGAACAATAAATTATTAAATATATGATCGGAATTAAATTTGCATAAATGTCATTAAAAATAAACAATCAATCAATCAATCAAATACATACATACATACATACATATATACATAAATACTCACTCCATTGTCCGAACATAGTTTTCTTAATCTTTTTTTTGTTGTTGTTGTTGTATTTTTCTCTTCTTTCTTTAGATATTGATGTAAAATATGAACTGGCTTACCACTACTACTACTACTACTCCTACTACTACTACTACTAATTCGACTACTACTATTATTATTTATTTATATTTACATTATTAATATTATTATTATTATTTTAAGACAGAGTGGGCTAATTATTTTTATTTATTTATTTATTTATTCATTCATTCATTCCCCATATAGTTCACTGAAAGAATAATCCAAATAAATTAATTTGCTACATTTTTAAGTTAAAATTTTTAATATCTAATAATACTTCTTACTAGAACTAAAGATGGGAGGTTTAGTTGAAGTTTTCAGAAATGAATGAATGAATGAATGAATGAATGAATGAATGAACATACATACATACATACTCTATTGTCTGAACATGGTCTCAATTTTCTTAAAGTGCCTCTATTATGGGTTATGAAAGGTTCATATTTTGATTTTGGGAGTCCCCAACAACAGGTTGACATGCATGCAACGTCAAAAAACACTTTAATTTTCTTATAATATGCATTTATTTTTACCTTATTTGCTCAACGACTCCTAAACGATTCGCTCAACGATTCATTTTTCCAAACCCCTCCTTTGCGTAACGCTAATCTGCAGTGATTGGTTCGATTGGTCTCATTTTCTTTTCATCATGCCTTTATTGTCTGATAAAGCAGCATTTGTAAGCGCAGTGCTGCTTTGTGTACAGCCGTTACCGGTGAAACCGTTATTTTTACCGCTCCAAAAGCGGCACCTAGTGGCAAAGAATGAATTTGCATTTTCATTCAGACCAACGCGAAAAGACCAAAAAATGGGCGGGCAATATACTAATGTTTCATGTTGACGTCAACATGAAACGGCTTGGGATTCGTTTTAAAAGCGACTCGTTTCCATGATTCAGAGTCGTCTCTTTCTTTTGAGAAACATTAACTTTATACACGGTGCACTTTTAGATTTAAAACTTTGCAGGATGTTTTCATTCACTTAGAGCTGTGTTAGACACTGCAAGAAAGGTATTTTTCAAAAATCCATAATAGGGGCATTTTAATATATATATATATATATATATATATATATATATATATATTGCTTTCTTTTATTTATATATTGGGGTAAAATATGAATTGGTTAATTCTTATTATTATAATTACTACTACTACTACTACTACAATCAATCAATCAATCAGTCAATCAGTCTGTCTGTCTGTCTGTCTGTCTGTCTGTCTGTCTGTCTGTCTATCTATCTATCTATCTATCTATCTGTTTGACAGAATAGGCTAATTAGTTTTATTTTTCATATACTTCACTGAAAGAATAATTCAAATAAATTAATTGATTGAATTTGATTTCTAATTATATTTTTAATTTCTAATAATACTTCTTACTAGAACTACAGTTGGGAAGTTTAGTTTAAGTAATTAGCAATGAATGAATGAATGAATGAATGAATGAATGAATCCCAGTTGATAAATCACAGCTGATATGCATATAGAGCATCCATTAAAGCTTAATTCGGTAACTGTAATTGTTGTCCCAGCAGCAGAATCAGACACACCCATCGGACACACAGGCATGTGTGAGAGATTGTCACAGTAATGTCTGGAACAGACGGCGTCCAAAGCCTGGACAGAAGAGTGTGTCCTAAGCCAAGGCCCATATGTGAGAGAGAGGGGGGTGAGAGTTGGGTCAGCAGTTTGAGGAGAGGAAGTCTGCTTCCAGAGTTAAAAATATCTGTGAGACACAGCGCTGAACGTCAGGACGGTATGAAGGTAAGTGTAGAGAGGAAGAGAAATGTGGGTTAAAGACAGACACAACTGAAAAAAGGGGTGACATTTGGTCTAATTTCATTTCTACTCAGTTCTTTACATTGAAATGAAAGCTGTACTGAGCATCATTAGTGCCGCCCATGTGACTGTGGACCGGCGATCACAGCACAGAGGAGACTAATCCTATTGGTTGATCTCGCTGTGTTTCTGTGGACCGCTATATATCAATGATGCACTGCCACCTGACACTTCCTCTGTGCATCTCTCCTCTCTATCTGTCTCTCTCTCCTCTGCATCTATATCTCCATCAGATCAAACCCGATCTCATCAGAGTTCACGAGTACTGTACGAGTGTGTGATTTCAGATAAATTTGGATGATCTGACTTGTGTGAAAGCATATGATTTGTAGGTAAAACCCCACCATGAAGGTCCACCCCTAAACCTAACCCTCAGGAGGTGTGAGCAGATTTGCGCAAAAACTTGCAAATGAACATGCACAATTTTGTAACCAATTCACGAAAAGTTAAATACTTACAAACTGTCACGAGACTGTGTTGATCAAATCACTGTAGACTGATTTGAAAACAACAAATCTAATAAAATTCCAAATAAATAAAGAAATAAATATATAAATATTTATAAATATATTTCTATTTCTATTTATGCCTACAATGTCTTTATTTTGAGCATATTGGCTGTTTATTAGTACTTATAAAGCACATATTAATGCCTTATTCTGCAGGACCATATTTCACAGTAGATCCCTTAATTCTACCCCGTACCTAAACTTAACAACTACCTTAACAACTAACTATTAATAAGCAGCAAATTAGGAGTTTACTGAGGGAAAGGTCACAATTAGTAGTTAGTTAACAGTGAGAATTGGACCTTAAAATAAAGCGTGCCTCTTTTTTCTTAAGATCATTCTTTAGGCCAAAATTAAGAAGAATTGAAATTCTTGAAAAGAATCTTCTTTAAAATTACTGTAAATAACTTAAAGTCAGGATAACCTCCACTTTGTCTCCAATGATAGGCCTATGATTTTCAGAGAATTTATTTCAAATTAATTGTTGTAATTAGGCATTACAGCATAACACTAGCTATATATAATACATTTTACTCTGACTAGGGATGTGCACAAGTGCTCTGAAATCATACCAATTATCAATAAAAGAAACAATAAACAGTCATGATTAAGTGTGGAGTGCCTTATTTTTTAATAAAATATTTGAGAATGTCCTATAGGAATTTTTAAGAATTTCACTTAGGAAGATTCGTACAAATTTCTTGGAGTTTATCTTAAGAAATCCCTTTTAAGAAGATAGTTTGTGAATCCAGCCCCTGGGCATTTTTGTGTGGAAATACATCGGGTGGTCAGTGAACAGACTGTGGTTGGTCTGTGGGCGGTCTGTGGGTGAGAACCTGAGAGTACCAACAAAACAGTACAACAACTTGTACTTTTGAGTTAATGGTTGTCAGTGTCAGTGGCACCTGGACTCTTTTTCATCTTCCTCTCTCTCCCTCTGTCTCTCTCACCTGAAGCTTGGACCTCCATGATGTACTGATGCAGGTCTTGACCCTGCTGCATGACCTCGTAGGTCATGCTGTTCATGGCCAGTTTTCTCTCCGTGTGCCGCTGGAGTCTCTGTTCAGCCAGACTGGGTTCTTCTGCAGTAAACTCGTTTACCTGACGAACCAGGTCCTCATTCCACGCGTCTAACTCCGCCGTTACCTACAGGACAGGAGAGACAATTAAACACTTTGACATTATTACATTATAGTGTACTTTTTACAAGTATACTTAAGTGTGTTGAAAAAAAAAAAAAACATAGTCATATACTTTCTTTAAGTACAGTTAAGTGGCCCTTTGTTTCATTAATATATTATCTGCAAGCAGTTTTTTTTAACTGTCAATCTCTCAAACTACTTATATATTTGTTTATATTTGAGTATTTTATGGCTTTAAATTTATAGTATTTTATATTTACAGTCAATTGTTCTATCGTGTCAATTTCATTATTCACAATGCTTCATGGGATGAGTATATTTGCTTTTTCAAATGCTCTGATATAGTATTTTTTATTTATCTCAGAGTAAGTTGTTTTGGTTCAAGATCAATAACTATTTGTTGATTTTTATTAAACCTCTGGAGAAAATGATTTAAACTAATCTAGCATGCAAACACATGCACACACACTCTTCACCTCAATGGTGTACTGCTCAAAGATGCGCAGTTGCAGGAAGATGTCGAGTTTGATCTTCCTCTCGTGGAAGAGCTCCTCCATGTGGCCCTGGGCCTCCTCTAGCTGCTGTAGGACGCCCTCGATGTGAGCGATAGAGCTGGTGTGAGGCATCTTATTACTGCTCATCGCTGAATCTCTGTGTTAAGAGTGTGTGGGTTAGGGGAAACTAGAACCATTACAATTTGCTTATACTAAAGAAATATTCTGGCAAAAACACAACTTAATGTTTATAAACATCTTATCTATGACAGTCCGTAAAACACAAAAAAATAGCACAGACTCGTTCTTTAGTTTATAAAATTAAATTGTAAGCACATTTGCACTAATGCACTTACAACTGATGCATGGGGCAGTTTTACATACATTTATTTTTCAATCTGTTTTCTTATCACTGGAATTTTCTGTGGGCCTGAATGTAACTTTACACAGACTTTGGTAAATGACACACTAGTATCATGCCAACACATGTAATGTTTTAGTGTTATGGCTATACTTGCAAAAGTATACTTGTTACAGTTGCATACATTTTAAGGCTTACAGTTTATTTTAAAGTGCCCTTGTTACAGTGTAATTATACATTTAAGTACTGAATAATATTCATTAACTACATGTACTTACTATATGGTTAGGGTTAGGATTAGGGTTTAGCTTCGGGTTAGTTGCATGTAATTATGCATAATTTACTGTTATTATAATAGTAATTACATGTAACATGTGTAACAAGGACACCTTAGAATAAAGTGTTGCCATCTTTTTCATGATGCTGCACACTTGCGATGTAAGAACAAAATCTAATTTTATGCCGGGACGTGTTAAGCTTATAGACATTTCCATCAACCTTAAAACAATATTCAGAGAATTCCTTTATAGTAACACAGTACATTGAGCCCTATTTGACTGGTAGACTTCAATTATAACCGTATTTAATCTAAACACACTTTGGTAACACTTTATTTTAGAGTCTCTTAACTAGTTGCTTATTAGCATGCATTATATTAGAATATTAGCCATTTATTAGTAGTGATTAAGCACATATTAATGCCTACATCCCTAATCCTACCCAATACCTAAACTTAACAACTACCTTACTAACTATTAATAAGCAGCAAATTAGGAATTTATTGAAGGAAAAGCCATAGTTAATTGTGAATGAGTGTTCCCTATTCTAAAGTGTTACCTACACTTTCTAGTTGTTTAAGGGCTCAAGGTTTGGATGGTGAGCACAGTTCAATAATCTCCTGCTGTAACTGCACCATTAAGCAATATTTCTTGACAGCCATTCAAAGCTGTTGCATATTCTGATGAATTTTTTTTGTAAGCAATATCCAGTTCACTAAGATTTTATTTTAGTATATGTTTTAGAAGGTCATAAAACTTGGGTTACAAGTGTTACAGTGTAATTACACAAATAAATACTTACTATAGGGTTAAGATTAGTGCTAGGGTTTGGTTTAGGGTTAGTTACTTGCATGTATGCATAATTTACTGTTTAGTAAGTACATTTAACATATGTAAAAGCATGAATGAATCTATTAAATATATTTACATACATGCAACAAGACAAAATATAATTGAATTTACATATCTTTAATCATGCTTAAAAGTTTAGACACATTTGGTTCTTGATACTGAGTGTTGCCTTTCCACGTTTGTTAAAGTTTACATATCAAGGATATGTAAACATTTCAAAGGATAATTTGTGTAAAATAAGTTATTTTGTCTATTTTGGAAAATATGTAAATACCTGTTATGCAGCCTTTTAAAGAGAAATTTTGAAAAGTATTTGTAAGAATGTAAACTTGCGAGTGAAACTATGTGTGTGTTGATACCTGAGTTGTTGCATAAGGTCTTCTCCTTCTTTAATGACATTGAGTGTGGCCTCTAGTGTGGCTGTCTGCTGCTGCTGAAACTGTTTGATCAGCTCCTGAACTGAATCCACCGAATCAGAACAAACTTCTTCCAGAAGCTCCTTCTGCAGGTCCTCCATCCACGTCCACAACTGAAACACACACATATACACATTAACACATATACAGCCTTTCAGTGACAGAATTTCCTCATGATATTCCTCCTAAATATAATGCACAATTTTCTGCACATTTACATTTTCATTGAGACATAAGTATTTTAAGTTGTTTAACTATCAACATTTATTCTCTACAATGGAGCCAAAACCTGACCCATATATAAGCACAGAAACACACTTACTCCTGCAAAGACCTAAAAAAGTTTCTAAACTTTTCTACAGACTCAGAGATGGAGTGACCTGTCTGCACAGATTATAACGCTCATCTAACAATAATCTGTCCTGAATCCAATATTAGAAAGCAGCCGGAAATATACGCTCTCATTTCTCATGCTGCTTCCATTTTTAACATTTCAGTCTAAAAGATTAAACAGTATAGAAATGATTCAGAGAGTTCATTCAAAATCAGAACAAAATTCTCTCATACATTGGAGTGCTGTGTGGTGTCGTGTTTCCAGGTCAGTGCAGGTAACGAAATGTTGCTGGTTTGAGCCTTCAGAAATCATTGAAATATGCTAATATTCTATGATTTAGTGCTCTGTTATTATTTCCAATTGTTATTGTTGCTCAATTATTAATAATGGTTCTTATTATTAATATTGGAAACAGTTTTTATTAAATAGATTTTATTTATTTAAATCAAAAAGCTTTTTAAGTATTTAAATCAAGTCAAGTCACCTTTACCTTAAACAGGAAAAACGTGTGCTGATAATGCAAGAGGACAATACAAAAAACAGTCAGGTTTTCAGTTAAAGTCAGTTCATTGCTGATTCAGTGATGTCATGATGTAGCAGTGATGTAGCGTTATAAAAGTATTTAGGTTTTATAAATTGTATGCACCCTTGTTGGTTTTTATTTATTCTTTTATACTTAATTACCCCACATATTTGAATGGTGTATAGGTAAAAAATAAATAAATTTAAAAAAATGTTTTCATCATTTATAATTTATTGAACACCAAATCAGTCTATTGTACTGACTTCTAAAGGATCATGCGACACTGAAGACTGGAGTAATGATGCTGAAAATTCAGCTTTGTATCACAGGAATAAATTACATTTCAAAATATATTCAAATAGAAAACACCTATTTTAATTTGTATTAACATTTCACAATATTGCTGTTTTTACTGTATTTTTGGTCAAATAAATGAAGCCTTGGTAAGCAGAAGACACACACACACACACACACAAAAGGATCCCTACATTTAATTCCAAATAATGTCCAAATAATCATATGTGACCTGTGCTGGCAAAATGAGTCAGAATGCGCAACTTTTCAAAAATGAGTTCTTTTTATTTTCACATTCTCAATTAAAATACCTTCAAAATGATATATGACTTGTTGGAATCAGACAAAAATTGACTGAGCTACAGCCGTTTGAAGGCAATAGAGGCAGCAGATCCGATTTCGAGAAAAATCGAGTTAAAGATTCCAAAGCAGAATCACCAAGCAACGTTGCATATTTTACTCCAATTCTTTTCTTAAAAATAATTACTATATTATTAATCACAATATAGCTATTTTTTATTTTATCTTTGTTATTAAAAACAAGAACAAAGATGCAAATAAACAGTAGTTTAATCAAGAGCAGCAAGTGATTCCGTCTTTTCTTTTAATGTATGATTAACATTGAGACAGATCTATTAGGACCTAATGAAATGCATGGATCTAATATAATGTTACACATCAGATTTTCCCGCAACCATTAACTAAACGTTCATGTAAGACATAACAGATTATGATTGTGTGAATCTCGCCAATACACATTTCGCAATAATTTACTTTATAAGGGAGATTGCGTGCTCGCGGAAAGGCACGTCTTATGCACGCGCTTTGCAAATGTCAGTCAGCGCGATCGTTTTGTTTTCATCAGCATGAGTTTGAAAATCATATTTCACTGGTTTGGACTCATGTCATCGAGAATTCGATATGAATATTCGCAAAGCTGGAATGCTGCGCTTTGCAACAATAGACCTACAACTTGTGGTGAGAAGCAGCAGCAGTCGCCCAGAAGCGAGCAGAGAAAAGGTAGGCTACTCCTCTCAGAAAATGTACAAATAAAGATCATTTTAGATGTTTAGTTACTATTTGGAGCATTGGGATTGCTAGAAGAGGGCTTAATCAACTCATTTTTGTGAATACCTCAAATTCGACCAAAACTGACATTTTTCACTTCTTTTGGCTGTAGCTCAAAATTAGTCTGTGCGCATTCCGACTCATTTTGCCAGCACGGGTCACATATTGTCACATGTGTGTTCCCGTTTAGTTCCTGTTTGCCCTTATTTGGTTTTGTTCCTGTTCTCATTATTAGTTAATCATTGTTCAATCTGTTCACCTGTTATGTTTCATTATCCCTTGTGTCTCCACTCCATTTAAGCCCTGTGTTCTCCTGGTTTCCTTTGTCTCGGATTAATGTTGTTTTGAATGGTCCAAGTGTGTTGATGGTCATTAAAAGTATCTCTTTGTTTATTCCTTCTTCGAGCGTGTTCATTACAACCACGGCCGTGTGACACATATCATAACATACACAGTTTCATGAGCCAATATGTTATTTGGTTATCAAATTAAATGAACAAATATTCATTTCAGAGATGTGTATTGTGAATGTTTCAGCTGGCAACCATAAATAAAAATAACAAACAAACAGACATTTTTAGGAAAACACATGCAACATTAGATATGAGCAAAACGGAGATGGTTTGTCTGATTTTGCATAAATGAGATGAAAGATCTGCCAAAACATTTTTGGCTGTTGTCATGACAATTTGTGTGCATCTTCTTTTCAATCAAGAATTAGCAAAAAACAGCAGAACTGATGCAGCGAGTCCCACTATTGAAGGTTCCCCTGTAAATAAACTTATGTCACCTTTGTGCTGCATTCGAAATCTGTTAACACATTCTCACTGTTCCATTTGGAGTATTAAAAACGCCTTGAATTAATTTTGCTCGCAATTAATTAACTTATGAGAAACAACTCATGGAGCCAATCATGCTGATGGATTAAGTTACTGAACAGGACCAGAGAATATCAGTCACACAGGCATGTTTAACAAATACAGATCCCTCTTTACAGTGTTTACACCTTTGAACAATGAATGGCCATGACGCTTGTGATTATTTGATAAGGATTTAAAAAATGCTATAGAATTCCCATGACGTTTTAAGAATTTCCAATCAATCCCTGACATTTCCAGGTTCTCCATGAGCGTGGGAACATCAGCTCTGCCAGATGCAGAACGAGAGCCTGTAATGATGAATAAGGCCTTTCCAAATCTACCGTGAGGAGGCTGCTCATGTTTAGCTTTAACATGTTGCAGACGTAGAGCAGCTCTGCAGGAGGATGTGATATTCATGATAGATGATTCCCCCAACAGTGGCTCGAGACACATGGAGGAATATTATTCATATGAATGACACACAAGAGCTCTGAACAGCAATGCATACGACAAGTTTTACAATGCAGGAAATCACCCACAATAGGGTAAAGCTAAACACAATGGATACATTAAACCAAACCGCACAGCAAGGACATACAGGGATTCCTGAATGTTCAGAAATAAACACAGTGTCACGATCACTGCCGGAAGGAACACGGAGCCGTTGATAACATGAAAGAGTCTTTAATAAATCCAACAAAAACAGGGTATTTCCACAAAGGGAACACGGAATGACACATGAACAGAACTGGTAGACCCGACAGAGACAGAATGCACAGACTGGGACTTAAATACACAGGATAACGAGGGACTAAATGAGACACACCTGAATCAAATGACATATTAACACAAGGGAGATACTGGGTCACGGAGCACATGGGGAGGGAAAAGACAACAAAAACAGTCCAGGGGTGTGACACACAGCCTGCATACCACTTCAAGAGTTCATTTCTCTTTACATTGGTTTCAACCACAGTTGACATGGCATGACTTGTTTGCCTCTCTTAAAGGGTTAATACAGTTACAAAGCACAGTGATGATGAATGTGATGTTGCCATCCCTGTGGTTTCCATAGTAACTGTATCTGCGGTTAATCTGGTCACATAATGAATTAAAAATACACTTCAGATTGCAATGAGACCATTGCAGCAGAACAACAAGATAAAAAAATATAGGGTTATTTCCATTGCAACTGGAAATTATAAACAAACAAACAAACAAACATAATACACTCTAATATATATATATATATATATATATATATATATATATATATACACACACAGTACTGTGCAAAAGTCTTAGGCCTCTAGTATTTTCACCAACAAAAAAATGGTTTTAAGTCGGTTATTTCTATCTTTTGCTGTAGCATGTCAGTTGGAAATATCAGTTTACATTTCCAAACATTATTTTTGCCATTAATTGTAATAATCCAGTGAGATTTTTGTTTGCACAAGTAGTCTGACAACAGCCAGTGCTCCACACAGAGATCTGATCTGATCATCATCCAGTCTGTCTGGAATGACATGAAGAAACAGAACAAACTGAGACTGACTGACTTAATAATAACTGACTTAAAACCATTTTTTTGTTGGTGAGAATACTAGCGGCCTAAGACTTTTGCACTTTTGTACAGTACTGTATATATATATATATATATATATATATATATATATTGTGTATTTAAAGGGATCATGAACTGCCTTTCTTGTACTGTCCTCTGAGGTCCCCTTATAATGTTATCAATATTTTTACATCAATTACATCATGATTTAGAAGTAATACGCTATTTATTTATTTTTTTTTTTTTGGACTTATATGCCTTCTAGAAGCTTACGTTCTGCGAGTGAACGTCGCTTTATTGTGAGGAACAAAATCACTTTCACAGACTTTTAAATTAAATGTTCCCTGCTGGTGGAATGACCTGCCCAACTCAATCCGAGCAGCTGAGTCCTTAGCCATCTTCAAGAATCTGCTAAAAACACATCTCTTCCGTCTTTATTTGACTCTCTAACTCTAGCTCTCTCTATTCTAATTCTATTCTTAAAAAAACAAACAAAAAAAAACAACAACAAAAAAAAAAACTAACACTAGCTTTTCTAATCTTTTTGTTTTCTATCTATTTGTTTTCTTTTTATTTATTATATAATTAACAAAAGCAAAAAAAGGCCTCTGACACTAGCTTGTTCTATTCTTTTTCTATTCTATCTGTTTTCTTTTTATCTATTATATAATTAAAAAAAAAAAAAAACACCACTTGTGTGGTGCGACATTACTGTCGGATCCAATACAGTCGCACGGCATCGTCTTTGTTTCAATATTTCAGAATATCCAGCATCGAATTGTGCCTTGTTTGTAAACGAATCCGCACTAAAATGAAGTGAACAAAGGACCAAATTCTTACTGACGCAGTCTGGATCTTCATTAAAAATAAATTTCATCCACTCTAAGGAAGGCAATGCAAAGACTGTTTTTCCATAACTTGGCACTGCACAGCGTCTTGTTTTATTTGGAGCATCTTTATCATTTGGTTTCTGCGTAGACCTGCATTTGCTGCTCTCATTTACACTAAATGTGCGAATCGGTGAGCGAGGCTAAACAGTCAGTGATGTAGAATCGGTGGGCGGGGCTAAACAGGCAGTGATGTAAAAGCAGGCGTTGATCTTTGTCTGCGGAGGTGGTGTTTATCCACACTATTACGTCATACACGGGGAAGTCGTGGCCTAATGGTTAGAGAGTCGGACTCGTACCCTAAAGGTTGCGGGTTCGAGTCTCGGGCCGGCAGGAATTGTAGGTGGGAGGAGTGAGTGTACAGTGCTCTCTCCACCCTCAATACCACGACTGAGGTGCCCTTGAGCAAGGCACCGAACCCCCAACTGCTCACCGGGCGCCGCAGCATAAAAAAAAAAATGGCTGCCCACTGCTCCGGGTGTGTGTTCACGGTGTGTGTGTGTTCACTGCTGTGTGTGTGCACTTTGGATGGGTTAATTGCAGAGCACAAATTCCGAGTATGGGTCACCATACTTGGCCACATGTCACTTCACTTCACTTCATAAAGTGGTACATTCCTCAAGCTGTTGTTTTGGCAGTCTGGGTTCAATATAAGCTGTTTTTAGACTAACAAGAAAGTTTTTAGTCCTGAAACTCACAGGATTTTTATAGTACAATGACCTCTTATATGACAAAAGATCAAGGGAATTTTGATTTCTCAGTTCATGAAAATTTAAAAGAATATGAAATCAATATACTTTGTTCTGACACAAAACTATCTAGCATAAACATGAAATATGTATGTGTACTATCAAGCTATATTATACAACTGCTCAAGTTGTATAAAATGCTTGCTGAGTTTGTTATGTGTCTAAACCATTTACAGAGTCTACCTTCACCTCACACTGATCTTAAGAGTGTGTGTGGGTTTCCCGGCTAAAATTAAGTGTTTCTGGAGTGCTGCTAAACTTGAGCACTTCTGAGGGCCTGTGCTGTGACCTCTTTCAGTAGGACAGTGCAGAAACTCTCCAGGCCAGTTTGAAACATTGTAAATGTAGAACCACTGATGTTAGTCTCAGCTCACATAATGTAGCACTTTTTACTCTCAACACACACACGCATACACACGCACACACACACACACACACACACACACACACACACACACACATACACACACACACACCTGTGAAATGGAATGTGTCGAGTATAAACACTACTGTAACACATTTAACCAAACAGAAAATCCACACAGTTAGCAGCTAAGGAGCAAGGCTGAGTCTTACATTTGTACCACTTACCATAAAGCTATTGGATTTATTACATGGTAATAACACATATATTACATAAAAATGTAAAAAGATAAAAATGTTATTAAAACTACCAAATACTATATTTCTATTTCCATATGCTACTCAATGTGAAATAAAAATCACAAATAAGCACTCTAAAATATGTATGTTAACAATGGACTCATTTTGGTATGTTTTTATTTCTTGAATCATTTGAGGAGAAACATTTTAGACAAAAGCCCGATTCGGACGGTAATTGTTTATCATGGGGATGCAAGCTATTTTTAACATTTACAGGGGTTAGTCTGTGATTTTATTGCCGTTCGAATCCAGAATGTCGTGGTTTTTCTCTCACCAACTATCAACTATAGTATATCTATTTTAAAAGTTTTAAACAGGAGATTTAATAATCAATTAATGAATAGGATATTATTAAATATGAATTTGTTCTCATTATTCCAAGCATATGATATTTTTATTAAAGCAGACAATCATGCGACTGGCCATGTGAGCAGCGTGGTCCTCATAGGAACACATAACTCGCTTCTCCACTGTGAATAAATTTCCAACCGAATCCAAGTTTTATATTTATAAGAATCCAAGTTTCATCGCTGAGCTGTAAATGTATTTTTATAGACATCCACATGAAAAACAATTAAAAGTTGCTAAAGTTGATACTTAAGTGAGAACTAAATCAATGAAATTCATTAAGTCTATTATGAAAATATGAAAGCGCAAGCTCTGAGCCCTTAATAAGACATGTTTCTTGAGAACCAAATCAGCATATTAGAATGATTTCTGATAGAAAGGAAAACTTTTATTCAGTAAGGATGCATTAAATTAACAAAAAATGGCAGTAAAGATGTTTCCATTGTTACAAAAACATATTGTATTTAATATACAGGCTGTTTTTGAAAAACTATTCATCAAAGAATCCTGAAAAAAATCTTTTACAGTTTACCCAATAAATATTAAGCAGCAAAACTGTACTCAACTGTGTCAGTAATAAGAACATATTTCTTAAGCATCAAATCAGCATATTAGAATGATTTCTGAAGGATCATGTGACACTGAAGACTGGAGTAATGATGCTTTGCCATCACAAGAATAAATTCCATTACAAAATAGTTATTTTAAATTTTAATATTTCAAAATGCTACTGTTTTAAATATACTTTTTAATTAAATATAGGTAGCCTTAGTGTGCATAAGAGGCTTCTTTTAAAGACATTTCACCAAAACTTATTTTGCAAATACTGTAAACGTACATTAAGCATGCCGTTATTCACCTTGAAATAAATGTGTGTTTTACAAGATCTTAGTCTCCACAGAGAGAGCAAACGATATCAGGACATCAGAGTCAGTCGTGAGAAAACCACTCCACTCCTACAATCGCCATACATCAACAAAACTATAGCTCACGCAAGTGCTCCATGAGACAAGCACAGCACCAAACCCTCCCCCCAGAAAGATGGATTGTGCCACTTAACTCTCCAACATATTTATACTCTCTGTCCTTCTCAAACGCAGGGTGCATGAGGTGATGGATGTAGCGTGATGTCACATTACTGCATAATAAATCACTAATAATCACTGCTATTGACTGCTGCAGCAACATGCCTTAAACACGTCAAGAATTACGTAATGGCAAAAGTGTTTAACATTTCACACAAGGTCCTGATTGGCATCTGGAGAGGTTAACAGCGTGTTCTTCTAGTCCATCTGGCACTGCTCAGCAAAACCTCCCAGCATTCCTCTGTAATCCACCTGATATGTGTATCAGTCTTACCTCTTTAGTGTGTGTGTGGAAGGAGACGGACATGTCTAGCAGTAGTTTTCTTTGTTCCACTCTCCTGACGAAGTCCTGGATCCTGACCTCCAGGTGTCGTGCTGCCTTATAGATCTCCTCAGGGTCACACTCGCCCGTCTGGGCCAACTGCTCGGCTGCTTCCAGGAGTTTATCTGCATTAGTGTAGGTGTTCTGATTTGGGAGAGAGAAGACAAGGCAAAGCTTGATCAATAAATGTTAACATTCAGATATTGACATAACATTAGTCACATTTATTTAGATAGTGCTTTATACAAAATACAGATTGTTTTAAACCAGCTTCACAGTAGTAAAAAGAAAATGAACAGTGTTACTGTTGTAAAATGAATCAATTATGAAACAAATTCAATTTCAGCTCTACAGAAGACAACAGAGTCATTATTTAGCTCAGTTCAATTTGATTCAATTCAGTTCAATAACAGTGTCAGTGTTGCAAAGTTAGTGTTGTAATATAGTTCAATTGAGTTCAGATGTTGTTCTCAATATTAATACCTGTCCAGAGCAAAAGAAAGCGACTGCAATGATGTTTGATGAATGGTGATGAGTATTGTGATGAATGGCTTCTCATTTGTCATTTAAATGGACCAGATTCTCTACTACGTTTGTAGCACTTATTTATTTACTTTTTTAAAATTTAGTTCAAGATATACTTATAAATTTACTCAAGAGTTCTTGCATCAATAAAAAACAACAAAAAAACAACAACAAAAAAAAAACCATAAAACATTTTTTTTTCACTGATACAAAATTGTATTTCAGTGAATGCTGTTCTTTCAAACTTTCTATTCATCAGAGAATCCTGAAAACAAAAACTACTACAGTTTCCACAAAAATATAAAGCAGCACAACAAATCAGCATATTAGAATGATTTCTGAACTATCATGTGACACTGAAGACTGGAGTAATGATTCTGGAAATTCAGTTTTGATCACAGGAATAACAATTATTGTAAATTTCACAATAGTACTGTTCTACTGTGTTTTTTTATTTATTTATTTATGTATTTTTTTATGAGTAAATGTAACATTGGGGACCATAAGAGAATATTACAAAAGCTTATCCACCCGAAAATTATTAATGATATACATTAATACATATACATATACATATACATATACATACCTGTTTACATGTTCTGATTAAGGCCTTCTGACATAAAATAAGGAAATTAAATCAACAATTTCCCAGTAAAAAAAAAGAATGAAAAAAAAGCCAGTTACACTTCATTTTAAGGTCCAATTCTTGCTATTAACAAATCAATAACTATGACTTTTGCCTCAATAAAGTACTAATTTAAAAAGTACTATTCCTCACTGTCAGATGCAAGGTAAGGCGCTGTCAGGAGAGGTCAGCTGATTAACATGAGATAATTACATGTGTATTCACCTGCTGTGACTGTGGAGAACGAGAACACATTTACAGCTCCAGAGGGTTTCAATCCTTCATTAAACACACACTTACAACATTACATTTCTTGTGAGAGATTTAATCTCTTTCATTGGCAAATATTAGATAAATCCACATGAATAAAGCCTTGCAGATATAATAGTTCAGAGCTATTTTCTCTCTGTCACACTGTTTTCCTGTCAACTTTATAACAAAAGTGTTTTTGGTAACATTTTATTTTAAGGTGTCCTTGTTACACGTTACATGTACTTGATATTATAATAACAATTAATTATACATAACTGCATGCAAGTAACCTTAAGCCAAACCCTAATCCTGACCCTAAGCATATAGTAAGTACATGTAGTTAATTAGTATTTCTCAGTACTTAAATGTATAATTGCACTGTAACAAGGACCCCTTAAAATAAAGTAACTGTTTTTTTTAACACTTTTGTTTTTATTTATTTATTTAAAAAATAAATAAGCCATCTATCATGGCTAAGGATATTTATCCGTCCAGTGGATTTATTGCTTGATTTGTGGTTACTGAACAGAGGAAAATTGTGACATCAGTGTTTAGGAAAAAAAGCCATGAGACAGGAAGCTATCAACATACTTAGAGCTGACAATAATCATCAAACTCAGAAAATTTAAGCAAGAGATATATAAGACACATTATGTAAATTATTAAATGAGGGTAACAATGAGCTACAAAGAGTCAAATCTTTTTCTATTTTCATCCTCATGCTCAGCTGCTGTATTTGTCTTAACATTTTAGAGGACATTATTAATAAACAGACCAAAGCCTGTTTTCCTATACCTAGGAGTTTTTTAGGAGCTACTTTTAGACTTAAGATTTTCTTCTTCTTATTATTATTCTAACGCAAAAAAAAAAAAAAAAAAAAAAAAAAAAAAGGGCTGACTGTACATATCTATACATTTCTGAACAGATCATTAACTAATACTCTTAAAGTGTGCCAGTATACTTTGATATTTTCATATGCATTCATATTTGAATTAATTACATATCTATTATGCATTATATTAATGACTTGTAAATGATGATTATAAGAGGTTGTCTGTTCTAGTGGTTCTACCCATTAACTTATTTATTTATTTATTTGTTTATTTGAATTAGTAAATATGACAAACACTATATGTGTTATAAGAAAATACTATTTCAGTCTTTCTACTTCAAAATGTAATGTTTAATTCAATGTGTTTCTTGGTGTTTCTTTGCAACCATTTGTTTAATTTACTAGCAATTCCTAAGTGAAAACTGTTTCAAAGTAAATAATTTTTCAGTGAAAATTAAATCTGAGAAATGATTTTTCCTTTACTATAATGACACTGATATAAACTTCTTTTTTTTTAATGTACACTCAGAGTCTTTTATTACACATTTTATGGTCAATGTTACTGTACATTCAGTACAATCCTGAAATATAGGTATTGAATCAGTGTTATCTTCTTTCTATACCATCTTTAATTAGATAAGTTGATTGATGATGTGAATCTTTATTTTTCCTTTGCTGTACATACAGTAATCCATAAACTTGTCTAATATTATTACAGTAAAAAGCCTGAGAACTAGCTCACTGTTTTTACCACATCGAGTGATATATTGCTGCTTTAAAATACATTAGGGATTGGTTTGGGGTTAACAGCACTAAAAATCTATTATATATGCTGCATTCCTGATTTCCTCTTGATCTCTCTCTCTCTCTCTCTCTCACACACACACACACACACACACACATACTTGAATTTATGGTTTACGGGGACTCTCCATAGGCGTAATGGTTTTTATACTGTACAAACCTTATTTTCTATTGCCCTACACCAACCCTACACCTAAACCTACCCCTCACAGGAAGCTACTGCCAATTTTTGAATTTCATAAAACACCGTTTAGTATGTTTTTAAGCCTTTTGTTTTATGGGGACACAGGAAGTGTCCTCATAAACCATGTTTACGTTGTAGTACCCATGTCATTTATACACATTTGTGTCCTCGTAAACCATATATACCAGTACACACACACACACACACACACACACACACACACATACATACATAAGACAAATTAGACATGAATTCATCACTCTATCAGCATTTGGCCTCTTCATCTTCGTCAGTCTGTTCTTGGATATTATATGTCTGATAAGCAGATTTCAGAATAACAAAAGCTGCATATGTCTTGCTGGTTACCAATAATGGCTGAGCCAAAACAAATCCCATTGGCTTATTTAGACGGAGTCAGATTGTCTCGAGCCCTTCTCATGACACTGAGACTCACGATCTGTCATCCGGGCTATTATGGATTATTAATCTCAGGGGAATTATGTGGATGAGAGAGGCAGGGCTCAGTGTCCAGTGATCTTCATCTCTTCTGTGCGCTGTCAGATTAATATCGTGCAATGTATTTAACATTATCACTTTGTTTAACAAATAGCAGTTCAGCAGGATCTAATCCTGTTTAAAATGACAAAAAGTGTGAATTCAGCTCAAATGTGTCTAATTTGTACATGACAGCACTGAGTAGTTAGATTCTAACATTTCCCCTACAATGAAGTAATTCACTGCTTAACAAGTGTAGTGAGATGCATCGTTGTAGAAACTAACTAGATAGTCATAACTCTTTCTCAAACATGGTCACATCTCTGTCGTTTGAACCACATTGTTTCAACAATATAAAACTATCATTAATTACATTATGCACGTGCATGTGGTGAAGTAATAACTTCTACTAATTAATCATGTTAGCTTGCTTGTTGTGCCCAAGAGCATGATCTCTTGAAGTCCACATATCAAAGTATGCTTCTAACTACAAGTTGAGAGCTGTAGTTCAACCAAGTAAATTTGCGATGTTTGCAATCCAAGGGGGGAAACACACCCCAAATGGTTAATTTTAGATTATGGGTCATGTAGTTTTTCAATGGTAATTTGGCCAACATGGCTTACAATCTGACTTGGTAACACTTTAGTTTAGGGACCAATTCTCACTATAAACTAGTTGCTTATTAGCATGCATATTACTGTTTATTAGCACTTATAAAGCACATATATTATTGTGTTATTCTGCACCCTTTAACCCTACCCCATACCTAAACTTAACAACTATCTTATTGACTATTAATAAACAGCAAATTAGGAGTTTATTGAGGCAAAAGTCATAGTTAATAGTTAATAGTGAGAATTAGTTAACCTGGTCTCATAAAAATACGTACCTCTGGGTACTTTTCTGCAAGACCGTTTTTACATGCCTTACTACATGTTTCGCCGCAGTTTCAAAGAGAAATGTCCACTGAGTGGCGCTAAAACACGGGTTCAATGCGTGAACCCTGGTAGATTTTTATTACATTGATGTACGTATTGCTGTGTTTTTATTACGTTGCTTCAGGTACATATTGCAGCAGTTCAGAATTCAAATATCCGTGGACCGTCGCTAAAAATTAATGCTCTATCGTGTTGGAAATATGCCCTACACCAAACTCAACCCTAAACATACCCGATAGTGTTGACAAATGCAAAACTGATATAAAAACACATTTGTTGATGCAACCATGCTTTTTGAACTTCCTTATTTACAGATTTGAACTGTTTTGTCGAACCATAGTTAAACAGGATTTGAACCGGGGCTCCTCACCTCTGAAGTACGTCTCCGTACTCCGTGAGCTACCGAACAAACCTACCGTCTATGAAAACCCTTAGATATGAAGCTGGATATGTGTGATGCTAACGTTCAAAAGCATCAGTTTTCAAATCTTCCAGCATATTAATATTGTTTTGAAGTCATAAAATGATATTCTTCAAGTAATTGTGATTTATTAATCGAAACTACGTAAATTTGTGTGAAAAGGAATAAAAGGCGTCAGAGTTTTACGGCCTCTAATGTTCATTTCTTTTGGAAACTGCAGTGATATGTACTTATTGGTACTTATTTCGCGTCTCGCTAAAAAGTGCCCCCAGGTACGCTTATGCCATGAGACCAGGTAGGAATTAGTCACTAAACTAATGTGTGACCAAAGTCTCTTATGTTCTCCAAGGCTGCATTTATTTAATTTAAAAAAAAAAAAAAAAAAAAAAACTGATTTCTAGTTATTTCTAATAACTGATTTTTTAAATATATTTTGAAATGTAATTTATTCCTGTGATATTAAAGCTGAATGTTCAGCATCATTACTCCAGTTTTCATGATCCTTTGGAATTCATTCTAATTGCAGCTCAAGAAACATTTCTTATTATAATCAATGTAAAAAAAAAAAAAAAAAAAAAAAAAAAAAAAAATTGTAACATTAAAAAATGTGTTTAATGTCACTTTTGATCAATTTAATCCCTCCTTACTGAATAAAAGTAATAATAATAATAATAATAATAATGACAATAATAACTTGCTAACCTCAAACTTTTGAATGGTAGTATACATATCATCACTTAATGACAGAGCTTATGGTAAGTCTCTCTTGAAAGGCTAAAAATCAGTTTCACCATGTAGAAAATTAATTGGATTTTGACTTAGGGAACTCGACTGTTGCAAAAGAGTATAATGACACTGGAACGCAGAGGTTATCCAATCACAATAGAGATTGTTTACATACAGAAGTCTTAATGTTACAGCAGCAAAAACAGCATTTTTTTAATTCTTAGGTTCAGTAAGTGGTGTATAATAGTGATGACTAACTGAATTACGGCTATTTTTAGTGCTATAAACCTTGACTAATATTATAAGTGAACTAAAAATATATAATAGCGTGAAATATGTCCCTAATGCATTGTACCTGCTATACTAGCCATCAAAAAGGAGAATCAACATATAAAGTCCAGCAGTCCAGTTGCTTTCTTTGTTCAGCAATACAGTATGAGGGAGGCATGTGGCGGTTCTCCAATAAAATCAGCATTCAATCATGTTTACTTGGCCTTTGTCTTGTGTGCAACATACTGTAGAAACAACAGCCTGAAAAGACACATCTCTCTTCCAAACCCAAAAAAGACCAGTATTTCCACACAATTCTCTCCATAGATGAATCTACAACAACAAAATATATCTAGTGTGAGTATTCACACTTCTATTTATAAGTTACTTACAAGTAAGTACTTAGGATGAACTGTAACATTGAGTCGTTTGAAACTGTTTTATAGTCAAAGTATACAATATCTTCTGAACTCATTGCCCATCCAGTAAAGGAAACCATCTGTGAAGCTCTTTTGATGGAGTTGAAGTGTGGGTTGTCCTCTGAAGCTCTTGTGTTCACTGCGCTACCACCACTGCATATGCTGACATCTTTACAACATAATTTGATAAAATGTCACTAAAGGGACAGACACTAAAAGACTCTTCCTGTAATTATCCAGAGGATTGTCTTCTTGTGGCTAGTGGGGTCTGTTTGAGATTTGTGCAGTATGGGAAATGCTCATGATAGAAACGTGTATTTGCATGGCAGGAGTCACAGCAGATGTGTGCTAGTGGGACACACAAGACTCAGGCTTACATTTTGTCAGCATCTGATTCCAATTGTACAGTTAGGTTGTGACTAAACTAGGCACATCATGATAAGCGATAAATCACATCTCTTCCATGAGTTTTCGTTTGTTAACAGCACTCTGAAAAAAACATTCTGACAGTCAATTTGTATAGTCTCAGGCTCAAACAGCATAGCCAATGGTCATTTAGAGTTATGTTTTATCAGCCCATATGGAAACTAAGCCATGTTTTTACAAAGGTTTGCATGGTTCATAACACTGAAATTTTTGTTTGAGATACTTAGGAGAATGTCAATAACATCAATTGTAAGTATATTCTGTTGTTTTAAATTCAAGTATTTTCTGCTTTGATTAGGATTTTTGGCACGTTTCAGATCGGCCAATCCCCAAATTGTAAACAGTGGGTCAGTTGTTAACATTTAGACGACCCTGTGCACAGATGTGATTCAATGTGATTCAATAGTCATTTTAATTGCAAAACATGTGATTGGAAATTTCATGTGAGAAAGAAAAGATTTCCCATTTTTTTAATATTTCACTATGCAGAGCTTGCAACCCATTCAAATTGATCATGGAGATTAGCTTTCCTGTAGCTCAAATAGTAGAGCATGGTGCTAGCAACGCCAAGATCATGGGTTTGATTCCCAGGGAAAGCAAGAGCTGATAAACTGTAACTTCAATCCAATGTAAGTCGCTTTGGATAAAAGCGTCTGCTAAATGCATTAAAGTAAAGTAAAGATTAACCACACTGACCACCAGAAAGCTGCTTGGTTTGAAAGTGATTTATAGGAGCTGTGCTTCATCCATTGCTACACAATTGACTAATAATAAAACAAAAGTTTGGTAACCGATAATATTTGGCCACAAATCAGTTTTTGGTTTTGGTCAAAATTGTTTTGTAAGGTTAAAATCATTAACTGAAGTTTAATGAATGCTTCTCAGTGATTGTTAGTCATTTTGCAAAATACATGAACTATATTAGGTATTCATTATATTTTTACTTAACCTATCGTCTTTATCATTTAATGTATATTTGAATAAGTCTGTCATGAAAACAAGTCTTCATTACAACCACTGTTTAAATGTTATACATGTAAATTTAGTTTACTTTAACAACAAAGTGAAAACATAAAAGTTGAAACATAAATATATAATTAAACAGTTGATATAAAAACTGCATTATGTGCAATTGAAATGTTTATACATTACTTTTTACTAGTTGTTATCTGAGTGTTGTTTGTTAAATAAATTTGAATAATTAATTGACTATTAAATACATTTTATTTTCCGTTTTCAGATCAATTAAAACTTTAATTTCAGTTTCGGTGTTTCTGTAAAAAAAATATTTCAGTGCATCACTACAATTGACAATAGACAATGGAAAGTTTTGAAGATCCTTTTTTAAACCTGTTTAATGGATGTGCTGCTGGGCCACTGAGACCCGCTGGTACTGCTCACATTGTCTGAAAAACTGTTTATTTGCTTGTTTTTTAGATGGATCTAACAGAATGATTCAATCTAAAAATAAGTGGTTTAGATAAGAATGATGTGGATTAGTCTGACTGGCAGTGGAGGACTGCCTTGACTAGGTCTGGTTTGGATGAATCTGATCAGATGAAGCTGTTGTCTCACCTGTGCCACCTCCTCAAAGTCATCGTGGCGTTTCTGCAGGGCTCTGGCTCTGTGTAGGGATTTGCCCACACCTGTGTGTTTACTAAGGAAAGCCTCTCCATGATTCTCTATCCAGTCAATCACCTGCAACATACAAACACACACAACCCATTCAGAACATGGAGAAAAAAAAACACACACACAACACAGAGCTGAAAGAGAGTCAAGTGAGCTTCTGTTTTCATTGGTCTATTTAATTGATGTGACACATATAAAAGCAGTTATTTAGGAAAACACACACAGGCTCATGCTCAGTGCCTGTGACTGCTCGTATACTCTCATGGGCATATGAAGAGAGAGTGATCAATCAGCATTGGTCTTCTGTCCAGAAGTGATTCAAAGACACTTTATCCTCATCCCTAAGGACAGTGTTTTACCAATAACATTCCTCCAACAACATCCTCTGATTAGACTGATAGAAATGTCACTCAGACAACACAATCAACATGTAGAGCTCCAGTACTGCTGCCACTCTCAAACTAAACACTGAGAAAAGGTTATAAATATATAATCAAAGAACAAACTGTTTATTTTTAATGTATTTGTGCATATATTTATTTGTACATAAAAAGAAGACTTAATGGAGTTGTGAGTTTAGATTCATTTACATGTCAACTTTGTCTTTTATATTTATCCTAAATTTCCTTAAGGTACAGTAACCTGGAGGGGTGAGGTATCTAAGTCACAATATCTAGCTACTGGGGTGCCTCAGGGCTCAGTTCTTGGACCACTTCTCTTCTCTATCTACATCACTAGGTTCTATTATTCAGAAATATGGCTTTTCATATCACTGCTATGCTAATGACACTCAACTCTACCTCTCATTTCTACCTCTCAACTCTACTCCGGTTCTATCAATCCTCTGCAACAAATTCAGAATGCAGCTTACTACCCTTACTACGTGTACCGTGTAAGAACTGGGACTTGTCACAGCACTTTTATATATTGTTGTTCTTTTGTTAAATAAATATTAAACTGAAAGCTAAATTATTAAATATAATTGTGAAACCTCTTTAAAGAATTATAGCATCTAAATACATACACTTTATTTGGTAGCACTTTATTTCGATAGTCCACTTTAGACATTCTGCTAACAGTAAGTAACTTTGCAACTACATGTCAACAAGCAGTCATTAAAGTATTAGTAGACTGTCTGCTTAATATCTTCTAACACTTTATTTTGATGGGTCCACAACATACAACATACTGACTATGAGAAACTTTGCAAGTATATGTCAACTTATTCTACTAACCCTAAACTTACCATAACAGTCTACTCTGAAAGTTAGTAGACATGTAGCTGCAAATGAATGAGAATTAGTTGACATGCAGTTGACATGTAGTTACAAAATTACTTACAGTTAGTAGAATGTCTAAAGTGGACTATCAACATAAAGTGTAACCCTTTACTTTATAAACCTTCTCCTGAACTCTAGAGGAGACAAGATTACTGGGCTATTTTCCCCCCAGAGAAAAATCTGAGAAGTAATTTTTTTTTTCCCAGTTACAGTCATGGTATCTTCTGTAGTAGGTATTCTTCTACTACAATTGCATGTTTGCAAGTGATACAATGATAATCAAACATGTACACAATTGCATCAATGAGTTGTTGTTTCTGCTACATTGATTAAAGCGTCCAGTGCATGTTCTTTCACACGCACATTAACAGAGGCTGATGAGATAAATGTAGCTCTATGTGATGAGTCCATCACAGGATATGCTGCTCAAAGCAATGGTCTGGAGTTCACAGATGGAACCCATTATATCAATCAGTCCAAACACCTGTTTGGCCAAATAAATCAACTTATAATTCAATAACAATCAGGCATTTGTGTTCGACTATCAGTCATTGTGACTTGCAAGATGGTTGACTCCAGAAATCTCCAGAAGTCTTCATTGAACTATTGATTTTGTTTGTAATGGCTGTTTACATAAAGCAAATCAAAATTATGATAATAATCAAGTACAAGTACAAATAATCAAGGAAAAGACATAAACTGAACAGGTTGAAGTATTTCGTAAACATTCAGAACTGCAACAATCTCTCCTGTTTTAGGGGGCAATGACAAATAAGGATGTCCAAGATGATGGTAAGGAAAAAGCTTTGTAAAAAAAATTGTTTTAAAATTATGGGAGCTTATTTACACAACATAGAACATAGTTGCAATCTTTTATCTCTTCTGACTGAATTCTGACTTTTTTTCTCACATTTGCAAGTGCATATCTAAAAATTCTTCTTTTTTTCTCACAGTTCTGAGTTTATATCTCACAATTGTTAGTTACCCGTAATTATGAATTTATATTTCACGGTTCTGACTTCTTTCTCAGAGTTGCGGGTTTATATCTCACAGTTAAAGTTTGCATTTCACAATTTTGACATTTTTCTCAGAATTCTGACTTTTCATCTTGCAGTTCTGTTATATCTGGGATTTTTTTTTCTCAGAATTGTAAGGAAAAAAAGTCAGATTTGTAAGATATAAACTTATAAATATGAGCTAAAAGTCACAATTACCTTTTTAATTTTTCTTTTCATGTTAGAAACAAGCTTCCATATAAAATGCATGTGTCAAGTTCTTTAACAAATTGATTAGTTTTATTTTGATTTAATGATTATAAACTATCAATTGGTTTAAATAGCAAGGATAAATTATGATATTGTTTGACCTACAATCACAATGCCAATAAAAAAAATAAGGTCACACTTTATTTTAAGGTCCAAATATCACTATTAACAAACAATTAACTATGAATTTGCCTTTAATAAACTCCTAATTTGCCGCTCATTAATAGTTGGTAAGGTAGCCGTTAAGTTTAGGTATTGGGTAGGATTATGATGTAGAATATGGTCATGCATAATAAGGCAATAATATGTGCTTTATAAGTACTAATAAACAGCCAACATGCTAGAAATATGCAAGTGAATAAGCAACTAGTTCATAGTGAGAATTGGTCCCTAAAGTGTTACCAAAAAAAAAAAAAACACTATGAAAATATATATTACTGTAACACAGTTCGTAGAACAGGAAGGAGGAGGTGGGATCCGGTGAACATTTCAACAATTTAATAATAAAAATAAACAAACAAAAGTAAAGCGGCAGCCCCTCACGGACGACAGCCACACACAAAACACAAAATAAAGTCCAGGCCTGGTCCACTCTCATCTTGCACTGTCGTTGCTCCTCCTTCTATCCTTCCGGAGGTCCTCCGTGGGACTCGAGACCGGTGAGTGGCGCAGGTGTCGCTCATTATCATTAAACTCCACCTGCCTCGCTCCACTCCCACGGCTCTCGGCCTCGCCCCACTCATTACATACCCCCATCGCCCCTCGCAGGCCAGGGGGTACCCTCGAGACTGCGCTCTACTCGGGCAGCCATCGGCGGTCTCCGCTCCTTCATGCTGCCCGACCTCCTCAGCACCACGATCCCCCTCAGCAGCAAGGGCTCTCTGACAGTGTGTCTCTCCTTCCTCCCGGGTTTCAGCACCAATGTAACAGTTCGTAGAATGGGAAGAAGGAGGCGGGAACCGGTGAACATTTCAACAATTTAATAATAAAAATAAACAAACACAAAAGTAAAGCGGCAGCCCCTCACGGACAACTGCCGCACACAAAACACAAAATGAAGTCCAGGACTGGCCCTCTCTCATCTTGCACTGTTGTCACTCCTCCTTTTATCCTTCCGGAGCTCCTTCATGGGACTCGAGACCGGTGAGTGGCGCAGGTGTCACTCATTATCATTAAACTCCACCGGCCTCGCTCCGCTCCCACGGCTATCGGCCCCGCCCCACTTGTTACAATTACATAATAGCAATTTTAGATTAGCAGCAAGACTCTTCAACTTAATGTATAATTATGCCAACCTGACATTTGCAGCTAACTAAATAAATAAATAATTTGATCTATTTAGTTAAAACTTAACAAGAAGAAGAAGAAGAAGAAGAAGAAGAAGTACAAGAAAAAGAAAAAGATTAATAGATTGGACACAAATACCACATAATTTACTTACCTGGCAGGGGAGACACCATGATCAAGAAGGCTGTTCACCCAGGTCGAGGCTCGACCATTGCACTCTGGTTGTGCTGACCCCTGCGAATTCCCCAAATGTGGGAATCTCAACTGCATAATTTATGGTAGTGGAGGACTGCGTTCGCGCTCTCCCCTGATTTTTATTCATTCATTCATTCATTCATTCATTCATTTATTTATTTATATATATATATATATATATATATATATATATTTATTTATTTTTTTTTAATGGATAGAGAGTCGGACTTGTAACCCGAAGGTCGTGGGTTCGAGTCTCAGGTCCGGCAGAGATTGTAGGTGGGGGGAGTGAATAACCAGCACTCTCTCCACCCTCCATACCACGACTGAGGTGATACCCTTGAGCAAGGCACCGAACCCACAACTTCTCCCCGGGCGCCGCAGCATTGGCTGCCCACTGCTCTAGGTGTATGTTCACTACTGTGTGTGTGTGCACTTGTATAGGTTAAATGCAGAGCACAAATTCCGAGTATGGGTCACCATACTTGGCCATACATCACTTCCCTTTAATTTACCCTTGGGGTTGGCCTAATAATTGCAATTGAATGTTGTAAAAGATGACATTTTCACAAAGAAACTTGTCTGACACATTGGTCTAAAATAAATGTCAAGAAACCATTTGGACCTTTACCAGAAAAACACAGGAAAATTAAAGAATGTGTAAAAAAAGAGAGTCTCTAAGATGTATAATGCCAGACTGACAACAAACTATAATGGAACGGGATCTCATGGGTGTAAAGCAGTCAGTCTCCCACAGTCTGTCCTGCTATGACTCACAACCTTCATTTACTCCAGTTATCATGGTTTCCCAGGTAACTGAGTCAAGAGCACTTGTGTGTTCTGCTGATAACCTCATGACTCACTACTAACCACAACCAATTCACCACTAACCCCAGAAAGAAGCAGAGAAAACACAGAAGAACCGCTCTGATCTTATCAAAACTGGCATCTGAATGCCACAGACGGAGGCACAGATCATAGGAAGAGCTCTAGGGAACAGTGTGTTGAATGCAGACAGGCACAAGAGTGTTTTCAAAGAAACAGCTCATCCAGAAATGAGCATTCCTCTAAAAATAATAATGTTTAGCAGAATGTTGACTCTCAAGCTCTAAAAAGAACAATTTCTGGTGAACTATTCCTTTAACTGCAACTAGTAGCATTTGTACACAAACAGGACTTGTATGTGTACAAGTGTGGGAGGTCTGTTCATTTACTCTAAATAACTCAACCTATTCATTACCTGTTTTTAACTGCACACTTCAAGACATTTGGCCACCTCTCAGCCTCCATTACTCAAGAATTGCAAACATCTCAGGGTGAGGCAAACTAACATCACCAAATATGGGTAATAATAACAATATGCCTCTCAGAAAACATCCAGTATGTTGATATCTCATTCAAATCAATGATCCAGGTTTATCAGAACCATATGTTTGTTCAAAGTGTTTAGTGTGTTTCACCTGATCAGTGTTTTAAGGGTGAAATCTAACTCCACCAATCACCAATTGACGCATATCAAAAAATCTGATGCTTTAACCAGTCAGCAGGACAGATAAACTTTAAACACTCATTGAATGCAATAGAAAAATTTAATTATTTCCTTGATAAATCTACAAAGCAGTAGGTGAACAGATCTGAAACACAGTCCATCACCTGGAATACAATAAATTTGATATCATCATTATCATATCATCATTGCGTCTGAATGTGTGCAGACAAAAACATGTATATTATCTTATATCCATGGGTTCTGCTGAAATAAAAAGATGGGATTTTCTAAAGAACTACAGAATTAACAGCTTTTTTTCTAAAAACTGAAATCTGATTTACATCACTTCATAAATGTTTTATGATAATGTTTTAAAGAAGTATTTGTCAGTAATATTTTCATTATGCAGGAACTGTAAATTATATAGTTAAGAGTGAAATGAACGTCCCAGGTTACGTATGTAACCATGGTTCCCCGAAGGAATGAGACGCTGCGTCGAAAAACGCTTCGGGAACACCCCTGTGTTCCCACACTCTGAAACATGTGTGTAATCCGTCCGAGGGAATCCCGGGTGACGTCACGGCGGGGATGACGTAGCGACCAGGAAGTATAAAAGCAAGTGCGGTGGAGACAGCGGCAGCTTCTGGAGAGTGAAGGAAGCGCTCGCAGGGATGCAGGAAGTATGACAACGAGACACACCCTGCGTTCCATTCGGAAGGGTTCATCCCTATGCCCTAATCCCTTCAAAGGGTTTACCCTTCGGAGTGAGAGCTTTGAAGGGTTGTATGGTGTAGGGGACCAAACAACAGTTTTTTTGAAGTGCCCTTCTGCATCATCATCCCGTTCCCACACGGAGGCGCCGTCATCATGCAAAGAATCTGCGCAAAGGATCATGGGAGCCCGAAGTGTCCATCAGTTGTACCCTTCGAAATCCTTCATTCTGAAGGGCCCTTTGAAGTGGCTAGTTTTGAGCACTTCGGTTTGGAACGACCCTTCAATATGGCGGCCATGATTGTTTTCACTCCGAAGTGCCCTTCGGAGGGTGATGTATCCCGTTTGGAACGCACCAACAGTGTCTCGTTCCCTCGGGGAACCATGGTTACATACGTAACCTGGGACGTTCCCCTTCGGGAATTTGGGAAGCTTCGGGAACGAGTACGCCCATTCCACCATACTGATAAATCCCTGCCTAGTGTGGAACGGCACAGCTAGGCTGAGAGAACTAAGAAGCCAGGAGTGGCATCAAGGTCAAGGCTATAAAACCTGACAAAGGTCAGAGGGGTGGACCATCCCACAGCATTGCAGATATCGTGCATCGATACACCGGATGAGAAGGCCTTTTAGGCCGCCTTACCTCTAGTGGAATGAGCCCTGACCCCCAGTGGTGAGGGTAGACCAGAGAACTCGTATGAAGTAGTGATAGCATCCACTATCCAGCTGCTTAGGGTCTGCTTGTTCGCAGGAAGACCCTTCTTATAAGGACTGCAGCATACAAATAATTGGTCCGACTTCCTCCACAGGGCAGCTCTGTGGATGTATGTGTCCAGTGCTTGCACTGGAAACATACAATTAAACTTTTCCTGGTCAGGGTCACGAAAGGGAGGAGGACAGAATGCCTGTAGAACGACTGGCCGTGGAACAACAGACGGCACCTTTAGGACATACCCTGGCCTGGGGTACAGAAAAGCTCTCGCCATACCAGGCGCAAACTCGAGACGTGATGGGGCCACTGACAGGGCCTGCAGGTCACCGACTCTCTTCAGGGAAGAGATGGCTAGTAGAAATGCAGTCTTAACTGTAAGAAATCTCAGAGAAACCTCTTCAAGGGGTTCAAAGTGAGCTTTCGAAAGGGCCTCTAAAACACATCCAAATCCCAAGAAGGCATCCTTGGGCGTACCGGAGGCCTCAGCCTTCTGGTACCCCGGAGGAAACGTGTCACTAACGGGTTCCTCCCCAGAGTCTGCTCACCCACATGGGCATGGTGAGCAGCAATAGCAGCAACGTAGACATTTATCCCTCTGGGGTCTGAGGGTGTTTTGGGGCCCTGGAGAAGTTTTGACATGCCCTGACATTTGTGTTTTTTTCAGAATCTTAAAAAAATATTAATGGCTAAAGTCTGATAACACTGTATTCAGCACAAACTGGGCTACAATAATATGTGAGCAGCATGAAAGTACATGTTTGTGTTTTTGAGAAAACAATGTTTATGCGTGGTTACTGAAAAAATAATTTTTTTAAGTCACTGAAATAAGGCCATAAAACACATACAGAATCTTTGCTCACAAGACTTTTGAGAACTGGATGTGGTAGAGTAGAGTTTTTGCTACAAAATGATGGGAAAATTATGTTTACTCATTCACAGAAAACAATATATTGATTTAACATTTGTAAAACATGTTTTGTGATAGAATGCCCTTATGCGAGGGAGTGACAATGGCGATGAATATTTAGTGATTCACACCTGAGAGACAAAGGGCCTCCCATAATGGGCCATCAATATCAATGTGACTGAGACGAGGCAGGTAAGAAAGAGTGTGAGGAGAGTAAAATAATGTGGGTTTTTGATTATTTTTTGTATTTTATTTGCAATATAGTATAATAAAAATATACACCGTGAAAGTCAAGGACACATGATTGAACATACTGATCTGAACAGTAACACACCTTTGTGCCAAACGTTCATTCATAGTGTTAACACTCACACATTATATATTACTTATAATATTACTTATAATTAAAGTATTATATAATACTTTTATATATTGTGGTTTTATATGTTATAAAACATTAAACAAACATCCTGGCGTTGTGAGACATTTAGACAATGAAATGACACATATTTCAAAATGTTTCACTTGATTTCATACATATAGTCAGGAATTATAGTTTAGGAAAAGTCTAACTAGTAAAATGTGCACAAGTTATGTCACAATAACACATTAACAACAGATGCAAGTAATCTTAGGCTACTCATCAGAGTGATATCCTCCACTGGATCTAGCCGCGAGATGCATTGCCTTGTGTTCTTCTTCTTCTTCTTTGGAGCTAAATTCTGGTTTATTCCTCTCAGCGCATCTTCTTCCAGAAACAAAAAGCAGCCTGGATGAACTCTTCACGTTTGTTTACAGATGATGTGGGCATTTACTTGTGCACGCGTCTCACATGGATGTTTAGAATTTGAAAAGTGTGATCGTCTCGTGGGCGTGACTGCATTAGATATAATGAGTTGAGACGGAGATGAGTTGAGAGTTAAAACTGGACATCGCGTTGGTTTCATATGGATTACTTTATCAGAGAATATTTGGACGTGACTTACTTCATTTCAAGTTTTCTACACATATATTTCTCATGTCTTTGAGGCAACTATTCACGGAGATTCAGGTTGTTTTATTTATGTGTCTGTGAAGAGAGATGACAGAGACATAGACGGCAGAGAACGCACCCTCTTTATTTTCTTTATTTTACAAAAGCACATTGTTTTGTTGTTATTATGACAATATACAAATAAAAGTAGACCATTTGCAGTTTTAAATGATACCTTATTCTTATCCGTACGATCAAAACTGACAGAGTATTTTTAGTTCTTTTCACGGTCATAAAGAAAATATGAGACAGGCCACCAGTGTGGGCTTCGACCCTAGGGGGTTAAAGTGGGAAAGGATAACCCTGTGGCAAATCTCTCTTGAAGAAATTCCAGTACTGGCCCAACTAGGCAATTGACTGGGTCTAACTGATGGCTGTCGCACCATGAAGTGAATAGATGCCACTTAGCAGCGTACGATTTCCTCGTGGAGGGAGCTCTGGACTGGAGGATGGTCTCAACAACCGCAGTTGAGAGACCGGATGCTATGAGCTGTGCCCCCTCAGGGACCACACCCAGGGCTTCCATAACTCCTGGCAGGGGTGAAAGATGGTGCCCCCCGCCTGTGAGAGGAGATCCCGCCAGACGGGAATCTTCGAGAGTCTTTGAGTAGGGCTACCTGGTCCGCAAACCATGGACGGCCCGGCCAGTACAGTGCTACTAATAGGAGATGAGCCCCGTCCCGGCGAACTCTCTCCAGAACTCCCGGGAGCAGAGCAATCAGGGGGAAGGCGTACAGAAAAAGCCTCGGCCACGTCTGTACCATGGCATCCAGCCCCAGCAGAGCCGAATGAGTCAGAGAGAACTAGAGGGAACATTGTGAGGTCTCTCGAGACGCATACAAGTCTACTTGTGCTCGACCAAACTTCTTCCAAATCTGCTCCATCACCTCAGTGTGGAGCTTCCATTCCCCGGGTCTCAGCCCTTGCCTCAACAGGATGTCTGCTCCCTGATTGAGGTGCCCAGGGATGTACACTGCCCTCAGGGAGAGCAGTTTCTCCTGGGCCCACAGAAGGATCTGGCACGCCAGCCTGTAAAGAGACTCTCTGTCGAGAGGAGAGACAACCTCGATGGCCTCATTCCTCAAGAGAGTGTCTACTTCTTGTTCCATGACCAGAGCCTGCTCGTGGCCCACCAGAGTGGGAAACACCCTGTTGAATAGAGGTGGACGCAACCCAAACTGAATCTTGTAGCTTCTTTCTACATTGTGCAGGACCCAATGAGACACATTTGGCAGAAGCTTCCACGCTGCCAGATGATGTACTAAGGGAACCAGTCTCTCGAGACTGGCCTCTGGTATATTTAGCTCTATATATAGATAGATCTAGCTCGGTGCCCTGAAGTGGAGGACCGGTAGGGGACAACTGATCTAGCTGCTCTAAATACCTCCTTGGAGGTAGCGAGCCTCTCAGGGCCGCTACGTTTCCGGGCGGAAGCTGAGAGAAGCTGAGAGAAGCTGGAGACCGCTGTGCCCTGAAGCACCAGAAGTGGCAGGGTTAACAGAACGATCTCCTGAGGACACTGAGGAGAGACAGGCACCATACGCTGAGGTGTGAAACGTTCTTTCCCAGAAGGGCCTGCCCTCAGATGTCCTGACACCCTTATATCAGGACCTCTTGGCCGAAGCCTTCTTATTGAAAATGACAGTCCTCAGACCAGTCATCTCCTTCGAAGACTTCGACCTGGACCGCCGCCTCCCCTCCTGCCTTTCTTTCTGTGGAGTGGCAACGCTCCGTTTCTGGACTTCTCGATGTGAGGAGCTAGTACACGGCTGGGGCTGATCCCGCCTATCAGCCGACTGTGTTTAGAGCTCCGCCGAACAGGCCAGAAGGCGATATCGGGGCGTCCAGGAGAAAGACCCTGTCTTTATCATTGATCTGAGACAGGGTCAGCCACAAATGTCTCTCTGTGGCCACCAGGGCTGCCATAGACTCTGGCGGTCTCCTCTGTGGCTCGGAGTGACAAATGTGTGGCTCTACGCAGTTCAGCGACATCATCGTTTTTTATTTCTTCTCCCTCATCCATCTCTTTCAGCAGGTCAGCCTGGTATGCTTGCCATACCGCCATAGTGTGCAAGCAACCTCCAGCCTGACCCGCCGCCGTGTACGCCTTACGCACCAAAGCCGAAGAAGTCCTAAGCAGCTTGGTTGGTAATACCAATACCTTAAGGGAAGATGCACTGCCAGGAGAAAGATAGCCCGCAAATGTATCCTCAACCCGGGGGATCCTCCCATAACCCCACTCATCCAGCCCTAACACATTATAATAGTGAGAAACATCAGGACTGAAGAGGCGGGCCAAGTATGGCTTATTCCACGATCTAGACACCTCAGTGTGTAGATCGGGAAAAAACGGCAGACAGAGGCAGAGACTTCGAGCGCAGGAAGCGTTCATCAAGCTTGCTTTAGGATGCTCCTGACGCTCTTTCTCTGCTGGCCAGTCAGTATTTAATTTAGCCACAGCGCTAGTCACCACCTCCAACAGCTCCTCAAACAAGACAGACTATGGTGGCAAGTCCACAGACTCGTCTCATTCGGCGCTTGCGTGACCCCCCTCTTCAGAGGAAGACAACACAAGCATCGAGCGTTTCAGAACGTGCTTCCGTCCCCTGAGAGTGAGCACTAGATCTGGAGGGGAAGAAGAAGAAAAGGATGTGCCTGTCTCCATTCTCTCCGCCAGATCCCTCTGCAAACTCCACAATTTAAGGTTGCTGCTCTGCTTCGGCAGAGGCGGGACCCGAACTGCGGGGAACGCTGGAGAGAGCACCCTCCTCAAAGTGTGCTCTCCAGGAGCGGAGCATCCGCATCGAGAAGCGAACGCAGTGTGGACAGTCAGCTCCCTTGAGAGCTGACCGAGCGTGCTCCGCTCCCAAACAAGCAACACACAAACTGTGTATCCCCACCCATGATGAAACGCGGGCAGGGAGGAACACACAGCCTGAAACGCTGCTTGTCAGACTCAACGTCCTTGCCAGACTTTGCCATAATAAAGAGAACTATGAAACAGGACGTACAACAATAAATATGACGTGACACACATAGAGTGCTTACTGAACAACAGAAGCTGCCGCTGTCTCCACCGCACATGCTTTTATACTTCCTGGTTGCTACGTGGCGTCACCCGGGATTCCCTCAGAGGGATTACACGCATGTTTCAGAGCGTGAGAACACAGGGGCGTTCCCGAAGCGTTTCTCAATGCAGCGTAAGTTCCCGAAGGGGAATGTAATATTTTCAGTCACTTAATTGGATGTTCATTGAAATTAAATGCGCGTTTGAGTATCACAAAAACCAACGTTTGTTTAAAGGAGCAAAGGAAGCAAAGTTTCCTTACTTTAGCAAAAGAAAACAAGTCTGCACAGTCAGTGCTTCTAATTCGTGACCGGCGTTTTGTTTTGTTCTCTCTCCGCGCTCGTCACTAATCACGCAACGCCGACGTCCGCCGGAAGGGCTTCTGCTTATGACAGTTAAATGAAGTGAGAGAGATGTGTTTATTACATTTGAAACATGGATATTTTTTATTACAAAAACGCATGGATTCGAAAAAGGAGGCTTTTATTCATCCCCCGGAGCCGTGTGAGGTGGACTGTGTAACAAAAACACCTGCTGACTGCAACGATAGAGCTTAGAAGAGCCAGGACAATTTTTAATATAACTCCGATTGGATTCGTCTGAAAGAAGAAAGTCATATACATCTAGGATGGCTTGAGGGTGAGTAAATAACAGGATAATTTTCATTTTTGGGTGAACTAACCCTTTAAGTAGGATTTAAGTACATCTTTATAAATAATTTCATAATTACTACTATTATCTCTGAAATATGGTTAAAGTGTAATGCCGAATGTATTGACAAGCATTTAACTAAAGATATTTAAAGCCAAATTTAATAAAACATATTTTATCATTTCTATTGAAATGTCTTTGTCTTGTATTCAAATATATTTGCAATTGCACATAAGTAAAGACAAAGTTGCAGTTTAGTAAATTTGAGATATATTTACTTTCAATACATTACTGAATCAAAATAAGTGCTTAATGAAAATGTACTATAAAGTAAAACTTTTCATTTGAGATTATTACAAAGTGCATGTTTAAAAGTGTGTTAAGAAACAGTCAAAAGAAAAGTGTGTTTTAAGATTTTACATACACTACAAGTGAATAAAGCTTATCACTCTGGATTCAGAAGATTCAGAAGAGAGAATAGAGAGGACTAAAAGCAACCAATTCGGTGCTCATAATTACTGAAACTGATACAGGAGTGCAGTAATGATCTTTATTGTCAGTGTAATGAAGGGTATCATCTGTGCTGCTCTCTGCCCTGCATTTGGCCTGTGGTTGGCCTGAATCTGGCCCCCGTTTGGGCTGAGTTTGGCCTCATTGGCTCTTTATATCTTTGATTCTGGTTCAGATCTTGATTTGGCCAGGTCTGCTGGCTGTTCTGCAGGACTGACCCTGGCCTGATAAAGCCTGAGCTGAATCCAGTCCCAGAGCTGCCACAGACACGCTGAAAGAGGCTAATGGAGAGATATTAACTGCTCCTCTTGGCAAATATCCAGCACTGAAAATACTCAAAGAAAAAATACATACTGTGTATAAAACTGTATTACTTCGAATTTATGGTGAACTGTTGACAAATTTCCTCATTCAGCATTCTACACTTTAAAATTATGAATGAATTACTGTGCATCTAAGTAAAAAAACAAAAACAACCAAAAAAAAAAAAAAAAACTATCTTTTTTTAATAAATTGTTTTATTAAAGGAGACCTATTATGCCCCTTTTTTACAACATATAAGCCTCAGGTGTCCCCAGTGAGGTATGTCTGTGAAGTTTCAGCTGAAAATACCCCAAAGATAATTTATAATATCATTTTGAAATGCCTATTTTGAGTGGAAGCAGAAACAGGCTGTTTTCGTGCATGTCTCTTTAAATGTAAATGAGCTGCTGTTCAATGAGGGCTGTGCCTTTATAGATATTCTGCTAAAAAAAACATCAGTTTGGTTTTGATTATAATGTCTATTGTGCTGAAATCATGCATTTTAAAGCATATATGTTTTTTGAGCGCACACATCCAAAGCGAACGCACAGTAAGTGGCTGTCACATGGCATGTGAGTACTAAAATAAGATTTTCATGATGTGTCACCTTTAAAGTACTGGGGTTGAACCATGGTGAAGTTATAGCTTCAGATGATAATACCATGGTATATTGATATATCACAGTACTCTATCACATTTACAGTATGCGGCTTGGTGTTTACTGTACAATACAAAAGAAAACAATGCATAACAGCTGTATCTAAGCTCCAAGTTAGTGAGAGTCTGAGAGAGTCTAGACATATGTGAACAATCATCTACCTGTTGGACGTCTTGCTGAAAGACACAGAGCTGCAGTCTCTGATGCAGACGGACTTTACGGTGCTGCCAGATGCTCTCCAGACGTCTCTGGTGATGCAGGACCTCATGGACCACGTCCAGAATACAGTGCACAGCTTTAGAATAGTTAGCAGTTGCAGTCAGAGACTCTGAGTTACCAGGACTCAACGGGCGCTGAAGAACGTCCAGCAAAGCCTTACCATCCTGGCTCACCTGCAGAGAGAGAAAGAAACGAGAACTATTAATCAGCAGGGATGCGTTAATTTGAGCAAAAGTGATATTAAAGACAATAATTTTACAGATTATTTCAATTTCAAATGCATGCTGTTCTTTTGAACTTTATAATCTTCGAAGAATTCTGAAAACTGCATCTTGGTTTCCACAAAATATTTTGAATTGTAAAAACATTTCACAATATTTAATATATTTTTGTTAAATGCTAAATGCAGCTTTGGTGGGCATAAGAGACTTGTTTTAAAAACATTTTAAAAATCTTATCGACATTAAACTTTTGAATTGTAGTGTATTTGTCTTAGGTGGCTTAAAAGAACTTTATAATAATTTTGAATTTAATAACAGAAATGGTACCTAATTATTATTATTATTATTATTATTATTATTATTATTATTATTATTATTATTATTATTTTAAATTTGTGTGTGTAAAAAAATTTAATTTCACAACAAACTTCATTTCTATAGGTCAGAGATGCTCAACTCTAGAATCAATGTTTGTTATTTCTACCCACAGCCAAATATCGATAAATACTGTCTCCTTTTTTTTTTTTTTTTTTTTTGCGTGTGTGTGTGTATATTTATATAATTTTTACATATTCAAAGATTGCTTTCTAATACAACGGTGTTTTAGTGCCACGGTAAAAACAAAACAAAAACAAAAAACAAAATAATAATTCTAAGATTACGAGATTAAAGTCATAATATTTTGAGAAAAAAGTCCAAATTATCAAGCATTATCAAGTCATAGCAATACGAGACTTTATTCTCGTAATTTCAACTTTATTCTCAAAATATTACGATTTGAATCTTGTAATTTCAGATCTTTTTAATTTGGCACTAAAACGCTGTCATATTCTAAATAAGTTTGAACAATTAAAATAAAATTGGATTTCAACAGTTAATTTCAGTCATCTTTTCATTACTGAAGGTGTTAGTGTTTAATGAGATAAACATAACTACTAAAGCGATCAACATAACCACCCAAGTACTACTAGTGATTGTGATCTGAACAACACTAACCCTAAAAATTATTTATAAGCATGTAACTCACTCAGCATTGCTCATTGGCAGTGGATCAAATAAGGGGTATGCAGTATATGCAGTGCATAGGGGCGCCACACATAGGGGGGCGCCATTTTGCCAAAATCATTCTGTGAAAATCTTCTATAGTAATAAAACGTAATAAATAATCAAAAGCTTAGTTATTAAAAATAATTAATGCAACATTTTTATTTAACAGTTTTTAGCATTTTTAAAACTGCACTAGAAACTGCGAGCATACATCGTAAATTAAGTCACGAAATTACCAAAATGACGATTAAAGCTACAAAGCTGTGCATCCCTGTATGTGCATTACATTTAAGAGCGTCTCTCAAATGCATGCAGCCTACTGAAATATTCTGCAATTCGAAATCACAATAGGGCGCAAGATGATTTTTTGTTAGTTTTGTTAAATTTAATGCACAAGTAGGCCAAATGTGAGCATAGTGCAGTTAAATGTACTAGAAAAAATGCAAAAAATAGGCTAACTCATTTTACATTCTTACATTATTTTCCTTTGTATAGAGCTCGATTTAGGTATGACAAAAGTGCTGCAATGAATTAATTTTGACAACTAATAGAATATTAGAATAGAATGACTGATAACTTTTTTAGAGTTCATTGATTATATAAAATTCAGTGAAGGTTGGCTATGGTTATTTGCATGTCTCATCCATGAGTGGGTCTATGCAATGATGGAGAACAAGATTTTGGGGGTGTTAAGACCCAGAACTAAGCTTACTGAGCAATAAAGCTATAGTGAGCCCTTTTATTAAAATACCTGGAGCCTAGGTAATACAAAAATAATACAAAAATTGTCATTCACTCAGTATTACTTAATGTAATTGACAACTATCTCAGTTACAATTAAGTACGAATTAATATGAACATGAAGTGCCGATCAAATGCCCATTCACATGTTTGTGAAGGGGCATTTGATTTACATTTGAGAGAAACTGAGAAGATTCTAAACAAGAATACAAACTAGCCACTTTTCAATGAAAATTGCTGTTGTAAATTTAAAATAGGCCATCTGTGTAATTCAAGTAGATTCAATGAGTTGAAAACTCTTGCTACTTCATACTTCAATACAAAACAATACTGAACTTTGACAAAAAAGAGATTTTTAAATGTTATAATAGTGATTTTATAATGTCTAAATATAAATCCATTAGCAAAACATGTGAAAAGAACTATATTACAGAGTGGAAATGGTAAAGGAGACAATAAATGATCCTCTGCTGCCATTTAGTGGCCATAGTAGGAATCATAACATTCATTTTAATAGTATTTGTTTTTCTACCAGGTGAAATCTTGGCAGAAATCTTCCACTTAGCATGGCAAATTTTCCATGAATTATCTCTTTAAGTAAAAATGAAAGAAAAAAAATGCAGATGTTCTTTAAGATAAATTTTACTATACACAAATGTGCAAGAATATGAATAACTTTTAGGCAAATAAATAATATTATATTATATAACAAGTGAGGAATATTACATGTGTTTGAAAAAAAAAAAAGTGTTCTACTGTCTGGGGTCTGCCATCAGGAGTTAAAGGGGATGTTATGTGACACACTTTTCTTTTCTTTTCTTGTTTTTACTTTTTACTTTTTTTCCCTATGGTATTAAAAAAGAGGGAAGGGGGTTCAAACCTTTATCACTTTTTTTCACTCCTGATGAGTCTGTATCCTTCCATGCACAAGCTAGTAATGGGCTTTTGGTTATTAACTAGTATTATTTTAGTAGCCCCTAGTGTTAGAGGCTACTAGAATACAGGGGGGCGCCGGCACTGATCTTGCATACCCCTCGACAAATGTGCAGTTGCGCCCCTGCTCATTGGCATTTGTTGGAAACTGAGATACCAGCAGAAACCCATTGCATATTTGATTGTGTGAAACGTCTCGGTTACGTATGTAACCCTCGTTCCCTGAAGGAGGGAACGGAGACGTCACGTCGGATGACCGACGAAATTGGGATCTCGCCAGAGAGACCAATCCACTTCGAGTGTAACTAAACGAGCCAATGGACATTGGCATGCGATTATTGCATCCAGCTGCCGCTGATCACAGCGTGAGCATAAGAGGCAGCTGATGCACCGCATCAATTATGTTTTCGCTGAGGAGCCGAGCCGGCGACCCGGCAGCTCAGCGGTGGTACAGCGACTGTGGCGACGGGACGTGACGTCTCCATTCCCTCCTTCAGGGAACGAGGGTTACATACGTAACCGAGACGTTCCCCTTTCAGTCGGTCACTCCGAGTCACGTCGGATGACCGACGAAATTGGGATCCCTACCAAAGCGCCACAGGAGCTGCCCCTTCCAGTGCCCTGTGTAGGGCTCCTGACCCTTCCTATAAGGCAGACGATAGGACCGGGCTCTACACAGAGAAGGTCAACTACTGGTGTTCCTTGAGCAACCCAAACAGTAGGACTAGGATAACACTGGGAAGCGTGCCCTTCCACTTGGAAGAGGCACACTGCGGAGTCACCTCCTCCCAAAGGGGGTTTAAGTGACATTCAAACATGTGAAGTAACCCAGAGGGCCCTTTTGCACATGGAAGTCTCTGAGATGGCTCAGGCTGCATCTTTAGAGATGGCAGAACGTGGTCCGCCAGGGGAAACACGGCTCTAATAAGAATACCGTGGAATACACATATGGGATCCCGACAGGGTCTCTCATATGGGCACTAGCCTCGCACCAGTTTTCAAGAATTCATTGGCTGAAGGCCTGGCGCCGGACGCTCCGCCGTGTCCGGACGCCGGAGTGCTGGAGGACTCAACAGGGTTTGCCTGGTTAAGGAACTCTCTGGAGAATTAGGCGTAAGGACGCCGCAAGCCGACTCTGAGCCGGCCCTCTCAGTGCCACTACCCGTTTGAGGTGAGAACACAGGAGGAAACCGGTTCGACACGTAGGCTATAAAACCTAGCGAACGTGTTGGGAGTCGCCCAACCCGCAGCTCTACAGATGTCTGCTAGCGAGGCACCACGAGCCAGCGCCCAGGACGATGCGACACCCCTAGTGGAGTGAGCACGCAACCTGAGCGGGCAGGGCACACCTTGTGCTTCGTAGGCCAAGGTGATGGCATCCACTATCCAGTGGGCCATCCTCTGCTTGGAGACAGCCTTCCCCTTCTGCTGTCCTCCGTAACAGACAAAGAGCTGTTCTGAGGTCCTGAAGCTCTGAGTTCTATCCACGTACTGACGCAGTGCGCGTACAGGACAGAGCAAAGCTAGGGCTGGGTCTGCCTCCTCCAGGGGCAGCGCTTGCAGGCTCACTACCTGGTCCCTGAAGGGCGTGGTAGGAACCTTGGGCACATAGCCGGGCCGGGGCCTCAGTGTTGCACTGGAGTCAGCCGGCCCAAACTCAAGGCACGATTCGTCGACCGAAAATGCCTGCAGGTCCCCCACCCTCTTGATTGAGGCCAATGCAGTCAGGAGTAGGGTTTTCATAGAAAGAAACTTCAACTCGACTGACTGCAATGGCTCAAAGGGGGCAGTTCGTAGGGCTCTTAGCACCAAAGCCAAATCCCAAGAGGGAAGGGAGGGAGGCCTCGGAGGATTTAACCTCCTGGCCCCCCTAAGAAACCTGACGACCAGATCGTGCTTCCCCACCGACCTCCCCTCTATGGGGTCGTGGTGGGCAGAAATAGCAGCAACATATACCTTAAGGGTGGAGGGGGACAGCCTACGCTCCAACCCTTGTTGCAAAAAGGAAAGCACGGCTCTGATCGAACATCTCCGGGGGTCCTCCTGGTAAGAGGAACACCATTCGACGAACAGGTTCCACTTCAGCGCATAGGCCCGTCTTGTGGACGGTGCTCGTGCTGAAGCGATAGTGAGCGCTACCTCCTGGGGCAGGTCACCTAGAACCTCCGCGTCCCGTCCAGGGACCACACATGAAGTTTCCACAAGTCTGGACGCGGGTGCCAGAGGGTGCCCCGTCTCTGAGAAAGCAGATCCTTCCTCAGAGGAATCGGCCAGGGAGGGGCTGTCGCGAGGAGCATGAGTTCCGGGAACCAGGTCCTGTTGGGCCAATATGGAGCCACTAACAGGACCTGCTCCTCGTCCTCCCTGATCTTGCACAATGTCTGTGCTAGCAGGCTCACTGGGGAAAACGCATACTTGCGCAAGCCCTGGGGCCAGCTGTGTGCCAGTGCATCCGTGCCGAGCGTTGCCTCGGACAGGGAGTAGAACCACTGGCAGTGGGTGGTTTCTGGAGATGCAAACAGGTCTACCTGAGCAACTCCGAACCGACTCCAAATCAGCTGGACCGCCTGGGGATGGAGTCTCCACTCCCCAGGAAGTGCCGCTCGAGACAGCTCGTCGGCCGCCTGATTGAACACTCCTGGGATGTGGATGGCACGAAGGGACCTCAGATGCTTCTGACTCCAGAGGAGGAGGTGGCGGGCGAGTTGCGACATGCGACGGGAGCGCAAACCGCCTTGCCGGTTGATATAGGCAACGGTCGCAGTGTTGTCCGTACGGACCAGAACGTCCCTGCCCCGAAGGCGCCCTCTGAGGCGGCACAGGGCAAGGCGTACTGCCAGCAACTCGAGGCAATTGATATGCCAACGCAGAAGGGGGCCCGTCCAACCCCTGATACTGCGTGCCCGTTGTACGTGGCACCCCAGCCGGTGGCCGAGGCATCCGTGAAAACCACAGCATGCCTGGATACCTGCTCCAGGGGCACTCCTGCCCGAAGGAACGAAGGATCTGACCACGGGCTGAAGGTCTTGCGGCAGGCCGGTGTAATCTGAACCCGGTGAGTACCGCGTTTCCATGCCCACCTCGGGATTCGATCATGGAGCCAGTGCTGAAGCGGTCTCATATGGAGCAGACCGAGCGGAACTATGGCCGCAGCTGCAGCCATATGCCCCAGGAGCCTCTGAAAGAGTTTCAGTGGGACCGCTGTCCTGCCTGATAAAGTCTTGAGGCAGTTCAGCACCGACTGAGCACGTTCCTGGGTGAGGCGTGCTGTCTGGTTGACCGAATCCAACTCCATGCCGAGAAAAGAGATCCTCTGCGTTGGCACGAGTTTGCTCTTTTCCCAATTGACCCGAAGGCCCAACTGGCTGAGGTGCCTGAGCACCAGGTCCCTGTGTGCGCACAACAGCTCTCGAGACTGTGCAAGTATGAGCCAGTCGTAGAGGTAGTTGAGAATGCGCACACCCCGTTGTCTCAGGGGAACAAGGGGCCGCCTCTGCGACTTTGGTGAAGACACGAGGCGAAAAGGGACAGCCGGAAGGGCAGGACCTTGTACTGATATGCCCGACCATCGAACGCGAATCGCAGGAATGGCCTGTCTCGCGGGAGAATCGAAACATGAAAGTACGCGTCCTTCAGGTCGATTGCTGCAAACCAATCTAGGGGACGGACGCATCCAAGAATGCGTTTCTGCGTCAACATCTTGAACGGCATCTTGTGAAGTGCACGGTTCAAAACTCGCAGATCCAAGATCGGTCGTAACCCACCGCTTTTCTTGGGCACAATGAAGTAAGGGCTGTAAAACCCCGACCTCATATCGGCTGGAGGGACCGGCTCTATTGCATCCTTCGCCAGTAGGACTGCAATCTCCGCGAGCAAGACAGGGGCATCGACGGCTTTGACTGAAGTGTACCGGATGCCCCTGAACTTGGGGGGGACGCCGGGCGAACTGAATCGCATAGCCGAGTCTGATGGTCCGCAGGAGCCACCGGGACGGGCTGGGGAGCGCTAACCAGGCTCCGAGAGACCGCACCAGCGGGGCCAACGGGCCCACCGACATGCCCGCGGTGGGGCAGCGAGGTGGAACACAGGGACCGGCCCCAGGGCCTGTGACGGCCTGGCCTGTGACGGCAGGGGGCGGGGTCTGGGTGTGTAGTGTAGCACTCACCTGATTTCTCCTCGCATGGGAGGAGACACAGGAACCCGGCTTGAGGCTTGTGACAGCCCTGCGTTTGACGACTTGAAGCGGGGACTGGAGTGCTACTGCCCTTACCTGGTTCCACGAATGGGCAGGAGGGGTGCTCTTGGGCAACCACCCGCTGCCTGCTGGCGAGAGAGGAGGAGGGAAGTGATCCTGTGATGCACGGATCACCACTCTCCTCCTCTTGAGACCCGGAGATTGAGGAGACCGCTCTTACTGATGTTTTGGGTACCGCTGGCTGCTGGGCCAGCGGCGGAACAAAATGAACAAAAGATACTCCACCCGGCCCTCCTCCGGGGGAGGGAGTGGTGCAGTCACCATCTCCCGATGAGCGGTCTCCTCCATCTCTGGGTCGCCCGTCTCAGGGCCTCTTGCACTTGCGCTTGCCGCCAGGTTTGGCGGGGGCCTGGACGGGCTGGGCGTCCTGCCTGCGACCGGCTCCACGACGCTGCCTGGTGAAGGCTGCTGCGGCTGCGCGGGAGCGGGGACGGCCGCAGGGGGCGCCCACGGCGACGAGCAGGCTGAGTGGCTGCAGCCGGGGTGGAAGCAGCAGGTTTCCTCCGGCGCATGATGTGTTTGCCTCAGTCTGCTTCTGGGCTGCCGAGAACTGCTGGGCAAAGCTCTCGACAGCGTCGCCGAAAGGGCCGGTCTGTGACACGGGAGTACCTTCTCCTGCCCCGTCATGTCAGCGAGACACAGCCAGAGATGGCGCTCCTGGACATCGCACAACCCAGAGACTGTGCGGTCACCTTCGTCACTCGTAGCGCGAGGTCCGTCGCAGCACGCAGCTCATGTAGAACCGCCAGGTCGTGACCACCCTCGTGCAGGTCTTTCAGTGCTTTGGCCTGGTGGACCTGCAGCAACGCCATAGCGTGGAGGGCGGAAGCCGCCTCCCCACAGGCTCTACAAGCACTGCCAGTTAGACCTGACGAATACTTAGAGGCCCGTGAGGGGAGACACGGATCACCCCGCAGGGTGGAAGCGGCTGTTGGACACAGTTGCATGGCCACAGACCGCTCCACCGAGGGGATGCCCGCATACCCCAAAGCGGCTCCACCAACGAGGGTGGTGAGAGCGGAAGAACTACAAGATGTGTTTCGGGCAGTGAAAGGTGCCCTCCACAATCTTGTCAGCTCCTCATGCACTTCCGGAAAGAATGGCACCGGAGGGGGGCGCTGAGAACCAGCGCCACCCCCACCGAGGAACCACTCGCCCAGCCTCGAAGGATCGGGACACGGTGGCTTTTTAGGATTCCACACGAGCCCGACATTCTCGGCGGCCCGGGAAAGCATAGCCGTCATCTCTGGGTCTGGCACGGACAACGCTACCACACCCGAAGGGGGCAACGCAGCCGGGTCGTCATCCCCGGAGAGAGAGGGCCCGCCCTCCGATGCGGTGATCGACATCTGGTCGTCAGAGGGGGCACCGAAGGAAACGCGTGGCCAGCGCGCTCCTTCGGCAGCTCCACCGGCTGCGGAGTGCTTGAGGGGTGAGGAGCTCCACTTGGGGAAGCCCTCGCCGTAATCCTCAAATCACCTCTAACTCCACCGGATCCAGTGTGCACGCCGGATCACGGCAGGCAGAGGGACTCTGCCATGTTTGACATAGCAGAGTCGCACTCCGAGATGGTCATGTCCCCGCAAGAAGAACATGAACCATCCACGAAAGCCACCTCAGCGTGCTGAATGCCCAGACACGTGAGGAAGCGATCGTGACCGTCCTGAGGCGCCAGGAAACGACCACACCCAGAAACGCACGGGTGAAAAGACATCTTTAAAAAGACGCGATCACCCGTGTTGCTCTTTTAGAGAAATTGCTCTTTCAGAGAAATGCTCTTTTAGTGCTGAAGCACGCAGGGGAGCTGGCCACCGCACACTCCTAGTGTGGCTGTCAGCAGGAAGACGATCTTTCTCTCCCGGACACCGTGACCACCGCTGCCGCGCCGTAACGCCCGCACTCGCTCGCAGAACACTCTCTTGGAAGGGATAGCAGTAGCTTTAACCACTACCGCTCGGCTCCGAAGCGAAAGGATAATTGATGCGGTGCATCAGCTGCCTCTTATGCTCACGCTGTGATCAGCGGCAGCTGGATGCAATAATCGCATGCCAATGTCCATTGGCTCGTTTAGTTACACTCGAAGTGGATTGGTCTCTCTGGCGAGATCCCAATTTCGTCGGTCATCCGACGTGACTCGGAGTGACCGACTGAAAGGGGAACTAACCTTAATGCTGTATTGTGAACTGAGCTCAATATGACAATGTGACAGTGAATGATTCTATGTTTTAAATGAGATCTACAACAGAGCACATTCTCTAATGTCAGATCATTAAACATGGTAAATGAGTCATGGGTAAATGATCGAAGACTTGGAAACACAAGGATGAACATTCAATCATGCACAGGACACATAAAAACAGCAGCTACCGATGCGATGTGATTCACCCCTATTACGATGCAGTGTGATCCAATTTCGATTCGATTCAACACAATGCGATTTAATGCAATATGATGCAATGGAAAAAAAATGATGCTATGCAATTCAAAATGGTACAGATACTGTAGCTTGCTTTTATTCCTCTGATTCAGACAAACAGCCATGTTAATCTATATTCTATGTGACTCAGTTTAGAGAGGAGAAATCAATCTGCATATAAAATATTGGACACAAAAAATATTGTGTATTTATATTGCATCTATATTTATATTACAATTATAGACTGATCATTTCTTTGTCAGTGGGCAAACGTACAAAATCAGCAGGGGATCAAATATTTTTGTTTTTCCCCCACTGTATTTGCATCGGTAAAAAATTATTTATATATATCATATAATGATTTATATATATATCAGTCTATAATTTTAATGGTTGGTTTATTTGAACAGTGAGAGACACTCACAGTGAGAGACACTCACAATAATGAGTGAAATAACACACTTATATTATGTAAACAAAAACTTATTTTGGATGCGATTAATCAAGATTAATCATTTTGAAAGCACTAATATATATATATATATATATATATATATATATATATATTAGTGATGGTAAGATTCACCTATTTGCATATTTGCATTGGTGCATAAGCATAAAAGTTAACGATGCGATGCATCGATTTAAAATGTGCCTTGGATACAAAGTTGGCATTTGTATCGCAATGCATCATTTCTAACATATTTACATCGGTAAAAAAAGATTTATTTATATATAATTATTAGTAGCTACAATATAAATACACAATAATTTTAATTAATGAATCATTTTTAATTAATAACAGAATTTTCATTTTGGGGTGAACTATCCCTTTAATACAGGGGTGTTTAATTGTATGTTTTTAACCATCAAATTATGAATTTTCCAAAGTATTTTCCTAAAAAACTAAACGCTTTTCAAATATAACATATTTTAAAATAAAACTGATTCACTTGTCTCCCAATAATTCCAATATTTTATTTATTGCAATCTCATTAAAAATTAAAACAGCCAAAAAAAAAAAAAAAAAAAAAAAAAAAAAAAAGAGGAATGAATGAATGAATGAATGAATGACTGAATGAATTCTGTTTGTGTCATTCAACATTTTTTTTTTTTGTCATTCTTTTGGCATGTTTTCTAAAAGGAAATCAGATGCTAGGAAGTGCATCTGCTAAACAATCTAAATCGGGCGTAAATTCAAATACAGGGTATCGTACATAGTTGAGTTCTCACCTCTGTATAAGCTTGAGTGACTTGTTCATATAGCGTCTGATGGTGATGAATGGCCAATTCCAGATCCCGCATCTCTGATGGCAGCCCACCCTCACTGCACATCTTACACCACGCTTCCACACCAGACAAGAACTGCACAGACACAGACCATTAGAAACTATTACATCACTGCCACCATTGTTTTTAACAGCATTTGCATGTTCTGAGAGCTACAGATGAAAAACACAGATGATAAATAAGAAATCAGGCACCTGCTCGGATTTCTGATGGAAGACAGCAGACATGGCGAGGATGGTGCTGCGTTCATCGAGAGCGGCGGCGAAGCTCTTCCACTCCTGATCGAGCTGCGTGCTGATCTGTTTGATCTGCTGAGACGCGTAGTGACCCGCCTCCGACAGCCGCGACGCCACAGACATGATGCGGTTTATGTTTACATATGCATTCTGGGAAACATGAGATCAGACAGCATCGTAACATGTAAAGGCAGGAGAAATAAACAAACATTGCAGAAGAGCAAGTCATATAAACTAGTGAGAATCCAACTTCAGAGCATTTAAATAAAGCAATAAATCACTGGAGGTTGTGTGTTACAGTGCACAGGTCAGTAAAATAATATTGTGAAATATTATTGTAATTTAAAATAATGGTTTTCTATTTGAATGTGTACTTTAAAATTAAATTTATTCCCGTGATCAAAGCTGAATTTTCAGCATCATCATTACTCCAGTCTTCATTGTCACATGATCCTTCAGAAATCCTTCTAAAATGCTGATTTATTATCAGTGTTGGAAACAGTTGCAATGCTTAATATTTATCTGTGATACTCAGGACTCTTTGATCAACAAAAAGTTAAAAAGAACAGCATTTATATAAAATAGAAATATTTTCTAACAATAAAAGTCTTTACTATCACTTTGTATCAATTAAACATAATAAAATAAAATAAAATAAAATAAAATAAAATAAAATAAAATAAAATAAAATAAATAAATACATACATACATACATACATACATACATACATACATAAATAAATATGGTTACTTTTTGTAAGGTGTCCTTGTTACAGTGTAATTACATATTCAAGTACTGAGTAATATTAATTAACTACATGTACTTAGTATATGGTTAGGGATAGGATAGGGTTACTTGCATGCAATTACACATAATTAATTGTTATTATAATAGTAAGTACATGTAACGTGTAACAAGGATGCCTTTAAATAAAGTGTTACCAAAAGTACTTATAGGTGTATATTGTTACAAAAGACTTCTATTTTAAATGATGAAAATTCAGCTTTGCATTACAGAAATAAATTGCAATATTTTACAATATAACAGTTTTTCTGTATTTTTATCAAATAAAAACACTAAAAATCATACTGTTTCTTAAACTTTTGAATGACAGTGTGTATATAGCTTCAAACGCCGCTCATATAATTAGAATTTAGAGCCTGAACTAGCCATTTAAACTTGTTAATAACAAAAGAGCTGACGCCAGAACAAGCCTTCTATTTAATCAGATCAGAGTAATGACACTGTGAACACAAATGGACTCATATTGGAATCATAGCTTAATGAGGCATAAAACAACCATCATGCTGGGATAAAGAAGAGGAGGAAGAATGAGCAGCGTGAGTGTGTTTGTGTCTGAGCTCAGATGATTGGGAGGTTGATTAAAGTGGTAGGAGGAATCCTGGCTAGCTGAGCAGAAGACAGCTCTCTGAACGAGGAGCTTCACGACATACTGTGAGCATCAGAGAACCAATCAGGCTGAATAAGCTGCATAAAGTCTGGTAAACGACCTTTGCTATGATTGTGGGAAACTGGTTAACTTTGAACAGTGGACCTGCTCAGCCACCCTCCAGAAGGGACAGTTGAATCAAAAATGAAAATTCTGTCATCATTTACTCACCCATAGCCATAAGACTTTCATTCATCTTTGGAACACAAATGATGCTATTTTTAATATTCTCTCATCACTTTTGTCCATTCATTGAAAGTCCACACAACCAAAAAAGCTTTGAAATGTTCAAATAAACATTGTAAAAGTAACCAATATGAATAAAACTGTTTAATCCTTCTTTAAGCCTTCTAAAGAGACACAATTACTTTATTTGATAAATAGAATTACTTTAGGTTTTTATTTTTATTCATATATAAACACTGATAAATGCAAATACATTTGGTGCTTTTAAGTCCATCAGGGAAGTTGATGAAGCATTTATGAGCTGGGAAGTTGAAATTATGACCTCTCGTGCTTTCAAATCACTTTGAAAATGAAATAAAATGGTAACAGTTTACAATAAGGTTCATTAGTTCAAATTAGTTAACTAAATTAGTTAACATGAACTTAGAATGAACAATACTTCTATAGGTTTTATTCATCTTAGTTCATGTTAATTTCAGCATTTACTAATACGTTAAAATCACAAGTTGTGCTTGTTAACATTAGTTAATGCACTGTGAACTAACATGAAAAAAATTGAACAACTATTTTTATTAACTAACATTAACAAAGATTAATAAATAGTGTAATAAATGTATTGTTCGTTGTTTGTCCATGTTAGTTAATGCATTAACTAATGTTAACAAATGAGACACATTGTAAAGTGTTACCAATAAAACAAGATTTTTTAACTCTGCATCTACAAAATGATTCATAAAGAAAGTGCATTGGGTATGCTTTTAGCTTTTTTATGTTTTGTTCTTTTTATGAAGGTGCTGTAAAAAAGAATCTTTATACAATATTATTGTGCAAAGAAAAATAAATCTTTAAGTTTTAAGAAATTTACCATTAATACAGACACTGCATCCATTGTCTCAACTCAGAAACTCATTCTTGTAATTATGACTGTGGTGATGTTCACATTCGTTCAACTTGTACGTAACAAGATCTTTCCATCATGATTTGAACGTACTAATAGCTCATCAAATACATTAAAAAGAAGCTCAAATTATGTGCTTGCTTAATACATGAGAAAAACCTCACTGATTCTTGTATGTCAAGCAAGCACATTCAAGCCGTCAGTAATAAGATGATTGTGTCTCTTCTGAAGATTTGGATTATTCCACTCAGTTCATTTGGATTACTTTTACAGAGTCTTTATGAACTTTTTGAAGCTTGAAAATTTTGGTTGTGTGCCTTTTCAATGCATGGACAAATATGATGAGAAAATATTCATGTTCCAATGAGTGCAAATCTTACGAGTGAATAAATGATGACAGAATTTTATTTTTTTTCAGTGAACTATCCCTTTAAATGTTATGAATGACACACCTAAAGACAATTCTTAAGTAGTGTATTTTATGATTTACAGAATTGGCAATTTGTTATAAATGTTCAGACACATATGAAATCGCCAATTCATACAAAATTTATGAATTCTCTGAACTTTAAGTTAAGAAGTAGTGGCATTCAAGATCAGTAAACAAGACTTCCACAAGCATCAGCATGACATACCATGGAGTTCATGGCAAAGTGGTTGTGTTGAGTCTGCAGCTCCACAGCGTGCTGGTAGCTCACGCCGATCTCCGTGTGGCTCTGAAGAAACAATTCCTTATTGTGACTGATCCAGTCAAACATCTACAGAGAGATGAGAACAGAAAGTCATTACATATAATCCTGCACCATTCCTTTATAAAGTTTACATACCACCACAGTTGGGGGTTTGTTATTAACTTGACAGCATGCATAATTAATCAAACACACAGACTAACACACGCCAGGCTAAGGACAAATAACAGAATGACAAATGCAAAATCTTAACCATTTTGTTTCAACAGACGATAAGGAATCCATTTAGATAAGAGTGTTAATATAGGGAGACATCATTGGATTAACAGCGTTATGTGTTTTAGTAGGAAAAATGAAGGATTATTTTGTACAATCAGCGTGGTTTGCTGTATTGTCATGACAGCCCGTCTAATTTAGATTAATCCATGGGTTGATAATTTGCTTCGCTAAAGCACAGATATAAGTAGTAGGACCTTTTAAAGGATTATACTGTCTAGAACATTCGTCTACCAACATTTCTAACACAATCTGCATCCTAAATACTTTTTTGTCAATGTCAGAGTTTGCCATTCCCACCTGTGACATCATATAGGCTAAATGCAGTTGCAAGAAAAAGTATGTGATCCCTTAAGGGTTTACTATAAAATATTTTTTGATTTTCTCAGTCATTAAAGTTCAGATCAAATTTGATAACTAATTTATGCAAAAAACTATGGTAAATTCTAAAAGCTGACTTCTACCAATGTTCTTCTTACCGGAGCCCAAACAATAAGACAATCAAATTTCATTGCCAATTAATGCACAAATCCATTCTAAATCTTATACTGTTGCAACTATACATAATTTACACATCAAAGCTTTATGCATTGCATTAATTAATTCATAAGAATGCTTTAATTAATACATGGAAATGCAACATAATGAATAATAAACAAATATGCAAATACCAAAGTCATTAAAATTCTGTCCACATGTTTCACCGCCATGGCCTCCACTGCTTCTGAGTTATAAACAATGTATCCTCCAATACCGAATAACTGTCCTAAATAAATATTTAATTAGAGCTGCAAATTAATTGCACTTGTAATCAAGATAAGAGCTGAGAGACAGCATAATTGATAATGTAGTTGACTGCCAGCATTCCTAATACATTAAATGGCCGGCTTAATCTAATAGGTCTGGGCTCGTTCTAAGAGAAGTTGGACAGAGGTATTAATTAGCAGAATGACTGCTCACTCTTGGCCTTTTGACACAAGGAGGCCTGGCACATTGACAGACAAATGATTTTCAATCATGTTCACCCACGACAACTGACAGGTTGTGTGTGTGGGAGCTAAAAATAAACGCCTGCACTCTGAGTGAAATTAAATCATTAACACAAAGCACTTATATGAACTCAGCATCAGATGGCCCCTGTGAGCTTCCCCTCCGGCCCTTCACCTTATCTCTGAATGTTTATCTCGAACTCACTGCTATCATGAAGTGGGTGGAGTTAGTGTGAAGTCACACGTTTAACCCTATAAAGCCTACAATATCACACTAATTTCTAAGGCCTCTGCTTTATCAACATGATCAGAACTTCGCTGGAAAAACTGTTGCCCACAATCTGCTACATGTCTTCTGTTGTCTGACTGATATAATTTGTTTTTAGCAAGAAAAAGGCATTTTAGTATAATTTAAAAATCTACTCCTTTAGACATTTGTCTTGTGGCTGTGAAATCTTTAATGATTTTTATAAAGTAAATATAAGAACAACTTTTATATTGTTAGTAATATTTCAAGAGGAATACTTACTAGACTAAAGCAACTTTTTTTATTGAATCTGAGTATAAAATATGATACATCAAACTTTTAAAGGAATGTTGTACATCTTTTATTCATCACTGTATTGCATTTCATTATATGTTTTGGGCCCCACAATAAAAACTAAAGAGCTTTGATCATAAATTTAAGCATTTAAATATCATCTTTCTAAGACATACCAATGGCAGATATAGAGTGACAACTGCTATTTATATCCGGTTTATGTAAATAATCTCTTATACTGTCGATAGTTTTATTTAATTATATCTGTTATTATTATTTAATTATATCAGAATTTTATCTTACTTTTAGGCCATATTGTATAAATATCAGCAACTCCACCAAATTGCATATAATATCAAAACCATAAAAACATTTCAATGTTTCTCATATTCAATGTTTACGTTAAGTCTGACTATTTTTATTTAAAGCCAGGCTTTACAAGGTTAACCAGAAATACACACAAAGCACTCAAGGCATGATGTGAAGTATGAGTCTGACCTTGAGTGCCTGTTTGCTTTAAAATAATATGATACTATACAAAATACCAATGGTAAATAAATTGTTATTGCAGTTTATAATGCACTTTTATGCACTCAAAATCATTCTACAACAAAATCAGACTGGTATTTAGAGTCAGAAATGTGATTTGCCATTTTTCTGGATCAGCCATTAAAATAAATCAGCAACAAAACTGAGCTTGCATCAAATGTCAGTCTCATTCAAAGACAAGTATACATTTTGTCAACATATTGGTTATCTAAATTCATTGGAAAAAAGTGAAATAAATTTTTGGAAAAAATTTTTAGGGTAAAGCATACCTTAGCATAACTATATTTTTTCCCCAAATCCAATTTTACTACTTGTTATTTATTCATTTAATTACTCATTTACTCACCCTCTGAATTACTCGCTCACTTACTTACTCACTCACTGAATTACTTACTTACTCACTTTCTCAATTACTCACTCACACGCTAGCTATGTTTCCATCCAAAGATTCAAATTAAATTTATGCGCAAAACTGGAATATCGCATAAAACATTTGCGAATAAAGCACCGTTTCCATCCAACTGGCACTAAATATCACTAAGAAAACTAGGAGAAGCCACTGAATATAATAATTATAATAAATTACTTAAATTACTTGCGCCTCAGAGCGAGCAGACGAAACACAATAAATGCAGTCAATGCTTTCGGAGGTGGATGCCGTTTGGGAATGCAGTCATGTAAGACATGTAAGACAGTTATACAGAAATGGAGGAATTTATTCGGGTAAATGTGTTTCCATTGTAGTTTATGCACATTTTTTCTTATCAGATAAAAAGTTTATCCAACTCAAATGTGTGCATAAGTTTTTATGCACATTTTTTAAATTTATGCACATCTTGGCATTTCCATTAAGCGTTTTTTTTTAGACGATATTCCAAAATGCGCATAAAAATAGGTGGATGGAAATGTAGCTACTGACTTACTTACACTTGTCATAATTTTGTCAACTCATACCAGGTTAAACCAGTGCTCACTTACCTTCTCTGCGTCTTGTTCAAACAATCGGAGCTGGAAACACTGATCCAGCTTCAGTTTTCTTAGGTGCCACATTTGGTGCAGGTGCTGTCTGGTGCTGTGGAGTTTATCCAGCAGACTGGCAATCTTCGGAACCACACTCTGGAAGTCAGCACTTCCGGAAATACAGTTCCTCCCTGAGAAGCCATCACTGGAGCGGATACACTGCAAGAGTCTCTGACCCTCGTGGTCCAGGTCTTCCACAGGAGCCTTCATCACCTTCTTCTTGAGCTGAGTGTGCTCATCGATGAGCCTCCGAGAGCCCTCCACATCCACCGGGAACTCTTTCTTAGCCAGCATCTCCTGCAGATCTTCCAGACGGGAGAGAAGGTGAACGGCGCTGGCCAGGAACTCCTCGAGAGCGACACGGAGCTCAATCCATTCCTCATGATTATATTCCAGAGATCCCTCAAAGTCCTCTGTTAACTGAGACGGGTCCACGAGTTTGGTCAACCCCTCCACAGATACCATGCTAGTCTGTCAGTGAGAAGGTAGAAACAGACATGTCAGTTTAGGGTGAAAGTAAGGACGGCCTGCCTGTTGTTTGATGTGAGCCATAAATGAATTATAACATGGAAACATGAAGACTGAAGTTTTCACAGCAAAAAACACACACAAACTATCTGCAGTATGTTCACTACAAGAGAGAGGATCAGAGGACTAGACAGCTATTCAATAACTGCATTTTTACCTCAAAAGTGAACTTGGCACTACCAAAGTTGGTCTTCTGTTTCTGCCAGAAGTTGTCGGGTTTGATGATGAGAGCGACGCAGATCTCAGCTGGAAACGCTTCCTGCAGGGTCTTCAGTAATGGCTTGATCAGTTCCCACTTAGAGCCACGCATATCAACAATCACAGTGAAACCCCTTTTACACACATCCTCACTGAAACAGACATGGAAGCAGAGATTTCCATAAATGTACCAGAAGGAATGCAACAATTATGAAGTAATTATTAGTCTACTAGACTACTAAATAAAATAAGCACATAAATTAATTATAAGAAAATAATTATAAATTCTAAGTAGATAATTTTAACTAGGAAAATGCATGTAAATGATTATTATTAGTAGTAGTAGTATTACTACTACTACTACTACTACTACTATTATTATTATTATTATTATTATTGCAACAGTAGGACAAATCAGACACATTACTGTCTGTTATATTTAACAAAAAAATCCAACACCCTATACCCAACAAGCCAACCATGAGATTCTGTGGGACCCTCTCCCACATGCCAAACAACCCCAAAACGGCAGAACAGATCCCTGATTACCACGGTAACCAGATAAACTTTACATGAATTACAGGAGTTACAACACAATTACATGAGTTTTGGTTCTATCACTGCTTGCGAAACAAAGCCAATTTAACGACCTCATCTTCCTACATGCATACATTTTCTGTGGGCACGGAAATAACATTTCTTAGAGCTGATATGAAATTACACTGAATGTTTGCTGGACAAACAGATTAGTTGATTGCAATAGTTAATTGTAATATTCTGCTACAGTTACTTCTGGCAGCTGATATAAATAATTGTAATTATTCAGGAGGAAATGTAATTATTTCCTCTTTGAGCTAATGTGCTACATTATTATTCAAACTGTACAAATCAGGTATTTGTATAGTGTATAGAATTTTCATAATTTATGGTTTCAAAGCCACTTTACAGAGATGTATGTCTCAGTGTTTCAATGTCTTTATGCTCTAGTGAGCGGCTTTACAGAAAAAAAAAAAAAAAAAAAAAAAAAAAAAAAAAAAAACAAAAAAAAGGCTTTACTGTCTTTGAGTCCCCAAAGAGCAACTGTGACAAGAAAATAAAAAACTGATCTGAAAAATACCTGTGACAGGTATTGACTGGGGCGGCCCTAAGCAAATTCCAGGTATAGGGTTTATTTACCCATTCATAAACTGTCTATGAGACAGTGTAAGAATGTTTGAGAAATAAAGGCGAATTAAATCATGACACAAAACACGAGGCCTATAAATCTCAAAAGTATGTGTACAATTTATTTTCTGAGGTGAATATCTCTGTTGTGAGACAGTCACTCACAAATAATGTATCGTAAGCTATACAGTACCTTACTCAATTATTCTTTTCCTTGTGTTAATTAAAATGTTATAATTTACAACTATTTAATCATTTAAAGCCAAACATTTAATCATGTTGTTATATATAATCATATTGTTATTTATAGTGAATTCTTTGGCATTTACTGGTTCCAGAATCTAATCACTGAGAGTGCGTCTGAAATTAGTTAGGGTGCTCTTAATGCACATCTAGTTTGACATATCATATTTTGGTCCCATCTACTGCGATTCTGAGAGTGAATCCTGGAGTGTCACTCCACGAAGAATTGCAGGATGTATGTGGCCATTGGTCCTCATGGCAGCGTTAAAAATAAGGCTTTTATTCAAATTCTGAATGGATTATAGGCAAGAAAGGACAAAAAGTGCGCACTTTATAATCACTGATTATAATTGATGAAGCTCTCTTCACTCTTAATCTCCTCGTTACATCTTGTTTACTCTTTTTTTGTTACATTGACTATGTTTACATGCACCCTCACAATGCAATTATAAAGCTCATGTAAACACAATACTTAAATCAAACTAATTGGAATAAAAGTAGGAACTATAACTGCATTAAACTATGTGCCAATTTTGTAATGTTTGAGTGTTTGGAGTGTTTGCTGAATCTGTTTTGCCAATATCAGATGGGGCCCCATGATTCCCTGGCTGCTTACCTCACTTATTGGTTAAGTCCTACCCTGCTCATGTATATGTATAGTTTTTAGCCTTTTTAACATTTTTGGAACTGATTATGACATGATTATGAAAACTTTTAAATGGTCCTGAAATCTTTTCAAATGCTAAATTTTGTCTTCTATGAACTTCTTATACAAAACGCTCAGAGTGTGGGCCACTTTGGTGAGTATGCCTGTCTGACTCATATTAAATGAGTCACTTGACCCAGAGAAAAGGACAATGATAGAGAGCAAGAGAGAGAGGGGTGAGTGTGTACATGAGTACTAGTGTGTCCTTCAGACCATAAAGTGCTGCACATTTGGCCACATTATTGCATTTAAGCCACTTTGGTTCTTGAATTTCCATATAAATGCTATCACTCAGAATCTCTTCTAACAAATATCATCTTGGAACACAACAGGGTGATTTGTTTAGACACCATTTAAAACGTTCCTAGAGGATTGTTCTCATCAGCTTAAGCGGAAACAGCACGGCTTCTATTTCTGGTTCATGCTTTTCAAGTAGTGCACAGAGATTGGAAGATAAAAATAACTCACCAGTGCTTCAGTGACAGTAAAATTAACAACACACAGATTTCCGTATGCCTCAAAGAGGAAATAAAGATGACAGAAAGTCAGTAAAAACGCTGTGTGATTAGGAACTAAATAATGGCACATATAAGCCTCTTTCATTTCCTGCCATTCTGAGGTCTGAGTGGGAATCAAGTCAAAAACAACAGCCGTAAATTCTAACATTTTACTCCTGCAATGGGATGAACTACTGCCAAAGCCACACTGTCGACTTTGTATTGAGTAATTCAATAGCTGGGCATAAACACTTAACGCAGCCTTGAGTCTTCATCCCACACAAACTAACTCAAGAAAAACTAAGAACGTCACGTTCACCAAGTGTCATCACAGACCTCTATTTTTCGGTCCCATTTTATATTAAGTGGTCTTAACTACTATGGATTTACATAAAAAAATAAATACAGTGTACTTATTGTGTTCATATTGTATTGAAAAACACTTTTACTGCTATTGAGGTGGGATACGGGTAAGGTTAGGGACAGGTTTGGTGGTATGGGTTGGTTTAAGGGTGGGTTAAGGTGTAAAGGCTGATTTATACTTCTGCGTTGGACCTACGCCATAGGCTATGCGTGAGTTTTCATTTATACTTCTGTGTCGTTGTCCGCGTCGACGTGCAGTACACATGCAGACAGCTAGTCTGCAGTGTCCACGGGCATGTTGCTTGTGTAACCCGCAGTACCACGGCAAAAGCCGAAGAAGAAGCGGCTCGTTGGAGAACCATTATAGCCGTGATGCCGGCAAATAAATATCAAATCATTATTTAAAACTACAGAAAAGGAGACAATAACAGAACAGGAGAAGATGGCATTCTTTCAGTCTCCACAAGGATTTGTACCATGGCAGAATAACATTGCTTGTCACTGACAAAGTGATGTATTATGCTATGTTGTATAATAAATGATGACACTTGTTCTTTGCTTATTTTCTATTTTAAATAAGAAGGTGTAACATTAAAATATATTAAAGTGCACATAAACACACACAAAACTCAAGTACATATGGGGGGGGGGGGGGGGGGGGGGGGGGGGGGGGTCAATCAGACCAATCACTGCGCTTGCGTTCCGCGTAGAATTGACGCGCTGTTAGATTTACAATGTAAAAACATGTATGTACACAGTCAGTGCATTGTACCAAATGATTAATTTAAAAGTACATAGTAGTTAAGGCCACCTAATATAAAGTGGGACCAATTCTAAAGTTATGACAATGCAAGAAAAAAAAAAAAAAAAAAAAAAAACTTGGTATATTTACGGAGAGACGCACATGACGTGGGAAAAAAATGAGATATAGTGTCCTGCAGCTGTGACGTCAAACACAGAAGACTAATTCGCCACAAGTTCCCTTGAGATTTTCCTATGGGGTTTTTCAATTCCTGAGCAATATAAGGTCTGTGGTAAACATAACTTGACGATAATTAGACGTTTTGTTGCACTACATAAACTGCACACACTCACACCGGTGAAGTTACTACAAAAGTACATTATTTTTTTTATTTTTTTATTAAATGTAATACATTTTAATTTAAATTAAAATTTGTAATACATATAAATTAAATTTAAACTAAATTACATTTAAATTACATTATAAATTAAATTTATTTAAAATAAAACAAACAAACAAAACAAACAAAGAAAAAGAAGAAAACACAACCTTCAAAATGTGTGTTTTCAGTAGGAGCATGTGGAATTTATATTGTGGAATAGGGGTGTCCAAACCTGTTCCTGGACCACTGTCCTGCAGAGTTTAACTCCAAACCTTATTTAAACACACCTGAACCAGCTAATCAAGGTCTTTAGATGCACTAGAAACTTCCAGGAGAGAGTTTTGGAAATGGTTGGAGCTAAAATCTGTAGGACACTGGTCCTCCAGGAACAGGATTGGACACCCCAGTTGTAGAACAAAATGTCCAACTATCATCAACTATCTTGTAGAATTTGTTCCTGCAACTTATCAGTTTGTTAACTCACTTTTGTTAAATCATGGCCTAATGGTTTAACTAACTTGCTTCTTTGTAAATCATGGCCATGTTTAAACCAAATTAATGAGGAAGCAAATTAGTTCAACATAGCCATGATTCACCTAAAACGAGGGAAGAAATTAGCACAAAGTAACGTGGCCATGATTTAACCAAAATGCTGAAATAAATAAAGAAAATGTGACCATAAATGAATGTTTTGGGAACAAATTGTTAATTCCCGGCCATTATATCTTATTTTTCTTCTGCATGTGATGATTTCTACATCAAACCTTCTCAGTGTTGAGGGTTTTTGTGATTTTATTTATCAATCACATTTGGTGTTGAAAGTTCAAATCCAGCTTAAACACTAATAAACCCGATGTCCCAAACCCATATAATTTTGTTGTATTTGGAACTTGTAGAGCACAAGATGGATACTTTTAGGATACTTTTTTTGTCCTTTTGGAGCTTTAAAATATGCCTTTAGAGCTACATTCTTTAAAACATCTCTTTTTGTGCTCCAGTCAGTCATGCCGGTTTGGATCGACATGATGGTGAGCAAACAATGACAGAATACTCATTTTAAGGCGAACACGAACACAGACAAGAATCAAAAGAACGTGTCACAAACACTATATCATATGCCAGCGCAGGACGCACAGGGCATGGATCATAGCCTGAAGGGGGGTTAGCAAGTTGACTCAATAACATTGATTTTCTCTCTTCACCAAACCAGCAGCCTGCACTACTTTACGCTGATCCATCCAACACTGATGATGCAAGCGCTGCTCCAGAGTGGAAATCGAACTGGGCTGGGTTCTGTGTCTACTGTGATATTTATACATCCATAATAGACGTGGATGACTTCTTCTTCTTTGCTAATGAGGATATCTTTTGGTTGACAGAATGGAAGGTCCGGTTAATGCAAAGGGTGGAGGAACAATTGCTTTGGAAACACGTCAGGCAGACCCTCCTATACTAAACACACGAGTTCAAGACACTTAACCGCATCACGTCATGAAACAGGGTAACTGATACCTCTCAGAGAACCAGCATCGCTCCTTTCAATTCATCTGCGTGAAGCTGAAAGCTGTTTTGCGTTAAAGAGCAGCTAAAGGGGACAGAAGCTCAGATGCCTGTGGGCACTGACACATCAAAACACTGATGAATCATGGCTTGTGGGAAAGGCTTAAAGAGATGTGGCTCTCCCTCCCTTCAGTTTCTTTCTCTCTTTCTCCAAATTAAACTCGCATTAAGTCCATCTTTGTTCACTGCTTAGCTCACAGGCTTTGATGCTGACATCTGAGGGCAGTGACAGCATTGATCAGTGGCCCAGTGAAGTCGGCTGTGTTTATAACACCCCCCCGAAACACACAACACACAAACAGAAATGGAAGCAACACTGGCATAATACCAGACCAGACAATTTAATGCAAAGGATCCAGTTTATCTAAATATTCTAACAGGATATTTCAATTAATGTTAACAGGTATACACCCAAGTAACGCACTTTTAAAACAGAGCACAGCAGTAAGGCTGCAGAAGACAAGATCTCACTATTTTTAAGTCTATTCAGGGGTCAAACACATTTAGATTAATGAACTGCCATGTCTTTTCCAGTGATTTGTGAATCATTTTAAAGAGATAAAAGCTAACTTTCAGTCAGCTAACTAAATAGACAAAATTCCTTTGAAATCCATGACTTTTCAATAATTTAAGGTTGTCACTATTATTTATAGCCTGCAATTTAAATAATTTAAAAGAGACAAACAAATAAAAAAAAATAAAAAAAGTTCCAGCCAATGACTACTGCTAAGTAAAATAAATAACCTTTGAAATCCATGACTTTTAACAAGAATACATTTTATGAAATTATTAGGTTGTCCATATTATTTACAGACTGGAATTTAGATCATTTTAAGTAGACTGCCATGACAAAAAAAAAAAAACAAACAAAAAAAAAAGTTTCAGCCAATGAACTATTCTGAACTAAGCATTTTTTGAAAGAAAGAAAGAAAGAATGAATGAATGAATGAATGAATGAATGAATGAATGAATGAATAAATAAATAAACATATAACCTTTGAAATCCATAACTTTTAACAAGAATACGTTTTATGAAATTATTAGGTTGTCCATATTATTTAAAGACTGCAGTTTAGATAATTTTAAGTATAGTGCCATGGCAATAAAATAAAATAAAATAAAATAAAAAAATCAAATCCTCCAATTAACTATTCTGAACTAAGCTTTTTAGCAAGAAAGAAATAAAGAAAGAAAAGCTTTTTTTTTTTTTTTTTTTTACTAAATTTTATGATTTAAATTATTAGGTTGTCAATATATTTTCAGGCTACAATTAACATGCATTTACATTAGAACCTGCAAATACTGTACAGATTCATTTTTAAAAGTACACTAGATAACATGAACACTTAAAAACTGCATGTATAATAATTAATTATAGAATAAGTTGTAAAAACGTTTCAGATTTAGACATCTCATGTCAATTACCCAGCAACACAGCTAATCAGAGACATGTCGAACTAGAGTTACGCTATTCAGCTTCCAAGTTTGCAAACACAACTTCTCACTGCGGGAATGTAAATGCTTGTTCTTGAATAATTTCTCAGTGAGGAGCTAAGAGAACAAAACCACAGTAAGGCAGAGTTTATTCAAATGCCATTTCTTTGAATATTTTACACTGTGATCCTTTAATAAGATACATAATGCAGACTAATAATGCACTATGCCGTATGATTCTTGTAATGCAATAGCTGAGACTCTCTGCCCTGAAAACAGCCCAGGAGGGCAGAGCAGAGACCCGTTTATACAGAATAAAGACACATTTACATCCATAATGGTCAAGTCTGCTCTGCAGTTTGTTTGATCCACACATTAACATTAAGCTCACCTGGGCACAGTGGACAGGTACGTTACGAGACGTCTCAGGTCCTCCTGTTTTATTCGGTCATGGTTACTCCTGGCAGGAAAGGTCAGGATGGGGCCACCTCTCTTATCACGACCTCCTGCAAAAAAAGAAAAAAAAAAAAAAAAGGAAATAGTTTAACATATCCAATTTTGTTCTGTGTTTTGGAAGTACAGACTATGAATCACTGTATTATTTATTGTTAAACATAGTAAAGGACATTCCCAGAAGTCCCTGAGTGACACTTTACATACTGTATATTTAAATTTAAATAGTTTTAAATAGTTCTTATTTTTGTCATCATAAACATACAGAGATTAGATGGAATGAAAAATTATAATTCAACACGTTTGCGTTCTCTCATTCTCTTCCCCTGATAAACTTTGCATTCACTTGCAAGACTTTTGCTTTGCTCTGAGAAACTTTGGGTACACTTTTGTGATGGAAAAAATATGAGGTGGGAGGAAAAGCTAATACTATCTGTACGTTTGACAGTAAATTAACATTATATCACTTATACGGTTATAAATTGTTATTGAGTTATACAGGCATTATTATTCCATCCTGTAATACTGAAAACATTTTCACCATACTTTTTTTTTGGTTAATTTCTAGCCACCACAACTGTCAGTTTTTACCATAAATAAATCAGCAGTTTGCATACTATCTCTATTTTGGCCTAAATAAGTCTTAGAAGGTAGCATCATAAGTGTTATCTATGGCAAACGTTAGTACATCCCTATTACTATTGCTCATATTTAGGCTTACTAAACTTTTATACTTAACACTGTGTGCTACAGAAATGAATGACACCTCTAATCAAGTGGGTTTTGATGAAACGCGAGGATGAGATCATTAGATGAGATCATTAAAAGCAGTTATAGGAAGTAGTGAGAAAAATAGTGAGGGTGGGCTAGAGAACAGGATCCATGATAAAAATGTATATGAGGGAAAGGAAGGAAGAAAGCAAAAAACAGGTAGCGATTGTGCTGACAAATCATCACTTATACCTCTAGAGAATCATTCCTGATTTTCCCTAAATAAAGTGTCCTGAACACCTTGATTTTGAGATTGATTTCATTCATACACATGTAGGTGAGAGAGAACTCACACAAAACTCATCATGACAGTTTCACATCACTAAGCATTTAAATTTTATTGTAGACGGACAGACAGTGATTGTGTAATAGGCATTTGATGGCTGCTGTATCTCACATCTCACAAGATTAACTAGCACACAAATCAGTGTGCCTCAAATCCAATATTTTGACTTCTGCATTGCATGCTTGAACGAGCTCACTAAATTCAGCCAGCTGTTAATGTGAAACAGCTGCAGGTTAAAATCTGTGAAACTGAGAAAACCCCTCTACACCCAACCTGAGAGACAGATGTTTCAAAGAAGTGAGGAGAGTCCCATCACATCAATGTCAGTTAAGAACAGATCATTACAGATCTGGATGTACTGTAGCTGGATGTACCACCAACACCAGAGCCAAACGAGAAAGGCTCAGTGTCAAACATCAGTCATTTTCAAAATGTGAGCAAATAACAACAGAATGAAAAGTAGATGTTTTTTTTTGTTATTTTTTATTTTGTATTTTATTTTTTTTTGTCACTCACACTCAAAACATCTCACAGATCTCACACTCACCTGATACAAACGCTATTTTTTCTCTCAGCACAGGAAGGACATCAGACGCTTTAATTCCTTCACTTCTGAAAGACCCTGAGAATGAAAGAGGAGAAAAGGTGATGTTATTTTCATTTGTAATCTCATTATCACTCATTACATTTCCACAGTATTAAACACCCTAGTGAAAAATCAATATACTAAAATGTATTTGAAATATATTTAATTCGTATAAATGTAGTAGTATACTAGCCTACAAAGACATTTACATGCATGTATTTATGTACTTGCACATACTCCTCCGAAGGTCACCTTTCGGCATAACCTACGCTCACTCTCTCCCTCTCGCCTATCCTCTATGGTTTCATCCTCACTTCCTTCACCCTTTCAGTTTTCAGCACTGGACACAAACATTGCTACTGACACTCTCTGCTCCACTCTAACATCTTGCTTAGACAACTTTTGCCTCCTTTCATCCAGACCAGCAAGCACTACCCCCTCTGCCCCCTGGCTGTCCGATGTTCTCCGTGAACATCGCTCTAGATTCAGGGCTACAGAGAGGAAGTGGCGCAAATCAAAAAGCTCTACCGACCTTAGTGTGTATCAGTGACTCCTCTCTTCCTTCTCTGCAAATGTCTCCACTGCTAAAACGACATACTACCACAACAAAATTAACAACTGTTCTGACTCTTGCACACTTTTTAAAACTTTCTCTTCTCTGTCCTAATCCCCCTCCTCCTTCATCAACTCTTACAGCTGATGACTTTGCAATATTCTTCATAAATAAAACAAGAAACATCAATGACCAATTCCCCTCACCACAAACTGATGATAACTTCATAATGACAAATACACACTCTCTCTCCTCCTTCTCTCCACACTTGGAGAAGGACGTTTCCAAACTTATCCTTTCCAATCATCCTACTACCTGTCCACTTGATCCTGTCCCCACTCACCTCCTTCAGGCCATTTCTTCTTCAGTCATACCTGTGCTTACTCACATTATCAACACCTCTCTTCAGACTGGTACATTTCCCACAGCATTTAAGCAGGCTCGGGTAACCGCACTGCTTAAGAAACCCTCTCTAAATCCAGCACTTTTAGAAAACTACAGACAGCTGAGACCCTTCTTCCATTCATTGCAAAGCCACTTGAGCGAGTTGTGTTCAACCAACTCTCTATGTTCCTTGCACAGAACAACCTCCTGGACAACAACCAATCTGGCTTCAAAAGCGGCCACTCAACTGAGACTGCCTTGCTCACAGTTACTGAAGCCCTGAGACTGCCAAGAGCAGCTTCCAAATCCTCAGTACTCATCTTGCTGGAACTGTCTGCTGATTTTGACACAGTTAACCACCAGATCCTCCGGTCCACCCTCATAAAGATGGGCATCTCAGGAACTGCACTCCAGTGGTTCAAGTCTTATCTCTCAGGTAGGTCTTTCAGGGTATCTTGGAGGGGTGAGGTTTTTAGATCAAAACTACTGGGGCTCCTCAAGGTTCAGTTCTTGGACCTCTTCTCTTCTCCATCTACGTCATCATTAGGATCTGTCATTCAGAAGCATGGCTTTTCTTATCACTGCTATGCTGATGACACTCAACTCTACTTCTCATTCCAACCAGATGATCCGACGGTAGCTGTTCGCATTGCAGCCTGTTTGAGAGACATTTCTAGCTGGATGAAGGACCATCACCTTCAACTCAACCTTGCTAAGACAGAACTGCTTGTGGTCTCAGCCAACCCAGCACTTCATCACAACTTCTCTATACAGCTGGGTTCATCAACCATAACTCCTTCCAGGACAGCCAGGAACCTTGGAGTTGTGATCAATGATCAGTTAAGCTTCACAGACCATATTGCTACAACGGCCCGGTCTTGCAGATTTGCCTTATACAACAATAGGAAGATTAGACCCTTCCTATCAGAGCAAGCTGCACAACTCCTTGTCCAAGCTCTTGTTCTCTCCAAACTGGACTATTGTAATGCTCTCTCGGCGGGCCTTCCCGCATGTACTATCAAGCCTCTGCAACTGATCCAGAATGCAGCAGTGAGAGTGGCCTTTAACGAGCCGAAAAAAGCTCACATTACACCTCTCTTCATCAGTTTACACTGGCTACCAGTAGCTGCTCGCATCAAATTCAAGGTACTGATATTTGCCTACAAGACAACAACTGACGTTGCACCAATATACCTAAACTCGCTAGTTCAAACTTATGCACCCTCCAGAAGCTTGTGTTCTGCAAGTAAACAACAACTTATGGTGCCATCCCAAAGAGGCACAAAATCACTCTCACGTACCTTTTCCTGGACTGTGCCCAGCTGGTGGAATGACCCCCCTATCTCAATTCGAATAGCTGAGTCTTTGGCCATTTAAAAAAAAAAAAAAAATGTCTAAAGACACATCTTTTTCGCCAGCACCTGACGAACTAATACTAGCACTTACCTATTCTGTTCTGTTATATTCTATTCCATTCTATTAAAAAAAAAAAAAAAAAAAAAAAACCTAGCTATGTGTACTGTGCTAGACGAACTGAGACTTGTCACAGCACTTGTATACTGTTTCTCTATAACAGTAGAGCGTCTGCTCTAAAAGCGTCTGCTAAATGATTAAATGTAAATACAAATGTAAATGTACTTGATAAAAATACCCTGCAATTGTACTTTTGGTATACTAAACTTGCATACTTAAAGTCTGCTAAATTGCAACACCTAATTTTGTACTTAATGCACTTTAACTGTGCAGAAGTAGTGCTGAAGTCCAACTAAAGATATACTGAAGTATATTTGATTGTGATAAAGTGGAACTGTTGCAAGTATACTTCAGGTACACTTTAAACATCTTGCATTTAAAGACTGCTATTATTCAAAGATCATACAATCCTCATCAAACACATTTTAGGCTTAATATTAAAAATGTGCATTGTGCACAAGTAAAAACAAGTAAAATAAAGCACAAGCAAAAAAAAAAGTTTAATTAGTTTTTTTTTATATCATTAAGTCTCGAGCAATATTTCAGTAAATATGTTAATAGATTTGAACTATACTTAGTATGAAATAAATGTATTTTAAATGTATTACTTTTTTATTAGTGCAGTCTTAAACAGGAAATACACACAATGTCCACATAGCTATGTCATAAAGGTTGCCTCCCACACAGTTATGCCCATGAAAATATTATAACAAAAATCAGTTTTGAAAAATACTTTATATTAAAAATCTTTATATTAACCAACTTTCTATTAATACCATGCAGTGAATGACAACCATTGGTGGCCTCCCAGTGGTTTACATCATGGTCAAATTAGTATTATGTGCTTTAGAAAACTTTATAAATACATTATCAAAAAAATAAATAAATAAATAAAAAATGCTTTACAGTAAAATTGGACAAGCTCAGTGCCTATTTAATGCTGCAAGTTATTTATTTATTTGTATTAATTGGAATGTGTGCAGAGGATTGTGGGTAACTGGATGACACCAATGGTACGCTTGATGCACCCTTCAAAATATGCACAATTACAAATGCTAAACAAGATCCTTCAAACTGAGATGGCCTTCAATGGCGGCTGATTATGTAGCAGATGCGTGAATCTACTAGGATGCAGCCTTCTGATTGAGAAGCACCCATATCCTGTAGTATAATATGTATAGCTTTGATTCTGGATGTTGATAAGTCAATACAATGTTCCAGCCATGCAAAAATACAAAATATAGTAATGCCTATGATGTGAAACACTTAATAATAAGCAGTGTTTCACATAATATAAAGCAATTATAAAATGTACAACAATCAGTGGTCTTTTTTCCCTCTATAAGGGGTTTTGATAGACATGACTGAAACATTTAAGCTGATACTTAAGATCAGGATATCATAAAGATAACTGAGACCTCCATTAGGTCTTCTGGGCTATGAAAATACAACCCAGAGCAATAAAAGGTTCCACCAGGTCTACAGTAAACTCCTTTACACACACATCTTCCTTCCTGTCCACGTCTATCTCCTTAGCTCCATTCATCATGACCAAACCCCCCTCTCTTTCAGTCTGGACATTTTAATCTTACTATCATAAAGCAGCAGAGTCCTCAGAGAGAGATGATAAGAGCCATCATAAACACTCAGGATGAAGCCATCTGAAGCAAGGTGTCTCCTCAGTACTACACTCCTCCCTGAGGACTCTCTGCTTCACAGGAGCGGATCAATGCTGCTGATTCTTCACATTAAAGACATGCTGGCGACTCTGCTAATGAACGACTACATTACAGAGGTTCAGAGAGGAACATGATAATGTAAGAGCTGCTTCAGCAGTCCGACTGATTATGCATCAGATTGAAGGCAGATGTAGTTCAGCAGATGATTAGAAGCATCCTAACATGGATAATTAAGCACAACTAGAGTTTATACTTAATGGGGAGTAACATTCTCATTTGAAACAGGCTCACTGGAAAAAATATTCCTCTACATATAATTTTTACAAAACTCCAAAAACATGTCTATCACTGAACTTTCAAAACTGAAATGAATACTAGTGGCAGTAAAACACACAAAAATATCATTACAAAGGCAGGTTATTGATTAACAAAGACTTATTTCTATACAGTTCTTTGCACAATACTATGTTATGACCTCAAAAGACTTTTACTATAGTGGATGATTTACAAACTAAAACATAATGTATTGACATTTGCATCACATATCCAGCTGGATATGTGTTGCTTTTCTGACTTTGTAAACTTGCTTGGTAGCTCACCTGGTACAGCACTGCACAATGTGGAGTGCTCAGGTTCGAATGACGAGAAAAGAATTTAAAGACTTTTAGAAGCAAGCTAAAACAGCATGGTTGCTTCAGCAAATGCATTTCTATCTTAAATTTGCTTCTGTTAACAATTAGGTTAGTTTAGGTGGTATGTTATTTTCAAATCCAAATGACTATTAACCTTTTAGCACAATTCACTGGACATTAAATTTCCTAATTGCCAAGATACACAGACCAACAACCAAAATAATGAAATGTTGCATTGATCTGTTTCAGATAAATGGCAATGGACGTTTCACTTTGAAAGAGCCACAAAATGTGTAAGAAGCAACGTAATATAATTTTGGCACTGTTTCTTATCTGTTTTACCAGAAGAAAAACCCTGTAAATTTTAAATGTGTGTGTTTTCTAAATCATTTTTTTCTCTCAGGTTTTTAAAGTAGGACTAATAGACAGACTAAAAACCACAAAACCCCAATTTTTACTTAATGGTCTCTTTGACATCTCTTTCTTCACTTGTTATTTGACCAGATGTTTAAATTGAAAACATTTTCACAAAAAAAAACAAAAACAAAAAAAAAAAACAAAAAAAAAGCATTCAAAATAATGCAAAATAACCCTTTTTTTATTTAAAATGTATGTGACAGTTACAGTTTGAAACGTTTACTTTGCTGCATACTGCTTCATGCACTACTTTAGTACATGGCTCCTAAAATGCTTGTTAAATCAGGTGGGAGTCATTAGGAAAGAAATATGTACTCTCTCTACCTCTAATAACAGGGTGAGTGGTGTTTGAGAGGTGGAACGAAAGAGTAAATGGGAAAATGAGGAGAAACACAGGAGGCACAGAGTGAGGGATGGACTGAGAGATGAGGAGCTGTAATGGGGCAGAAATGAGGGATTGTATTACAGAAAGACTAAAGCACAGCCCCATTAAAATGAGAGACAGCATCAGATCAAAGAGCGGCCCGTCTGTCTGCGCTCAGCTCACTCAAACACCTGCATTAGTGCTCAAACTGCCTGTCCTCCTTCGGGGCGACTGGAGAATTTATGAAGGGCAGAGGGGAAGTGCACTTTCCTGTACCTCTCGCTCTCTCTCTAGATATCTAGAGCAAGACATTGATAATTCATCAGTCAAGTCCTGTTTTCACAGCACCTCATTAGTATGAATGTTTCGAGGAACATCAAAAGCCTCTTTTGTGTTTCTTCTCACTTGCTCTTTGTGTTTATCACCTCATTCTATGGTGTTAATGAAGCTCTCAGTTTGCCACATATACTGTATTCATTTTCTGTTCTATACAGTATGTACAAGTCTAACATAACTTAAGCTCTATTGACAACGTTTTTGTGGTAAAATGCCCATTATCACAAAAAATAACTTTGACCTATCCTTATTTTTATTATCTTTACAGTAACACACTTACATTGAAAGTCTATGGGCCCAGTGCAAAGCAGAAACATGATATTTTGGCTAAATTATTTAGTAAAAATGTGTTATTTGAGCTTTAAATTTGCCTGAATTGTCCTTTTGAGGTGGGGAGACCTTTCAAGTATACTAACATAATTCCTGTGTTTGGATTTTTCTCTGTGTAAGTGAAAAAGTGTAATATGATCACAGCACTGCCGTTGAAATATTATACAACTTTTATATAACTTTGGCTGTACTTTTCAAATAGTATTCAGCTTTTATGTGCTGATTGACATTATATGACAAATGCTGTCAGTAAAGCGTAACTTACAATAGTAATTGTAAATTAGTATCGTAAATTAGTTATTAATTCCCATTGGGAGGTCAGATTCATTTTAGTGAATCATTCCCCCCCATGTGCCTACATGGCATTTTAAATGCATTTTAGTATTTATTCAAGTATGTTTTCAAGACCATGTCATATTTTAACCCACCTCACAGTTTTACCTTTAAACCATGCCCTTCGTTGCATTCAAGCAATTCATAAACAGTTTATGAATAGTTTCAACAAATCTGGGATAAAAAAGGCTTAAAAACAACCAAATCGGATGTTCCTGTGATCACCACCACAATATGACACAAGTCACTTCAGCATCTCATCTGTTTCACTCTATCAAGCATCATGTCTTTGCCAAGTGTAAATAATGCAATGAATAATTCAGTGCATAAATGTTTCAATGTATCACACATACCAATCACTTTTTTTCTTGTCAACAAATACAACAATTCAACAAATATTTGACAAGTAAAAGAGCTGATTTGTCCTTTCAGTAATTCTTCCTGACATCCCTGGCATTTAAAGCCTCTTCATTCCCTTTTCACTATAGTCTTCGATAGACTGAAAAATAAACCGGAAGTATAATTAAATTAGTTGAAAGTGCGCTCAGAGAAGTTTAATGCAGTATCCTACTGCGTCCAATAGCTCAGACCCTGCAAAGAATGTCTAAGATTTCCTTATATAAAAAGTGAATCAAGTGAATGGGACATCATCGGGCTTTGTGTCTTGAATAGAGCCTCATTTTCATCTATTTAACACACAGCATAGTTTTATCCTTTGTTAAGAGACAGCTGGCAAGTGCTGAATCAATGTTAGTAGGTTGCATCAAGCATTTACTGTCATCAATGTTTTCAGCATATTGAATGTGTATCGGAGGAAAGAGCATTTCTTCAGGGTCGTCTACAAAACTGAAAGCAGCACAATCAATTAAATAAGCACTCTGTCACAAAATAAACTACAGTTTGCAGAAGATTTTATGCTCAACATTATGAACAGACTGCAGCTCTGAAGGATTTTAACAGTGACACTGAAAAAGAATTTGGAGACGAAACAATTTTTACTCAGAAATTGCAAATTTCATAATAAATATCAAAGAAATGGCAGTAAAATAAAATTTTGAAGTAAACAGACTTAAATGCACTAGTATTTTCATAATACCTGATGTTAAAATACACACACATTGTTAGGTAGACATGGGATGTTTATTTATTTATTTATTTATTTTTTTGTATGCACCAGCAGCATGTGAATTATTTCCTAGTGGTAGCAAGTCTCCAAATTTGCTCTGCAACAGCAGCGTAACCAGATCTTGTGTGCACACTGGCAAACCAACTCCAAGAGTTGGAGTTGGTTTGCCAGTGCCAAATAACTAAAATCTAGTTATTTGTTACTATGAGATAGTGGGCAAAGAAACTTCTAATAAACACTCACATAAAACAGTAGCAACACAGCAATCTGCCCAAACTCCCACCTCCTGTTGTCAAGGACACCGTCACCCCCAGCAACACATCTACAAAGAAACCAGGTCAAGCCCATCCCACTGAAAGAAGCTTTGGCCTGCTTTCTCCAGCATGACTCTAGCACAGCTGAAACATTTATTACAAGACTTACAAGAATTACAACACACACACCTTTAAACACTGATATCTTCAGAGCAATCTCAGCATATAGCTTATAGTAATGTAGGCAAGCGGCCATATGCTGATCAGATGCTTTGTATCTCTCCCTGGGGAGAAAACCAAAAAGAAGGGCCAGGTAATCCATAACACAGAATCCAGAGACTGGATTTAACAAAACACAAATCCCATTTAAACGGATCTCCATATCGACTCAGTAAATCAAGCTGTTGGGGACACACGGGGTCCCTGTTCTGTACTTGATGTCTGAAATATGCCTGCATGGCTCGGTGCACATCTATTAGGTCAATGACAAACATGTTTGCTAATGTTCTGTAATGGAAGAGATTGTGGATCAAGATGTCCCATGGCATAAATCTTTTAGACATTACAAACAAATAGAGAGTTTGTAAGATCATTCCTGTGAGAAAAAAACAAAACAAAACAAAAAAAAACAGGGACGTGACATGGCAATATTTCTTCATCCCCAAGGCACCTTTCTACAGTCCCAAATATTTCGCTTGACAAAACAAATCATTCATGCTTTCCACTGTGAAAAAGAAGTGCACCTAATTGTATTGAAAGTGCTGGTCACACTTTATTTTAAGGTCATTAACAAACCATTTTGCCTCATTAAACTCCAAATTTGCTACTTATTAATAATTAGTATAATAAGTATAATAACAATTAGTAATAGTTATAAATTATTAATTAAATTAATAATTATTGATAATTATAATAATTAGTATGGTAACACTTTATTTTAGTGTCTCTTAATTAGTTGCTTATTAGCATGCATATTACTAGAATATTAGCCATTTATTAGTAGTAATTAAGCACATATTAATGTCTTATTCTACATGACCTTATTCTACATCCCTAATCCTACCTAATACCTAAACTTAACAACTATTAATAAGTAGCAAATAAGGAATTTATTGAGGGAAAAGTCGTAGTTAATAGTTAATAAATGTTCCCTATTCTAAAGTGTTACCATTTGGGGTAATAGTAAATTTAGGTATTGGGTAGTATTAGGGATGTAGAATATGGTAATGCAGAATATGTGCTTTATAAGTACTAATAAACAGCCAGTATGTTATTGATAGGCATGTTAATAAGCAACTAGTTAAAAGGGAGAATTAGTCCCTATACTAAAATGTTACCAATGTGCTATTGTCATGTACATCAAATCTTAAACATAGATTTAAAAAAATAAACTTTTTTTCCAGAAAATATATTAATAAACGCCACTTAAGTGTACTTAAAAAAGTATACTTTCATGTTTCTTAACACATTTAAGTAGACTTTAAAAAAATAATTTTGTGAAAGTTTTACTTTAAAGTACATTTTAAATCATTAAAGAATTAAACTAATTTTGATTTTATTGACTAACATACTAAAGTACTTTATTATTTTAACCATATGTGTGTTGTTCAATGTTGCATTTAAACATTGAATTAAAACATCATTACAAATGTGTAATTACAAATAAAATGACATACAAGTTTCAATATTTTTCAACATTTGGGAGTACACTTTAACCATATTTCAAAGACAACAGATGTAATAATGAGATTGCATAAATTGTTCTTAAGTCTTATTTTCATTTACTATTATTTTCATACTAAGTACTTTTTTTTCAAAGTCAATGAGCTGAGACAGCAAACAAGAGATTTCGGTTCTTGTACTGAAGGAAGATGAATATAAATCAAAGCTCGCAACAACATTGATCACAGATTGTTACATTTTCTGTGGAAGAGAAGGCAGCACACCTTGATAGAGTGTTTTTGGAGTTTGTCAGTGTGTTGTTGCTATAATGTGAGATTGTTGTTAGTGTGCTGCTGTGCAGTTGCTTGTGTGTTCTGGGTGGTTTCTAGGGTGTTACAATGTGGTTGCTAGGGTGTTTTTGAAAGTTGCTTAATACCCAACTCAAAAGAGCCCATTCTAAAATCTGTTATATTCTGGTTTCTAAACATGACTCAGGTCCCTACTTTCAGTACAAGTCTATCAGATTTTTTTCAGATTATCTTCCATATGGCAAAAAATGTCAACTGTATTTAGAAAAGCAACAGTATACCACTTATCAATAAACCGTATGATCTGAAGTATCATTTGTGACTTAGAGTTGGTTTAATACTTAGGGTTAGCGGTTAGTTGAAATCCCCAACCATAGCAATAGCAATAATAATGCTTGCCTTAGAAAACACCACTAATTAAAGGCATGAATACACCCAAAATAAATCAGGAAAAGATTATCTTCAGGGCTACACACACACACACACGCACACACACGCACACACACACACACACACACACACACACACACACCATTGAAAGAGAGCTTGCCACTTTTAACTCATAACTGCTATCTAACAATCTACCAAACAATGCAGACACACACACACACACACACACATACATACACACACAAACATACATCCTCTACATGCCTGGAGCTGCACCATATGCATGTCAGCAACAGTTATCACACCATCTCTCATTCAACCTTCACCCTTTCATTACATTGCTTCTTGTTTTTCTCTCTGACAGTTTTCCAACCAAAACCTCATGACATTCCCTCGCCGTCACATGCAAAAACACTGAAAAATCTATGAAGTATTGATGGAGAATGCATGTCATACTGCTAATTAGAAGCTGAGAGGAGAATCAATGTGCCACCAGGACCGCCAATATGACCCGCAGCGACCAAACCTCACTAATGTCACTGAAAAAACAACACAACAAACCCAATACACCAGCATTACACACATTATACATACAAGAAGCCTCACCACATCACACCCACATGAATAAACTAAACCAGCCAAGAGACTATATGCATTTAATGTATATGATGTTCACAGTCTTTCAACTGTTTTTGAGTTAAGATATTATTTTAATAAAAAAACATTTGAGTTTTTGTCATGATAAGTAACACACAACAGAAAAAAATATCTTCATAAAGCTGAAAAAAGCCTGTAAATCTACTTTTCAGATTTTACTTTAAAGATTTGCCATTGCATTGTGAGGCCCACTGTGTATTCTGAGACATAAAAAAATCTTTCTACTTACAATATATTCCTTCTTAAAAATACAACTCTTGTAACACTTTCAAAAATCATTACAATATAATCATTACATTATAATCATAGTTGTTTAAACTTCTATTGTGAACATAAACTAAAACACAAAATTGTTGTGTTCCCATTTGAAGGAAAAAGAGAAAAGATGAAAAAAAGTCAAATTAATATTATGTAAATAAAATAATCTGTCAATTTTTTGTCAGATGTATTGGACACACTCATGCAGCAGCGAACAAGTCTTCTGTAACGCAATGCCAAGGTAAGAAAACACAAAGTATAGTGTTATAAATCTTAGTAGTACTGGTGTAAATATAAGTTAAATCTGTCCTTCCTCTTCTGTACTAATGTAGATCATGCATGTGAACAGGTATAATTCAATCACCCAACTAAACACAATCTCAAAATGAATGATGACTCACCAATACAGAACACAAACAGGCACACATGTCCAAACACAGAGGAGAGAGCAGATAAACAAACAGAGAAGTTTGTGTGTGTGTGTGTGTGTGTGTGTGTGTGTGTGAGAGAGAGAGAAAGAAAGAGAGCTGTGTAAATACCTGTCTTTCTGCTGATGAGAGAGGCAGACAGCATGCCACACCTGTATTTCCATATATACATGTGGTGACACCATCAACTCCTGACTGAACACACACATACATATATATGGACAAACCGTCCGCCTCTCTCTGACATCATCAGTCATCATCTGTCTCTCTGATTGGTGGGTAATTACAGTAATACTGACCAATCAGAAGCCCAAAACATATTGACAAGAGTGTACAAAGATTATGCCTGGAAGGAGGCCAAGAGACTGTGTGTGTGTGTGTGTGTGTGTGTTGTATGAAGTCTCTCTGACAGAGGTCTATGACATAACAGCAGATGAAGGGAAACATACATGCATCTATAAAACAAATAAACAAACAGACACTCGAATACAATCATTGAATATCACTACATAATTTACTTATGATTAAATATGTGCAGATATTTAAGCACTGTATAGTGCAGGTCTTGCCAAATTTCTTACATTTTAAAAGACACTGATACATAATAAAACATGATCAAATTATTTACCTTTGTGAAAAAGAAGTGTACTCAACTGAATTGAATTTACAATTGTAGTGATTATAGCTGCTTTTCCACCGTCGGGCCGAACCATTCGCATTGCTAAACTGTTCTTAACTTACATACTAAAGCACATGTAAAGTACACTATCATAATTTTAACTGTAGTTAAAGATACACTAAAGATATACTGTAACTAAAGTGTACTTCTTTTTCACAAGGGTGTGAAATGTGTTCTCAATTTATGCCCCCAAATTTAAATAGCCTACATGTCTCGCACAAAGCTTTTCCATTATTGACTGAGAAATGGACGTCTTGTTCTGGGATTGGTATAGGATTGTACACAGGTTAAATTTTAAAAGCTGTACATAAGTTTATAATGTACATTTCAATCTCTAGCCAAGCATAAAACATTATATACATGTCAACCTATGAATATTAATGTGACCATATTGGAATACTAATGGCATCTCAAAAGATAATTTAATACAACTGAGTAATTTATGCACACACCATATTGAGTTCATCATTACAAGCACATTCAATTTCAGTTAAACAAAGCTAGATTAATTCCTGAATATCACCTAACAGCATTAACAGGTGTGTGTTTGTGTGTAAATGCACTTATCGTAATGCAGATCACAGTACTGTACCTCCTGACCTGAATAGACATCCATACAAACTCTTTGACAAAGGCACACTTCAGGTGATCCTATAATTTTCCCCAAACAGAGCACTACATACCAGTGTCATGGACTGTTTCATACAAATGAATAAGGACAAAGACAATGTTCTTCTCTTTATGCCAGAACACACACACACACACACACACACCACTCTCCTTCCAGCACTTAAACCACAGTTAATTACTAATTAATGAGGAAAAATATGTACAGCGGTGCACTGGCTTTGATATGATTTTATTTCATCTTGATTTGCAGAGAAAACGCCTTTATGACTGTGAGAGACACCGTTTAGACCGACAGGAGACAATTTATAAATGACAAAACCACATATTGTATGTGAACTTCAAAACAAAGGGATACCCACGAGTCTTCAAGAATGAGAGAGAAATCCATATGCTTTTCATTAATAATCAGTCAATTCTCTGATTGTTTTCATCACAACATCTCCAGCTGGATCTCTTTATGTTTCGTCTTCAGCCGTGTTTCCTTTCTTCATGAAAACCATCCAAAATACAGTTAGCCATCAGTTACGGATTGCTGAGGTAGTCTTAAAAGGAGATTTATGGATAAAGTATTGACCTTGATTTGCTTTATTTCTTTACAAATTTGCAAACACAAATGTAACAAAAAAGAAACTCTGTTAACAAAATATGTGATCTGCAGCGCATTCAATTTCGATAGAAGTTTGAATAAATCTTAGTCGAGCTGCAACAAGTAATATTTTGACATCTTGTGAAAAAAAGAAATACACTTTGGCACGCTTTCAAAAATAGCAATTATTATGGAAATAATATATTTACATGCAAACTGAATTTAATGATTTTGGACACTTGAATGAAAATTTTGTTTAAATTTATATTTAACGCAATGAGTTTAACTTTAGAGTGCTTTTTTCGCCCACTTTAGTCGGACTTATGTACACACTCATCTATATGTAATTTCATAATTACTTATATTACCTTTTAAATATGTTTAAAATGTACTGTTAAGTGCACTTATGTAAGATTTGAAGTACACTGCACATTCAGTGCACAGTCAGAACAATTAAGTGCAATTCTTTTTCCCAAGGGCATGCATATGCATCTACAAAACACAAGAGAACTTCAGAATGCCTGACATCAACATAAAGACCCTAGAAAATTGAATCACTATCAACAGACAGGCGTTTTATATGTGTGTAAATACCAGGTGTAAACTGTAATCTGTCTCTGCTGACCATTTGTGATCGGACCACCTGGGACAGATGTTACTACCAGCTGTAAACACACTAAGTAGTACAGTCAATGAACTAGCCAGACGTGTATTCTCCTGTGTTTTAGGGAATCTTTCTCGCTCAAGAGGAAACACAGGAAAAATAAATTAGTTCACTGCAGCTGTTGCACCAAAAACCCTAAACAAGACATCTGATATTCCCTTCAGATCTTCAGATGGGTATGATGGCTTCATGCAAAAATCCATTCACATATTGCCTGCTGCAAGCTCCTTACAAAAATCCAGTGGAGGTACCATATGTGACCCTGGACCACAAAACCCAGTCGCACAGGTATATTTGTAGTAAAAGTCAACAATACATTGCATGGGCCAAAATTATCGATCAAAAATCAAGATCATGTTCCATGAAGATATTTTGTAAATTTCCTACTGTAAATATATCAAAACTTAATTTCTGATTATTAATATGCAATGATAAGGACTTAATTTGGACAACTTTAAAGGCAATTTTCTCAGCATTTAGATTTTTTTTGCACTCTCAGATTCCGGATTTTCAAATAGTTGTATCTCAGCCAAATACTTTCCTATCCTTACAAACCATATATCAATTGAAAGCTTATTTAGCTTTCAGATGATGTATAACTCTCAATTAAAAAACAAACAAGCAAAAAAAAATAAAACTTATGACTGGTTTTGTGGTCCAGGGTCACATTTTACAGTGATGGTGTCAGGTGACAATACACCACATTACTTTGATATACCATGGTACTAATTGAATACTATTTTGATGTACTTTGCTATTTACAGTGCATGATACTCCATGGTATTTCAAACAATACCATGATAAATGTCCAACAAACCTTGTCATCTTCATTGTTAGTGAGATCCAGTGATGAAATCTACCCAGACATAGAGCTACTACACAACAGAAAATCAAATATTCCAGGAATAATTTCAGGGAACATCCAGAGTTTTCTTTGGCCTGTCATGAACAGCTTCAGTCTGTCCTGCCGGTCTCAGTAGCACTCTGAATAAATTGGGATTCCCATGTGAATGCTGTAGCTACATGAACAGGACTGTCAACAGTAGATGGAATGCTATGCTAATGCCGGATCGCTCCTCATTAGTTTTTCCTGCTGGTGAGGAGCGGATGTGAAGCTACCTGCGGGAACCTGATATCCCAAGTGAGAATCAGCCTCGTGGGAAATGCTCGTTATCCGCAGAGTCACTGTCACCACTCATTAGTGCTACCCATTTCTGAGGCTTAACATACTCTCATTCACACACACACTTAAACTTTTCAGTCTACCTGTACTGCACTACTATCTGTTTCCCAGATGTCCCAGATGCTGACTGATGTTAAATGAGATAAATGACAGCACATTTATTCTAGATAAAAATCAATTTCATACTTTTCTTCTCGTCTATCACTATCCGTAAACTTTGAGAATATGTTAATATTCAAGATAAAGGATAGTAAGGCTGCTCTACCTAGTATCTCAGTATATTTCATTTTTGATCAACACAGGAACCACACCTCCTCTTACTAGACTCTAGCTATGTTCCAAAACTATAGTTATTGTGATTCAGGTGCCTGGATAATAGCAGTTTGGTGATGCTGTAAAGTGCGAGTAAAGTATGCCAGATTGTGTAATCTGCTGTATTCCACGCAATCTGAAACTTTCTGGTCTGCAAGAGAGGCGAAACAAGACAAGAATCTGCACAACTCACCTTCCAAAAACTCTGCATTTTAAGATGAGTTGCATGTTTATTTTCTTTTCTTCATCAACTGATTTGCATAATTCATTTAGAAGACAAAACACACCAGCCGGGTTCCAGAATTAAAAATCCCATTCATTTTCTCTATAGAGTAATCAGTTTGGTCCCATTTTATATTGTGTCCCTAATACCTGTGTACTTACATAGCAACTAGACATGTACGTAGTATGTAAACACAGTGTAAGTACACATTGGTACACAGTATGTACAGCTGTAATATTGCTGTAACTACACACATGTAACAACCCTCAAAATGGTATGTGTAAGTACAAATGTGTAACAAGACATTGGTAACGACACTTTTTTCACTTCACTAAGTACTCGTGTAACAGGAATTATATAACTACATTTTGTAACAACAGTATGTATAAGAGTAATTGGAACAATTTGATCCACAGGGTGGAGATGGGTAGGTTTAGGGGTGGAATGGGATCCAGGGGTTGGAAACGAGTAGGTTTAGGGATATATAAAGTGGGAGGAGCTGGATCTTGAGTTAGTGGACTTGGTGCACCACTGTAATACCAGTGTACTTACATCTTAACTCCTCAGGAACTGTCCACTTAATATAAAGTGTAACATTCTGGACACCAACCACGATTTATGTGTAAAGCCTAATTTACTGGCTGCTGCTGTGTAACATCAAAGTAATTACATGGTAAATCCATAAGAATTGTCTACTTAATATAAAATGTAACACTTTCTTTACCAAAAAGTGCTGTTAGTCCTGTTACACATTTGTACTTTCATTACCAAAAAGTGTTGTTACCAATGTCCTGTTACACATTTGTACTTACACATACCATTCAGTGGGTTGTTACATATGTATAGTTACATAAACATTAGAGCTGTACCAATGTGTACTTACACTGTGGTTACATACTACATACACATCTAGTTACTATGTAAGTACACAGGTATTAAAGGACACAATATAAAGTGGGACCGCAAGCAAGCAGCAAACAAATTAGGATAAAAGAGGAAGTGACCATGGGATAAATACTTCGAGAACGAGGTAGCTGAAAAAAATGTGGCAGTTACTGTTGCAGTTACTATAGGGAACTAAATCAATGCAAGTGATTTTTAGTGAATCCTACCTGATTAGAGACACACTGCTTAAAATATATTGTTTATAAATAATTTTTTTTTTAATACTGAAAAAGGGATGAAAACAGCATAATATAATTTCACTCATCTAAAATAATCGAGTGCTGAGCCGTCATCATTTATACATATGCAGTATGCAGGTAATCTCCCTGGAAGCCACATAGATTAAAGGAATGAGTTCTGGAATTCAACCAAGTAGCTCACAAGGCCACTATAACAAATTTCAGCTCTTTTGTTGCCATGGTAATGAGAGCCGATGCCCATTGGAGAAATGGGAAAATCTGACTACTGGAATTACACACATGCAAAATTTCATTGTCTTCATGAAAACTAATTGGACACTAATCAGATTCACCACCCCTCTCAGGACATTAGACCATAGGCATAACAAAACGTGTGACGGCAGCAGTCCTGACTAAGGGTGAAAACCCCAAGAGTAGAGAGGAAGTAATTTGTCATTTGGCAGTAACACTGTACAGCCAACAACACAACAAAACAGACTCCTGAAACAATAAGCCATGAGAGGTCATGCATTACACTGATTTTACCATGATTGTTGGGTATTGCTAGGTCTAAAAACCTCTTAAATGGGGTCATCGGATGCCCATTTTCCACAAATTGATATGATTCTTTAGGGTCTTCATGAACAGTCTATAACATACTTTGGTTAAAATTGGTAGTATAAAACAACACCCTTTTTACCATGTCAAAACAGCTCTGTTCACAGCAACCCATTTCTGTGCATGTCCCTTTAGATGCTAATGAGCTTTGCTCACCCGACCCCTCTCTTCTGTGGGATGACGAGCAGTTCTCTAGACTGTAAACTTTAGAAACGTAGAAACAATTGCAGACTGTTTACAGCTCACTCAGGATGGTTCTGTGATAAAACACCAGTGTCAATCAACAATCGTGGGAGGGGCCTGTGTCTTTGTGACGTCACACTGCTAAGAATCTGTGAACGGCTTGGTCTGAAACAGTGCTCATGATTTTTGGGAATTTAAAAAAAAAAAAGAACTGGGTGGATTTTTATCATTATAGGGTGGTTGTGTACACACACTGCCAACACACAGTTATGTTCAAACAACATGTAAAAGTGAATTTTGCATCTGATGACCCCTTTAAATATGGTAAAATCAATATGATAACAACTCTAATCCAAAGTATTGAATTTTGGTGTGTAACTGCCCCATATGCGGCCTGTTGAGGAAAGACAGTCTACTACTTTTTCAAGCATTCAGATTTGCAAATTTCCCCTAGAAAATGATGAAAAAAGATTAAAAATCAATAAATTTACATTTAGAGAGCCATATCTAGGTAACTATCAAATAACAACACCAAATAATATCAATCCAGGCTCATGAAAAATTTGCTTTTTGGCGACATTTCTGCAACACAGATATTACAAAACTTATTGGATGTTTCACGGTAGTTTCAAAATAAATGTGACCATGGCATGTTTTTATTACATTGGTACAGGCAAGTACTGCTGCATGGAAGACCAAGATGGCGGCGCGGTCAGACGCTGCGGCCTCTCCAGGTCCCAAAGACGGTGCTTTTATGTCTTTTAATGTCGTCTGTTCGTCTCCAAATAGTGTCGATTTACCGTTAATTCATCGGGAGATCACTCCGAGATACATATACGATCGCCAAAGTCTTTTGGATATCGACAAGACATACAAACTCAAACTCTCGCCGGCGGCTACTGAGAAGCTACGAGGCCTTTGTTTACTGCTGGAGCCGGACCTCGAGACCGCGGCCTCGCCTACTGACGCTACCCGCACAAGGCGGCGTCGCAAGCGGTTTGAGAGAGGACGGAAGCGCAGTAAGCGCGGAGGTATACGAGCTAGGCTGAGGGCTAACCCCACAAGACCGGCTCTTCCAACACTCATGCTCTCAAACGTTCGCTCTCTGGAAAACAAACTGGACTTAATTCAACTCAGTCGATCTACACAGCATGAGGAAAGGGATTGTTGTGTGTTTGTTTTCACTGAAACATGGCTAAACGACAACATCCCGGACTCCGCCATTCAGCTGCACGGACTAACTTGCTACCGAGCGGACAGAAATTCATCACTGTCTGGTAAGACTCGCGGGGGTGGCTTGTGTGTGTATATCAACAAAGAATGGTGTAACAATGCTGCGGTAGTGACAAAACACTGTTCATCACTGGTGGAGTTTATGTTTGTGAAGTGTCGACCGTTCTATCTGCCGCGGGAGTTCACGGCCATTGTTATTGTCGCGGTTTACATTCCTCCGTGTGCAAACGCTAAGGACGCGCTTCGCGAGCTGTACAGCGCCATCAGCGAACAACAAACAAATAACCCTGACGGCTTTTTCATCATAGCCGGTGACTTCAACCACGCAAACTTAAAGACAGTTCTGCCAAAGTTCTACCAACATGTGAACTTTGCAACAAGGGGAAACAACACGCTGGACTTTGTTTACACAACAGTTAAGAACGCATACAAAGCCGAACCCCGCCCCCACCTCGGGTACTCGGACCACATCTCTGTTATGCTAATCCCAGCATATAGCCCACTTCTCAAACTCACCAAACCGGTTCAAAAGCAGATCACACTATGGCCAGACAATGCCACCTCAGCACTGCAGGACTGCTTCCAGGACACAGACTGGAACATGTTTAAAGAGGCGGCCACCTACAACAACCACACAGACCTGCAGGAGTACACCGAAACTGTGACTGCTTACATCAAAAAGTGCATAGATGATGTGACAGTCACCAAAACCATCACCACACGTGCCAACCAGAAGCCATGGATGACAGCAGAGGTTCGTGGGCTGCTAAAGACCAGAGATGAAGCATTCAGATCAGGAGATAAAGCAGCCCTCAAAACAGCAAGAACCAATCTGTCTCATGGCATCAAGAAGGCAAAACATCAGTATGCTAAAAAAATCAACAATCACTTCACAGACAGCAGAGACACTCGGACCCTATGGCAAGCCATTCAGACCATCACTGACTACAAGCCCCTGCCACAGGCCAGTGATGATGACACATCTTTACCAGAGGCACTCAACCACTTCTACTCACGATTTGAGATACAGAACGACACACCTGCACAGAAACTACTCACATCTCCAAACGACCAGGTACTCTGTCTCTCTCCAGTCGACATAAGGAAGACCCTATCCAGGATTAACCCACGAAAGGCTGCGGGCCCTGACAACATACCTGGACGTGTACTGAAAGACTGTGCTGCACAGCTGACGGATGTCCTAACAGACATCTTCAACATCTCGCTGAGCCAGGCAGTCGTCCCCACGTGTCTCAAATCCACCTCCATAATTCCAGTACCAAAGAAGTCACCTGTGTCCTGTCTGAATGACTATCGTCCCATAGCACTGACCCCAATCATGATGAAGTGCTTTGAGAGGTTAGTCATGCAGCACATCAAGTCCAGTCTCCCAAACACGCTGGACCCACTCCAGTTTGCATACCGTCCAAACCGTTCCACGGACGATGCAATATCCACCACTCTCCACCTAGCTCTTACCCATCTGGAACAGAAAGACTCTTATGTAAGAATGCTGTTCATTGACTTCAGCTCAGCATTCAACACAATAATCCCACAACAGCTCATCCACAAACTAAACCTGCTGGGCCTTAACACCTCCCTCTGTAATTGGATCCTGGACTTTTTAACTGCAAGACCTCAGTCAGTCCGTGTCGGCCGCAACACCTCCAGCACTACCACACTGAGCACAGGTGCCCCACAAGGCTGTGTGCTCAGCCCGCTGCTCTTCACACTGCTGACCCACGACTGCACTGCCAAGTCCAGCTCCAACCACATCATCAAGTTTGCTGATGACACAACTGTGGTAGGCCTCATCAGCAACAACGATGAAACGCACTACAGAGAGGAAGTGGCACAGCTGGCTGAATGGTGTGGTGCTAACAACCTGTCCCTCATTGTGGGTAAGACGAAAGAGGTTGTGATGGACTTCAGGAGAAACTCTGTTGACCACCCCCCGCTGACCATCGACGGCTCAACCGTGGAGAGAGTCGGCAGCACTAAATTCCTGGGAGTGCACATCACAGAGGATCTCACCTGGACCACCAACGTCACGTCACTCAACAAGAAGGGACAACAGCGCCTCCACTTTCTCCGCCGGCTGAAAAGGGCAAGTCTCCCTCCACCCATCCTCACCACTTTTTACAGGGGCACCATTGAGAGTGTGCTGACTACCTGCATCACTGTCTGGTATGGGAACTGCAGTGCTGCTGACCGCAAGACCCTACAACGGACAGTGAACACTGCCGCAAAGATCATCGGTGCCCCTCTCCCCTCCATCCTGGACATTTTCCTTTCACGATGCTCCAACAAGGCCACCAGCATCGTGAAGGACCCCACCCACCCCTCTCACAACCTCTTCCAGCTCCTGCCATCAGGTAGAAGGTACCGGAGCATCAGAGCTCGCTCTGTCAGATTGCTCAACAGCTTTTTTCCCCAGGCTGTGAGAGCTCTTAACTCCAATCCCCCTGTCCCCCTCTGAAACCATGAACACCTCAGCCCTCCCACCCCCCAACTCATTAAAAACTGTTGACAATTTTACTAAGTGCAATTCTGAATGTGCTACACACAGGTGAGTGGGCTATACAAACCACCTGTAGTAACGCACTCATCCCACTATATGCACACTAGACACTTTCTACAAACACTCCCTGCCACAAAGACTCTTAAGAAAATATATGTCTACTTGAACATTGCACTACAAAATAATACGTTTACTTGAGCATTGCACTACAAAATCTTTTTGCACTATGCACTGTCTCCCACAAAATCTGCACAATAATGTACAAAATATATATTTTTTCTGCACAATTTCATGTACATATATCTCTTTCGCACAATTTCATGTACAGTATTTATGTAAAGTTTTTTGTACAGTCTCAGTTTGTGTATGTGTGGACAACTAGGTATAGCAGTTATAGTATTTTTAGTATATGTATAGTCAGATAGTTAACTGTTGTATAGCTCTATTGTTTTTCCTATACTTGCATTGTTGTATGTTTATCTTATGTTTAACTAGTATGTAGCACCGTGGTCCTGCGAGACACGACATTTCGTTCCACTATATGTCCACACATGTAGAAGAATGACAATAAAGCTTGACTTGACTTGACTTGACTTGATTTTTATTTCGCTGCTTTAGGTATGTATTGCAGCAGTTCAGAATTCAAATGTACAGGGAGTGTCGCTTAAAGGTTCTATCAAATTGGAAAATAACATACCTAATCCAAAACCCAATCCCAAACATATCCGATAGCATTAACCAAAGCAAAATTGCTATAACAATGCATTATATTTAAATTGCCTTCCATGTGTCACGAATCCAGTCTGTGGACTTCCGTCTGATTGCCACCAGAGGTCCCCTTCCATTGTGTAGACTCTCACACTGCACAGACTGTTTCATGTTACCTTGAACTACATTTCCCATCATCCATTGCACTGATTACATGCACACGGCTGTAGCCAATCACACACTCTACATAAGCCATGGACTTCCTCTTTCTCACTGCCGAGTATTGTAAGCACATATCGTTACCCTAGCTGATAGTTACTTTACGGAGCTTGTCTTAGTTTTCATAGTCATAGTCATAGTCATAGTTTTGCCTTGCCTTGCCTTGCCTGTTTTCCCATGTTTTGATTCTAGCCTGTGTATCTTGGATTAACCCTTTGCCTTGCTGTTTCGGATTGTGTTTGCGCCTCGCCTGGACTATTACCATTTACCTGGATTATCTCTCTTAGTTTTTGCCCTGTTGGATTACGTTCACCGTTGATTGACCCTCGCTTGTTTAACGGACTGCTCTGTGTCTTATCTTCTACATCCCTGTTTGCCATTGGGCCTGTTTACACCTGGTCATTTCATGCGTTTTCAGCTATCTATCTGATTTGTTAAAACGTTTCCATTTACACTTGGCTACATAAATGTGTCTTCGCAAAATGGATATAAATCCGATCTTCAATTCCTGTGCTATATTTAAATTCACATCAACAAAATCAAAAGATAAGCGCTGCATTTTATTAATTATCAGATCATTTCAATATCAAAGACTGCAACAGGAGAGCGCGCAGCATCACCACTGGAAAGATATGTTTGTCTTACTACTTTTAATGAAGATGATTGTGTGTTAACCGTCTGCATCTTACTTTCAGTTTCAGTCGCAGCAGTTTGCGCGTCGGCTTGCTGAAGAGATGCTCAGCTACTCGTCCGCGGCGATGCGTGTTGCATTAGCGCAGTCATATCTGACTATAACATGCCATATAACCTATAACACGCTCTCACACTTATATTATTTTAACATTTTGGGATGAGTAAAATTTGCATATGTGGTTTCAACAACCAGATGCATTTACATTTGTCCAGTTTCGTCTGGAATGCGGCCCAGACCACTTCCTGAAGTGGTTTGAGCGATCGGATTTATATCCGTCTCTAATGTGTTTCGGAGGGCATTAATACCTGGTCTTTTCACGATCGGACAGCTATCCGATCAGCCAAAACGCATGAAGTGACCAGGTGTAAACAGCCCCATTGTCTGACCCTTGCCTGATTGTAACCACACCTGTTAATAAAAGCTCTGCAGATGGATCCGCACGCTTCCTCTGTTCCTTCCGTAACACCGCGTGGGTCTGTACCGGAGTTAAAAACACATATGCAGCATGTTTAAATTGTTTTGAAATCATAACATAATATTTTGGAATTGTGCAAAAATTCAAGGAAGGAATGCATAAATTAGAAAAAAACCCCAAAGGTTTTCTTAATTGAAATGCTGGCACTGTAAAGAATAATTTGTGTAAAAAGGAACAAAGTAGTCAGAGGTTTACTGCCTCTAGTGTTCATTTCAGCTGGAAACTGCAGTGATTCATATGGATAGGTACAATTTGTGAGTTTTGCAGAAACGTAGGTAGAGGCACATATTTCCAATCAGCCTGGGTGGAGTAATATTCTAGCAACCACTCAGACTACACTAGCAACCATAAAACAATGCCACAAAATCACTCAGAAACAACACATTCTCATGACAATAAGAAACCATGTTACGTTTTGTTGAAAAGGTGGAAAAATTAATCTCAATCATACGTTTTTGTACAATTCCTTACGCCCCACAGAGAGTTACAGCTTTTTATTTTCTAAAAAATGAACATTTTCAAACGAATCAAATAACTAAAATCCATACAAAATCTCCATCTCATAAAACCATTACGATTACTCACAATATCAGGTTGCTCAGAGCACATTGCACACTTGCCACTCAGAAAATATAGTTAAATAAAAATCTAATTAATAATAAACCAACTCTTCCATCAACTAATACAATGAATTCATTTAACTGTAGGCTTTTACGGTGTGCTTTTAATGGCTATGTCACAGCATAGTTCATCCATTCAGATTTTACAGCTGGAACTGTCCATTTATAAACACCTTAAAAAAAGCTGAGAACGGAAGCCTGTGAGAGGTTGAAGGCGGCTCTCTAAATATAGCTGACATTGAGGCATGAGCCAAAATGCTATTGTTATTCAGGCGATGTCATATTGAAGCCTCTTTGCTGTTTGGAGTTAATGGGCCTTGACCAAACGCAGAGGGAGAGGACACATGCAGAACATTTTCTAAAGGAGAGAGAGCATGTATTTACCCTCACTGACACTTAACTTCACTGCCCTAGAGGATAAATCTCAGATGGGAAGTTGGGCAAGGTTAAATTGAGCCTGTGTGTGTGTGTGTGTGTGTGTGTGTGTGTGTGTGTGTGTGTGTGTGCAAATCAAAAATGTCACACACACCTCACAAAATCCATTTTACCCACTACGCCCCTCGCCATTGGTGTCAATCGTCTGGTAACAGGGCAGAGGAGTGTTCACAACCTGTCAATCATCTTTCAATTCCTCTCACTTCATGGAATACTGGAAATCTCCATGGATACAGCAACAGTCTTCCCCATTAAGATGAGGAGGAGGATTGTCAAAGTCTGTTGTGTCAGAAAATGCCAGTCCAGACGGTCAAACGCCTGAATAATTTATGTTATGAGTTGAGTCTTTCCGAAAATCGCTTTTGATGTTAGGATGTGAAGATTAATGAAAATGCTTTGTAATTCAGATGATTCTCTTGTAGAATTTGCTCGTAAGCATCTGTAACATGTCTTTCCAATTTAGTTTGAGATGTTGGAGTTAACTGACTGAGAATCTTCACAGACTTCATATGCCTAATATGAATAGGGGTAAGTGTACAGAAAACACAGACAGTAGGTCACAACCTTGGATACAGACTGTAAGCTTTCATCCCTAACAGAAGACACCTGCCATCACTGTTAGAGAGCTTACAAACCATTCTTAACTGAACAAGTCAGACAAGCCTACTTCACAACAACATTTAACAGTGTTCCTATAGCTTAAAAGAGCATGGCACTAATGCCAAAATCGATGGGTTTGGTAACCAGATTATGCATGAACTGATCAAATGTATACCATGAGTGCAGTGCAAGTCACTTTGAATAAAACCATTTGCCAAATGCATAAAAAGTAGTAGAATTCACAAGACACCCATGTGAAAAAGTGTGCTTACCTGTATAAAATGTGCACTTGTAGTGTACGTCAAATCTTAAAAGTATGTTTGCAAAAAACTGTACTTGCAGATAATAAAATATGAAATAAAATGCCTCTTACTTAAAGAGAGACACATTTATGACTGTTTCTTAACTCACATATACTTTAGAAATGCGTAATTTATATTAATGTCAAGGTAAAAGTTTAACTTTAAAGTATGCTTTAAATGTACTTAATCTGAGTGTTTTAATGTTTTTATGGTTCTTTTGTTGTGCTTTAAAAAAGTACTCTTATTTTGATGTAATACTTGATTAGAATTTGAACTGTAGTGTGTTATTCAACATTACATATAAAGTTAACATATTTTAAATACACTAAACTGCAAGTCGCACTGTTTAAAACATAATGATGACATGATTTCTCACTCATAATTAGCGCGCATGCATAAAATAAATAATCATCTGCAAAAACTGTACTGGATTGAATGGCTTTACTGCAAAGCAATTGCTGTACATAATGAAATATGTGTCACTGTCGTTTGATGGTGGATGTGGTGAATAGCGATCAAAATGTTGTTTTTGAAGATGCTGAAAACGATAGTTTTGAGAATATATTGAGATCGTGAATATGAGGCAGATGCTGAATGTATACTGGGGAAATGCGCTATGACGATGGCACTGATGGTAAAATCATCTGCTCAAATCCCTTATAAGTTTCAAAAGGTGAGGAAGTATGCTTATTTTATTTTTTTTTTTTATTTTATTTTTTAATTTTTCTTAAAATATCAGGAGAGTTTGCTAGCAGTTAGAGATACATCCGTGCTGGATATAAGTCTGGGTCGCTAAAGACCAGAATAGAATGATTGGCGAAATATTCATGCAGTTTAAAATCTTAAAATGTCTTAAATTTTACAACATTAAGCCTTAAATATCAAATAATCAACGGTCTTAATTACAACAATAAACGTCAGCAAGTTATCTCGGTTATTTGTCCTAAAATATGGAATAAAAGTGAAAAAGAAAACATTAAATTGACCTCTAGTATACATGTTGACACATTGTTACAACACAAATTTTATGTTTTAAAACAAATTATATATATATATATATATATATATATATATATATATATATATAACTATTTGTATTTCTTGAAAATTGTTGCTTCAATTAATGTTTTGTCAGATAGAACCTTATAATTCCAAGCGGAAAGTGACTTTTTTAGAATTAGAAGGTTCTATCTGCATTTGACCTGTTCCAAAAATCCCCATTTAAAAATTTGAGAGGATTTTGATATTGTACATTTAGAATACATTTAGGGCCTCTGTCAATTTCATGTAGGAAAGAGACTTGTTCCCCATATCATTTTTACTATATGGAATGCAAAAACTTTGAAGCTCAATATCTCAAAACCACTCAGAACGCAGATAGAACCTTATAATTCCAAGGCGACGATTTGATTGATTAGAGTGATTCATTTGCTAATTTGGTATTTACAGTTCTGATTCTAAACAGCTGGTTGAAAACATACAAGATATAATTGCTGAACTTTTACCAGGGAACATGATTCTAAGGTCAGTGTATGGAATCTCCATTGGCAGACAAGAAATTATGGTAACACTTTAGTATTGTCACGATGTCTACTGTGAGGAGCAAGGAACGCGGAGACGAGGAAAATGCGAATCACAGTCTTTAATATTCAAGGAAAGGGGTAATACAAGGCAGGCAGGAGACACCCGTAGCACATCAATGTAGACGTATAACACCGGACCAAGGAATCAAGGGGCAGACAACACTATAAATATAGGGCATAACGAGGCGTAATGAACAAGACACAGGTGGATCAAATGATACGATCAACGAGAGGGAGAAACTAGGTCACGGGGAGCACATGGGGACAAAAATACATACAGACAGTCGAAGGGCATGACATATTGCCCTCCTCCCGGAAGGCACGTCCTCGCGCCTCAGGAACAACATAGGGAGGGACGGGTGGGACTTTGGGAGGAGGCTCGGAAGGAGGACGGACACCCGGGAGGGGGATGGCAGACAGAGTACAGGGTGGTGATGATGGAGGGAGGAGCCAGGGAAGAGACAGGAAGAGCCAGGATGGACCAGATGGAGACAGGAGGGGCTTGGAGCAGGTGGTGCCAGGTGGGACCCAGGAAACAGCCGTAATGGCAACCCACGCTAGAGCCGATGGAGGCAGAAGCCATGGAGGAGGAAGGGCTGATGACTCCAGGAGGGCGACCAATGGCGGCGGAGCAGGTGGTGGAGGAGCTTGAGGCAGAGACGGAGAGCCGATGAGCCAGGGTGACGAGGAGGATCTGGAGGACTATGGCTGAACAGGTGGCTCAGGCGGCCAAGGCGAAGGTGGGGATCCGGAAGGCCGCGGTGGAGCCAGAGCGACAGAGGACCGAGGTGGAGACTGACGGACGAGGCACAGCTGGAGGAGTGGAGTCCCGAGGCAACGGATGGTCGACGACAGACAAAGGCGGAGCTGGAGGGATGAGGGAGCCCGGCGGAGTCAGTGGACTGATGGGCCACGGCAGAGAGGAGGGAGTTAGGAGACATGGTGGAGCCGCTGGGACTCAGGGAGTCCGCTGGAGTCTGGGACTCAGAGGCTGGAGGTGGAGGCAAGGGATTCTCCAGCCATGCCGACGATGGAGACTGACACCGAACAAATGGTGGCTGAGGGTGAGCAGAGGGGCTGCCAGATGACAGCAGTGGAGGAGGCAGGAATGGGAGGGTGGGGGGGTATTTTTGAGCCTCCGGGCTCTCTGGGCTGCAAACAGGAGCAGAATCCGGAACAAAACGGAAGCCCTCTCTGTGTTGGACTCGGGAACATGAGCCCTCTCGGGGCTGGACTCGGGAACGGGAGACCTCTCTGAGCCCAATTCAGTAACAGGAGCCATCTTCTGGGCTGATCTTGGGAACGGAAGCCCTCTCTGGGCCGATCTTGGGAACGGAATCCCTCTTTGGGCAAATTTTGGGAATGGAAGCCCTCTCTGGGCCAATTTCAGGAACAGGAGCCCTCTTTGGGCTAACCTCGGGAACAGGAGCCCTCTCTGGGCTGGACGTGGAAACAGGAGCCCTCTCTGGGCTAGACGTGGAAACAGGAGCCCTCTCTGGGCTGGACAAGGAAACAGGAGCCCTCTCTGGGCTAAACTCTGGAACAGGAGCCCTCTCTTGACTCTGGTCCAGGGCTAGAGCCATCTCTCAACTCTGGTCAGGGGCTGGAGCCATCTCTCGACTCTGGTCAGGGGCTAGAGCCATCTCCCGACTCTGGTCAGGGGCTAGAGCCATCTCTCGACTCTGGTCAGGGGCTAGAGCCAACAGTCTTTTCCTCCTTATTCTCCTCTTTTTGGCTGAGGTTAAGGAGATTGCTGCTGTCATCATAGGGCTTGGGAGTGAATCGGCCAGCAGGTTTGACAGTGGAGTGGCCGGCGGGCTTGACTCGGGAACTGAATGTCTTACTGGGCTGGACAGGGAAACAGGACTGATAGAGGGCTCCGACGAAGGAGGAAGGAGAGGTGGCAGGTCGACATATAAATCCGTGAATCCTTCTTCAGAGTTACACAGTCCCAGATCCAAAATCAGCTCACCCTCAGCCGTGGTGCGGTGGGCGGAGCTCCTCTCCGCGATCTCGCTGTCCATGTCTTGCTCCCTCGTGGCGGGCGTTGTAGCCGGCTCTCACACCTGGTCTGACGCCACAAGCGGCATTGACTCCGCGGCGATCCTCAGCTCTGTCGCTCCGTACGGCTATGGCTCGTCAGTCGCTGTCAGCTCGTCAGGGCTGGGCTCTGGGTCTGGCTGTACTCTGGATCGGGGCAGGACACTCTCCAGACACCGGATAATTGCCTCCCTCCAGCTTAGTCCGGTGGTGTCTGGGTGGTCGACGGGGCTATGGTAGTTAGCCCCGATCCAGAACAGTGAGTTCAGCGCAGTGTCATTGAACGCTGTTAGAATGGCGAGCTGGCTGAACTCAACAGCATACTCCACAAGGGGAAGATCCTTATGGGCTAAGGAGGTGAATGACGAGGCAGAACAAACGAAGAGGAAACACGCAAGTGAACTATTTTGTCAGCCCGGTGTTAAGTCACGATGTCTACTGTGAGGACCAAGGAACGTGGAGATGAGGAAAATGCGAATCACAGTCTTTAATATTCAAGGAAAGGGGTAATACAAGGCAGGCAGGAGACACCCGTAGCACATCAATGTAGACGTATAACATCAGACCAAGGAATCAAGGGGCAGACAACACTATATATAGAGGGCTTAACGAGGGGTAATGAACGGGACACAGGTGGATCAAATGTGATGATCAACGAGAGGGAGAAACTAGATCACGTGGAGCACATGGGGAGAAAAACACACACAGACAATCCAAGGGTTTATTATTATCACATTGGCTGTTTAATAGTGCTTATAAAACACATATTCTGCATGACCATATTCTACATCCATAATTCTACCCAATACATAAACTTAACAACTACCTTACTAACTATTAATAAGCAGCAAATTAGGAGTTTATTGAGGCAAAAGTTATAGTTAATGGCTTGTTAATAGCGAGAATTGGACCTTAAAATAAAGTGTGACCGAATTTATGAGTAATATTTTACTGGGCCACAGTGGTAAGAACCATTCAGAACATTAGTACCCACATAGCATTCACAACGTCTTTTAGTCGCACCTGACCAAATGTTGCAGTTCGGCAAGCAATGCAGTCAGTGGTCCATTCATCCTTAAAAAAATTGCTGATCATAACTAAGCGATTTTGTAATGGAACACTTGACGTAACACTAATATCCAAAATACTGCAAGACTCACTGTTGTGATTGAATAAAATAAAGTTTACTCTAAATCAATCAGCACTGAACAACTTGGCTTCGAGCTGTTGTGTGTGTGTGTGTGTGTGTGTGTGTGTGTGTGTGTGTGTGAGTGTGTGACATCATTGTCAGGCACTGGTTTGCATAATCACAGTCCTCTGCTCCATTACTGAAAATCAAACCCTGTTGTGACAGTCCTGCTCTGAGATCAGGATCTGGCTTCATCGTGACACTCTCCCTCCAGCACACACGTGTTCTCTGTGAAACTCAGTCTGCCGACCATCTGTTGGCAGAGCGGCTGCCAGACAGCAGGCATGGATCTGATTCTATTACTATAGCTACATGAGTACATTAAGTATGGATAATCTTTTAAAGAAATTATTTGGATTCAAAACAGTCCCTCATTGACTTGTCCCTCAAATCTGTGAGACAATGCTTTCTCGGGGGTTTAAAAGCAGAAATGTGAAGCTTATATTATTGTTAGCACTTATCAATTATTACAAATGATAATGTTGTTGATTGAGCAAAGGTTATTGTATCGAACCCGAAACATTAAGCAGGGTTTCCATGCTTAAAATTTTTGGCAGCCTTACACCTTTGACCTTTCCTTGAAGAACCTTGAGATTTCCATAATTTTACAACATATTTGCATGTTCATGGTTTTTTGATGTTTCATTTTGGTTTTATTTATTTATTTTAATTTTACATTTTAATAATTTCAGCAAGCAGCACACCCTAGTTTGGAAAATCTAGCTTTGGGAATAATCTATTCCAAAATGCAAATTCTCAACAATTACATTTGACATCAGTGACATAAAACTGTCTTATGAATATAAATGTAGCAGCTGGTGGTTTTCAAGAGTGCTGAAGCACAGATGTCACTTATTATTAAAGGCAAAATATGTACTCAAATCTGTTTTTATTTTGATGTCTTCAATGCTGCTTCTCAGAATGCCAATAACTATTAAATTACTTCACAAAAATAAGACACCAACTTAATTTTTACAATATTTACAAATGGCAACATGGACACATATATAAGTGGATTGTAATATGCAGTATGTAATAGGTAAATAAAATGTAAGCAAATCCATTTTGAAAAATATGATCATTAGTTTATGTTAAAACTGTGTAATTAAAATGAATGTCAATTGTATATGTAATTCAAATACATAAACCTTCTATGTAAGCTTAAATATTTTGTTTGTGTGTGTGTGTGTGTGTGTGTGTGTGTGTGTGTGTGTGTGTGTGTGTGTGTGTGTTTAAATCGGGTTTGGCACAAAATGTATATGATGGAAAAATTCTCTTTGGGTGAATGACACATTTAACTGACTGTCAAACCCTACAAGAGAGTAAAAGTAAACATCATTCATTACATTTGAATCAGAGTTCTGTAATGGTTGTAGACAACATATGAAAACGTAAAATGCAACATCCTGGATTAATCCCAGCTGAAGCACTGAAGCTGTTATAGTAATTACTGAGAGTGGCCAGGTGGTTAAACGCTTGTTTGCAGCTTCACTACGACAGAAGAGACTCGCTTGATCTCACCAGCAGTCTTATCCATCCCCGGAGACAAACGTGGGAGTTAAATGACTGCAACAAGACAGCAGGTGTTGCTTTATTTACCACAGACAAAGAGCTCTAAAAATGATCAGAGGGAATCCTGGGCTGTTTCACATATACCGAGGCATCACACATACATATCGAAGCGAAAACCTGGTGCCAACTTGTGCTGAGCTGCTGCGTTTCTATGGTTCTCTGCCAGTTCTGTGTCGCACAGTTGGGTCTCAGAGAGAGAGGTCTGCTACTGGATGGCTGTAAAATGGAATTATTGAGAAACATCTGTTAAGAATATCCTCCAAAGCACTCGCAAGGTGTTCATACTTAGATTTCAGACATGTTTTGCATCTCACAGGGTGACCTGCTCTCAAGAGAGATGCCAACAAAGAACAGAGAAAGAAAAATACTAGCCTATTCCCTAAACAAGACCAGGATATGCATTTAACATTTAAACTGTTCAGCTTCCACAGCACCACCACAAGAAGGAATCGGCACAAGCTCTTTAGAAAATCATGCCTGGGGCGACTAAATTGCTTCTTGCACATTTTGTGACACTTTCAAAACTAAATATTCAGTGAGTGGCACTAAAAGCGTGATAAACCAAACAGATATTGTCAGGAAAAGCAAATGTGAGGTAAAAATGCATTTGCTGAAGCAACCATGTCATTTTAGCTTGCTTCTACAAGTATTTTAGATCTTTTATCATGATTTCATTGGACGCGCACCTGAATGAACTGCATTGCAAGTGCTGTACCAGGTGTGCTACCAAGCAAGTTTATTATATGTGATACAGATGTTTAAATGTATTAGTTTACAAATCATGCAGTACGGTCAGTGGTTTGAGGTCATGACATGGTATTTTGCTAATACAAATATGTAAGTATTGATCGATAATCTCCCACTGTAATCATAACTTGCATGATATACAATACAAATTGTTGGCAGATATTTCACTAGTGAATATTTCAGCTGCAGTGAATTTTATGAATAGGCACGTTTTTGAAAAAAATGTATGTAGAGACAATTTTCCAATGACCCTGTGTTGGAAGTAAATTATATTTAGTGGTTTTTGTAGTAACACTTTAGAATAGGGAACACGTATTTACCATTAACTATGACTTTTCCCTCAATAAATTCCTAATTTGCTGCTTATTAATAGTTAGTAAGGTAGTTGTTAAGTTTAGGTATTGGGTAGGATTAGGGACGTAGAGTAAGGTCACGCAGAATAAGGCATTAATATGTGCTTAATTAGTACTAATAAATGGCTAATATTCTAGTAATATGCATGCTAATAAGCAACTAGTTAAGAAACCCTAAAATAAAGTGTTACCGTTTTTTTTCTAATATAACTATTATTAATATCTGGATTTGAACAAACCACTAACCCTAAAAAATACACTAATGTAACTCATTTATGACATGGTGATACATACATTTTGTGAGGAAAGTTGTGCTATTACTTTTCTTAATGATCAGACTTATAATTTGCATCAGGTAAATGTTAAAACAGCTGAATCTTAAATCAGTATAACTGTCCTGATATTTATTTGTAACACAAAATAAAGAACTGACTTGTATATGGTTGAGTTTACTCACACGTTTGCTGTCATCTGAACACACAGCAACATTATGGACACTGACAACAAGCAATGAAAGGATCCACTTTATATTAGGTGGCCTTAACTACTGTGTACTTACATTTAAATTAATCATTTGGTACAATGCACTTGTGTACATACGTGTTTTTACATTGTACTTATATATATATATATATATATATATATATATATATATATATATATATATATATATATATATATATTTTTTTTTTTTTTTAAATCCTGCATTAAATTACATCTGTAATTAGTTTCTCTAATTACATTTATACTTACACGGTTGACCCATCCCTTCCACTTTAACCCACCCTTAAACCAACCTATACCACCAAACCTGTCCCTAACCTTACCTGTATCCCACCTCAATAGCAGTAAAAGTGTTTTGCAGTCCAATATGAACACAATAAGTACATTGTACTTATTTTTGATGTAATTACATAGTAGTTAAGACCACTTAATATGAAGGACCAAAGAAAGAATGAAGGAAAGAATGCTATTCTAAATCCTAAATTCTAAATAAAAGGTAAGAAGGTAAGGGTTGTTTGTGATTGGCAGACTCTTACATTAATCAAAATGTAAAAGATAATGTTAACACTTTAGTATAGGGAACAATTCGGTAACACTTTAGAATAGGGAACACTTATTCACTGTTAACTACGACTTTTCCCTCAATAAATTCCTAATTTGCTGCTTATTAATAGTTAGTAAGGTAGTTGTTAAGTTTAGGTATTAGGTAGGATTAGGGATGTAGAATAAGGTCATGTAGAATAAGGCATTAATATGTGCTTAATTACTACTAATACATGGCTAATATTCTAGTAATATGCATGCTAATAAGCAACTAGTTAAGAAACCCTAAAATAAAGAAGGCTTACCATTAACTAGTTGCTTATTAGCGTGCCGATTATTAACATATTGGCTGTTTATTAGTACTTATAAAGCACATATTCTACATGACCATATTCTACAGCCCTAATACTACCCAATACCTAAACTTAACAACTACCTTACTAACTATTAATGAGCTGCAAATTAGGACTTTATTGAGGCAAAAGTCGTAAGTTAATAGTTTGTTAATAGCGAGAATTGGACCTTAAAATAAAGTGTGACCAAATTGATTTATTCAGACTCTATATTTTCTATATTTTCTTTTAGGGTATGGCCCGGATGCCGGAGTTCGATTTCCGGTTTTGTTTTGTAGAAAACATGTAAACACCAAAGACGCTTTAATATGTTATCCGTTTTATTAGACAGGTGACGACCGCACAGCATTATAACAGAACTTTCAAATGTATTTAGTATGATAAAACAGCTCTGCTTTGCCACGCATAAGCACGACCGGAAGGAGCGGAAGCGGTCGACTGTGGCATAATAAAAGCTCCGCTGCTTTCGAGCCATGTGTCCACACTCGTCTCTCATTAGCAATTGCTTCAGCGGCCTCGTTTTGCTTCAACGGCTTTCCACCTCACTCTGCTTCATACTACGATGTTAATAAATCTGTAATACATTAGCTCATCCATGAACATGATTTCTGGCCGAGTCCCGTTGGATTGCATCGGCTGTGGGGATGAAGACGACAACTCCCATGATTCCACACTCAGTCACGGCATCATCAAAGTACGCCTTTGTTTCTTTGTTTGTTTTGAATACGCACCCTCTAGCGGTGAAAACATACTGTGCCTTTAAATCCCCTTCCCAAAAAAAAAAACAAAAACAATTCTAGAGTTGCCAATGAAAAATGTTGATGATAAACAGATGGACTATATGACAATCATTTACTGTGCTTTCCACTGATATCTTGAAATTAGAAATCATGTTGCAGCCCTCATGCCGTTGCAAGTTAAAAGACAAAGGGCAAAGGTCTATCTGTCGGCTCATGGGAAACATCTGTCTGCCTCTGAGTCTCTCCGAAGACCATCAGTTTCACATTCATTGTATTGTGGGGTAAGATCACAAACAATGTTCAAAGTCAACATTCTGCTCGTTTGTTGTCTGCTTTGTAATTATCTGTGAAGAATGGAGGTCTTTTTCTGTCTGCTGTCCCTCATTGTCTTTCTGCCTTGTGTTAATTACAGCCTGGTCACAATGAGACCGCAGTCACTCTCACCGGCAAATACTGTGGCTACATTACAGCGGTCCAGCCAGAGTGATCTGCAGATCTGCAAACTCCTACATCTCAGGGTCATGAGACACAGCTTTCTCATTAGTACAGCATGAGAGACATTACACACACACACACACACACACACACACACACACACACACACACGCTGAATCAGAGTAGCATGTCTGAAGTCTTGTTCACAAGAAGCCAAGGAGATGTGAAACTCATTTCTGCTGTTGACTGAGTTACACAAAAAATATACAGCAGCAATAATTAAGACACATATGAACTTAATTCAAAACCACTAGTGTAAATCTCATGAAAACCATCAAGAAAAAATCCTAATCTCATTACTTTAAATAAATAAATAAATACAAATTATAATATTATATAAATAGTAAAGAACATTTGTTAAATAAGTGCAAGTAACTAAGATTACAAATGAGATGCAGATGAGAATTACTGGATGTGTTTTACAAGTAAAACAGTTTCCTCTCCCTAATAAATTAATATTTGAATGGTATACTAGAGCTTTATGCAAACTGTATACAGTTAATCTAAAGCATAATAAAATGCTTCATCAAACTTTACAAATATTTAAGTTATTTAATATTAAACACTCATTGTATTATACCAAAATGCTATTATTGTGTTGCTGTTAACTGGAAGAAAAAAAATCTAAAATGTACTGGTAACTTTCTGCCAGTAAAATTATCCAGTAATTTTACAGGATTTCCATTAACTCTAAAACACAACGCAATGAAGTGCAAAATTCAAAATACACGTAAAACACCAGTTAAAAATAAATACAGAAAATTCATTTATATTAATACAGTAAATTGTGCCCTATTTTACATTTTTGTTTTTCTTTTACAGGGTTATTATTTTGTTATCTTTGTATTACTACAGTTAATCATAGTAAATCATAAGATCTCCTTCAACTTTATCCATCTTTATCCTATCATTTTACATTATTATTATTATTATTATTATTATTATTGCTGAAGGTTAGCACAGTTGTATTTAAATGATGACATGTAATACGTAATCATATGTTACTTATTGAAACATGGTGAAGGCCCACCTTGTATTTGCAAGATGCAGTATATTCATAAACAGGTAAGATTCACTCACTGTTGTCGGCCCTATACATAAATTATGGATGAGACATTTTAAATGTATCAGGTCCTGTGATTGAGTTCAGGTTGGTCAAGCTGCATTTTCCACAGTAATAAACTCATTTAAATAGTAATGAACCTCAGCTACAGAAGCACTGTGGGGTGATTTGACCCGCTGAGAATCATAAAATTACATTCATACTCAATATACATACTACACACAGAGAAACAAAGAATGTCCGTTAACCCCCTAAAAGGCACGTTTCAAAGTCTCATATGCTGTATCTGTTTAAAACTACAGAGGAGAGCCGTGTTGATGTGAGTCAGCGTGGGAGAAATATCCCCAACCATCATTTTTGCTGAAGTGAGATTGTAAATGACCCTCAAACAGAGGAATGCTGTGAAAGCTGAGAGTGACTGAAGTGCACGTGAGCAGCAGAAACCCAGAAGCGGCAATCTAATGACAGCACTGACAGATTTCCTTAGAGAGCCTTACAACCAGGACATTCCACTTCAGCCAAGACCTGAAGAACACACAACAGCTAATAAAGACACTTAGAGACAGAGGGGTAAGTGAGGACACAGATATTGTCTCTAAGCCATGTAAAGACTTATGAAAAACCACTGGGGAAAAGGGGAAGGGGTCAATAGCATATGAAGAGGTGTTGCTGGGAAATTAGCACATTGCTGATTTGGTGTTAAATGTGTTAAACGCTGACATATTTCTTCACATACTGGCATGTTTCTTCTTGTGAGGTCTGACTGTGTCATCTAATGAGAAATGAGCATATGTGTGTGTTTCTAACCTAGCCGTACTTTGGGCAATATTGCTGGAAAAACATCCCAAGAGGTTAACCAAATCTTTAACCTTTTAAGGAAATCTTCACATTTTAAAACAATAAATGTCTGCCATAGACTACACATATTACATTCACTAACTGTCTGATGCAATTTGCACACAAAAATATCAAGAGTATTATTTTAACAGCAGTCTATCATTATGGTATTGGTTTCCCATAAACTTGCTTCTAAAGTAATGTAAACACAAAACAGCACGTCCTGTCCTTTATGTGACAAGATGTGCTTAATTGCAATGAAAGTGTACTTTAAATCTTAAAAAGTATACTTAAAAATGCTCTACTTGCGATAATATAATATCAGTTAAATAAAACTAAAAGGCTTTTAACACTTTATATGTATAAAGTGCACTTTGTAATAATGTTAAATTAAAAGTTTTAGGCCTGATTTCATATACAGTTAAGCCAGGATTAGGCCAAAGTTCAATTAGGATGTTTAAGTATCTTTTATAAACGTGCCTTAGAGAAAAAAAAAAATAAAAATAAATAAATAAATAAATAAATAAAAGAACATTACTGGTGTGAATCATTGACTAATCAATGGCACTGACATATTTTAAGATACATCAGTGCTAGTTTCCTTCAGTTAAAACAGCTCAGACATGCATTTTAGTCTGGGACTAGGCTTAAGCCTCATCTGTGATACAGTGGGTTAGAGTTTTAAATCATATTTAAATCATATTTGCATTTTAAATCATTGTTTTAATAATCTTTTGTCATGCTTTAAAGAAGTACACTTATTCTGATGTGTTGACTAACATACTAAACCACGTCAAGTCAGTTATAATTCTACCTGATATTGAAAGTTAATTTCTTAAATGTACTAAGTTACAACATTCAGTCTGCAATTAAGTATACTATTTACATAATGTGTGCTTCTGTGCAAAATAAAATCTAAAAACATATACGGTAATACACACACACATACACTTATCCACCAAAGCATATACACACATCTCATACACACAACAGTTTTTATTTCTAGGCATTAATACATCATGAGACATGAGGGTGGGTTATTTTTGGTTTGGACCAATAAACACCTAGAAACAATCATACAGCAAAACTCTGGAAACTTCTCACTGGCAATATGGAAGTGAGTTTTACAGTGTAACTCACGTTCTTCCAAATCTCGTTAGTTTTAATGGTCTTAATTAAACAATTCACGCTACTCCTAGAGCAAATTCCACACTTGTCACTGTCAGGAACTTGTCAGCCTATTAGATATTTAACAGTGCGTTGAGTGTGTTGAATGTGTATGTCTTATGAAATTGCCTTGTCATCACATAGCAGGGAACGCATTATGGATAATTAATTTATTCGGCCTAACATTTCCCTCCTCTTTCTCACTCTCTGTCTCTGTCTGTCTCTCTCTCACTGGGCGGTAGTGTTTGTTTACTTTCACTCTCTGCTCCAGGAGTCTGGGGATAGACAAAAAAAAATCTTTGACATTCAGTTCAGTCGTCTGTTTGTGTTTTTATCCCAGTTATATATCTTGGAGGAATATTACACATTCGTCTGAACTGATGCTTTGAGAGGCATTTTTATAACAAGCTTTGCACCCAGTATTTAGAATGAAAACACACTAATCATAAAAATGTTTATTATTTGTATTTTGCTAGTAATGATGACACAAATCCCTGAAATTCAACAATGGAATAGAGATAAATAATATTTTATTCAGTCATTTCTCAAAGTCAAATGTACTGTGTACATCTATGGAAGCCTGTTTCCACCACCGAATTAAAAAAAAAATAAAATAAAACACTTTTTATCTCACAATTCTGCTTTTTTTCTTGCAACTGAGAGTTTACATTTCACAATTCAGACTTTTTTTTTCTCAGAATTGCATGATTTAAACTCACAATTGCAAGGTATAAAAAATATTGCGATATAAACTCACAATTCTAAGAAAAAAAAATCAGAATTGCGAGATATAAATTCATATAAAGATATAAACTAAAATTGTGAGTTTAAATCTCGAAATTCTGACTTTATTTCTCAGAATTATGACTTTATTCCTCAGAATTATGAGTTTATTTCTCAGAATTGCAAGTATATACCACAGTTCTGAATTTCTAACTCACAACTGCGAGTTTATGTCACGTAATTCTGAGAAAAATAAGTCAGAATTGTGGGAGAAAATGTCGCAATTACCTTTTTTATTTATTTTTTTTATTCAGTGGCAGAAACTTGCTTCCATATACATCAGCTCAAGGTGCACTTTATAACTCAGACTAAATTCAGCAGAGATAACGCTGACTCAAGACACAAAACGATCGTTCATTTATTTTCTCTAACAGTCACTCCTTTTCTCTCGGTAAACTACTTGAGTAGAGCTTTTCTTCAGAATGAGCTGCAGAGAAAGCAGAGATATTTCCTTCTACATCTTCATTCCAGACACTGAAATCAATACCTCATCTGTCATCATCTCTCCATCACTGAGAGACAGAGAGAGAAGGATATAGTGTCACTCACATATACACACATATATAGACGTCTCAGAGCAGCAGTCATACAGGAAACGTTTAATTTAACCCTTACACTTACGCTAACGGTCGCTGGCTCTGTTCCAAACACTAGTGAGCTGCCTACTGTCTTCTGACTACACAGGCAGCTGCCCTCTTAGGCAAAATGCTAACCGTCATACAACCTAATAAAGGACTCATTAAAAAAAAACAAAAAAACTCTAGACAGAATAGACAGTAACTCCACAAGCAGAACAAATGAGTTTGATGTCTATGTGATGAATAAATTATAAATACAAAAATGTTAAGATTGATTTTTTCATACTTTCTGGTATTGAATGAAATTGAACTTGCAGCACCAAGTACCAAAATTGTTTAGCATTCAATAATAATAATAAAAAGTCTTTAAAATAAAACATTCAAATGTGTAAATTAGGGCTGTCAAAGTTAATGCGTTAACACAAATTAATTTTAACGGCACTAATTTTATTAACGCACGATTAACGCAGCGCGTATTTTCTGTTTGACCCATGCACAGTGTTGCCTTTTTTTCCTTCAAAAAAGAGCACAAACCTTATTTAGTTTCTGAGAATCGCCGGTACTGCCGCGCGAGCACGAGGTCTTGCTTTCCCAGTGTGCGCACACCTCTCTCTCTCTCTCTCTCTCTCTCTCTCTCTCTCTCTCTCTGCATCTGCTCAGTTTCTGTTCAGCGAGCGGCGGAGAGGAGCAGCGCTTTCAGTTAAACACAGATATTATGTTGCTTTTCTAATTTTACATGCAAGTACAGCCGAAATCACAGCACAGCTATTGTCTTTATCTTATGTGTATTTGATTTCATCAGACGACGGCTTGATTATCAGGATTTTTGTGCAGATTAACATCTTGGAAGTGAGAGCTGGTTATGTATTCTTAATGCGTCGCGTTTCAATCACTATTTCATTTCCATTCCGTTGTCTGACAACAGAAACAATAAAATATATAAATGAAAACAGTTTTATTGAGAATTTAGCTGCATCAAAATATAGTATGTGGGCACAGAGAGGGAAGCAAATGTAATAATAAATAATATTTTGCATGTTCAGAAGAAGAGTTGCCCTGTCGTGCAAAAAATGTAAACAGGTTTGTGTAAGTAAATTGCTCAGTACAAAGAAAGAGAAGTAATGGGAACCTGGTATTTTTTTTCATGTGTCTAATAGACATGAACAAGTTCTTTGAAATACATCGATGACCTTTGAAACATGTCTAGTCTTCATGCTCTATGTTGACTATGTTTTCAATAATAATAAACATACATTTGCATAAAACATCCATATTTGTCCATGCACATGTTGATTAGAGTATTAAAAACTTGAAAAGTATTAATTTAAGGTACATTTAGAACAAATAAAAATGTGCGATTAAGTTGTGATTAATCGCTAGTTAACTCACGACAATCGTGATTAATCACGATTAAATATTTTAATCGATTGACAGCCCTAGTGTAAATATTACCACGAATTGATACTTTCGTACTTTCTTCAAAATAAACTTGACAAAAATGATAAAAATAATGATTTAAAATGTAACTTAAGTAGTCATTACTAAGAAATGTACTAAATTGTGTTAAGAAACAAATGTCATGAAAGTGAACTTTCTGTTTCATTAATATTATATTATCTGCAGTTTAAAAAAAATATAGCCTATACTTTGAAGATTTAAAGGACACTACAAGTGCACATTCAATACAATTAAGGGAAGGCAGATCACTATGTTTTGGAACAGAGCTTTCAAGCACTGTGTTTTGAGACTGGGATTCAAGTAACAATCTTTGGAAGAGATTATAACTTCACACAATCCTCAG